>CM077240.1:20490716-21690716 GCA_039654775.1 Spinibarbus caldwelli | reverse complement strand
AATCCAAAGACAACGGTGGAATCTATTCGATGTTAAACTAGACATGTGATGGAGCAATTTGATCACCAGTTTACTGCGCACAAATAGATACAGTAGTATGATAACATTTGAATGAACCTTTTAAGCTTTACAGGAAGTAAAAAGGACAGTAAGTGTATACTGTGCAAGTGTATATAAAAATTAGTAATAGATTTACTTAAAAAATACCAAAATAATCAATTTAATATTTTAAATTAAATAAAAATAAATGAACATTTCCTAATATCTCATTGCATTCTCTGCAACATATGAATAAAACAATTACATTGTGTAATTTCAAAGTGAAACTAACATGCTCTAATGTGTTTGTAACAGAATTTTCAAAATATTTTCAAAATATTTTTTTAATTATTATGCATGCAGTTTTTATTATGTCATATTAATGTTGAGACTACATATTTAAAATTGAATAAAACATTTGAACGGATTAAGCAGTTGTCGCACTGTAGGATTTAAATGAACCACAAAAAGGTGATTAAAAAGGTAATCTAAAGTTATTTTTAAATATACACTTTCCTTAAATATTTCTGATAAAAGGTTTGGGGTTTGGTAAGTTTTTTCTTTTTTAAATTTATTTATTACTTTTATTCTGCAAGCCTGTATTACATTGATCAAAGTGACAGTATAAAGACAGTTTGAAAAGAACAGAATTTATTTAAAATAGAATTTTGTAATAATGTAACTAGGGTTGGGCGCTGTCTACAAAATTGGCATCGGACGATGTCTACAGTGAAACACATAGACATGGGAAACACATAACGATTCCTAGCGGTTGCCTGTTAAATTATAGTACATACAATTTACCACATAAACAGAGTAAGGAGAGATGACTGAGGACGATGGCGAATGGTTTGCAGATCCTCAGCACCACTGACAAACATCTAATCTTGTAAAATATGTGTTAAATACTCCATAGTATAAACAGAGTAACTCATGCGCGATCGCGAATCTCGAAAGTGAAACTAAAAAGCGATCGTGCATGTCGGCTCAACATCGCAATGTCGATCAGCCATCGGCGATGGACGATGGCATCGTCTATCGGCCCAACCCTAAATGTAACAAACAAACAAACAAATAATCAAATTCTGTTCTTTTCAAATTTTCCTGTTCGGATCCTGAAAAACGTATCCCAAAGCACAACTGTTTTATACATTGATAACAATAAGTAATGTTTCTGGAGCACCAAATCAGCATATTAAATGATTTCTGAAAGATCATGTGACATGAAGACTGGAGTAATGGCTGATGAAAATTCAGCTTTGCATCACAGGAATAAATTACATTTTAAAATATATTACAATAAAACCAGTTCTGTTAAATTGTAATAATATTTCACAATATTTATTTTTACTCTGTTTTTAATCTAATAAATACAGACTTGGGGAGCATAAAAAACTTCTCTCAAAACTATTAAAAAACTTACCGACCCTAAACTTTTAAATAGTAGTGTACCTTCTTACACTAATTTTCCATTACATTAAAGAGGCAACCTCAGGAGCCTTTCAGATCTCTGACCACAAATTACACATGCTCACACACACATGTACCCTCACCTATGTAGTGCCGGGGTTCATATACCCAGTCATCATCATCTTCATCCACTCCATGTGGAGTGTGGGAGTGTCTATGGAGGCTGGTCTGGCTGCGGAACAGTTTACGGGTCTGCTGCGATAGCGAGGACACACTCAGCCAGCTGAGAGCGCGGGAGATCGGGGCGGCTTTTTCTGCCTTGTCCCTGTCCCTCCTAAAAGACCCAGAACGCTTGTCCCTCATCATACCCTCTTTAAAAGCAGGGGATAAGATCGAGGTCACTTAAAAGTACAAGAGTTAAGCCACGACGCACTGTTCCTCACAAGTCTGGGATCAAAAGTAGAACTACATCACACGGTTCACGCTTGAAGATCGTGAAGTGATTGGCTTTTAAATCCATGAGGCTCCAGCGGAATGAAAAAAAGTCTGTTCTCCAATCAATGAAATATCCACAGGTGTGGATGACAATTGGATGATAATTTCAGTTTTAGTTCCTTTAAATGATCTTATTATAAAGACCAGTGATAATCTTAAAACATCCACATGACACTGGTCTAAACACACCTGGAAAGACATCACCAGCATAAGTTTCATACATGATGATGGATGAGCTCAAATATCCTTTTGCTTTTCGTTAGCCGGTAACCGGATCAGGTGCTTCTGTCACCGTGTACCGTGTTATCTCCCCGCCGCTGAGTACAGCCACCACCGGATACTCTTCCTGACTACTGACACTGACTACGCGAGAGTGTTTGTCACTCACCTGGGACTTCAACACACATGGGCTGAAGTCAGTCTTGCAGAGTGCCAGACCAGGCGTTTCCCTGATCTCTTGGTGACAGTTGTCCAGAGAGAGCACCCACATACACTGACTGTGGGATTGAAAGTTTAGTATTACAAACAACTAGAGTGCTGGTGAAATATGACCTTAAACCAGTCCCCAACCACTCCCTTACTCCCCTCTGATCTCTCCCTCTGATCTTTGCCCCTCCCCTCTAGTTGCACAGCAACCACGGAAGGGCGACTGGACTCTCCACTCCTCTTCCTCCTCTGGGTTTACCGCTCTCCTTCTCTTACTATTCTCTAAGACAGAGGCTTTCAAACTGGGGTAGAAAGAAAAAATATTTTGTTCAAATTAACATTTTATTAATTAGCTTTGTAAGAAGCAAATATTTCAGATTGTTACACTATCACTTACCTTATAAATATATAAAGTACATTATAATTAATTTTTTAAAGGCAAATATATAGCTTCCTTATTTACTGTATAAACACATGCTGCACAAAAACATAAACACATTATTAAAAAACACTTCAAATACAAAAGAAATGAATTAAAACAAATATATATATATATATTAGCTGCATGTTTTTCTCCATAATACCTCATTTATTTTTCACACACATTTTTTATACATGAAAATATGTATTTTATATTTATGTTTTATTTATATTTATATTTTAAGACTGTAGTCCCCTCACAAGATGATCATCATATTTAGGGGTCTCTCCCATTAAGGAGCTAAAGTTTAAAAACTACAAATTCAATCCTGCCAAAGAAGTCTGATCCTGACTTTCCTTCCAGGCTAAAGACTTCCTGACCAACACCTCCATTTGCTTTGACCCATAAACAATATTGAGGACCAGAGGATCAGCCTGCTAGACCTGCCCAGACCAGAATATCCAGCTAACCACGTACAAACTATGCCAGTGATGTGTGAAGGAAGAAAACACTGGAATGAAAGCAAAAGAGGTGTTTTGTGTAGGCAAACACACAAACATTAACACACAGCCCGCAGGCAAAGGAAATGAGGGGTTGAGAGATCTGCAGATATACTTAAATAATTCCATGGAATTAGGACGGTACATGCCTAAAAAAATTTTAATATTACCATGGTATTTTTTGTTAACTGTCTTTTGTATTTTCTCAAATACCAAAATCTGAACGCATGAGTGTATGTGAGCATGTAAATCAGCTCTGTGTGTCTGCTTGTGTAAATTTATCTGTCTAACCACAGCAAAAATCCCAAATAGACTTCCTTCTATTTATGACGGAATGACCATTGTCCATCCAACTTCAAAACATGGCTACATAGTAAGATCAATCAGGTTGTTTGATTTTCACATTGGGAATAGCAAACAAATTCAGGCCGTAAATATACAGTGTGTGTAATTAATGATTAGACTTTCACCCCGCATCAGCCTGCGATACAGTGCTTCAATTGTCCTAGAAAACCTCCATACATCCACACAGCCAGATGTAATAACAAACAGCTCCTCTCTCATAAAACACACAGCTAGACAATCCAACCTTTTTCCTCAGCACTGCAATCAGCGGCCCTCTACACCCTCAACACCGTTAATAATTCACCAGGGCCAAGCGCCCAACTGCTGAGATAAAACATACAATCAATCTGGAATAAAGACATATAGTCTGACTAACAGCTTCTGCATTTACCAAAACTAGCTAATTCTGTTATTTACAGCAAAAATAAAGCAACAATCTTATCAATCACCATCAAACAAATGCTTAAAACTAAATAAAGCATACACTATGCAAATTTATGAATGTAAATAATGCATATAGCTATGCAAACTCATTTTCACAATTCAGTTTTTCTTTCAGGTAAACTACTGACACAGCACAGCAAAAAAAAAAATAAAATAAAATAAAATCAATCAATCAATCAATCTCGCTTAATAACTTACAGCTTATTACTAAGGTTCTGATAGTATAACCATTTTCTATTTTATTATATTTCAAAACGTAATTAATTCCTGTGGTGGCAAAGCTAAATTTTCAACAGCCATTACTCCAGTCTTCAGTGTCACATGATCCTTCAGAAATTATTCTAAAATCCTGATTTGGTGCTTAAGAAACATTTCTTATCATTATCAATGTTGAAAACAGTTGTGCTGCTTAATATTTTTTGTGGAAACCATGAAACCGGTCATTTTGTCATGATTCTTTGATGGATAGAAAGTTCGGAAGAACAGCATTCTTCTGTAACATTTTCAAAGAAAAAAAAAAGCACACATAAAGTATCCTATTTACGAGGTTAGCTCTATCGCCCCCTTGAGTACAAAGCCTTTTACTGCCACTACACAGCAAGAATGCATTTTTGCACAACTTGTACTTGCACAGAATATGTTTTTTCCATTACAACAGCCAATCAGCAGCAGGCTTCTAGAGTTAAAATGGGACTGATGCTACAAATGTTTCTGCCTGTTAACACAGCAGGTCAGAGAGGAAACCTGAGCAGTGTTCTGAAAGAAGACGTCATGAATCTGTGCACATGATCATTAACCCACAAATAGGGGGAGGAGGCATAGTTTTCTCCACCCGTTCAACACCTTCACATGCTCTGAGCATTCTCTTTAAAAACAGGTAAAGGCTTCACATTTACAATTTGGCTTTGCTAGCACTCAAGATATGTCAACAACACTATGGACACCAGTCATTTTTAATTGTCAAAAAAACAAAAAAAAAAAGAAAAGAAAAGAAAGAAAAGAAAAAAAACTACTAATAAATAAAAATATAAAAAATACATTTAAAAATGAATTCAGGCAAATAAATTTATCTAAAAGTGTCTCTCACATTCATTCAGTTAGCAAACAACACTTTTCCTCCACGTTTTTCTTGGAGATCTTTGTTTACTAAACGAAATGGCTTCCAAATTGGCCGAGCACTGAGGAACCATTTTAATTAAGCTTTAAAATGTAAGCACTTACCAAAATGCCAAGGGAAGGATTTTATTGTGCTCTGTCCCCACATTTTTATGAGTTGGGTTTATTTGTCCTTGTGAGTATGAAGTGTGTGTCTGTAAGACTATATAAAATATGTGCGTGTATGTGTATTTGTGGGTTCATTTGCTCATGTGGGAGAATATTGCAAAATTGTGTTTGTTTAATTCAATATGGTCTGACCACTGAATTGTGTTTATACTGGAAAGATGGATAGAATGAAGGAAAGAAGCACTGAAGAGAAGGAGAGGAGAACAGGAAGAAGCCCTTAAAGATAAGTAGAGCTATCCGTGCTCTCATCACTTCTTATTCACAGAGACATCATGAGTTGACCCACAACTAATAGAACCCTCTGGGTGACCTCTGACCTTTGACTCCCATGAACCTGAGAGGCTGGACATCACCTCCAAAACAAGGTCCCGCAAATACTTGTTGACCCATGGTGACCTTCTCAACACATTCCTCTCTCTCTGGTATGCTGCACAGGAATGAACGGAGGAACTCTGATCTATCATCTTAAGCGTAAACCTGCTCTGTCTCTGCACGCAACAACTCTGCAGCTGCTAAATCAAACACACACTCCACCAGGCCTGCTGTGTGTAATACAAGCCAGTTGATCAATACTCTTTACTACTGATCATAAAATCCACCTGGGTCAATATATTAATAAACAAGACACTAAAATGTAATCCAACAGCATATTTTAATATCATCCACATCCATTTAAACCTGGGACACAATTAAAGATTTTTGTTAGTAGTATTTTTTACATTTCAGAATGATAGTAAAATAATAAAATCAAACAAACAAACTTAAGAAAAGAATTTTACACATAGATCAAAAGATCACAGAACCATAAATTCAGTTGAATGTGTCCACATCTGACTTGGAATGTAATTAAGACTTTAGTGCTTTCTTACTAAATAGCAATGAGGCTTTACAGTATATTGTGTTCACTCATAATAAGCTAGCTTGTGCATGTAATTCAATTATAAAAGAAAAGAAAAGAATGTAAGCCAATTATGCATCTGCATTCACAATATTACTGTTTGAGCATAACAGACTTCTGACCCCAAACTTTTGAACGTTAGTGTGACACACAAGTGTGGTTTGTCTGTTTTCAATAAACTTTATTCTCAACATTATAGTTCACCATTAACTTTGTCCATGAGGAAAATGGGTTTATAGAATGCCCATAATAACAGAGGCTGGCATGCAGGTATTCTACAGGATGTGTATCTATGGGTGTATGTTTTTCCAAGCGTGTCTCTGTGTGTGTGTCGTGAAACCAAAAGCCATAAAACACCCAAAAAAGTTTGCTTTATTGTTTCTGAGTCACTCTGTCCTACGATTCTGGCCAGTGTGGAAAGCAGTGGTATATTTAGACAAATGTTATTGTCATTAAAGGGATAGTTCACCCAAAAATGAAAATGTTGTCATCATTTACTATTTTGACCTTGACTCTTATGTAGTTTCAAAACAGTATGACTTACTTTCTTGTAAGGACAAAAAATATATATATATCTATTTTAAGAACCAAACCGTTTAGAATGACCATTGACTTCTATTGCATGGACAAACAACAACAATAACACTTCTTTTAAGTTTCACAGAAGAAAGAAAACCATACAGCTTTGGAACAAATAATGACAGAATGTTTGAGTGAACTATTCCTTTAAGTCAGACAGCATTCTCTGTCCTCAGCCCTGAAAACTCTTCCAGCTAGTTGATAACTGGGAGGAAGAATCATGACTGGGATGAGAGCCGCATCTCTCCTGAGAGGGTGTAAGGGCCCTCAGGAGGAAGTTTCCTGGTAACAGAGCTCAGTGTCTACTAAGGACAAGCCCTGATTCTCCACTGCTTTCTGTTAGTACAGAAAATGCTTTTATTTTTTATTTCTGTACTGTTAGTACAGAAAATACTAAATACTTTTACAGCATTTATCACTCTAAGGTAATGTTAATTTCAACATTTACAAATACATTATAAAAAGGTTTATCTATTAATATTATTTAACTTATAATGAATACAAATGTATTGCTCATTGTTAGTTAATGCATTGCTAATGGGACCTTATTGTAAATAATTCACCAATAATTTAAATATACAGTCAAAATAATCCTGAGTCTGTTTGGACACCGACCTCTAGAGGGCGTTACAATGTTTAAAATGCTTCATCTGGCATATAGAAACAGGGCCAAAAGCTCTTTCCTTTAAACTACAGACTCAATTAAGCATAAAAAGCCTCTGCCAGCTGCCACATGAGAGACAATATTTATTATCAAATACCATGACAAGTACTGTTTTTCACATGCATTAGCAAAGGCATCTAACTTTAAGATAAATAATACTAATAATTGTCATATAATGGCAGAAAAATTTACTTGGCCAATTATGTAAAAGTCAAACTAAAAATGCTAATGCAGTCTTTTCGAAAGAATCCCTGTAAAACCTATTACAAACAGCCCAAACATGTAGCAAAAAGTAAGGCAGGTGTTGACCCCTCACCCCTGAACAGTGACCCCTGCATGCTCAATGTAGGGTGGAGGATGTTGACGTTTCAGTGAATAGAAACAAAAGCCATCTAAAACCAGTCAGATGGCCTGATAAGAGTCAGCTCTAAAACAGGAGAGCCTTTATTAGGGAGCTTAAACTCCCTAATGACTAATGCACGCAGACAAACACAATACTGACCTTGTGCACACACACTCACGTTGGCTCACAATGAAACAACCTACAGGACGTGCTAGCTAAAGCACAGGAAGAGAGTGAAAATAACTGACACAAATATATTGATACATAGTATAAATGAGTGGTTCTCAAATGGAGAGTCATAAAATGGACTGCGGACAGCAGGGATAAAATGCAACTAATCATATAATCATGCATAGTTAGAATAACTCATCAGCTAGTCTCATATTTTCTGTCTTCTGTCTGTTACATTACATTGACGTCAAAGGTTTATGTCCAGTCAGACTTTTTGAGTACATTTAGGCATTTAAAGCTACAGAGAAAACTGAATATTCAAAAGTAATTACTCAATCTTCAGTGTCACATGATACTTTTGAAATCACTCTTAATATGCTGATTCAGTGTTTAAGAAGCATTTCTTATTATCAATGCTGTAAATGGTAGTGTTGCTTAATATTTTTTGGAAGCCCTTTCACAATTCTATGACAAATAGAAAGAACTGCATTTATTAGATTTTTTTTCTAAGAATGTATAAGTTTGTACTTTTAATTTTGATCATTTTAACGCATCCTTGCTAAAAAAAAGTGTTATTGTTATTTTTAATTACCCTGAACTTTTGAATTGGTAGTGAAATGTAGGATTACAGATTAGCTAATTCTACAGAATTAAATGTATTTATTCATTTAAAATTAGTAAGAAAATAAAAAAAAATGACAATGTATGTCTGTGGCACGTCCTGATTTGTAAATGTTTGTGTGCGTATCTGACAGAGTGATGTGACGTGGGAGTGATGTCTAGATTCCATCTGTTCTTTGGGCCATCCTGTCGGCAGCCCTTTGCCCTTCCTGTAAGTGTGTCATGTCACAACAGAGTGGTTTTGCTAACGTTAGTCACTGGTAGGATGCACCGCTAAAGGGAGGGAGAGAATGAAAGGAAGGAAAGGAAAAAGAGAAGTGTCGTATATCCAGAAGTGCTGCTTGGCTCCTTGTTCCTCCTTTTATCTTGCCATCCTGGAAAAAAGAGGAAGCTGTAGGCTACTGTGAGAGTGGTCGTATGTGATCCTCCACATATTCTCTGTATGTTACGCCTATAAAGGTCAAAGAAACCCTACATACCGTTCAAGATATCAGCTTCAAAGGTCTTGACAAAGTCAGGCCTGTCTGCTTTTTCTCGTTTGGTTCCCATCAACTGCTTATACACCACTAATGTATTACAACATCAATCATACACAGTATAGCTAGAGATATTACTCATTAGCACAAGTCATCTGCTCCACCCTGATCCACGATATTAGTCACACTGACAGCTGGCCTGTGTGTGTGTGCGCGCGTATGTGTAGGTGTGTTTTAAATGTAAGTGTGTGGTAACTCTTGTTGCCATGTTTGCAAGCTTTATGCAAGGTTTTAAAAGCATGCTGCTGAGCAAGTTTTAATATGACAAGCCACAAGGTTTGTGACAGTGAAAGTTTTGCTGAATTCACACTAAATGTTACATGTAGCTCATGTTAAATTCATAAATATTAACTGTGAAAAAGTTAACAAATTAACTTCATGTGGTAACATCTAAATTAGTCTTCATCAGACCAACTGTTGTCCTTTTTAACGGTTGATTCAAGTTGGTTCAACTCATTAAAATAACAAATACATATTTTACAGTGTTGAAGGGCAAAAAATACTATTACTATTACTTTATTAAAAAAAATATGCAATATAGATTGGCTTGAACATATTACACACTAAATAACTGATTCATCACTTGATTTTCACTTGAAATAATACATTTTTATGAATATTAGCACCAATAATGCTAGAAAACCAGCCATTAACACATCAATGGTCTGCTTCTCTCCCAACCTATCTTTCATGCTAACAAACACACACACACACACACACACACACACACACACAGTGTCAATGACACTCACCCAAGTGTTGTTGTATGGGAATGCAGAAAGACATGCAAATGAACGTGTTCATAACTATGATGTATGACATGAATACGTGAGTGTGTGTTTAGGTGTGTGTGTAGCCGGAACCGCCCAGGGCATTTTCTACCCTGAAGACTGCAGGATCATCACAGTGAGCTCACAGGACTGGAATGAGACCAAGACAGCAGATCTGCTCCACAAACACCTACAGTAATGAAAACTGATCTAAACTGTCTAAATATAAACACAATTCAATCCAATTAACAAGACCAGTTCTGATTCTCTGATCACATGGTAATTTACCAAAGAATTAATATAAATGTTATGAAAATAATATATTACAAAAAAAGTGGTCAAAAATATTTCCACACTTAACCAGAAAGTAAAAAAAATCCCTAAATGTTTTTATACACAATAAATTATTAAATCCATGATAAAAAAAAAATAATAATAATAAAAAATAAAAAAAAAAGGAAAAATGCCAGAAATTGCAGTGATGACTTGTGGAAAGTGCCAGATTCTCTCTATTAAAGGAACAGTTCACCCAAAAATAAAATTACCCCATAATTTACTCCCTCCCAAGCCATCCTAGGTGTATATGTCTTTCTTCTTTCAGATGAACACAGTCGGAGTTGTTTTAAAATTTATCCTGGTTCTTCCAAGCTTGGTAATGCTGGTGGATAGTGGCTATTATTTTGAAGCTCCAAAAATCGCATATCTCCATTAGGGGTGGGACAATAAATCGATATGGCGATATATCGTGATCCTTCTCCATGCGATACGATAATCGATATCTGGCGCCAAATATCGATATTTTAATTAATACAATAAGGTGCTCTAAATACATTTTCCTGCTCCCAGCGTCTAAAATTGCGTGGAAATCGCGGCCGCGCCATTTCCACATTCTTTCCAAGAGCGCTCTGAGCAACTATGAAGCGCGTTCTCTATGAAGATGGGGAAGCACGAGGAACAGAATGATAAACAGATTTTCAGCCACTGTATTAGCTCTACTGCTATATATACACGTTTATGGAGATGAAAACTAAAAAACTGCCCCGGAACAGTTATCAGCGTGGACCATAGGCACCGATCACGTTATTATTGCAGAGCGCATATTCAGTTCATGAGTAGCCTAACCTCTCCGCTCGGATCGCAGGTGGATTTCCCTCACTATATGAGAGAGAGAGAGCGCCGCCGGTGCGTCCAGTTTTATGTGAACAAAACTGGATGCTCTCCTTCTCTCACAGATATTACAAGTGCGCGTTATGCAGTGTGAACAGTGGGCACCGACCGGCAGAAACATAAATCTGCACCTATGGCATGGAGGACGAGACAAAACACTGTCAGAGCCGTAATGCGGCGCAGAAGTGTGCAGTGTGTGTGTGCTTGCCGCGCGTCTACATTTGAAATAACCAACCTGAGCGCGCAAAAGACGCGATGTGAACGGCTATTTTTCCGTGCGGGGCTCCGTTTTTATGATGAGAGGAGTAGAAAGGTTGAGAAAGCACTCCAGGTAAATTTTGAAATGTACCAGGTTTATATATATATACATGGAGAGAGAGAGAGAGGCTATATAAGTTAAGCAGTTAAATGTGTTTGTTTACACACAGAGAAAAAGAAAAGTGTAAGCTTTTAATAAGTCCAAGAATAAAATTATTAATTTACTCAACATGTTAAAATTGATTTACAGAACTTTTTGCTGTTTTCTAACAGTTTGGACTTGAATAAAGAAAGAAAACTTGCACTTAACCTTTTCACAGGCATTTTGTTTAGACAGATATCGCGATATATCATTATAGGATTTTCTAGAAATATATCAATTATCGCAGAATCGCTGTATCATGATATTATCGTTATCGTGAGCCATGTATCGTGATTATATCGTATCGTGAGGTACCCTGCGATTCCCACCCCTAATCTCCATCATAAAATTACCCATACGCCTCCGGGGGCTAACACATGTCTTCTGAAGCAGATCAATGGGTTTTTGGAACAAAAATATTTCTATTTTTAAAATTATAAACTCAAATCCCTGACTTCCGGCAATGGCCGTATGCGCGTTCGCGAGAGTCGAGTTCCGGCTTCTTGGCTGACCTCTGGCTCGACGTATGATGTAAGCTGCATTCGTTCTTATAGTGAAATCCTCTGATCTTTTTTTTTAACTTCTCGTTTTCAACTTTTAATTCATTACCGGCGTTTAGTATTGCTCTATCCTTGTTCGTTTATTCTGACCTGAGCTTACGCTACGAATGCGGCTAACGTCATACGTCGAGTTAGAGGTCAGCCAAGAAGCTGGAACTCGACTCTCGCGAACACACATACGGCCGTTGCCGGAAGTCAGGGATTTGAGTTTATAATTTTAAAATTAGAAATTGAAATTGAATAGAAATCAGAAGACATGTGTTAACCCCCCGGAGGCGTATGGGTTAGTTTTACAACGGAGATATGCGATTTTTGGAGCTTCAAAATAATAGCCACTATCCACCAGCATTACCAAGCTTGGAAGAGCCAGGATAAATTTTAAAACAACTCCAACTGTGTTCGTCTGAAAGAAGAAAGTCATGTACATCTAGGATGGCTTGGGGGTGAGTAAATTATGGGGTAATTTTCATTTTTGGGTGAACTGTTCCTTTAACTACTTCTAAAATAATGTTTTTTTGTGACATAAAATCTTTAAAACATATTCAAGAAATTACTTGAACAGTTACAAAAATTTTCCTCAAGCATTGTTCTACAGTACTTGAACTGACTGATAAAAAATGACTTTTGTTGGTGTAATCTAACATAGTAAGGCTCACTATTATAATACTTTGAACTGAAAATTTGTAGAGAGGAAAAAAACCCCCTCTTTTTTTGTCTTTCTTTTCTAAATAATTGAGTTTTCCAGTTCCTGAATAAAGAATACTGTGTTGTGTAAGCAGGCAAAATCTTTTTCATGAGTGAGGACTTTTCCAGCTTCTTTTAGTTGGCCACAAAATGTCTCATTTGTCTTAATGTTTGTGCAATGGCTAAACAGAGAGGAAAGCTAGGCTTATCTAATTCTGTTGGATTAGCATACTAAGAGACCTGGAGCCCCCAGGGAACCTCTCAGAAAAGAGTCACAATCAGGAGGAGAATTAAACTGGCGTGGACTCCACATGTCCCATTCATCTGTTGACAGCCAACCTGGCAACCCGCCACAAACCTCAACGGTTCTCCAGAGAAGAGAATCACCAGTGTGGAGCCTGAAAACACGATGATGACTTGTGGGAAGTGCCAGATTCGCTTTGTTAACTACTGCTAAACGGTCCTTTGGTGGCATCAAATCTTTGAAACATATTCAAGACTTTAGTTTCAGTCAGTTAGCAGCAAGTAAACAAAATCTCCTCTAGTATTGTTCTACTTGACATGACCAATAAAAAAGACTTTGCTTGTGTAAACTAACATAGGTTTATTCAGTCATATATAAGTCTTATAGCCTAAAAACACGATGATGAATTGTGGGAAGTGCCAGATTCGCTCTGTTAACTACTGCTAAACGGTCCTTATCTATTTTACAGTATTTTAACATGTAAATTATTCCTGTGATGGCAAAGCTGAATTTTCAGCAGCCATTACTCCAGTCTTTTGTGTCACATGATCCTTCAGAAATCATTCTAATATCTTAATTTGTGAACATTTCTAATTATTATCACAATATTATTATTAAACAGTTGTGCTGCTTAATATGTTTGTGGAAACAGTGATACATTTTTTCAAGATTTTTGACAAAAATCTTTTGCAACATTATGTTTTTATTGCCCTTTTGATCAATTTAATGCACTTTTGCTAAAAGTATTCATTTCTCAGTTTGAACAGTCATGTATCATGTGAAAAAAACTGTTAAATTATCTTCAGGGTACTTTCTGCCTGTCAATCATGTAGCATGTTCACAGAGACGGAGTAGTTGTCAGTTAAAAGTCTGTGCAAAACACAATTTTGCTACTGTTGCTGTTGATAACAGCCACATCACTGAGATGAAGTACAGCTGCTCGTCTCTTAAATATCAGATTTCATCTGTTTTAATGCATCTTTGAAGGCGGAGCTTTGGAAAGAGGGGCGTGTCTAATTTAATGGATTTAAATGTTCCAATTAAAACAGCTGATTTAGTGTTAAATCAATGATAAAAATATAAGGTACATTATATAAATATATGAATATATACACACTATGTTCAGGAAATACTGAAAAAATAAAATTCAAACATTAAGATTTTGTGTTAAGATATGTGAATTACTTGGTGACCCAAAAGGCTTGGTGACCCAAAAGGCTCATTTCTTCAGCACTGAGACTGAGGTGATTAACCTAACTGAAGGAGAGAGGAAAAGAAAAGCAGAGAGTGTGAGTAAGAGCCGGTGAAGTGTGAGGGACTGTGGCCTCCAGCTAATCTACAGCTGTCTCCTTTCTGTTTAGATAAACCAAGTTGAAGAGCAGATCCTTATAACTCTCTCCCACCTTCCTTTGTCAGCGACCCATACGCTCGCACTCTCCGCGGGCCCATTACTGTCTGATTTAAGAGGAGGTGAGAGAAAGAGGGGTCAAGAGAGAAAGTCAGCCTGTGTTATGCTGATCAGGCAGACGCATGGCTGAGAGCCGTCTGTTACCGTGACAATAAGGCGGCCGACACAGGGCTGGCGCTCTGCCCTCTGCAGCGGGAAGCAAGACAACTCACACACGCACAGACACATCCAGCTGTCAGACACAACGATGAAGATGGCAGCCCAGTGTGAATGACAGAGGGCCGCTGGGATTTCAATGAGGGATGCTGCCTCGACCCTGATGTAAGAATGACCCAAGTCTGTCAGATTGTGACCTGTCATAAAGAGATTCATAAAAGGCCTCACAACAGACCAACTTAGGCTTTATTATTGCTACAAAAATGGCCTATAATAAACTTCTGGCAATAATGCCTCTATTAAGAACCTAAAAACTCATGAAGGTGATCATGCATGTCTATCTGCGTCAAACTTCACGCAGGGTAAACAATGTTAGTTCTACATGATCAATCTTGTCATTTTGATAGTACTAGAAGCGTGAATTATTTTATTTCTTTATTTTTTCCCGTCTTCCTTAACGGATGCTCTCACCCTAATATAGTCTCTTTTTTTACTTTGAAAACGAGAAGAATAAACAGTATATGGCAGTTTCCATGAATAGGATATAAAATGGTGTTTGAAAATCATAATTTTTAATTTTCAACTTGTCTTTCTGCCATGCTACTGGAAGAGTCCAAATGATATTACTTAAGGAGGGTCGCAATTTTAAGGAATTAAGGAAGTCACGTGGTTTGTGCCTGTAATGCTTTAATAACAATACCAGATTTATGGGAAGTGCCATATATAGGTGAAATCAGTAAAGGCCACATGATCACAGTTCTCAGAACAGATTTATATCACATTATGAGACAATGACGGTATGCATGTGTTCTTGATCAAGAGAAGATTATGTTCACCATCGTGCAGAATTCATTTGCATACAGTCAGTAGATTTTGAATTACTTATTTTCTATACTAAAACCAAGAAGGGAACATCATCGCAACAAAGCACAAAGCAAGATGATGAGAGTAAAAAGACAGAAGGCTGCACAGTAGAGAAATATTTTCTAGTCATTCAGCATACCACCTCTTATCTCTCCTCACAGACTGATAACAGAGGCAGAGTCAACCAGAAAGAGAAAGAGACAGAAAGACAGAAGTTGTGACAGAAGGAGCAGAATCACAAAGGACTTAAATAGGCCCTATTTTACACTTGCATAACAGTTCATTTAAATGAAAATTCACATATAAATATTAATCAAAGCAAAAAATAGATAAATGAAAACTATTAACTATTAAATATTTCCCACCCTTTTATCTGACCCTTGTAATTAATCAGGCTATTTGTGCTTCCCTACTGTACCTTTAAGACTATATGTAAATTATAGGTTAACACAGTTTTTATGCGACAACATATTTATGGGTGGGCCTCCTCTCTCCCAGGCCCAGGATAACATTCCTGGTTGTGCCTCCCTAGCAATGGAATCCTGTTTTCCATGATATATCTCCTATATACATTCAAACACAGATGCTTTAGGCAGACATCTGTCTACAGGTGTGAGAGAGCAGGACCGCGGAGAAAGTTGTTTGGTTCATTAAGTTTCTCACAACACTGAAAACTCTCATGTTAATATGAAAAGCCACATTCATTGCAGCAATGAACTTTCAATTTTTGAAATGTCGATTTTTTTTCAAATCTTTCTCACATTGCTTTGTTGAATAAAACATAATTAATCTCATGATCAAAAATACTGATTGTGTTTCTTACAACTGAATTTAATATCATATATAAATATTGTATACACTACCATTAATATTTTGGAGATCGTAAGTTTTTTTTAGTTTTTTTTTAATTAAGCAAGGATACATTAAATTCAAAATTCAAAAGTGACAGTAAAAACATTTATAATGTTGCAAAAGATGTCTATTTCAAATAAATGCTGTTTTTTTCAACTTACTAATCAACAAAGAATCCTAAAAAATGCATCAAAAAATAGAAAGCTCAACTCATAATAATGAGAAATATTTCTTGAACACCAGATCAGCATTTTAGAATGTTTTCTGAAGGATCATGTGACACTGAAGACCGGAGTAATGATGCTGAAAATTCAACTTTGCCATCACAGGAATAAATTACTTCAATATAAAAATTAAAATAGAAATCAGTTATTTTCAAGTTATATAAGCAAGCAATATTACTTTTTACTGTGTTTTGATCAATTAAATGCAGCATCTATTGGGCATAAGGGACTTTCAAAAACATTAAAAAAAAAACTTACCAGCTCCAAACTTTTGAATAGTAGTGTACATATATCACATATAATGTCATACATGTTACATGATATGCATATGATTTCATAGGAGCATGTTACTGGTTTGGTGGTCTTACCAACAGGACAGGGGGAATATATATGAAAAAAGTTTCCTATTCCCATCCCTTAATTCCCATTGGACACTGGACAGTAAAGCAAATAAATATAGTTTGAAAAAAGGAATGAGAAAGGTGGAAGAAAGGAAAGCAAGAGTGAAAATATGAACAGAGATGGATAGTTTCTCTCTCCTCAGGCAAGAACAAGGAGTAATAATGTGAACAGTAATATATGAGAGTTAATAACCCATGAGATGAAACAGAGAATGAAACAAGCCCGAAGGTTTTCACACATATACACACACACAGGGGTACAAGCTTCACTTTCTCATAATGACCTCATACCTGGATCATTTCATATCCAACCTCACATTTCCTCTCAGGGAATAATAATTAGATTGGCTGATTAAACACCAGTAATAATGGCTAGACAACTGCAAGGTCCTTTAAAGACTTTGACATTTATCTCCCACACAAATAAACATCGATGAACCATGTTCCATTTTCCCCATGACTGTCCCAACCCTGAGGACATTTTCCCATTCCACAGCCAGTTTCTTGAACATTCCCATCCTTCTTCTCTGCCCCGCTCCCGGGTTTAACACCAGGGTGTAAATCAACCGCCCTGACTGCACAGACAGCCACTTATGGAGAGCAGGACTCATCGTGCACACCGTGACCCGTGAGGTCAAGGAATAAGGGCTAATTTCCTGTATTACTCCCACACAGAGCAGTGGATCATGGATCATATCATGTGATATATGTTAGTAGAGCCAGACTTTCATTACATCAGTGGCATCAGTCTCCATCCCTCTCTCTGTGCTTGCTTTGGCACACAAAATCTTCATCAGCATCAGTTAAATTTACTCACCCTCAGGCCATCCAAGATTACTTGCTTACCAGTGAATCCTCTGCAGTGAATGGGTGCCGTCAGAATGAGAGTCCCAACAGCTGATAAAAACATCACAATAATCCACGAGTAATCCACTCGACTCCAGTTCATCAATTAACATCTTTTGAAATGAAAAGCTACAAAGCTGCACACAGGAAGTGTTATTATGTACTATTAAGACTCGTATCTCGGCCAGAAGCGACAATTTAACGTTAAAACACCTTATTAATGGATTTCTTATAAACATGCATGATTGTGTTCCAAACCCATAAGACCTTCGTTCATGATTGTGTTCCAAACCCATAAGACCTTCGTTCATCATCGGAACACAAATTAAGATATTTTTGATGAAATCCGAGAGCTCTCAGACCCTCCATAGACAGCAACACAGCTGCAATGTTCCCAGGTTCAGAAACGTAGCAAGGACATCGGTAAAATAGTCCATGTGACATCAGGGGTTCAACCGTAAATTTACTAAGCTACGAGAAGGATCTGAGAGCTCTCGGATTTAATCAAAAATATCTTAATTTGTGTTCCGAAGATGAACGAAGGTTTTACGGGTTTGGAACGACATTAAGTAATTAATGACAAGATTTTAATTTTTGGGTGAACTATCCCTTTAATGCCTACAAAAATGCCTCATAGGGACTACAACGAGCTACTTCCCGGGTTCATGACATCACAAACCCAGAAATTTACATAAACCCCCAGGAACATGCAAAAAAGGGGCGGGCCATGTTGTGCTGCTTTAGAGAAGAGGATTCTGTCTTCTAATGATTCTAATGGATTCACAAGTTTCACAAGTCTCTGGGTCTCAATCAGGCTCAAATTGATAAGCAATATTGACGATGCCATTGTATACAATACAAACGGAGCGCATGCCACTGAGGTGAGGGGCATGATGTTTCTGGACTGTACTAGGCAGTTTAGCGAATCACAACACACTGGGCCAGCTAACCAATCAGAAATGCGAGTCCACTGCGCATTTCTGAGGGAGGGGCTTCATAAAACCAGGAAATCAACCAGGAAATCATCGAAGTGTTCATGAGAGAAGGGGCAGAGTGGTGTAGAATAAAGGTAAATTATGTGAAAAATAATGCATTTAAAAAAAAAATTGGACTGGACTCATATGGATTATTGTGATGTTTTTAATCAGCTGTTTGGACTCTCATTCTGATGGCACCCATTCACTGCAGAGGACCCAATGGTGAGCAAGTGACATACTGTTAAATTTCTCCACCTTTAAGACTTTTAAGAAATATAGTCAATAGTCCTTCGTTTAAAGTATGTCATGAACAAGATTTGATAGTTAAAGTCATAAAAGTCCACTTAACAAAATGGAGTTTTAAGAATGGAAAGCTTTGTATTTTTTTTCTTTTCAGATGTTCAATAATGAATAAAGACTGTATGACTTACCTGGAGCAGAGAAAATACACACAGAGTCAGGAACAGCAGCATTGAGGGAGAGAAAAGAAACAAAATAGACTAATTAGCCAAGTAAAAGAAATTAAGCACAAAACTTGATTTATCAATTAATTCTACACATAATAATTTCTTTCTTGTGTTATTTGAACATACATATTGTTGTCTCATGCTAATTAGTGAGCGCCCTTTTAAAACCATTTACAACCAATCTGGTCATTGTTATCTCATTAAATGCCTTATGTCTACACGGTAAGTACATAATATGCCATCATATAGGCCCTAACCTGCTATTAACATTCGTCTCAAGTGATCCAATGATAAGTAGCCACCAGAGACAGATTGCTGTTTACACCTTTTACAATGCATCTTGGACACTGGATTTTGTCAGAGGAAGGGTCTCTTAATTTGTGACTACATACATTACTATTTTAATGTTGATAAACTCTTTAAAAATGTATGTTGTATTAAATTTGTCTGCCACCACAATTATGTCTTCATTTATTTAACTGTGACAGCCCTCCAAATTACATCAGTCAGGAGTCAGAATAAAATAATAAAAAATTATTGTTTCATGTCAGTTACAGATGATTATACCAGATTCATAATTCATCTTGTGGCAATTCTGTTATTTATTCCTGCAGAAATTTAAAAACAAATTAAATTCGAGCAAATCTAACACTTTTTTGGAGACCCAGCTGGACATGCAAACCTGATAATGAACACTGCCAGAACGCTCATGCGTGTGTGAGGAAAACACAGGGAATGCTGGAGGAGGAGGAGGGGTATCTATCCAGTGTGTGTGTTTAAGGATGAATGAGTAAAACCTCTAGATGTGGAATGCAGTTGAATTAGCCAACCACACAAAAGATTCCTCATACCCCTCCACAGCTGCCCGCCAATTCTGCCTGAACATTGTTTAAAAAAAGGCCTGCATAGGTCAGGAAAATAAACTTGGCTAACATCTCCAACATACTCAAACAAACAACAGAAATGATTTTTCGACTGTTAGCAAAGGTCCGATAATCTTAACCTTTTTTGGTCATTTTGTTCTGCCCCAGAGAGAAAAGTGGCACCTAATCTGTACTTCACAGAAATGCACTGTGAGGAATCAGCTGTCAATCAAGAGTCAGGGGAGGAGTCATGGACAAAGAAGAGGCAGAGTCAGAGACTCAGTGAGGTGCACAAATCCACTTCTGCAGGGCAGCATGAAGAACTGTATACATATTTTAAATAACATATTGCAATATACTATGATGTATTATAACTTGGCTGCAATAAGATAATAATAATAAAAAAAAAACTAAGCCAGTTTGGGCAAAATAAAATCAAAAGACATACACAAATATATAATAGCAATATATCCAACTATAATGCATAATATGTAATAATATGTAGACACAGACAGATGCTTTTACTTTAACACAAATAAACAACATTTTACACTTTTGTATTAATTGATCTTTGAAAAAAGTAAACCATTCTTAACACACAGCCTCAGTACTCAGTTAAGTTATGAGCCATAATAATTAAAGCAAGCACATGCTCCCATTCACTCCCTCACTAGCTGTACCTGAGTAAGGGCTTCTCCTCTTCCTGTAGCCCCAGAAACTGATCCCTTTGACAGGCATGACCGTGTCCGTTTATCCTCCCTGAGCCCCACAAACACTCACGCTTCCCCACTCTGCTGCTCCAAACACACACATACACACACACTTCCTCCACACCACAGCACACGTGCTCTAAACGCACACTCGTCCCGATGTAAAGGGCCCGCCTTGCATGGGAGAGGAGTTGGGGGCGTTCACAGAAGCCTGACCACAGTGACCCCTGCCAGGCAGGTTGCCAGGGAGATGCCGCACCATCTGAAGAGGCTTGCGGTTGCTAGGCGAGCACCGCTTAAACATCCTAAAACGGCTGAAGAGGGTGATGGAGCTCATAATGTAATTTGTCTCAAACAAACCAACAAAAGAAAATCTAGTCGTTTGGAGAAGCTGCTTCAGAGAGATGCATGGGGACACTTGGCTCTCAAAATTGCAGGGATAATTGCAGGGATAGAGGAATTAATAGGAATACAGGAAAGTATAATGAAAGGTTCTGTTTAATCAATTATTGGGGTTTCTGGGTCACACCAGATAAGACACTTGACCACACAAGGTTCCAAAAGTGGATTTTGCAAATGGAAGAACCATTTTTGGTTCCTCAAGAACCCTTCAGGGAACAGCTCTTAAAAGAATCCTTTTTTTTCTTAGTATGAAGAACATTTTAATAATCTGAAGAACCTTTCTTCTCTATAAAGAACCTTTTGCGCAATGGAGAGATTCCATGGATGTTAAAGGTTCTTCATGGAACTATAGATTGCAATAAAGAACTTCACTGGGCTTTTACTAACCTGTACTTTTAGAATCATCTTCCTACGGAAAATCATCAGAGAAGGTACAGATTAATATCCCTGACCTATGCAAGAACAATGTCTTGAAACCATGACAGGGCTAAAATGAAATACGTGTGCACAGAATTCCATAGAAATCTCTAGAAATTTTCACAGAACTTAAAAAATATATTTTAAGATGTTCTACACAAATTGTTTGGAAAATGTAATTGTACTAATAAAAAGCATAGCATAGTTTCAACCATTCCACAGAATTCCATATTTTCATTAAAATCAACATATATATATAATTGAAAATATATATATAATATATATAATTGAACATGGTAAGAAAAACAATCTGCACAGCAAAAATAAATAAATAAATAAAATAAATAAATTACATAATCTGTTTCTTAAAATATCTATTTTATTTATTATCTGTTTTAATTGACAGATGGGGAAGCATCAAGAAGGTACAGGGAGAGAGAGGCAGAACAGGACTGGGAAATGATCAAGGCCAGACTCTAAACCAGGTACCTATGGATATGCATATTTACATAGCTTATAATGAAGACAATTTTTTATTTACGGCTTGCATGCAAAATCCTGAATTGTAATGATTTTCCCCCAAACAACATCATCAGTGTAGCCAGATTTGGTCAGAAAAATCTCTTGAGTTGCATTGCTATTTGTTATGCCCATGAGAGATTAATACAGAGTGCTGTGTGATGTTTAAAGCAGAGACACGATTTGGGGAATCTAAAAGTGCTGCCACATGCTGGATGGCACCAGCTCTCACACAGTCCTGAGTGCCTGTGGTCTCATTATGGCCAACGGCAGCATGGGAAGACTCCACATCTCATCCCATCACTGCCCGCAAATCAACCAGGGATTCCACTGTGATATAATTTGTTTATGACTTTACTACTGATGACTCTGCCATGAGGCTGTTTGGAAAAATGATGCACAAAGAAAGGTTTATACACATAGTTAACAAATAAGTCACACAAACTCTATGAAGATGATACAATTCAAATTTGTGAGCCAAGATTATTTTGCTTGTTAAGTAACAGGTTAATGTAACCAGATTTTGACAGAAAGAAACCTACTTACCAAATTAGGAATCTTCAATATATCAGTCCTATATAAATTATAAGATTTTCTTTTTTTTTAATTTAGGTTTTTTAATTGGTTGATATGGGAAATGCATGCTAATTTCCTCTGTTTTTACATTTAGCATCATCTCACACTCATTCAAAGGTAATCTTTAAAAACACACGTAATTTAATAACTGTTTAATGTAATCTTTAAATCTCAAAATAAGCACCAATTTTTCATACTTGAATTTTAAATTTTTGTTTTCAATTTATTTAGGCAAAATAGTAATCAGTCATAACATGAAAATAATTATTGTTATTAGTCAGAATTTTAATATTAGTGCATCCCTAATTCAAATAATAGTGAATGTACATCTCTCAGAACTTACGTTAAAACAGCCAATGAGATTACAGCTTTGTGTGCAATGTTCATCTGTCTGGGCTACCCATGGGCCAACATCCACACTAAAAAAACTTTCTGTGCATTCATTGAAAAGCTGAATCTAAATTTAGCTAAACATTAAAAATGATGTGTGTAATGTAATGATGCATGTGCAAGATTATCATCTCACTACAACAATCCCAGATCCCGTAAAACCCTCAGGCACACCTAACAGATTCATGACTCCTCTACATGAGTCAAGCAGAACAGACACCTGCTAGCATTTCAGAAATATTAAACCGATGCCCCAACGAGATAAGAAGCGAGAGATGGGAACAATGATAGAATGATCTACAGTTTATAGGTCATGTGTCATTTACATGGGATGGGGGCCAAATACATGAACTATGGATTTAGCCTTGGCATCAGTGGTGACATTAGACTCTCAGACGCTGGTGTGCGTTTGTGTGTGAGTGTGTGTGACTGAAATCTCAAGAGGATCAGTGACATGTCTGACCCTACGGCTGCCGCTCCTTGTTTTTGCACAAAGGAATTTAGTGTACTGTAAGATAAAAAAAAACAATGAAAGAGGCACAGAGAAGGGCAGACAGTGAGTGAACTTCACCCAAATTCAAACTAACCAGCACCAAACTCACACATCCTTCTTCACATTTTAAAGCCGAGTGTAATTTCAAGCGTTTGGGGAGTTTAGGGTGTGGGCTTGAGGGATGTAAATATAGACCCACTCCAACTCCAGCACTGGGCTGCTCTGGCCTGCCCAGCCCACATCAGTCCTGTGTCAACCCTGAGCACTGAGAAAATAGTGTGGAAGTGTCTCAAATTAGCTTATTGCTCCCTGTATACCTCACATCCTTAATGCCACTGAATGAGTACCTATTTATAGACAGAATACAGAAAGGAAGTGAGTGTACAGAATGAGTCCAAGCCCAGTTTTGGGACAGAGGTGAGAGATCAATAGCATTCATTAAATATGATGGGAGCCCAGAGAGTAACTGATGTGGGCTGGGTCCCTGTCCTCCAGGACCATGTGACAGTTTTAAAGACAACTGATTGGCTGATTAAAGGGGTCATATGACGTTGCTAAAAAGAACATTATTTTGTGTATTTGGTGTAATGCATTGTGTTTATGCAGTTTAAGGTTCAAAAAAACATTATTTTCCACATACTGTACATTATTGTTGCTCCTCTATGCCCCGCCTTTCTGAAACGCGTCAATTTTTACAAAGCTCATCGTTCTGAGAAGTGAGGCGTGCTCTGATTGGCCAGCTATCCAGTGCGTTGTGATTGGCCGAATACCTCAAGCGTGAGACGGAAATGTTATGCCCCTTACCGTATTGTGATGCCGTGTCCCGGCGAGACCCATTACAAACGAGGCATTTGTTGCATTTGAATCGTCAGTGGCAAATTCTTTAAATATGAAAACATACTTACAGTGAGTCAGAAGCGCCAGACTGTCCTTGCAAAGTTGGAATTGCCCCACTTTATAGAAACAGTCTTTGAGCACAGCTGACAGGCTACTCTCAGGTTCAGGAAATAGTCCTCCGTAAAATGTGCTGCACACACTCGAATATTTGGGTTGAACTGTTCTGGAACAGTGTTGTAAATACAACTTAACCACTGATTTCTAGTTGTGTCCTCTTTTGGAAGACCAAACAAAGTAGTTTTGTTTCGTTCACAATGAAACACAGAGTCTCCACGACATGGCACCGGCGGTAACAACAACACTACAGCGAGAACAAAAGTCTTGCCCTCTTTCATTGCGTATACGTTTGGGCGGTGTTTTGCAAATCTCCCCACACTGTGACGTAGACATGTGGGGGCGTGCTTGAATGAGATGTTTACGGGGGGCATGGTCGAGTCTTAACTTTTATAAAGAATATCTCTTTGGTTTTGAGACTTTAGTCTTTGCAACTTCAGGGATCTTATCTATGCACAAACAGCTTGTAACACTCCAAAGAGAAAGGAAAACTTGAAATCGCATATGACCCCTTTAATTCTTTTGTGCTTAGTGAATGTCACTGAGTGCAATAACGTATGTTATGCTAGATAATCTGATAACATGGATTTAAACTGAAACCAGTCATTGCATAATTTGAATAACTATAATTTTTAACACTATTGGAGCATAATAAACAACATTTATGGAACATTTCATGTCATATTTTGGCCAACAGTTCTTGAGATTTTGGAATTTCCCCATTCAACTAAACAGGAGGTCTTATATGCCCTAAATAGCTGCCCTGAGGCATTACAAACATGCACACCGAATGAACTGACTTTCTTTGAAAGGATCTTTGGAATAACAATAAAATATGTGACCCTGGACCACGAAACCAGTCATAAGGGTCTTTTTTTTTCAATTCATCTAAAAGCTGAATTAATAAGCTCTCCTTTGTATAGTTTGTTAGGATAGGACAATATTTGGCCTAGATACAACTGTTTGAAAATATGGAATCTAAGGGTGTAAAAAATCAAAATATTGCCTTTAAAGTTGTCCAAATTAAGTACTTAGCAATGCATTTGACTAATCAAAAATGAAGTTTTGATATATTTACAAAAGGATATTTCGAAAATATCTTCATGGAACATGATCTGTACTTAATATCCTAATGATTTTTGGCATAAAAGAAAAATGGATAATTTTGACCCATACAATATATTGTTGGCTATTGCTACAAATATACCCGTGTGACTTATGACTGGTTTTGTGGTCCAGGGTCACATATATACATAAAGATGATTTTAAGCAACAAACGTAAATGCTAACCATTATCATGGACATTCTTTAAAAAGAAAAAGAAAAAGGCTCAGGCTCCCAGCTGTGCTTTCTGCCATGCATGTTGCCAATTCAGTAGGACGTGTACAATTACAAAATACTACACAGACAGGGCTACCGTTAAAATAACTGGCATCTCTGATGGGTTCCAGGTAGGTCTGTGAGACAGTATCCTCCAACTCGTTACGGAGCTCTGCGCGGCACATGTGGAATCACTCTGGTGAGATCCACTCAGACCTGTCCCCACCACCACCATCATGCCTGTATCGCTGTCCTGGAGGCGTCTTCACTGAGAGGGGTGGTGGGGTCGGGACCCACTCAGGCACCACATGAAAGACAGACTGGGTGTGCCACCATATGCTTCTCAGAAAGATGGGGGATGGATAGAGGGTGGTAAAGGAAAGAGGGAAGAGAGGAAAGTGCTAATGTATTGCCTATAGTGCCTTGAGAAGTTCTTCTGGATTCATCTACTGGCAGATACTATTAAGAGTCAAATAATGAATATGAAAATATGAGCTATATACTGAGCTCAGATCAACTCAAAGGGGGGAAATGGTGCTTGGTGGGCCCCAAGTCCGCAGGACAAAGAAAAGCAGCTGTTTTAGTTAACACCACACACTTCCTCATACTCTCCCAAGCCAATTAAGACACGTTGTTATGGTTTTAGTGAATGCTTACAATAAACTCCCCCTCTGTGTCACACACACACAGAGACTCCCACAGAACCTACAAAAAACAATGTAACAAAGTTGAGGGATCTATATAAAGTAGAATGTCTGCATATTTAAAAGACATAAAGCTATAGACCACTCAAAAATTAAAATTCTGTCATCATTCTGACTCACTTTGTTGTTGAAAACCTTTTTTGACTTTCTCTCTGTTGTGCGGAACACAGATATTTTAAGAAACGTTTCACGTTTAGTTTTTTTGTCCATACAATGGTAATCAAAACTGTTTGGTTACCAATATTCTTTAAAATATCGATTGTGTTGAGTTTATGTTTTTTGTTCTTTTTTGGGGGGGGGGGGGGGGGAGGTGAACGTTCCGTTTAAATTTAAACAAGACATTTCAATACTTTATTTAAAAATGCAAATTTAAAGAAATTAAGACCAATGAATCTGTGCCATATGTAAACTCATACAAATGGGAACGAGGCTGTGAGGGATAGACACAGTCTGTTAAATGAGTTGTTGCAAAAATACATCTTTCTAAAAATTAAGCAAAATTTATCCATTAAGCAAAAATGAAAAGCATCATATTAATTAAAATACATTTGTTTTCACATTCTTCTCCATTGATGCCCATTTAAAAGTAGTCCTGCATTAACAAAACAAAATACAGCATATAAATCATTTCATTATTTGAAATGTAGTTACATAAGTTTTATGAGATGTTTTTTTCCCTCTTGGCAGCTCTCATACTGGTGCATGAGCTGTTGCATCAAATGCAGCAGTTTAATGCCACAGCTCCACGAAAGATATTTAAGATATCATTTATAACATGTATGACTTAATATTTTATAATATTTTATATTTTATGATTGTGAAAAGATGAGTAAAAAAAAATGATAAAGAAACATAAGCAAATGAGAGTATTAGAAGACGAAAGAATGAGCAAGAGAAGGATATACAGCTTTCTCCTCTCAAGACTGACATTTAAATCGGACACTATAAAGGCTATCAAATTACCTCCCTGTCAGAAGAAGACAAGACTTCAGAAGCTCCAAACTAGGGTCCCAGTAGACCATAGATCCCCCAGAAACCGCAGCCCTTCATGGGCTGATTAACCCCATTCATCCCACTATACTCTCCAGCTGCAGAGACTACTGTAATCCCTGAGGAGAGAGAGAAAGAGAGGGGCTGAAGCAGGCTAACTAGGGCCAGGCTAAAGGCTAGCCTCAGAGCAACTATGGTGATATTTATTTGATGTTTATCCACTCAATAGAGGACTGTGAATAAAAGATGAAGGGAGAGACACAGATGGAGGAAGAGGAGAGATGGAGATGGGGGTGGGGTTTTCAGGGGAGATCAAAGTTAGAAGGTATTTATCGACTGATAATTTTATCGTTTTATCAGTGTTGAGGAGAAATTTTCTAGAAGTTGTAGAGCTATTAAAAGGGTTCGGTAGCACGGAAAATTCTGCCATCATTTACTCAGCCTCATATCATTTCAAACCTGTGTAGTATGAATGAAATTCAGATGTACAACATTTGCAATCTTGTTATTGTCATATATCCTATCCCGTGGCATCATGGGATAGTAAAGTGTCCATCCGATGCACACTTCAAAATGAAAACTAAAAATTCAGACATAGTAGGCACCCGTTTTTACCTACTATATAGTATGAAGGCATATTCGGACGCAGGGATTACGAGTAGTGTGTTAACTTGGTAAATTAATTTTTCTTTCTAAGTAGCTTTCCTAACACTGAAATATATATATTTCCATACACACTTTATGCACACAAAACGTAGGTCTATATGTTTTCTAAAAGTTCCCAGGGCAGAATTCCACACATAGACACAGGGGCTCAGGAGGAATCCTAAAGCGATTAAGCAGGTGAAAGACGAGACAAGTACCAATTCAAAGCAAAACAAGAGCCCCACCCAGAGAACCTGAACTCCCGCTCAGGGCAACGACAGCAAACACTGATCAAATCCTTCTCCCAACATCTGAAACACTCCCTGGTGGTGTTTGCATGTGGATTAAATTTGGCATGATTCATTGGAAGGTGCATGGTACACCCTTCAACTGCTGTTCTCAGGTCTGCCCGAGTGCTGGATTATATTAGAGGATACAAGAAAGGCAGATCTAATGTTTTCTGTGAAGTGTCCAGATTTCCTCACTCTCTTGTTTCTTAATAATATGCTAGACATGACAGACATTACACTATTTGTGTGGTAAGATTTTGAATAGCTCTCTGAACCATGAATCACTACTAAGATAAACCTTGAGTGAATGTAATAGCGATACTGCTGTTTGAAATGGGTTTGACCTTTCATAAATAAAGTTAACGCTTTCGGAAGTTGAATAACAATGGCTGCCAACACACCCCCAATTCAAGGCATGCATACTATGCTATCAAATGGGATGGGCGATGTATTTTTTTGATGACATTCAAAATATATCTCTATATTTATATAGTCCTCAGTGTCACATGAGTGGCAACACAAATAAAATTAACAAAACAGAGTTTTATGATTTAGGGCCCTATGATTCTCACGATGCGGAAAAAAGCAGACGGAATTGCAGAATCCAGTCATAAAAATTGTTTATTTAGCAGAAGAAAAAAAGTTTATTTAGCAGAAAAATGTGCATACACAAAACAGTATTTCAGGGAAAAAAGAAATGAATAAAATAATAATAAATTATTGTTTTCTATCAAATCAATTAATTAGAAATGCTTTTGATTATTAAAATTTAATGAAACCATTAAAATGGAATTCAGAAAATTAATAGAAAACAGAATTTGGTAAAAATAAAACTGAATTTGAGAAAAAACACCCATTTCATATAGGGACTTAAAATGTAATTGTTGATAAACTTTTTTTTTTATTTAGACATGCTTTTTTATTAATAAAATTTAATTTAACCATTAAAACGAGAGAAAAAAAATGGAATCCAGAAAAATTTAAATGGAAAAAAATTAATTTGGGAAAAATAAAATGAATTTCCTAGGGCCCTAAAGATTTATTTCCTTGATTCACTGAAATGAAACTTTTGAAAATGATTCAGAATTCATAAAAATAAATCAAACTTATTTTAATATTGAATTTTAAATCGGAGAGGTTATAAAGCAACGTCATCTTAAAGAAATTAATGGACAAATAAAATGTGCCAAAAATCATCTCAATCTTAACAGATGTTGCTTACATTTATATTGTTGCCACAAAAATAATAAAACAAAACATTGTAAATATGCAATAAATTACCCAGCATCAGCGATACTATCAACTGCACCATATGTAACACAATACAGTAACTCGGTATACAGAGTGGTACATTTTTAGAGGTCATATAGTGTACTACAAACATCTGGGCAAAACAGTGATAAAACCCTAATATAATTGTGCTCTCACAGGCAACTATGACCAACACATCACATTTCTCTGACCTGAGGCCAGAGAAACTAACCACAAAGGAAAGCAACATGATACTTTTGTGTCCCGGTTATGTTTCATGAAGTATCAGTGCTCATCCGCAGAGGAAGCGAGTTTGTGAGGGATTTTCCATGAGCGTGTGAGTGTCAGAGGTCCATCTCTCTACAGGATGAGATGTTGTGCTACACAGACAACAGTGTTTTATGAGGACGGATGAGGTCTGTTCTGTCTACTGAAGTACTGAGGAGAGTATCAGTACATTCCTCTGCTGTCTGGTAATCTGTCTCAAACAGCAGCAAACATGATCTTTTCAGTCAATGTGGGAAATGAACAAACCCCTCTATGTTTGGGGAGGCAGATGAAGATTGATCAGATTTGCCCTGAAGCTGAACATTTGTATGATTGAAGTTCACGTCATATCCACAACTGAGCTATCGGTCAAAGCACATCAGAAGACTAGTCTAGTCCTTTTTGCTCTGCTATGGTAGTAACAAAAATTATCATAATTATTATAAGGTGCAAACCAGCTTTAGAAGACATACCAAATATAGAATTTGTTTGTTAGTTTGTATTAAATTATTTTAATTGTTTATTTAATTGTTTGTATTGCAATTTACATGAAATATTAAATAAGTAATATCATTTTCAGTATTTAATATATTGTCCTTCAAATCTTTACAAATATTGAAAAAGACATTTGGTTTGGATGAAATTATATTTAAAAGATAGATAGATAGATAGATAGATAGATAGATAGATAGATAGATAGACAGATAGACAGATAGATAGATAGATAGATAGATAGATAGATAGACAGATAGATAGATAGATAGATAGAGTCAATTTTGTTTGCTGTTGGAAATAAATTACATAATTGTCTCATGCCCAAATTCCTGTCTACCCCTCCCTGACAATACACACACAGCTGCTGACCTAAAGACACAAACACACACACACACACACACACACACAGTCTCATACAAAGACAAGCAGGAGGTATAACAGAGAAAACATACTTCTGTATTTTTAGCTCTTTCTCATCCCACAGGACTAAACCATGTCTGAAAGAAAAGTGCAAGCTCTCCAGCAGTGGTCAGTGCAAATATGCTGAACAGGCATAAATCTAAAACACATCTGACCACACACGCACACTTTTCAACACAAAGCTTGTTTGTTCAGAGGGGTCGAGGTGTGTCGTAGAGATCCTGTGGCTGAGTATGTGTGAAAAGGTGTTTTAATATAATTTTATTGCCTGTGTGGTGAAGTGTTTCCACACCACCAGTGCTTCCTGAAAAACATCCTGTTAGAAAGTGACTTTGTTGGTGAACTGTGGTACATGTATGTCAGCATAATTGTGGGAGGGCAACTAGTGTGTGTGTATTCGGTGTGTATATGCATGTTTAAAAAAGAAAGAGTGTGGAAAAGTAAAGATAGGCCAGAAAGAAAGAAAGAAAGAAAGAAAGAAAAAGCGTTTCCCTCTTGTTTGGTGATGGTCATCTTGTGTTGTGTTTTAAACACGAACCTGATCTTCTAGGGGTAGGGATAGTTCACCCAAAAAGGAAAATTCTGTCATTAATTACTCACCCTCATGTTGTTCCAAACCTGTAAGACCTTTGTTCATCTTCAGAACACAAATTATGATATTTTTGATGAAATATAAGAGCTTTCTGACCCTGCATGCACAGCAACACAACTAACACGTTCAAGGCCCAGAAAGGTAGTAAGGACATTGTTAAAATAGTCCATGTGACATCAGTGGTTCAATCGTAATTTTATGAAGCTACGAGAATCTTTTTGTGTGTAAATAAAACAAAAATAACGACTTTATTCAACAATTTCCTCTCTTCTGTGTCAGTCTTTGACGCACATTCACAAGAGAAGAAGAGAATAAATTGTCTTCTTGAGAAATATCTTAAATTGTGTTCTGAAGATGAACGGAGGTCTTATGGGTTTGGAACTACATGTGGGTGAATAATTAATGACAGAATTTTCATTTTTGAGTAAACTATCCCTTTAAAATAAGCATAGACTGCTGTGACTATTGTGTTGTTTCACAGTGGGACTCAAAGAGAGAGGTGAAATGAATCATTCTAACAAACACACACTCCACAAAAAGTCTACACTCCATGAAGCTTCCTCCATTTGCTTCCAGACAGCTGTTCAAGTGTCAACGGCATATTGTCACTTTTAAAGGGATAGTTCATTCAAAAGTTCTGTAATTAATTACACAACATTGTTTTTTTCCAAACCCATTTGACTTTCTTTCTTCTTTGGAACACAATAATTAATTTTGGCCTATGATTTGAACATAATGAAAGTGAATGAAGCTTTGGAGTGACACACAAGCACCATAAAAGTGACTTATTCAGTATTTTACAAGTCTTCTAAAGTCTTACAATAGTTTTGTGTGAAAAACAGAGTGAAATTTAATTTGTCACCCCTTTGGCTTGAGAGTACATGAGAGTTCCTGGGCAAAGTAGCTGTGAATGTTTTTAAAGAATCAATGAATCATTCTTTTGAGTCAGATCTTTTTCATGACTTACTTACATACCCATTTACTTCACAAAAACAACACTGATCTGGTCTTTGAGTTAAATTCACTGACTGGATAATCCAGTTGGCCAAAAAGTGTTTTTATTTATGTTCCGCAGAAGAAAATCAGTCGTACAAATTTGGAAGGACATTAATTAGGTTTCATTAACCAGATCTTGTTAAATGTTACTGATGTGACTTCTCACATGGGAAAAGTCATTTAAAATATGAATTTGAACTGTTGAACTGCTCTATGGTGAACAGGTCCCTTTGCATAGTCGCAAAGCATTACTGTTGTAAGAGCATTTCACGGTGAATAAAACGTCCTGGGGTCTGTGTGGCATTTCCTTTGTACCGCCCGGTCACAGTGGGACGTGAGGCCCTGGTTTGACTACACGCCACACACACACAGACATAACACACACACACCCTCAAACTATGTAATCCAAATCATGTGAAGAGTGAAGGAGAAAATGAAGCCTAATAAGAGAGTTCAGAGAGGACACGAAGAAGGAGCGAGAGGGGGAGAAGGGTTTTAGAAGTGACAAGGAAAGAAGAGAGGGGTTGGAGGGAGAGATTGAGCGACAGATGGGGCTGGAAAATCCATGTTTATTTTTACTGAGCGACGACAGCAGCCCACGAGCTATAACTCCAACACACAGACGTTCAGACACAATGGGCTTTATGTTTGGTGAGAGGAGCCCAGCTCACCTGCTGAAGAGCATCACTTACCCACGCAAAATGTGACAGACAGACGGTGAAAGAGAGAGATAGGCTCTGTTTCAAACCTTAGTCATCTTCCTACCTAGACTCCACCATCATTTTATATATAATAGGTGCTACCAATGCAAAGGCAGCAGCAAAAACATGCCAAAATACTGTAGCTCATTTAAAATCTGGGGAGGCAATATACAGTGGGTACGGAAAGTATTCAGACCCCCTTAAATTTTTCACTCTTTGTTATACTGCAGCCATTTGCTAAAATCATTTAAGTTCATTTTTTTTCCTCATTAATGTACACACAGCACCCCATGTTGACAGAAAAACACAGAATTGTTGACATTTTTGCAGATTCATTAAAAAAAGAAAAACTGAAATATCACATGGTCCTAAGTATTCAGACCCTTTGCTCAGTATTTAGTAGAAGCACCCTTTTGATCTAATACAGCCATGAGTCTTTTTGGGAAAGATGCAACAAGTTTTTCACACCTGGATTCGGGGATCCTCTGCCATTCCTCCTTGCAGATCCTCTCCAGTTCTGTCAGGTTGGATGGTAAACGTTGGTGGACAGCCCTTTTTAGGTCTCTCCAGAGATGCTCAATTGGGTTTAAGTCAGGGCTCTGGCTGGGCCATTCAAGAACAGTCACGGAGTTGCTGTGAAGCCACTCCTTCGTTATTTTAGCTGTGTGCTTAGGCTCATTGTCTTGTTGGAAGGTAAACCTTCGGCCCAGTCTGAGGTCCTGAGCACTCTGGAGAAGGTTTTCGTCCAGGATATCCCTGTACTTGGCCGCATTCATCTTTCCCTCGATTGCAACCAGTCGTCCTGTCCCTGCAGTTGAAAAACACCCCCTCAGCATGATGCTGCCACCACCATGCTTCACTGTTGGGACTGTATTGGACAGGTGATGAGCAGTGCCTGGTTTTCTCCACACATACCGCTTAGAATTAAGGCCAAAAAGTTCTATCTTGGTCTCATCAGACCAGAGAATCTTATTTCTCACCATCTTGGAGTCCTTCATGCGGGCTTTCATGTGGCTTGCACTGAGGAGAGGCTTCCGTCGGGCCACTCTGCCATAAAGCCCCGACTGGTGGAGGGCTTCAGTGATGGTTGACTTTCTACAACTTTCTCCCATCTCCCAACTGCATCTCTGGAGCTCAGCCACAGTGATCTTTGGGTTCTTCTTTACCTCTCTCACCAAGGCTCTTCTCCCCCGATAGCTCAGTTTGGCCGGACGGCCAGCTCTAGGAAGGGTTCTGGTCGTCCCAAACGTCTTCCATTTAAGGATTATGGAGGCCACTGTGCTCTTAGGAACCTTAAGTGCAGCAGAAATTTTTTTGTAACCTTAGTCAGATCTGTGCCTTGCCACAATTCTGTCTCTGAGCTCTTCAGGCAGTTCCTTTGACCTCATGATTCTCATTTGCTCTGACATGCACTGTGAGCTGTAAGGTCTTATATAGACAGGTGTGTGGCTTTCCTAATCAAGTCCAATCAGTATAATCAAACACAGCTGGACTCAAATGAAGGTGTAGAACCATCTCAAGGATAATCAGAAGTAATGGACAGCACCTGAGTTAAATATATGAGTGTCACAGCAAAGGGTCTGAATACTTAGGACCATGTGATATTTCAGTTTTTCTTTTTTAATAAATCTGCAAAAATGTCAACAATTCTGTGTTTTTCTGTCAATATGGGGTGCTGTGTGTACATTAATGAGGAAAAAAAAAGAACTTAAATGATTTTAGCAAATGGCTGCAATATAACAAAGAGTGAAAAATTTAAGGGGGTCTGAATACTTTCCGTACCCACTGTAACAAATGTCCTCTGTGGGTAAGGAAATACCAGAATTGTGTCTGGCCTTAAGGAAAACTCTTTATTTAGGATGTCAATTAGAGTCAATAATAAATGTTAATTATACTGTATATACTGTAATCAGTACTGAAAATTATGCAAAAAATTGTTCCATCAAAAAAAGATATCACCCAATTATCTTTGTAATGAGTCTTGAGGACCCTGAAAAGCACTTTAAAATCACAATGTAATACAATTTATTATTATATATTTGTGTACAGGCTATGTAAGTTTGTCAATTTTTTTGGAAGTAAAAGTAATTGCAATTAATTATTTAATTGTTATCATTTCTTCAGAATATTTAATATGATAGTATACTGTACTTTTATAATACTTTTTGTTTTGTTTAAATTCAGCAAAGATGCATTAAATTTATTAAAAGTGACAGTAAAAAAAACTGTATTAAAAGTATATTGATTTATAATAGATTTAAATTTCAAATAAACAATGTTCTTTTAATATAACTGTTTTCAAAAAAAATGCTAAGCAGTATAACCAACTTAAACACTGACAATAAGAAATGTTTCTTGAGGATCAATTCAGCATATCAGAATGATTTCTGAAGGATCATGTGTCACTGCAGAAAATACAGTTTTGCCATCACAGGAATGAATTACATTTTTAAATATTTTTAAATAAAAAAAAATAATTTATATTTCACAACATTAGTCTACTGTTTTAAATAACATTTAAAAATTCTTACCAACCCCAGTAATGAGAAAGAAAGAAAGAAAGAAAGAAAGAAAGAAAGAAAGAAAGAAAGAAAGAAAGAAAGAAAGAAAGAAAGAAAGAGAAATACTGCTGACACCTGCTGTACAGGAAACAACTGTACTGTGTTAGATGAGTCTCTAGTGCACTATATGTGTACTCTATGACTAAGTAACGTGTGTGTTTATGTGGTGCTGGGTGTACCATGCTCCTCCAGCTAACAGCCTGTGGGAGAGGCTCTCCAGTCTGGGAGGAACACTAATGATCAGTCCTTTCAAACGGGCTGTACCTCTGAGAAGAGCACCTTTGACCTCAAACAAAAGGGAGGGTGTTTTTATCCTAATCCAAAAACAGCCCAATAGGCCTCATTCTGACATGATTAAGACTGATGTGGAAAGCTTCTGTCACTGGAGCAGCGCAACTGACAAGTAAATGAGTCTCCAAGAGGATCAAGATATGGAGTCTATTTCTAGTCATGAGCACATGGACAAGATAAATGCCACCTGAACTACAATGTCTGGGACACTTGCAATAAAACAATCGTGTATTTATACTGAGGCACAAAATGTGTCATAAATTGCTGCACATAAACAATATTTTTTTCTGTATGTTACACTGATTCATGTTTATCACTGCTTTTATTGCTTTACTTATCTATTATTTATTAATTAGTGGAAACTAGCTGCCATTGTCATCTTTATTTGTTATTATAGGTACTGGGTGAACTACATTTTGTTCTGTGTCTTACACTTGGACTATAATGAGTAACTTGAAGCGGATTAACGTCCAGATACCTTAAAGGCTGACCATGACAGTGGTCCAGTGGACCAGTACATTCCCATGACCTTTCTAATCAGTTCTAATAACTAGACAAGGACTAAAAAGCATGTTGGACAAACTGAAAAAAGGACCAATAAACAGAGCTGAGAAAAGGTTCACTATTAAAAATTGTAATTGTTAGAATTTTTGTTATTATTAAAAAAATACTTGATATTAATTTCTATGACTTTCCCCCACTACTTCAAGCATACTCAAGTTTAAAAAAGTACACTTCCAAATGTACTTAAAGTGCACTATTTTCACACACTAATTTTGTACTTAATATACTAAAAATAATTTTTTAGTACTTCTTAAGATAAACTTCAGATCAACTAAATGTACTCAACTGTGCTATTTTGGGACACCATGAATATGAATTAAAATGCTCTTTTAACATACTATCTCTGTATTTAAAACATGTATTTAGTCACCACCTGTATTACACTTGAACCCATCTTTCATACACTAGTACACTCAAGTGTACTATAAGTGGTGACTAAATACATTTTTAAATAGAGATAGTGTTAAAAGCGCTTTTTAGTTCATATTCATGGTGTCCCAAAATAGCACAGTTGAGTACACTTAGTTGATCTTAAGTTTATCTTAAGAAGCACTAAAGAATCATTTTTATTATATTAAGTACAAAATTACTGTGCAAAAACAGAGCACTTTAAGAACATTATAGTGTACTTTTTTTAACCTGGGTACACTGTAAAAATGTAAAACGCTGTAAAATGCTAAAACAGATATAAGGGGACATTTTTGGCAATTTTACAGTAAACACGAAGTAAAAATCAAACATTTATCTTATAATTTACAGAGAAAAAACATTTTACGGTAAATTTCACAGTATTTTTTAACAGTGTATAAATCACAATTTTTTATTATTTTAATATGGTCTATTTTGCACAAACGTAATATTTTTACAAATCATATATATTCGCAAGAACTATTATTTTCAACCCTCATTCTGATCCTTTATCACAAACACTCGGTTTTAGTGCCATTATCATGATTGATTAGTATCACTGCATGGGAAAAATATCCCTTATAATTTTACAGGTGACTATCATGAGATAATGCCATTGGAAAAGTACAGTTCTCACAGTTCATAATAAAACCACAAAATAAGAGGTATGATTATGCAACTTTGCCACAATATTTCCCCCAGGTTGTTTTTAAAATCTGATTTCCATTCAGTTAAGAAGATGTTTACACAAGTCATTATTCATCTTCTAGTCATATCTGCTTTTCTAAAATACGTCAAAGGGAGATTGAGCATAATACCCAAAGCCAGCACTTTCTAAAGCCATATTAACACTCTCCAAATGCCTCATCATTGAAGTTACATCATGAAATCACACTCTGTCCAACTATCCATTCATTCTTTATCATACAATTGTCTATCATACAGATTATAATGAGAAAAATTGACTTGTCACAGACCCAAAAGTAGGATCTTTCCATCTGTTTACCTTCCCTGGGCCCCCATATTCATGAATGTGTGGGCACACGCCAACATCTATGTGTGCGCAAGCACATGGGTTGTTTGATCCGCTGCATTATGCAGTGAGATAGCTCTGAAAACACAATGGCTATTGGATTAGGCCTGAGCACAAGGACAACACAGCTTTCATCACTATCATCGCCATCATCATGAGCATGTTACGGGACACAGCGGCCCTCTGCCCTGCCCCAGGGCTCCTCTGATGGAAAAACAAACCTAAGCCTACAGACAGAGCTTGGGCATGTGGGCCGGTGAAAGCACAAAGCAAACACACGTCAACCCAGATCCCATCTGGAGCAGCCACTGAGACAAACTAGAGAATCAAAGCTGTATGAACCATGAAGTAACAGTCCTATTCGGAAAGTCACAAGCAGTAGCTTTGAGATGAAAAGCACATGGCTTCTTCATGCATTTGGAATCCCATAGTGCCCGTAAATCCCCGTAACCAAGGATTTAACATAGTCAAAAGTCCACAAACAGCTGAAGGTCCTCATAGCACGGTAATGCCACCAGTAATCCAGCTGGCTTTAGAATGGGAAATAAACTCCATAAACTGCACTGAACTCCATGGCATACAATACATCATCGGCCTAATAAAAGCTTCAAAAGAGGATAAAAGGTCAGTCAAGGCCAGATGAGATGGATCAGGACACACTCGGACAGGAGAGGCTGGTGAGATCTGAAAGCGTAAGATCAAGAGGAACATCAAGGACTCAAAAACAAAACACTGAATGAATGCACACATCTGGACCAGCCAATATATGAAAGGCAGGAACTTCAAGAGAGCTTCCAACCGCAGAAAGATAGTATGAATAAAGGGCCTTGAAAAGCAGAGACAGAAAACAAATTGTCCAATGGATTTCGTGTTTCAGTCATACACAGGAATGCCAACCGATGACATTTCTGAGGTGGATGACATAACTTAGAAAAACACATATTTATCATTTAGATATCATTTGTTGCATTGCTGTGTGTCACTAAGAGTTCAAGCAGACAAGACCATCGACTAGCCTCTAAAGGGCCATTGTCCGCATGGCAGAACATCAAAGATTAAAGACTGACAGTCTGTCAGTCCATCAAAACCTGTTACATAACCACATCTTTCATCCGTCTTACTCAACTTATTCTGTTCTTTGTGCAGCTTCACTCCTGCATGTGTGTGTGATTGTGAAAAAATCTTCCCTCCGTCTTTAATCCATCTTACTAAACCTCCAGATGTCCAGAAGCCTGAACGTGACTGCATCTAACTGAGGGAAAACATGTAGTATTCTCACAGACACCAAAACACTCAGGGCTCGCAAAATCGCTAGCCTGATATCCCAGGGCTATTGTGTTTTCCAGTCAGGCTACCAAAGTGTATAACCGCCCTGCCCGACGGGGCTACCTTAAATACAGGGCTCCTGCGGGTCCTTAAAAACTCTTCAATTTAGTTGTATCAAACGTAAGGCCATAAAAAGTTTTAAATACGTTAAATGGTATAAGAAATGTCTTAACTATAATTTCAAAAATGTCTTACAGTTGGGGACGAAAAGACAAGAATGACGATACAGCTGGATTGGCAATGATGCAATTGATGCAATTAAAATATGAATAAATATGAGCACTGCACATTTCAAGTTAAAACGCGGCGCAGATGTCTTTATGTGAATGTATCTGAAGGGAGCCGACTGTCCTCAGAAATGTGTCGTTGGCATTTTTATTTCATCTTACCTATAACGCCTGATAAAGCAGCGTTTATGAGCGCGGACGCTGCTGCTTTGTGTACAGCCGCTAACAGGGAATTTCCCTGAGGGAAACCGCTATATTAAGCCGCTCCTAAAGCGCCACCTCGTAGCAGAGAATGAATTTGCATTTCCAATAAGCCTTTCTTGCTGTTTATGGTCAGATCAATACAAACATCGACCCATATTTTTACGCAGCAAACACGGAGTTGTAAATGAGAAAGAAGTTAATGTGCCTGCTAAAAATCTAAACAATTAAGACAGTAATATTTATTCATTTTAAATTAATGTAACTTATATGCTGGATTTATCCATTTTCATAAAAATGGTCTCAAGGCTGAAATGCTGTTGTATAAGATTTTTGTTTTTGTGAAAACCTGTATCTGAACTGTAAATCATGTCATTTTATGGCTTAATACTGTATGTTACCATAGATATTGTCCAACCCCACTCATACTGTGTTCATTTTACTTGTGCAGCTCTTAAAATGGTTCATAAATTGCCTTAAATTTATTTAAAAAAATTCTGCAGATACCCTGTAAATAGTGAAATAAAATTCCTTCCATCATATTTGTTGATATTTGTGTATTGAAAATATTTTTGATTGACATTTAGACTCCTATCTGATTTTCTATATTTAAAATAAAAGTCTTTTTTTTATTTTTTTTATTTGGGCTAGTTAAATTAATTTTCGGGGCAACCAAAATCTGAAGAGTACCTGGCTGAAGGGCTACCAGGGATTTTTAAATTTTGCGAACCCTGACACTACAGTACACACCTTAATAGTTCACAACAAAACAATTACAGGTAGGATCATGCAACTTTGGCTTAATAATTCCCCTCGGGTTGATCTCAAAATCTAATTGGCATATGGTTAAAACACACACACACACACACAAAACAATTCACATTGCCCTCCAAACTTCATCTGAGATCAACTAAACCTAGTGTCACCACTTTCATAATTACCAATCTCAATGTTTTTTTTTTCTCGAAAAATCATAGTATGCAATTCTGTTAGTGACATTACAAAATATGACTGCAAAATATATAAAATAAAAACAGATAAGCAGCTGTATATAGTTACATTCAGAAAAGTCTTTGTTGTGCAACAGTCAATATAAAAATATTTATGTCCAGTAAATATTTTAAATTCACCCCCTATTGGTATGTGCAACAAAAAGGTCATTTTGGACCCAGCATGTGACACTTTGGACCCAGGTTCTAGCACAAACTACCTCAGCATCTTATTGTCAGGCTTTTTTACCCTTTAGGAATTCTGGGTACTCATTTGAACTCAGTGCTCTGGCTGCACCATACCTTGCCCTCTGGACATCCTTTACTAGCTGTGCCTGAACAGAGATACATTTTTGGAGTACTGGTGAGGATGAACTAATAAACCAAGGTTGCAGGGTTTGCTCTGTGGCTGTTTGCACACATTGGCTTTTTGCGCATTAAAATCAGCCAGGCATCTTCATCATCATCATCATCATCATCATCATCATCATCATCATCAAAAAAAAAAAAAAAAACTGTAGATGTTTCATCAGTGTTGTAAATAGTATCATGACACTAATGCCCTTTCCTAAGGCCACTCATACACATGTGAGAGGGCCTCATACTGGGAAAAATGTCCCATTTACAAGCAGAAAGAGTCAATCATACTTTCACATGTCCAGGCCTGACGTTATCTGACTTTAATCCTCATGGCTTTTGCAAGCTTAAAATCCCAGCACTTATACGGGTAGATTTCCTGTTTCAAAGGGATGAGCAAAGAAAGAAATGCAACTAAAACATTTTAAATGGACATCAGGCTTTGCAGGTTTAAGTTCACTGGCTGACTAGTGTACTGCACTCTTTCTGGACTGTTTCCTAAATCTCAAGCAAAAAAATAAATAAATAATTGTTGCATTGATATTAACAATTCTGTAATATCAGTTTCATTATTTTCATGTTATTATGACCATCTACACTGTCTACATATACTATAAATAAATAATTTTACTATAAAACAAAATCAATCATTTTAAGTGATATCATGTACAGTATGAAAAATGGACTTTAATTTTGAGTTTGCTAAAGATTACATTCTACAGTTATTACATTATTATAAAGATTCACTTGAAGTGAGCATTAGATGATGGAAAAATTAATCAAAAAGTAAAAATAGAGGAAATGGGGAGCACAATTAATTATCCAATACTGACAGCTAATAATAATAATACTAATATGACTCAATATCCAATATGATACTCTCAAAGCCAGTTTCTGCCATGGGATAAAGAAAAAAGTAATTTCAACTTTTATTTTTGTCTCACAATTCATACCTTTTTCTTACGATTCTGAGGGAAAAAAAATCATAATTGTGAAATATAAACTCAGAATTCCGACTTTATTTCTCACAATTCTAAGTTTACATCTTTCAATTCTGAGTTTATATCTCACAATTATATTTTTAAGAGTGTACATCTTGTATTTGTTTTTGTTTTTTTGCCAAGAATAAAAGGTAACTGCGATTTTCATCTCACAATTCTAACTTATTTCCTCTAAATCACAGGTTTATATCTCACAATTCAGACTTTTTAATCTCAAAATTGAGTTATAAACAATTGCCAGTTAACATCTATCAATTCTGAAAGAAAAGAGAGAATTTTGAGATACAAATTTAGAATTGTGGGGAAAAAAAGTATTAATTGTGAGATTAAAAAGTCGTAATTCCCTTTTATTTTTATTCTGTGATGGAAACAGGCTTCCATATGAAACTGATATATTGCACATCCAAAAAAGATGATGGGACTAAAATATAGTCATGATTAATTCAAAACTTCAAAAACATTTGGCTCAAAACCAAACATAGATATTGCTGAAAAACACAGCCAGTAAAACTTTCTTCTAGTTATTACCACCATTAGTTTCAGGGAAAGTCTACAAATTCATGCAGATCAGAAAGAAACTAGTATCATGGGAAACATAATGTATAATGAAGTATAATGGGAATCAGTTCATTTGGTGGTCAGCTGACCAGGCTTTTGGCTCAACAGCTGATGTACATTTGAGGCTGTATAAGTGAGTCTCAATGAATGTAGGCTGTAGGTACACTGAGTTCATGTTTGTGTGTGTGTGTGTGTGTGTGTGTGTGTGTGTAACCAGCCACTGCTGCATACATCAGGGGCTGAGGTCTGGTGGTCAGGGAGTGAAAGAATAGTTTTGCTGTTTTCCCGTGCTGAGTGCTCCGGAGGTCAAAGGTGACGATTTTCCCTGGGTCTGGCTTTGGATTTGGGTTGGACTTGGACACAGAAATCCCTTCTGAGTCCATGCATACAAAACACACCAAACAAAGAGAGCAAATGCAAGAAAGAGAAGTAGAAAAAAGGTACTCCTGATCACGAGAAAAACAAGGAATTATGACCCCTAAGCTGTGATTATTTTTATCACTTAACTAACAAAAATTCTCACAGAACATGAGCTTTAGCTGTTTATATAAATGCACAAACACACTGACATTACAACCAGACAACAACGATAACAACCACAGCTAAATGAGTCCTAATTAGACCTCTGAGGTTTGTAGTGTAAACATACACAATCAGAGAACACAGCAATCGCCTGATCTCTAAACACACTGGTGTGATCATTTACTTACTGATAAACTGTAAGATAGCGAAATAGAGCACTATTGTTTGTGTGATCAGCTCCACCCTTTCAGACCACCATATGCAAAAAAAAGTCAAGCAGCGGACCTAGAAAAAGCCTGAGTGGAGCAGACACACGCATGCTAAAAATATCCAGAGAAGACTGACAGAAATTCCACAGCTCAGAAGGAGATTGTGTGTGTTTGTATGTGCTTGGAAACTGACAGTGTTACAGTAATAAAACAATGTATTAGTACAGAATTGCATCTTCCATAGATGGCTGTAAATCACGTTGTGAGCCAGACTATTATTGAACTGACTTGGTGTGGTCAAGTGGTTAAGACAATTTGGGCTGGTAACCAGAAGGTTGTAGGTTAAACTTGTGACTGTTAATTTAAAGACTGTATTGTAATTTGCTTTATATAAAAGTGGAAATTAAAATGCTAACTGTATGCATACTCATTAACCTATTAATGTTGAAAATTAACATTTAAAATAGTAAAACATAAAAAAGCAAACAACAGCGGCAAAAAAAAGTATGTTCTGCAAAGTAAAACGATTTCTAATGCAGTCTGGAAAAATGAAGGAACTTAGGATCTCCAGTTTGATTCATCATCAGGTGTTTCCCCTTTAAGGCCAACAGTAGTTGACCTTGACCTAACACCTTCAAGCTAAGCTATACACAAACACATACTTTGACCTCTGACCTTTAACAAAAAAAAGTCCTTAATTTAAAATGTCATGTGTTTTACTTATGCATATAAGGATTACAAAGCTGGTCCAGTCCTATATCAGCTTTACCCTAAAGCATATGAAAACAATAGCACATTTCTGATTAACCCGTAGTCACAAACCAACCCAACATGACAGTCCCTGGTTATGGTTAAATACTGACAAACAGTAGTAATGAGTCAAAGTCTAACTCCTTCCCATCTGAAACTATTAGCAGGATAAACAAGACATTAAGACACAAAGAACAAGAAATGAATCAATTCAGGTTAACCAAATCTGGCATTATAAAAAACTGAGGTGCAGAGAACGCAAACAAGCCTTTATGCTATTAACTCATCCTCTTTCTCTTTCTTATATCAGGGATGTACTTAAAAGATCATGTAATTCAGTATTTACAACCTTTTAAAGACTAAGACCTTATATTTTTACTTACAAAAATATGCAACCTGAACATAGGTGTGTTGACAAATTCTCACACACAACCTGATACTCATTTGGAAACATCTGTCTCAAATGTGCAAGAAGTATGACACAGAATTCATATTAAAACAAATTTACTCAATATTTTCAATTCTTATTTAACACAAAGTGACAATGTCACTATGTGACTGCTATCAATTCCAACCCTCATGAGCATTTGTAATTACAGTACTAGTTTGTGATTTCATATAAATTTGTACCATCTGACATGCGCAAAAACATACTGTAGGTAAAATGTGACCATGAAGGTCCACCCCTAACCCCACTCCTAAATCTAACTCTAATGGAGTGTAAGCTGATCATTAAAAAATCTTAAAATTAGATTGTATGCATTCATACGAATTCTCAAACAGTTCACCAAATTGTAAAATGTTTAAGATTGGCATGAGACTGTATTAAGTCACACCTACTCCTGCCTACTGTTACATGGTATTGTCTTAAGGGCAGGACATCCAAAGAAGAGCTCTCCCTGTGGGAACCTTTATTCACCTTCACTGGTGACTCGTGTTATTTGCAACATTTGCAGTACCACTGAACACAACCCTCTTCGATTAGACAGTGGATGGTAACATACCAGTTTACACTATACATATATACAATATTAATTAACTACATGTACTTACTATTGGGTTAGTTTTAGGATTGGAGTTTGGCTTAGGGTTACTTGCATCCAATTATGCATAATTAATTGTTATTATAATAGTACGTACATGTAACAAGGACACCTTAAAATAAAGTGTTACCACATAACTTATATAAAACCTGTTGTATAACAGTAAAAAAGTAGAAAAAAATGGCCTGTTTGCTCATGTATACTGCACTTTTCCATGAATATACACTACCGTTCAAAAGTTTGGACTTGGGAAGATTTATGTTTCTGAAGAAAAATGTTATGCTCAGTCCGCATTTATTTGTTGAAAACAGCAATATTGTGAAATGTAAATATATATATTTTTTCTATTTAAAGCTGAATTTTCAGCATCAATACGCTTGTCTTCAGTGTTAGCCTACATGATCCTTCAGAAATCATTCTAATATGCTGACTTGGTGCTCAAGACATTTCTTAAATGTTAAAATTTCTTAAACGTTAAAAACAGTTGTTCTGCTTATTATTGATTGATTTTTCTGGATACTTTGATGAATAGAAAGTTCAGGAGAACAACATGTATTTGAAATATAAATCTTTTGTAACATTGTTATTAATGCCCTATCACTTTTGATCAATTTACATTCAATTTAAGCATATTTCTTCTTCTTCTTCTTCAAAAAAAAAAAACTTTTAAGATATATATAAACCTTAGAAGTGCACATGTCTGTATGCATCCTAATGAAGGTATCCTGGAGGGGGTTTCTGCTGTAGGGGTGTCGGTGGGCGCAGATGGTACGTTAAAGCAGATCTATCACATCTGACAGATCTTCGACCCTTAAGGAAAACTGTATTCTCTTCACCTCAAATCATTACACCAACATAACGCCATGTGCTTGTGCCATAACCATTCACACTCGCCTTTTGTCTTGCGGACCCAATCCATAGTTCATTCTGAGTGCAGCCTTTCAAACTTACATTTAGCGTTCAGTGGCTGCTATTAGATATATGTGTTCTTCAGAATCAATAATCGCGTAACAGCTTCTAACTTTCATCAATAAGTCATTAACAAGTATACTTTGTATCAGAGCTTAACAAATCCTGAAATATTGACACACTGTATATGATATGAATCAAGATTTATGTTAATTATTAACTGATGAGCTGCTACATGTTTGTCACTAACTTGTTCATAAAAGTATTAAACACTAAAGTAAGCAAAAAAAATACGAGATTGAGCCTTTAAACTTACGTATTTTAATGGTTTTGGGATCAAACTTGCACACGGTGAGCTGTAATCTCTCCAAACGCACTTGAATAGTTGATGTCCTTTGCGTGACCAACACAGCCTGAGTCTCAATCCCCAGGAATATGTCACTGGCATGCCGAGATAGATCGGACAGCTGATGGAGGAGACCGGTGAGAGTATGACAACAAACTTCTTCCAGAGAAGAAAACAAAACAGGTTTGCGCAGTCTGCGACCGTCCGCTGTAATGAAGCTCTTCTCCGAGCCTCCGCTCCCTCTCAACCTGCTCACCAGCTCGGGCTCAACGGTTCTCTCGGGGAACGGCATTTTAAATCGTGTTTAAATTTGAGATGAGCATCGGGTTGAGGGGATTTGAAATCCAAACGATGTATCCCTGAAGTTGCCGTGAGAAGAAGGTCCGCTTACAAAAGGTCCCGCCATTATTTTTTGAAAGATGCAGAAGCAGTTTGGGACGTTGTCGCTGGTGCTCGGGAGCATCGGGGAACATGAGTTTGAAAGCAGAGGCGAACCGAAAACGTGAAGAGAAAGTTTATGGAAAAACACGGAGAGGCTTCCCAACCACCTGTGGGAGCTGGAACTGGATTGACGCTGTGAGGGAGAGGTTACCTGCCTTCAGCGTCTGCTGCGTGCAAAACCCGGGATGGATCTCATGGTTCTCACGGACTTCGAGGCTCTTTATTTCATTTTCAGGTATCTACAGGGCATTTTAATAATATTGAGTAATGTTTCTTTTTATTAATGTTTATATTTTAAATACCATAGTTATTTAGTTTTTTATTCAATGTCAGAAAAAATGTTGGCAGTCTTACAAAGTACATTAAACAGATTTGATTCTAATATTACATAAGAAAAAAAATAATTTCAAGCATTTTCAAAAGAAAAAAAAAACAAAACATGTAAAAGAAAAGATTTTTCTGTGTGTTTAAAGATAATAATCATATGTTCGGTATGACTTAAAAATAAGTTAAAAATACGTTTTAATAAAACAAAGTGCTAAAATAAACTGTAATTATCAAGATATAAACAGACAATTTATATCCTTTAACATTTACAGCACTTCAGAACTACAGTTCAATAGTACAGTAGCTTCAGTATGAAGTAGTTTATTTACAGTAGTAAATTCGTTCTTAAAACATTTGGAATCAGAAAATTATTCACGGTTCCTTATTTTAATCTACTGGTGTAGATTTTGTCGAAATAAAAATTACATTAAAAAAATAATAAAATAAACAGTCAATGTATAACCAGTCTATTTTGCTTGTGAAAGGAACAAAAACTGGTGTTTAGAAATACCCATGTTTCATATCTACACTATTGCTCCATCTTGTGGCTGCAGGTGTGGTATGCTCTTAGAAACAAGCCCAGAGTACCAGGAAGGATCAGATACGTTTTTTGTGTTCTGCTGAAGTGTTAAGGAAATGGACTATTGTTTGTTGTGGCAATGGAACCAGCTGAGGCTGGATGGGAGTGATAGTACTCATTTTCCTGTTAACATTGAGCCTGCTGAAACTTCCTTTTGCATAGGGAAATCATGACCTGTGGCTGACAGGACTACAGTGATGAGTCACAAACTGCTCCAGGCTACCATTATAATAGCCTTTGTTTGTAAATGCAGATTCATTAATGAACATAACGAAATGTACTGATTGATGAGTACTGGGGAAAAATCCTTATATATATCAAGGAATTTATTTTATTTATTTATTTATTTTTAATGATGCTGACATTTATTTGGGTGAAATGTATTGCTTCTTTAACGTATTTATTTCACAAAATGTGGTTTTCTTTCCTGTAGGCCTAACTGTCAATATGGGCCAACAGCATAAAACAATATGGCACCATCTAATGAATTGTAAGGCCAAAAATAAATTAAAATGTGTGTAATGGATGATTAAAAAAAATTGAATAAAATACATTTTATCTACATAAAACAGTGTGAGGTTAGGTGCTTTTAAAATTTGTGAGTGAAATTTATTTTTACAAAATTAAGTGAAAGGGCACATTTGTGTTAAAACATTTTAGTAACAGGAGTTTCAGTGGAAATGTTGCTATTAAAATAAAAAGTTGCACATAGTAGAACGTTTTACCACATTTCTCTAGAATTAGTGAACAGGTATCATAACACATTGTCTGAGTATGTAAAGAATGCACATGACTAGAAGGGTATCAGAAAAGAATCAGGAGGTACATACAGAGGAACGCAAGTTTAATCAAATATACAGGACACTCATCCTCGAATGCATACAGATCAGATCACACTAGCAAAACCAATACAAAAACACTTCTTCATGCCTTTATGGTCAGAAAAATCACTGGAGTTTCCACTTTAAATATGAAGACAATTTTCAGATCAGTTACCCTATTGCTCGTTGTCTTTTCCCCAAAAGCTGTGCGTTTAGTACCATGCCAAACATTATACTTTCACTACACAAAGGCCTGAAGTCAGCATTACAAAAAGTGAAAAAGAAAAATACATGGAAAGAATAAACACGGGAACTTTTGTAACCAATCGACTGTACATGTGACATTAATGTAGTCTTTGGACAGCTTTAGCACGACGGTCTCTATGAACACTGAATCATCACAGCTCTTAACAATCCAACACACTGCTTTATTCATCATGTGAACACAGTGTAACAGCATCTGCATCTGCATATATGGACGATGTTTTATCACAGTTGGATAGCAGTGACCTGCATTACACAGGCGTCTTTGACATACAATCATGAACGCGACATTTCACTGAACCATACAGCCAGTGACGAATCCAGAGTGGCTAGAGCAGATATTTTTGAAGAAAAGAAGTCTGCAAATCCTCAGGAACTTCACTGTAATAATCTTCAATGCACTGAACAGTCCAATAAATAACAGAAAAAGTTAATCAGCAACTCAAATGCAGCTTTTGATAGTTAGTCTCAATCAGCTATACAAACACTTCATTATTAATATAATGACAATGAGAGATGCTTGTTATTTCTGCCATAGAGAATATAAGAATGACGAGTAGAAATTTAAATCAATATACATTAAGTTTGAAGTTCTTACATGGCTGTTTGTAACTACATGCATAAAGCAACAAAGAAATGACCAAATTGAAAGGCAAGAATATTTCAAACTACTAGCTGTGCCACATTAAAAGTCAATACTGATAAATCTCGCATTGACAACATATGCAAAACAAACCGAAAATACAAGAAACGAACACAGACAATAAATCTGGGGCTCTGTGGAAGCAGAGAAGCGAATGATGGAAGGATGGGATAAATGTTATAAGACTCACAGTCACAAACATGACCCTACTCTACCACAGAAATTAATAAATATTAAACGTTTTAGACACAATCCATCTGGTTTAGAAAATGCTGCAAAATCTCCTCTCGTAAAGGCCTCCAGATCCACCTTTGCATTGTTAGAAAAGTCCTTTCCATTCGTTTTATCTCACACTCACCGATGCTTCAGTTCTGTGTGCTGATAGGAAGAAAACATGAGTACAGATGCACTCCATTGGCTGATTTACTCAGTGTTGACCTAAATAAGGAAGTACTCCAGGAGAAAGGCGTGTTAGTGTTTGCTCCATTGTTTATTATCTAAACATGTCGTTTGTAGGCCGTTTTAATGAGGACACACTAATTTATTCTGCACCGCTTTGGATGACATTAGAAGATGGAGGCTGAAGTTAGAATATCAAGCACAAAATCATAGAGTACATCTTTTAGAGTGCAAAACAGAGGTGCCAAGCACATGGCCCATTCCTCCTGGACTCAAACAGCATGACAGACACACTCATAAAGTTTGCATACACATCGAAACACACACACACACTCATGTTAAATCTCTTTGTCCCTTCCCCAGTAGTGGACGTCCCATAAATTTCTTTATTTTTGATCTCTCTCTCTTTCCATCTATCTCTTAACATACACACACACATTCCTGTCCCACAGTCTTGACTCCAGGCTTATCTGGTGTAATATACTCTGTAGTAGACGGTTTTAGACCTCCAGAGCGAGTAGGAGTTGTCAAACTTGAGCAAGTATATACCACGGCCTGGATACTGGTGACTCCCAGCGTACACCTCCTCATGACAGTCCCGCCGGTACACCGGCACTATCTCATCCACCTGCGGTTTTCCAGCCTCTTTCTTGGCTTTCTCTTCCTCAGGCTGGCCTTCACCTGAGAGAAAGAGAACAGGACTTAAATCTACAAATTATATTTACAGAAAACGCAATAAACTTAATTAAAACAAACTATCTAAACTTTAAATCAACTGAATTTATTTTTTTTAATCAAAAGTAGCCTTTTGATTTCCACAATTTTAAAAATTCATTGGGCCTCAATCATGAAACACGAGCAGAACGAATTTGTGTAAATCGTTCGTAAAGCCGTTCTGACGTTAACTTTCAAATTCATGAAAATGTTCGTATTTTCAAAATGTTAGTTGGCATGAAAGAAATGTACACCTGCTCCGTACCATGTGTAAATGGTGCGTAAAACGTTGTGTTCTTTTTGGCAAACTGATGACACTGAATTTTGATGCACTGCCATAATAATGACAAGGTCATTTGCCCTTGCCCTCTTTTTGAATTTTTTGGTTTGCAGCCGAGTTAATAACTGTAAAACGCAGCGCTCGTCACTGTCACTATTTAGCCAGCCATAAATAGAGGACGGGTGGGACAAATAGCGACCAACCATACTACTTGTACAACGACTGCCTACAACAATGGAGAAGTCAATATTACTGGTTACTTTAGTAAAATTCTTAAAAATAAGACACTAGTAATGTTGCCACCGTGGATATTCCAAATCATAGCAACTAAAGGCCGTTTCACACTGGACGCGATGTGAAAAAGCGAGGCGAATCGCCGACGAACGGTGCTTTCACACCGAGCGTGAAACGATTATTCGCCTTCTGCACGCTAGGTGGCGCCGACCAACAATGCATTTTTCCTCAGATATTTATCTCATATATGGATTTAACATCGTCTGCTGCTCAATATATAGCATTAAATTAATATAGCTAAATAAAGTTTGGTTCTACGCCAGAAACACAAACTATCTATAATGCTTTACAAGAAAACATCTTGAAATATAAATAGAAGTACAATTAGTATCGAGCCACATTTCAAAATGTAATTATTAATGTTTTTGCTTAAAATCCACCTTAAACCATCATCGAGTGCTTGTAATAACTTCTGATTGTGATCTATAGTTGATTTTGATTCTATAATAGGCAGACATTTACTCTTTGTATGTTTAATAACGCCACACAGCTTATAGTCATAAACATCCTTTATTGTTATAAAAATACCAAGAGCTGCATACAAAACACATACAGAAAATATAGCGTCATAATCATGTCTATTTGCTTTCATATTTCATGAGTAGAAAAATGTTTCACTCAATTTTTTTAATATGGAAGATCTAACATTAGAGAGTAAACGCACTCTGACTAATAACATTTGCGCACGTGGGAGAAAACAGCAACAGTGCAACAGCAGCTGCTCCAGGCATGTGATCTTAGCTCAAATCTGATTGGACGGCCCGTATCTTCGCGAAGCGACGGGGGAAAAAAAAAAAAAAAAAAAAAAATCGACACAGGACGAAAAAAAAAATCCTCGCTTTTTCGCCCCGCAAATGACCGCGCCTGGTATGAAAAGCCCTTAAAGCGTCTCAGCTGGAAAAACGCTGTGCCACCAAAATGTTTAAGCGCCACCATCTGGTCATTTAAAGAAGAGCGCCTGACATTTTTTCAGCTGACTAAAAACTCCTTGGTGGGCACACGTTATTGAATATTTATTGTTAGCCATATGGCCTATTAGTCTTTTTTGCATTTATGCAATATACTAGAGCCAAACCTGAGAAAGTAGACCAGAATATCCCACTGCGTTCCTGGACACGCAATTTGCGTAGCTGTAATTCATAGGCTGGGATTATGCTTACTGTGAAAAAGCGAGCACCCTATTTACGAATGATTGGAATTCATTAACATACACGTTTAACTATCAAATCGGACGTTTACAAAACGTTTGTGAATCCGGAGGAGAGTTTTCGGGAAGGTCTGTTTTACATGCAAATTACCCAGAATTTACTCATATATTTACACAAGTTTCATGAATGAGGTCCATTGATATTAAAATAAACTGGCAATTATTTTCATTTTATGGCCAATATATAATAAATGGCCGATATTAAAATTCTAAACTATTTTGTCAAAATATATAAAAAAAAAAATTACAATTTACAGTACAAATGAAATTCCTAAGTTATTTTACATTTGAATTATCTGATGTCTTTGAATCTTCAGGTCAAATAGCTGACTCGGATTATATAATTATAATAAGACAAATATATATTATATTTATACACAACCTCACTATAAAATATACACATATATATATACATACACACACACACACATATATATACACATATACAGTGGGTTCGGAAAGTATTCAGACCCCCTTAAATTTTTCACTCTTTGTTATATTGCAGCCATTTGCTAAAATCAAGTTCATTTTTTTTCCTCATTAATGTACACACAGCACCCCATATTGACAGAAAAACACAGAATTGTTGACATTTTTGCAGATTTATTAAAAAAAAAAAAACTGAAATATCACATGGTCCTAAGTATTCAGACCCTTTGCTGTGACACTCATATATTTAACTCGGATGCTGTCCATTTCTTCTGATCATCCTTGAGATGGTTCTACACCTTCATTTGAGTCCAGCTGTGTTTGATTATACTGACTGGACTTGATTAGGAAAGCCACACACCTGTCTATATAAGACCTTACAGCTCACAGTGCATGTCAGAGCAAATGAGAATCATGAGGTCAAAGGAACTGCCTGAAGAGCTCAGAGACAGAATTGTGGCAAGGCACAGATCTGGCCAAGGTTACAAAAAAATTTCTGCTGCACTTAAGGTTCCTAAGAGCACAGTGGCCTCCATAATCCTTAAATGGAAGACGTTTGGGACGACCAGAACCCTTCCTTGAGCTGGCCGTCCGGCCAAACTGAGCTATCGGGGGAGAAGAGCCTTGGTGAGAGAGGTAAAGAAGAACCCAAAGATCACTGTGGCTGAGCTCCAGAGATGCAGTCGGGAGATGGGAGAAAGTTGTAGAAAGTCAACCATCACTGCAGCCCTCCACCAGTCGGGGCTTTATGGCAGAGTGGCCCGACGGAAGCTTCTCCTCAGTGCAAGACACACGAAAGCCCACATGAAGGACTCCAAGATGGTGAGAAATAAGATTCTCTGGTCTGATGAGACCAAGATAGAACTTTTTGGCCTTAATTCTAAGCGGTATGTGTGGAGAAAACCAGGCACTGCTCATCACCTGTCCAATACAGTCCCAACAGTGAAGCATGGTGGTGGCAGCATCATGCTGTGGGGGTGTTTTTCACCTGCAGGGACAGGACGACTGGTTGCAATCGAGGGAAAGATGAATGCGGCCAAGTACAGGGATATCCTGGACGAAAACCTTCTCCAGAGTGCTCAGGACCTCAGACTGGGACGAAGGTTTACTTTCCAACAAGACAATGACCCTAAGCACACAGCTAAAATAACGAAGGAGTGGCTTCACAACAACTCCGTGACTGTTCTTGAATGGCCCAGCCAGAGCCCTGACTTAAACCCAATTGAGCATCTCTGGAGAGACCTAAAAATGGCTGTCCACCAACGTTTACCATCCAACCTGACAGAATTGTGGAGGATCTGCAAGGAGGAATGGCAGAGGATCCCCAAATCCAGGTGTGAAAAACTTGTTGCATCTTTCCCAAAAAGACTCATGGCTGTATTAGATCAAAAGGGTGCTTCTACTAAATACTGTGCAAAGGGTCTGAATACTTAGGACCATGTGATATTTCAGTTTTTCTTTTTTAATAAATCTGCAAAAATGTCAACAAGTCTGTGTTTTTCTGTCAATATGGGGTGCTGTGTGTACATTAATGAGGAAAAAAAATGAACAAATATTTTAGCAAATGGCTGCAATATAACAAAGAGTGAAAAATTTAAGGGGGTCTGAATACTTTCCGTACCCACTGTGTATATGTGTGTATGTGTATATACATATATATATATATTTTTTTTTTTATTCCAAATTTCAGTATATTAATTATTTTACTCTACAACAGTAAAACTACAATACTTATGGCTTAATTTCACTAGCAAGAGTTTAAACCCTTGAGCTTTTCTTTTGTCAGAAAACTGATAATTTTGTATATTTACTTGCACTGACATTAAAATTCTGTTTAATAATAATAAATCACTATTTTCATTTTATGATCGATATTAAAATTCTATACAAATTGTCTAAATAAAAAATAAAACACTAAAAAAAACTAAAATTCTTTTAAATATTACAAGTGAAACATTATAATGTACAGTATGAAAATGAGATTTGAGATTTAAATGTGAGCATTACATGGGTAAAGTAATCTAAATGAAAAAAAATAAATAAAAGAAATTAAATATCCAGTGTTAGCCGATAACATGGTAGCAAAGAATCAACGCATTCAATCCTCACCTTCTTCATCCTCGTCTTCGTCACTAGACTCGCTGACATGCACGCTGACCGATGCGTTAGTAGAGTCAGTCCATTCAAAGAAGACTCCAAAGCCAATGTCGTAATAGTCAGTGGCAAACTCCCAGAAGAGATAGGAGCCCTCCTCGTGGGTGGGAACCCGGACGGTCACCACTTCCCCCCGGCCCACCGTGATCACAGAGTCCACATCCTGACGGATCTTCTCTTTAAAGTCTTTTATCTGTGGCCTGGTCCACATGGAGGGGGCTGCTATTACAGGGGGAGAGTCTGAGAACCAGGAATATGGTATATTAGAGAATGTGTCTTTTTAAATTAAACTCGATTTCACTTGATTTGATTTCAATTCACAACCTTTATATTCAGATCTCGATTTAATTTAATTTGATAGATTAATATGGATATATATCAGGTACAGTAGGCTTTTTTTCAATGGGATTCTGAGAGAAAATTTTGTCTGTTTGATTTTAAGTTGACATTAACAGCAGTTAAATGAAGTGGTAGAAATAACCAAGTTCGCAAACTCACCTGTGGGTCCATTCTCAGTGACCTCGTCTGCAGGCTCCAAGTCCGGCTCTCGTTCTAAGCTGTCAGTAGTGGACTCTGCCTGGCCGTTCAGTGTGGGAGCCTCCTCTCCAGCAGAAGGCGCTGACACCTCACTGGCCTCTAATGTAGACAACACTATAGCATCCTCCTGCTGTTTCTGCAGGGCAGCCTGGAGAGAACAGTGAAAACATTGGCATCACACAAATGTAACAAAAAATTAAAAATAAAATAAAAACGTCCAGAATTATGCTAAATTACATTATTGGAAAAAAAAAACAGCCTCCTTTTAAATGATCAGTTAAAACACCACTTGTCAAGCTTAGAAGCTCAGATGGAAATCTACAAGCTGGACCAAGATGTGAATTAAATGAACATGGAAATGTACACAGAAAAAAATAAATAAATGAAATTGCATCAATGAGTCAAAGTCTATTACATGACAATAAAACCAGTTTAGCTTTCAGTGACAGGTGTGTAAAACACATTCATTAAACTACTTGGGTTACTGCACACCTGCAAACCAAATCCTACCACTGCAGTTTTATTCTTTATACCGGTCATTATTAACTGGTGGGTTGCATACAGGTCTGTTCTGAATCTGAATAATAAAATGTGACAATTACATAATGGTGCATAGCAATATGAACAGGCTTATCAATTATGAAAACAGACTGAGACTGGGGTCAGTAAGAAATGTTTTTGAAGAAAGTCTCTTATATTTACCAAAGCTGCATTTATTTGATCAAAAATACAGTAAAAACAGTAATATTGTGAAATATCATTTTATAATTTTTAGTTCTACATTTTAATATATTTTAAAATGCAATTTATTCCTGTGATGGCTGCTGAAAATTCAGCTTTGCCATTACTCCAGTCTTCAATGTCACATGATCCTTCAGAAATCATTATAATATTTGATAATTTGCTGCTCAAGATACATTTCTTATTAATATCAATGTTGAAAAAAGTGCTGCTTAATATCTTGTCAGAAACAGTGCTTTTTCAGGATTTTTTGACTATTAGAAGGATCAAAAGAACAGTATTAATTTGAAATTGAAATCTTTTGTTAAAAAAAAAAGAAAAAAAAAGTTTTTACTGTCACTTTAATTCATCCTTGCCTAATACACGTATTTATTTCTTCTAAAAAATTGTAACGCTCTAAACTTTTACTTTTGAACAGTATTGTAGTTTTTCAAAAAGTAGTCACGCATCACAAAAGCATTGCAGACATGGGTGGTACTAGGAGAATGAATCAAGGGCTCACACCTGCTGCTGAGCGAGCTGCACCTGATACAGCTGCTGCATGTACTGCTGATAGTGCTGCTCCTGCAGCTGTCGAATGAGGATGAGCTGCTGCTCAAGACTGTCGGGGTACTGCTGCGCTGCATACTGCTGGAACTGCACCACTGTCTGTGCATTCAGTGCAGCCATGATCTGCTGCCTAACACACCAGAGAGAGTGAGAAAAAAATCATTATGTGCACAATCAAGCATGTGGCTCAACTCACTTGAGTTGCATAGTGTACCAGTACTAAACAAGTACAAACAAAAAGCTGTTTATTTGTTGCCTAAGGTATCGATTTAGTATCAAAGAGACTGGCATTGTACTGAAGCCAAAGTGTTGGTATCGGCCCGACCCTGGGCTCTACTACAAAAGGCTGGAATACACTACATAATTTTAAAAATCTGAACAAATATTAAAACACTAGGCAACATATGCTTGTTGATTTCGTATGTGGTTACAGAGAAAAACTGGGCATCATACAGTAAACAACTGAGAATCACACACTACCAGGTCGTTCAGAAAAAACGAAAGTATTACCCAACCTATGAGGATAAACCTTGAAATATTATTATGCAATATTTATTATTAACAGAAGTTCCATATACAAAATACGAAAAGGTCTGATTATTTTTTTATTATTATTATTATTATTATTATTATTATTATTATTTTATTATTTTTTGTAAATGACTTAGACTTAAGGATATCGTATATAATAAACAAAATTCACAGACTGGACAAAATCATAGTCTCATGCTGGACAAAAAAATCATATGGCAAAAGTCATGTGGCATATTCCAGCCTTGAGTCTTTCAACAGACATTTTCAAACAATCCTGTTTTAGCTTAGATCTGGAATAATTCAACAGGTGTCACTCACTTCTGTTGCTCTACACGGAATCGTTCCTCCTCAAGTTGTCTTCTCTCCTCCTCTTCTCTCCTCAGCCGCTCCTCTTCCTCACGTCTGCGTCTCTCCTCCTCCTGCCGCAGTCGCTCACGCTCCTCTTCCTCTCTACGCCGCTGTTCCTCTTCCTCCCTCCTTATCAGGAAAAACAAGACACCATACACAACAAACATAACAGATATCTGTGAGTTTACGGAGTGTTCAGGTTTTTATTTATGAAGACCAATTATTTATTGGAGCCCGAATTTATTTCATGTTGGCATGGTGAATCTCTCTGAAAGTCTATATCTAAAGAGATCCAATTGGTTAATGGGTAAAACAGTAAATAAGTCTAATTTAAATGTGTGACACTAACGATTTTATCTTCTTGCTTTGTTAAAGAAGGAAAAATCAATCATCTTTATCTGCAAGTCTGACCTTTTTCTCTCTTGCTCCTCCTTTTCAATCTTGTGTGACGCGACGAAAGGTGCAAATAAACTGCAACATTTGTTCAACAGCTTTACAAACTCCAGCATGGCCTCATCCTTCTCCATGTTGCCCAAAGATGCCCATTCCTTTCTGAAAAGGTTACAATTATTAATGCAGATCCCAATTTGTATATCCACAACAAAATCCCTAAACATCACAAACTAAAAAAAAAAGAAAAAGAATTCATATTCCAAAAAAAGCTTGTACCTACAGTAACTTTATAGCATCTATAGGATAAGTATGAATTGCATTTAAACACTGTATTTACACACACAAATTAAAATATATATGAGCTCAAGGACTTTACTAGCGCTAAAAGATAATATATATATATATATATATATATATATATATATATATATATATATATATATATATATATATATATATAAATTTGCTTATGTGACTCTAACTGCAGGGAAGCACTGCAAGGTCAAAGATCTAATCAATGCTTACCTGCGGTCATTTCCCAGCACATCAAAGAAGCCCACCTCAGGGGAAGCATCTGGGTTGTAAGGCCCCAGCAACACTTGCTTATGGAGGGCTACCAGACGGAGTTTATCCTCATAGGTCGGGTGGAAGGCTTTCCCATCTTTCTCTGAGGGAAAACATTGCAAAAATGTGGATTCAAAATTGCAACAGGCTCTCATTCCATTAGAAAAAGGATTTCCAAACTTTTTTGTCAGCCAAACCACTCTGTCGCTAAATATTTACTTGATGTAAACTGAATCAATATTTCAACTACTCAACAACACCGTGACGGTTCTCTGAGTAGTTAACGGTCAAATGAGATGCACCTTTTTTTTTAGCAAATGTTTAATTTTGATTGTTTTTGTTCTACAATTATTTTAGTTCAGAATTATGATTTAATTAATTATCAGTTTTACAGCAACTCACAAAGCCAAGTCCCAGTTTAGAATGTCATCTAATGCAAATTAGCCAGTGTCACTAATGTCATCATGAAAAGATGATCATGATTTTTCTGTAAATTGTGTAGAAGAGTTTTTTTGTGCACATATGCTTTGAACATCATGAACTAGACACATAGGACACATTAATGCTCAGTCGGTATCTGAAATATCTTGATTGGTACATTAGTTGTGCATTAATTAGAGAGCTGCAGCACTTAGACTACAGAGCTGATGGACACACAAACATGGTTTAAGAGGGTGTAGACTTGCGGAAAGGACTAAATATTTTATTGAACAAAATCTACAGCACTGGTTTTGCTGTCAAAGAGACATACGGAGTACAACACTAGTGGTTCACTAGTTTATTTTGAATATTCATGCAATCTTTCATAAAGAGACACTTTTTAAAGTAATCAGTCAGGCACATGACACACAGTGGTGCTGTCACCGGTTGGGGCAGTTCCTCTAGAGCAGGGGTGTCAAACTCAGTTCCTGGAGGGCCGGAGCCCTGCAGAGTTTAGATGCAACCCTATTTAAACACATCTGATCCAACTAATCAAGTCCTTCAGGCTTATTTGAAAACTACAACTGTGTGTTGGAGCAGGGTTGGAACAAAACTCTGCAGGGCTGCGGCCCTCCAGGAACTGAGTTTGACACCCCTGCTCTAGAGGTCCTTAACCCTGAGCACTGCGACTGAAGTGAACTACAAAACCTGTATAAGCAGAACTTTTCACCAAACCCCGATAAGTGAAAAAGACAGGACTCTAATAAGAAACCAGCGAGCTCGCTAAATCGAAACAACACTGCGAGGTCAATCTGTAACATAGAGATGGCAATGCTAATGCGTGTTTGTGTTCAGTCAATGTCTGTACGCGTGTATAACGATATAAAATACCTTTAAAGAATCGGAGCGCCAGCCCGTAGAGCTCGACTAAAGAAAAGCCCCATTTCCTCTCGACCGTAGCGCTGCTGGCAGGGGCGCCCTCCTCCCCATCGCCGCTCAGCTCAGGGTTCCCAGCGCTCTGCTCCGCCGACTGGCCGGCGGGCGTCTCGGCCTGCTCCTGTTCGCCCTCGGAATCCGGGCTCAAAGTCAAACCGTCGATAGAAACTTCGAGCCGGCTTGAATTTGCACTGTTGAGGTCGCCGCTCTGAACCTCTGTCGCCATCGTGCAGAATGTCAGCTGAAGCAGCCACGTACCTACTTCCGTCCTGCTCCGCCGGAACTTCCGCCAGCGTGACGTAGAAATGCTCGACTACAAGAGCTTCAAAACCTTGAAATATTATTATGCAATGTTTATTCTGACAGAAGTTCCATATAAAAATAGGAAAATATTTTTTATTTTATTTTATAAATAACTTAATATCGTATATAATAAAGTAGTCGTATCATAGCGTTTTACATAAAAGTGAAAGCTGATCGAGCATGTAATATTTATCTATGAATTATTTTATATTTTGTACTATTTGCATAATTTAATCAATTACATTACAGTTGTTTATGATGTATACTATAAATGAACAAAAATAATATTTTTTTAATAATTATGACTATTGCTGAATATGCAAAATACTCATACTCATCTAGTATAACACGATTCTCTTTAAAAATTAATAAAGAAAATGAAACAAAAAAATTCAGTTTAATTAAAAAATAAATTAAAGTTAAATTGGCTGTACTTTAATAATGTGGAAAATTACAAATACTTGCACAAATAATTTGACAACTATCTGTTCCACTAATGAAAAGACAAAATGCACAAAAATGAGATTATAAAAATAAAAAGTTTGTAGATTTTATCTTATTTATATTTTAATGAAGAACATTGTGTAATATACAGCTGTTTAATGACAAGATGAAGGCCAGGGTACGTAAAATACAGTACGTTAAGTGCCAAATACCATAGATACTAGTCATTCTGACTACAATAAAATGTTGTTTGCTAGCTTATTATAAAACATGCTATTAGTCATCACGTCTAAATAAATATAAACAAATGACACTATTCTGAAAGTTTCTTTTACTACTTGAACACCACCACATTTTAAGTTTTTTTTTTTCTTCTTCTTCTCCAGTAGTAGTAATAACTGTATTAACTAATAAACTGGTATTTTGGTAGTATCTGTGGTGTTATGGTTATTTTTTATAAGGGTAGGTTACAAGAAGTGCAGTTTCTAATGTCAGATGCTTTGACAGCTGTTTGTGAACTGCATGTAAAGATCATTGAAAATAACTGATGAACATAATCATGTTCTCACAAACCTACTTTCATCTTAAATGGTATAAACCACTGATTTGACCTTTAATGATGATATTTATTTGGTATAAAAAGTTCTATATTTTATTTTAAGCAACTGCTAATACATTTGTTCATGTAGAGGCCTACTGCATTTCTTCAACTTATGAGTGTAGTTACAATGCCTATCCAGCAGAGAGAGAGAGATAGACAGATATAGTCAACATTGGATCTATTCATTGACAGCGAAATGAGAGGGGAACACTTACTAGGCTATTAAAATCATTTATATTATATCTTAATATATTAAACATAGTACAATACATATCATTTTAATAATGAATTAAATATTGAGGAAAAATATATTATTTAGTAAAAATTGCCACTCCAATCATCCAATTCCTTTTAGTTAATAAAAAATGTTTATGATTAAATCCAGGTTGTTATTGAAAAAAGCATCATGTTATTACTTTTATCATCTCGAAATGAACCAGCTAGTGTTGCTGCTCTTCACACAAAACTGTTTTTGTAAATACATCAAATAAAACTCCATAGACATAATCACCTTCCTATAAAGTACAATATATACAAGACAACCTACAGCAGAACCATGATCCTGCTGTGTCAGTGGTGATTGATCTTCAGAGATCACCAATAAATTTTTCAAATAAAGTTGAAATTACAACTTCAATTAATATATTAATATAGTTAAAAAGTTAATATACTTATAAGTTGTTGGAATCAAATCAACCATTAACGTTAATCAAACATGAAACTGTAACCTTGAACTTGAATGGAACCTTGAATTAAAATATACAAAGAAAATTTCTGCCAATAATCACAGTGTCATCATTAAAACACTGTCTAAATACAACAAATAAAACTGACCACATAATTACCCACATTTGATGCAGTGACAATAACTTAATTTCAGCTTTGACTACAATAAGAAAACCTTGATCTTGGGGAAAAGGAGAGAAATCAACCACGAAGCAATTGCTAAAGGGAACCCAAAGAAAATAATGAAAATTTAGAAAAGTTATCTTAACTAAAACCTGTAAAATATGAAGAAAAATGTAGAAAACAAAAACTAAATTGTAAATGTGAAATGTAAAAGAGGAGAAAAAATAAGAAAAAAGAAAGAAAGAAAGAAAGAAAGAAAGAAAGAAAGAAAGAAAAAGAAAAAGAAAAATACAGACAGCATTTTATATTTATTCAACTGTAGGCTACAATCTATTTTGTCCAGCTGTTGGCTTTTTATACATTTTCCTGCGTTGCATCAAGTGGTGTCATTATTGCGACGTCATAATAGCACATTCCATTTGCATTATAGGTCGTTTCACTCATATATATATATATATATATATATATATATATATATATATATATATATATATATATATATATATATATACAGCGCTTGTTCTTCATTCCGTTAAATACAAGTGAATGATTGAATCAATTAACTACTTTATAAAAAATGCCTTCAAGTTTTCTCCCACGTGGGGCTCAAATTATAATCCAATAATCTCTTTTCCTTCATTGGCATTAGGAGCCAGAAGCAGCTGTATTAAATCAAAGCTCAGTTAAAGCAGCTCCTTCTGTGGCTTCTTTGACAGCGATTCGATTTATCATTCATTAACGCTTAACGGAATCAATAATAATACTTTGATATTCATCTGAACCGTTTCAATTACCTAATGCAGTAATATTTACATCATTCATTATACTTTTGTACTTTAAATGTAAGCGATTCACCGTGTAAATATTCACCGGATATAAAGTCCCTATATCAACAAATATGAAATCTCAGAAAATAAAGATCTTATTTATGTTATGATTTTCACAAAGCATTTCACTATGGGATTTTTTTTTCTATATATATTTTAATAAAATAACAGCTTACTTGAAAATCTGGGAATGATTGTCTTTCTTTTGTTATATTTTATAGTTTGCTGGTACCGAGCGGCAAGTATAAAAAATAATTTGTCAATCTCGTGCACTCCTGCTCTTCAATATCAATAGGGGGCAACAGAAGATGCTTTACTGAGCCCTCAGCGTTCACCTGGATTACTTCAGTCTCTAATTTTAACATGGACAGCGTTAAACAAAAAGCATTTTGGGAATCACATAATCCTTTTTAACTTTTTGGGAGTTTTCCCAAATATGATATGAAAATGCAGTCATTTACTTACCATCATGTCCTTGCAAACCTGTATGAGCCTATTTTTTCTACGAAACACAAAAGATATTTTGAAAAATGATTTGAATATTTACTCCATACAGAGCAAGTCTGTGGGGTTCAAAACAACACTGGACATTGAGATTTTTTTTTTTTATTAAAAAAAAAAGCTTTTATCTCGACTTTCTAAACTTTCCTTTTAAACTATGACCTAATTTGTCAACTAACTTTAGTAATAAATATTTATATATGAAAAACTGCATTTCATTACTTTAGTCTGAGGAGTTCTATGAATCACTCAGACACAAATTAAGGACTAAATGGTGGAATTGTGTGTTCATGCCACTGTATATCCAGTTCTATTACAGACTGTAGAAGTGAGCTATGGGACAGTGACAAAACACATAGAAGTACATTGTTCTGTATTTGTTTCAATAATGGAGAAGTTATAGCAGCAGCTAGTTTAGGTCAGTTCTGTGGAATGTACACATAATGAAAAAAATGTCCTATTTAATTAAATAATTTAAAATAATTTAAAAAAAAATGGTATGGCAGTGAAATGGTCCTTTCAGTGATGATCAGATATACCATATATGCAATCAGATATGTTTTGGGGGAAGGAACTAGTTTTTGCAGAGGACTATGATGCAAAAGGGTATGATAACATGTATCCAGGTCAAAGACAAGATAATGTCTCAAAGGTCATGGCACATACAAGACTTTCAATATGCTTCAAAACCTGCGATTAATTTAAAAACATGGTAAGCCTCAGATGGTGCACTGATTCTCAGCACTGGATCTCATTTCAGAACATCACTCTTCACTATTTGTTATTGTGTTGCAATATCTTGCTTAATTTATTTAGATAAAACACAACATTTATATCTTGGGTACATTAGGTAATGTTAAAGATTATGTACAAAAGGTAAACAGTACATATAGAAAAATAAAAACATTCTGCATTAGTACTACATATAGTGCCTATTGATTGCGAAATTCATTCATAAACAGAAGACTTTTTACACTTTGCAATTTCTCAAAATCAAAAAAATCATTAATTCAATAATTCATCATTTACTCAACCTCATATTGTCCCAGTGAAACTGAGAGACTTACTTTTCCCAGACTTTTTTTTTTTTTTTTTTTTTGTGGGACACAAAAGAGAAAGTCATACAGGTTTGGAACAACATGAAGGTGAATAATTGATGACTGAATTTTCATTTTTCATTTTTTATCAATGCTAATCAGTCTGTCAGTCACAATGCTGGGCACTTTGCCCTTAATTAGCACCAAATCACATGGTAAATGAAGTGCCATTTTCATTGTACGAGCCATCCATAGAGCGGCGCGTGGAAATGTACATTTCAGTGGTGGCCCGTGAGGACCGTCTCACTGACATGTAGTTCTTCCCTAAGCACCAGATGTCCCGTAAGATCTTCCGGAAGTGGTTTCTGAAATTCACACCAATGAAGGCGTACAGCAGGGGATTGAGACAAGCGTGCAGGTACGCCAAGCTTCTTGTTATGATCATGGTCAATCCGATGGACTCCTCAGTGCTGCATTCCTGCTCTTCAAACATGTTGATGGTATAAAACAACAGTGCTAGATTATAAGGCATATGACAGACCACAAACACAAGGACCACAGTGAACACCACACGCACTGCCTTGTGTCTCTGAAAGTTCTTGGCCCGAAGGAGAGTGACAATGACGCTGGAGTAACAGAATCCCATGATCAGCAGCGGCAAGAAGAATCCCAGCGCAACCTGAGAGCTGGGAACCACAGTTTTCATCACACGTGCCGTTTCGTTTGACTGAAATTTAAAGAAGCACACATATGGCCCGTCTTCACTGTCAGTAACGTTCCAAAAACTGGATTCAATTGGGCCGGGTTGGTAACGCTCATAAAACATGAAGGTGGGAAGGGATAAGAGCAATGCCGACAACCAGACGACTGCACAGGCCAGGTGGCTGTAAAGCAGAGTGCTTGAACGCAGCCGGAAGGACCGGCGGGCCTGTACGATGGCAAGGTAGCGATCTCCGCTGATGCAAGCCAGGAGCAGCATGCCGCTGTAGAGGTTCACGCTATAGATGCCACGCAGAAGCTTGCAAGACAAGTTCCCCATGGACCACCCATACTGCTCGCTGTAGATAATCAAAGGCAGTGCCACCACAAACAGGATGTCAGCAATGGCCACGTTCAGCAGATACACGTCAGTCATGGACTTGGTCCGCTTGTAGAGAGCGTACGTCACGATCACGAGAGCATTGCCAATGAAACCAACAAAACAAATGATAGGGTGAACAAATAACTGGAGGAAGTTCTCAATCTTCACTTTGCGCTCTATCGAACACGGCTCCACCATTTCATCATACGCAGCTTGTAATAAATCAGAGTAGTTTTCATTGATGTAATCATATTCCTCCATTTTCTCCCCCTGAGACTGCAAGGAAAGTCAAAAAAGAACAGGAACATAGGTCAAAAACCAATTTTATGGCAGAGCTCAGTTAAAGATGCCTAACTGAAATCTAAAGTACAACTCTAGGTTTAAAATGTAAAAAGTATACATATTTAAAACAAAGAAATGCTTAATTTTTCCTAAGAATGCAGGAGGCAGGTACTGGTGCCATCATTTTGCAGCTGCTTTATAATATTCCATAAGAATCTGTGAGTGTGAGTTACAGGACAGATTAGGTTAAATCCAATAATTCACTCCACACCAGGAAAAAGCTCTCAGTGCACATGTTGCTTTGTAGTTTGACATTGTACCTTTGCAGAAAGAGGAAATCTGCAGAAAATCAGGTCACGTACACAGCAAGAGATTCAATGTATACAACCTATTTACTGGCCATTAGTCCTGAAGATGACATTTGTCTAGCAAAGCGTTGGATTTCTCAACTAATTTACTACTTTCCATGCATTCATACGTTTTATAGCAAGTATCAAGCATGAAAAACTAGACATTTGATAACGTCACATTCAGGAAAACACATCCAATGGTAAAATACAAAAAAAAAAAAAAGAAAAAACTAAAAAGTGCTTACCATACATCCAACCAATAATTTATGAAATACAAAAAAAAACAAAACAAACAAAAACATGTTGTTTTATAAAGGCTATATTAATTTAATAAGAACACAGATAGAGTGTGGTTTGTGCACACGGGGGAAAAAGCGAATGAAAGTGAAGCATAAAAATATTTCCAGACAAGTTTTTACAGAGTTATTTCTTTTGTTCATGTCTTTAATAGTTACTGGCATATAGAAGAATTTTGCGCATTCATTCATTGCTATGAAAAAAGGCGATGCTATTTATCTATCTATATCTCTCTCTCTCGCAAACTGTTACTCTATAAAACTAATACACATATATATGTTATATATATATATATATATATATATATATATATATATATATATATATATATATATACACACATGTAATATATACATGTAATATATATGTATATGTATGTGTGTATGTATATATGTATATGTATATGTATATATATATATATATATATATATATATATATATATATGTGTGTATATATATATATATATATATATATATATATATATATATATATGTGTGTATATGTATATATATATATATATATATATGTATATATATGTATATGTATATATATATATATATATATGTATATGTATATATGTATATGTATATGTATATATATGTATATGTATATATATATATATATATATATATATATATATATATATATATATATATATATATATATATGTATGTATGTATATATATGTATATATATATATATATATATATATATATATATATATATATATAGATGTTTTGAGCAAATTTTTCCCTAAAGTGGACCAATATCAGTTTGCAAGAGTCTCACTTAAACACAGATCCTGCACACTAAAATCTTCAAATTTAAATATATACACACCAAGACTAACATAAATAATTTGTCTGCAAACTGGGTAATTAAATACATAGGTATTAACACAAACAGGCACTGACTTACATTTCCACTTAAAAAAATTAACATGTGACTGAAGAGGAATAAAGAAGCGACTTACCAGTATTAACACAAACAAGTAACAAATGGAAAGCAGTGAGAGGTTTCTGTTCCTTCTGGTTTCTGATCAGGAAAGACAACTTGGGTAGGGCACAGCTGCGTAATAAGAATGACAATTATCTGACCTGAGCAGAAGGCAGCACTTCACTGAGAACTGTATAGGAACATGCAGGTGTGTGTGTGAGACCATCAAAGCTGCCTGACACACGCACACTGTCTAGATCATGGTTTCATGTAAAAGGTTAATGCTCCACCTCAAATAGATATACCCAACCGAGCACTTTATGCATGGTTCAGAAAGTCTTGACTAATTTCACTGTGACATCTGCTACACTTTCACTGACATTAAAACTGTTCCACAACTCAATGACTCTGGTATTATTTTAAACAGAATTGACAAATTGCTATCCTTTCATTTCTGTCCTTCTGTTTTTTTTTTTTAATGGCAATAAAGAAAAACAGGAAGAGTCAACAGTCAGACTGTAATTAATTATTTATTGTCAACTAAATCCATAAATACATAAAGTATAAAATAAGGAACTGACAGTTAGACGTCAAGCAACATCTTCCATGTAGTCGGCACCCAAACTTATCTGCGAGATGCTCACATCCTGAGTGGTTTCTTCAAGCTAGAAAAAAAGAGAGCGAGAGAAACCAAATAAAATGATGAGATTAGAGTCAGTACGATCCAAAATCACAGTCGAGGTTAAACCAAAGGTTATTATTTTTGCTATACTATGAGTACTTAAGTCATTTCCTCTCATTGGGCCTTTTTAAGTACCCATATTTGCAATTAACAAACATGCCACTCTCACTTCTTGCCTTTTACACAATGCATTCTTATCCATGAGGCCACTCTATTGACATTTGTCCATCTTCATAAAGATTTATGAAAAGTGGGGCCATAATTAAGTGACATTAAGAATAACCACCTCAATGTTGCATTCATACTGGATTCTAAATGTCAATCATTTCTTTACAAGCTTAATAATGAAACAATTTAACTGAAAATGATCAAGAACAACAGTCATTTAAACTCCTTCTGAAACAAGCAATGTCAACACAAGTAATGGCACGTTTTTGAAGAATACCTTATCGCTGATGTCAGGCCCCTCTATTGACACCTCCTCAATCTCCTCATCGATGCTCACTTCACTCTTTGAGTTTTCAGAGCGATGACTGAAGAGAAAAGAGAGAGAAGACAGCACTTCATCAGGATTCAGACTGAGCAAAAATAAGATCTGAAACGTCTGATGGGCACATTCTTTACCTGTTGAAGTCATCGTCATAGTCAAGATCTTCATCTGCAAAACATTTTTTTAAAAAGGAGAAATGAGGAATGTGATAGTGAGTAGAGCTGTTTGATTTGATGGTTCAAGTCAAAAATTGAATGTATTATTGAGGAGTTCCTACCAAGCAAAGGGGATGCAGTTTTCTCATTTGGGACGGCAAACTCTTTTACACCCTTATCTTTAGAACTAGACGTACCTAAGACAACAATTACGGAGAAAAGATATTAATTAGTGTCAAATTCATATTAATCATTAGGTACCTCACGAGTTGATTCAATTTCGATCCAGAAAGTCACAATCCCACATTATGTGTAAGGATTATGCATAAATGGCATACTAAAATATGTCAACTCTGCCCACAAACAACAAATAGCACGTATAACAGTATCCGAAGCAGCTTTCATTCTGTGTAACGGAAACTGTTCAGAATGGCCTAATTCATGTGCAAAAGCTTTCATTCCCTTTAAATATTTAGTTCATAACTGAATGTATTTTTTTGTGTTGTTCATATTAGATTTTTTTATTTAAGGTGTTGTAAAATAAAGCTTATTCAGCCTCTTTTCTTCTCTGAAGCCATATTTTTGTATGCACAGTGGATCTTTTGTGGTATATATAGGTTGAACAATGAACAATGAACCCTTCATTTGCAGTTTTTTTACATGCTTTATTAAACGTAGTGAAAGTTCACGTAAAATTTTGGATCGATCTAGAATCATCTGAAAAAGAATCTTGATTGATTTCACAAATGGTTTGCTACCATTTTTGTCAGATGAATGATCTTTCTGGCTGCTCTCAGAAGATCCTCCCGCACTCTTCAGCTGGGTGTCTGCCGTGAATGCTTTTCCTAAACTGCTGCTCAAGCCTTCTCTCCTGGAAAACAGACAGGATGAGACTCTGTGAAGTGAGATGACAGCCATATGTGAAGTGGAGGAAGAGGGAAGTTATGACAGGAGACGGACAGGAAAATGGCCCAGCTCACCTGGGTTCAGAGTCAGGGCTGGGCCTGTTATCACAGTCAGAGAGCATGTCCTCTCCATCTCCCTCTTTATCACTGCCTATAGCAGACAGGCTGAGGCCAGACAGAGCAAGAGTATGTTCATCCACACACACACATAACACCAAGAAGAACAAGGTCAGGGGCATTGAGAGGGAAAGAGAGAGAAATACACAGAAAGCATGCCGAGCAAATGCAGAGAAGGAAAGAAAGGAGAAGGATAAAAGTAAAAAAAAAAAAAAAAAAAAAAAAAAACACACACACACAATTGTGGTCATAGTTACTGCACTACTCCTGTAATTTTGGTATCAGTTGCTGGATTTGTTTTTGTTTTTTTCACAGTATCAGGTAATGGCGTTAATGTTTGAACATTATGGTATATTAATGGCTACGTTCACACAAGTTGTGACTCAAATTGTTGTTTTCATACCAGGGACATCGCTAGATCTTGGCTGGGTAATTAATAGACGAGCATAATTCAAAATTATAATCATAACTGAAATTTATTTGGCAATATTAATAATGTAAACAAAAAGCGTAAATGATATGAGCAGCCATAAGTTGTCACTGATATTTTTAGGATTCTTAATTTTTTGTTGATCCTTTTATTACAGTTTCTAGCAACCCTAGCATTTACAGCTAAAATTTTTTTTTTGTGAAAAATAATGAAAACAATAAAAATAATGATAAAATTAAATAAATATTTATTTCATAGTAATGTTTTAATTTTTTGTTGATTTTAATGTAATTTTAATGTCTTTTTTTGTTGATTATTTTATTATAGTTTCTAGCAACCCTAGAATCAACAGCACAAAAAAATGTGAAAAATAATGTAAACAAAAATAATGATAGTAATGAAAATAATGATTAAAATAAAATATTTCATAACATTTTATATATACAGGCGCATCTCAATAAATTAGAATGTCGTGGAAAAGTTCATTTATTTCAGTAATTCAACTCAAATTGTGAAACTCGTGTATTAAATAAATTCAATCCACACAGACTGAAGTAGTTTAAGTCTTTGGTTCTTTTAATTGTGATGATTTTGGCTCACATTTAACAAAAACCCACCAATTCACAAAATCTCAACAAATTAGAATACTTCATAAGACCAATAAAAAAAAAAACATTTTTAGTGAATTGTAGGCTCCTTTTGCTTTAATTACTGCCTCAATTCGGTGTGGCATGGAGGTGATCAGTTTGTGGCACTGCTGAGGTGGTATGGAAGCCCAGGTTTCTTTGACAGTGGCCTTCAGCTCATCTGCATTTTTTGGTCTCTTGTTTCTCATTTTCCTCTTGACAATACCCCATAGATTCTCTATGGGGTTCAGGTCTGGTGATACTGATTATGCTAACAGATCTAAGCTAACAGAGTGTGTTAAAAATGTAAAAGATTGGATGACCAATAATTTTCTCCCATTAAATTCAGATAAGACAGAGATATTACTTATTGGACCAAAAAACAGTACACAGAATCTCTTGGATTATAATTTGCAACTAGACTGATGTACTGTTACTTCCTCTACAGTCAAAAATCTGGGTGTTATATTAGACAGCAACTTGTCTTTTGAAAATCATATTTCCCATGTTACAAAAACAGCATTCTTCCATCTTAGAAACATTGCCAAGCTACGAAACATGTTACCTGTTTCTGATGCAGAAAAGCTAGTTCATGCATTCATGACCTCTAGACTGGACTTTTGTAATGCACTGCTAGCTGGTTGTCCTGCATCTTCAATAAACAAGCTACAGGTAGTCCAAAATGCAGCAGCTAGAGTCCTTACCAGGTCAAGAAAATATGAACATATTACCCCAATTTTACAGTCTCTGCACTGGCTACCTATTAAGCTCCGCATCAGTTACAAAACATTATTACTTACAGTGGGTACGGAAAGTATTCAGACCCCCTTCACTTTTTTCAATTTTGTTATGTTGCAGTCTGATACTACAATTGTTTAAATTCTTTTTTTTTCTCATTACTCTACACTCTGTCCTTTATAATGACAAAGTGAAAACAGAATTTTAGAAATGTTTGTAAATTTATTAAAAAGAAAAAACTGAAATATCACATTTACATAAGTATTCAGACCCTTTACTCAGTACTTAGTTGAAGCACCTTTGGCAGCAATTACAGCCTCGAGTATTTTTGGGTATGACGCAACAAGCTTTGCACAACTGGATTGGGGGAATTTCTGCCATTCTTCTTTGCAAATCCTCTCAAGCTCGGTCAGGTTGGATGGGGACCGTCTGTTGACAGCCTTTTTCAGGTCTCTCCAGAGATGTTCGATAGGGTTCAAGTCAGGGCTCTGGCTGGGTCACTCTAGGACATTCACAGAGTTGTCCCTAAGCCACTCCTGTGTTGCCTTGGCTGTGTGCTTAGGGTCATTGTCATGTAAGAAGGTGAACCTTCGGCCCAGTCTGAGGTTTTGAATGCCCTGGACTGGGTTTTCATTAAGGCTATCTCAATATTTTGGTGCATTGAGCTTTTCTTCTACTCTGATGAGTTCCTCAGTCCCTGCCGCTGAAAAACAGCCCAACAGCATGAGACTGCTACCACCACACTTTACTTTTGGGATGGTACTCTGCAGGTGATGAGAAGAGCCGGTTTCCTTCAAACATGATGCTTAGAATTGAGCTTCAACAGACCAGGTAATCTTGTTTCTCAGAGTCTGAGGGTCCTTTAGGTGCTTTATTGCAAATTCCAAGTGTGTTTTCATGTGTCTTCACTGAGGAGAGGATTGAGTTTGGCCACACTGCCATAAAGCCCAGATCGGTGGAGTGTTGCAGTGATGTTTGTCCTTCTGTAGGTTTCTCCCATCTGCATATATGATCATGGAGCTCAACTAGAGTGACCACCAGGTTCTTGGTCACCAGTCTAGACAAGCCCCTTCTCCATCAATTGCTCAGTTTGGCTGGGGACCAGCTCTTGGAAGAGTCCTGGTTGTGCCAAACTTCTTCCATTTGAGAATTATGGAAGCCACTGTGCTCTTGGGAACCTTCAGTGCAGCAGAATTTTTTTTGTAGCCTTCCTCAGATCTGTTCCTCAATACAATCCTGTGTCTGAGCTCTGCAGGCAGTTCCTTTGACCTCGTGGCTTGGTTTTCGCTCTGATATGCATTATCAGCTGTAAGGCCTTTTACAGAGAGGTGTGTGCCTTTCCAAATCATGTCCAATCAATTTAATTTACCACAGGCGGACTCCAATCAAGGTGTAGAAACATCTCTGCAATGATCAAGAGACACGGGAGGCACCTGAGCGAAATTTCAAGTGTTGTTGCAAAGGGTCTGAATACTTATGTAAATGTGATATTTCAATTTTTTCTTTTTAATAAATTTACAGACATTTCTAAAATTCTGTTTTCACTTCATCATTATGAGGTACAGAGTGTAGATTAATGAGAAAAAAAATGAATTTAAACAATTGTAGTATCAGGCTGCAACATAACAAAATTGAAAAAAGTGAAGGGGGTCTGAATACTTTCCGTACCCACTGTACCTATAAGGCCCTTAATGGTTTAGCTCCTGTGTACCTAACTAGTCTTCTACCACACTACAATCCATCACGCTCCCTAAGGTCGCAAAACTCTGGACTTTTGGTAGTACCTAGGATAACAAAGTAAACTAAAGGAGGTAGAGCCTTTTCACATTTGGCTCCCAAACTCTGGAATAGCCTTCCTGATAACGTTCGGGGTTCAGACACACTCTCTCTGTTTAAATCTAGATTAAAGACACATCTCTTTAGCCAAGCATTCACATAATGCATCTCATAATCTTGTACTGCAGTTATATCTGATCAAACACGCATTATTGTTCTTTAGCTTGGATTGAACAAATCATTTTTGCTTGGTTGGAACAGCAGCTACGCTAATTATGTCTCTATTTGTTTCTCTGTTTCTGCCATGGGATTAACATCCCGTGGTAACTAGGATTTACACAAGCTTCAGTCTGGATCCAGAACACCTGAGAAGAGATGATGCCAACCCCTCAGAGGACCTCAGATGATGCCTACCCTCAGACAACATACAGAACTACCAAATTCCGCCATAAGTTAAATATATTAAGTTTCTACAATATATAAATATATTGTAGAAACTTAATTTCCTGTAAAGCTGCTTTGCAACGATTTGTATTGTGAAAAGTTCTATACAAATAAACTTGAATTGAATTGAATCGGTGAGTTTGCTGGCCAGTCAAGCACACCAACACCATGGTCATTTAACCAACTTTTGGTGCTTTTGGCAGTGTGGGCAGGTGCCAAATCCTGCTGGAAAATGAAATCAGCATCTTTAAAAAACTGGTCAGCAGAAGGAAGCATGAAGTGCTCCAAAATTTCTTGGTAAACGGGTGCAGTGACTTTGGTTTTCAAAAATCACAATGGACCAACACCAGCAGATGACATTGCACCCCAAATCATCACAGACTGTGGAAACTTAACCTCTGACGTTGTCTGTGGTTCAGGAGTGGCTTAACAAGAGGAATACAACAGCTGTAGCCAAATTCCTTGACACGTCTGTGTGTGGTGGCTCTTGATGCCTTGACACCGGCCTCAGTCCATTTCTTGTGAAGTTCACCCAAAGTCTTGAATCGATTTTGCTTGACAATCCTCATAAGGTTGCGGTTCTCTCGGTCGGTTGTGCATCTTTTTCTTCCACACTTTTTCCTTCCACTCAACTTTCTGTTAACATGCTTGGATACAGCACTCTGTGAACAGCCAGCTTCTTTGGCAATGAATGTTTGTGGCTTACCCTCCTTGTGAAGGGTGTCAATGATTGTCTTCTGGACAACTGTCAGATCAGCAGTCTTCCCCATGATTGTGTAGCCTAGTGAACCAAACTGAGAGACCATTTTGAAGGCTCAGGAAACCTTTGCAGGTGTTTTGAGTTGATTAGCTGATTGGCATGTCACCATATTCTAATTTGTTGAGATAGTGAATTGGTGGGTTTTTGTTAAATGTGAGCCAAAATCATCACAATTAAAAGAACCACAGACTTAAACTACTTCAGTCTGTGTGCACTGAATTTATTTAATACACGAGTTTCACAATTTGAGTTGAATTACTGAAATAAATGAACTTTTCCACGACATTCTAATTTATTGAGATGCACCTGTATATATACATAAAATTAATTAATTGGAAAATAATGAAAACAATCAAAATAATGATAATAATGAATACATATTTCATAATAACATTTATATATAAGCACTGGATGTCATTTATATAGAGCGATACCCATGGTTCATTTGACATTTTTAGGAGTGGATCAAATATTGTCTGTACGAACAAAGTCAAGCTCTAGCTGTAATCAACACTTGTAATGAAAGTGATGAAAGTAAATATGAAAAATGTTCATAACCACCGAAAAAACTTATCACAGTTAACAAGATATTATTTATTAAACGTGACATTATTTAATCCGTTTTCTAAAATGTGGTTGAGTCTTGAAAATTTAAGGGAGCCATTCAGTTACTGAATGTGACCGTTACTCTGGTTTATAGCCCTACTGTGTGTGAATGCAAAGGTAGTTAAATGTAAACTGGACTGACAACAGTATTCTGCTGCTGTATGAACATGAAGAGCCCCAATGGGGGTAAACGGCCTGATTTTGCACCCATGGGCTAAGATGGATGCAGTGGGCTTGAATGGCAGTGTGATCACTCCATGCACACTCACTCATTGAGGCTAGTGCCCCTCCTCATTTGGGATAAGGATCGCCCTGACAGGCTCCCTTCCCTCTGCCAGTGCTGACTTCTCACGAGGGGGAAAACACATAAAGAGCACAGACACAGTTACAGAAAGAGAAGAGGAAGGAAAAAGAGAGTGGTAGGAACAAAAAGCAAAAGAGGGACAAGGTGCAACATACAACAAAGCTCCAAAATCTACGTTTTATGTGTCATAGTCAAAATCATGGCAAAATGCGAATACACTCAGAAAACAGGAAGTACTTACTCTTTCTGACTATAGCTTTTTTCAGAATGCCTCTGCCCTGAATAAGGCTTATCTGCCGAAGTTAAACCACTGCTTTCACGTGCAGCATTAAGAGACAACAGTGAAAAAGAGAAGATACGAGTCAGAAAAATAAAAGCACTTCTCTGTATTTTATGTAAGAGCAGTTATTTGAGGCCTTTGTTTATAACTCTGACTTAAGGGTGGGTACCTGTCATATTTAAACAGTAAAAAATGAACTACAGTTATGTGCTTCAAAAACATGAAGAACCCAGATCTATGCTTCTGAAATTACAATCAAAGGTGCCAGCGGTTTAGATGATTTCATTTTTATTTTCTCTTTTAGTCTCAGTAGAACATGTGGGACTGAAACACTTCTTTTTCAAAGCTCTGAATGGAAATCTGCTCCCACAATGAAGGTCAAACTAGGACTGTGATAAATGTGCTAAAACCATCATTTTTATTTTAATTTTTATATATAGCATTTACAAATTGTTTTTCTTTATCCTTTTGCTAAATGATTTTCTTTCTGGCATTTAAATGAAAAAAAAAACATGCCATTAAACAGTTCACACTTGGGAATATTTGTATAAATGTATATTTTGGTAGTATTTTATTGTTGCATTTAACTAACATTTTAAACGTTAATTAAACACTGTCACTGTTAAGTATTTTTTTGCGATTTAGGTAGTGATTTATATATTTACACTTTTGTTTTTTAATTAAACTATTATTTTTTTATTTATCTTTATTTTTTTCTATCCATTTATTTGTAAGTGATGTGCCTAGTCCTCAATACCAACAGTTTGTCACTTGTGTCAAAAAAATGACTTCCTGTTACTTTTTCAGTATTAACGGTCCACAAGAGAAACCATATTTGATGATTTCTCCAAGCAAAGCTATCCTTACCAGCCATAGGTCTTCTGAGGTTTAGGAAGAGGATCATCAAAGAATGAGTCTCCTTCATCCTCATCCTCCAGTCCAAACTCCAGTGTTCTCCTCAGTGGGGTGGGAAGGTTTTTCCCATCACCCAATCCCTCCTCTAACCCTTCAGACACTTGAACAGACCCTCTGTTCTTCTGAAACCCCAGTGGTTCAACAGATCTTCTGTCTCCAGCCTATGGGAAAGTCACAATATTATCAACATACTCTAATACCATCACAAAGCCACCAAAGACAGATATCATCTGATGCAATCAACATGAACAATAAGCATTATCGGGTGTGTTCATGTAAAATTACTGCCTGTACGATTCAGCTTGGAACCAACAGCTGCCCATTATGTGTACAAAAGTGAGGTGCCATAGAGAGCAAGAAGATACAAATCAAAGAAAAATAAGTTCCCTTTGACCCAAGTGGTTTTAAAACCTGACATTTTCAAGTAAAATTTATCTGGGAATTCCTATGAGTAGATGGTTAAAAGATTAAAAGTAAAGAACATCTGACAAAATTTACAAGAACAGTAGGTTGTTAAAAAGCCCATTTTGAAACTGGCCCACGTGAAGAAAAATGTTGTGTCATTCAACCCACTCATAAATCGATCTATTACTAACAGCCCAAGTGTGCATATACTGCATCCAATCAGTCATTACAACGTTACTAAACACACACACACACTGCAAAGACGACTGGTGCTGATGTTGACGTCGCGGCAGCACTTTTAGCCAATCACTATAGGGATCAGCAGACATACGTGATGATTCATAAGTGATGGGTTTTTAGCGCAATAACGGATCTAATTTTGAATGTATAACTGTATAAGTGATCATAATGCCTAAATATAAATTACATGGTAAAGAGTGGAGAGTCTTTTAACTCTCAAAACGTGAATTACACCTATTGAGGGAGAGATGACACGAAGGCTATATCACTGCAACACTGAAATCAGACCACAGTTAAATTATTTAATCAAAATCTATTTATATCTATACAATCCTGTCTTTTATCTTTTAAACGGTCCAGATTGGTATATCCTTGAAAGCTGCTGAACTTGCTAGTTTTGACTGTGCAAAGTTCTATATGAACTTCACGAAAGACTTTCTAGTTCTGTGTGAAATTATAGAGAGACACGAAAGTAAGAGCATTATTGTTATTGTTAATTTATTGTCTGATTATCATACAGTATGCATCAATCAATGAATGACACAGTTTTGACTGTCATGGTGTGTGCATGAACGAGTGTGAAATACCTAATTACGGCACTTTTTTTGCATTTAAATTGACTGTTGACATTGAAAATGATGCATTTGTTTTTTCAAGGATATCGGTTAATTTCTTGATTGCCGTTCTGACAGTGTCAGCTTGCATAATTTAATCATATTTGGTAGTTCTCTTTAATGTATTTGCCCCGATTTGATCCATGGGAAATTTATCTAGCATTTTTTATATATATATATATATATATATATATATATATTGTTTGTCGTCATTATTTTGTTTTAAGGAGTTAAAAATGGCTCTTATCAACTTTGATTTACATTCTATCACATTAGTTTGACAGTTAAAGTTTTGGGCAGGTTTTTGTGAGCTTTTGAGCTGGAAATCGTCCATCCAATCTGGCAACACTGCTCATTGTCTGTAGGTCATCGCCGATGTATGTTTCAGTCAGAACTCATTTCACACAGCAGGATTTTGAATCGGCGATTCTCTCAGATCGCGACTTCGGTAATTCACACTGCGTGATTGTCACTCGCATGAACGAGCACCGATTTGTCTCTGATTTCGGGCAATTTCGCAAAACCTGTCGGTGAGTGAAAATCAGGGCTAAAATCGTACAGTGTGAACTCGGCATAAGTGCTAATTTATTTATTTTCACAAAAGTATTGGGTGATTAGCAGAAGCCTGGTCAGCTCTAAATCGTTTTGAAAAGACTGATCTCATCTGTATTGTGTATTAGCTTAAATCTGCTCTGCAATAGCCAGTTTACTATATCAAGTGCCAAGATAGTTCCAATTCAACCATGGACTACATTTAGTACCGTTACACATAAGCACTTTTTGCATCTCCATCTTGAATACAAAGCAGTAATTTTTGTCTTGGGAGACGAACTTCCACTTGCATGTGTGATAACAGTAATGGGAAGGAGCACAAACCTAATAACAGCCAAATGTGTATAGACACCACCCATTTATGAATCATTTACGAGATAAAAAGGAAGCCACATGGTTGAGCTGATCAAAAGCTCCTGTATCAGAGCCGACGCACGTGTGCTTTACCTTTGGGTTAGGTTTTTCTTCCTGCGCTGAACTGTGCTTAACAAATCCTTTATACCTGGGTATCTGAGCACCAGAAAACAGCCATCAGCTTCCCTTTTACATGACACGCTACCCTCACTAAATCGTACACTGATATGGATGGAGTGAACAAAATAAAAACATATGCAAAACAATAAAGAGAGGAACTGCTGTAGAAATACAAACACACAAAACCAACTACTGCATGCAACAAAAATGCATGCAAAATGTGATGAGACACATGAAGTAATGTCTATTCAAAGAACTTTCAAATTACCAAATTCCCACTGGTATGGTATGTGGAACAAATTTAGTGAATGACTGTCAAATAATTCATAAATATATTTCCAAATGAAAGATAAACTTTTCTTATAAATTGTATGAGGGCATAGGTATGTGCATAATATAAGCAGCTAAATTTAAAACAATCATTTTGTTCTGGGACAATACATTCTGTGCAGGTCATAGGAACTTGCCTACACGTTGGTAAAACCCCTTTCCTCTTTGTGAGTCAAACTACAATGACTACATGAAATTACTATTGTGTATCATTCACTATCTAAGATATAACCCATGATATAAGATATGCTGATAAATCAAACGCAGGAAACACAGCTACCCAAAACTACACCACGCATCTTCAATTCATAAAAACGAATGATGTTCTGGGGTTCAATTTAAGGAGCTGGATGATATGAAATTAGAACGGATGAAAATTGTGCATGCCATAAAACACATTTTTAGTAACATATAGCAGGTTTTGCATGTATTGCATGTAAACAGGCCAACGAAAGCCAGATGTGGCTTTGTGGTTTATTTTTATTTATTTTTTTTACATATACAGATAGATGAAATACAGAATATTAGACATGACAAAAAGTAACTCATATCTGATATACAAAAAAGATCAGAGATTATAATCTTGACAGAAGGTGAGAGGAAAGTGTGTGAGAGAAAGATAAGCAGAGACAGAGAAACAAACAAAGAAAGACAGGAAGTCAGTTTACCTTGCTGGCGGAAGACGAAATGATTTTATCTTCAGTAGTTTTACTTGAGGAGTAAAGTGCATCGCTACTGTCAATGGTAACCTGTACACGATATTACAGGCCTCATTACTGAAATCACAAAAAAGGAGTGCTAAAAAAAATCTGAATGTGTTCAAGGTTGCTCACCACACTGCGACACTGAATGAAAAAGCATTTGTACATTCCCAGGAAGTCCTGAAAGTCCACATCTACGTAAAATTAAGAAAAAAAGAAAGAAGTGGAGGACAAAATTTCATTAGCAGCTACTGCAGTTTATTTGCCAATGAATGACAAGTTTAGCAGACACATAAAATTTGCACCCCTAAAATGATGGAAAACTAAACAAGATCACAAAGACTTACTATTGCTTGTGTCCTTGCCTTTGGCTCTAAATTCCTCAGTGATGTAGCTGTCCAACATGTTTCTTTTTATTTGCAGATAAAAAACAAACATATTAATGAAATATGTGGCCATTCATAGTAACTGCAACCAAAATGGCTAAAACTACAGTGCATTAAATACAATCAACTGATCTTTAATAATGATCTTTTGTTAAGAGACCTTTATTCTGGTTTGTGTGCAAAAATACATTCTGTTCCCAAGTCATGAGAAAGACCATGACCAAAACGTCATGAACATCAACCAGACATGATTATAGAAGAGCAAACCAACAATGTGGGAAGATGTAAACACTTTCAGCCATTACATAAATGAGGGTTTCAGTACCAGTAAATTCAGACATTTCCTAGAGTTCATGGCATTCAAAGTCCACAATGATGAAACAAACCTGCTGAACTGGGGAAAAAGATCAGCGAAAATGCCAATAACGGCTTCTCTGTTGATCTCACCACTCCTGTTCTGTAAAGTCAAATCAAAAGATATAAATTACTCACAAAAGTTTTTTTATATTTAACTAATCATTTGGTTATTAAAATGACCTATTTATTATTATATAATAATTCTAATGATTTATGACCAAAATAATAATACAATTAATAAGAAAATAACTAATTAATATCAATTTCAAAATACCAGTATTTTAATATTTACAGTTATATATTATATGGTATATTACATAAATTATTATTTAATTAGTAATAAAAAAGAAATAAAAAAAAGTTACCTTGTCATGACTGTCAAATTTTTTACGGGCATCAGCAATTTGACGGGGCAACAATTCCTAAAAACCATTCACAAACATTACTACAATCATTGCAGATTACACTCAGAATAAAATCATTGTATAAGTCCTTTATGATTTAAAATTCCTTGATTAATTTAATATTTAAAATATAAAACTTTATAAAATAAAATATTAAAGAATATATAAAAAAAATTTTTTTAATACAAATCACGTTTGAGACACGTGTGCTCAGGTTGTGCACTTACAAACAAGACAGGATATCACAATGTACAACTATGAAACTTCAGCATTTGAAGTCTCATCTGACATGACAGCAGACATGCAGCACTATGGGCTTGATTAAACAAATGCACATAAGGTGCCCACAAAACAAGACAAAATGTCTAGAAGTAGGACAAGCTTGTTTTGCACAAGTATCTTAACAGGAAAACCTTTTTTGCAGCACCACTTAAAGATGTTCATTTACATCATCCTTCCCTTGTGTGACCTGAATAATTCGTCTGGGGTTTGTGATGTGTGGGTAAACTGGTGATACGAATCAACCCGAGATGTGCTCTCCAACCACAAGTGAAATAAGTGGGTTAGCACTATTACTAGTTTGTGACTGGATCTGTTCCTGAGAGTGCATCAACCCCACCTGTGCTTACTGTACGTGTGGGTGCAAAAACAGGTTACAGAGATAGCTAGACAGATAACATGGACTGAGCCTGAGCCAGCCAGTGGTGGTGGTAAAGTACCTTGGGAAAAGTTCTCTCAATCAACCGATCTCCCTGAGAAAAGAAAGACAAGAGTCATACTGTCTGAAAGACATGAATTCATTTGATTGGCTAAAATGCAGAGCATCAAAGATCACCTCTGTGAAAACGGAGGTCTTGTCCTTATGCCGGCCCTTCTTCACCAACTCTAGCAGGAGAGGGGTGTTTTTATTCACTTCTGTTTCCGATATGCCAAGCTCTTTAGACAGAGTTTCACGACTGTCAAGCCCATTGAGCTGAATAACACAAAGTAGGGTATGTTAGTTCAGATGAAAGAGATTTGAGGTCACAGAGGACATAGCATAGCACATTCAAATCAATCAATCCATCCATCAATCAAAAAAACATTTAAATGAATTTCTGAATGACAGCTTCAAACTGTGCATCACTTACAACGTTGTATATTAGATAACACTGACATACCGTACTAATTTCAGGTTGAAACACCGCTAGGGTGAAGTCTAAATTGAAGACTTGCAGGAAGTCAGTTATAAGACCTGCAACTAAGCGACCTGCAAGTAGAGCAAGACATGCTGAAAATGCATAATTTTCCAAAGCCAACATTTAGAAATGCAAGCAAAACATCAGATCAAAAACAAATTTAACACAAAATCACGTAGTGTATAATGGGTAGAGTTTTTAGTTTCAGACTAAGATTCCATCCAGTCAGAGAATAATTAACATGTTTCATACGTTGAGCTGAAATTTAGAACACCTATTGTAATTTCTCATGCACCTCCTAGCAAAGAGGCGCATGTGTCTTAGAGGTCGACCGATTGATCCGCCATTGTTCCGCCATGATTCCAGTTCGAAACGAGCGTATATGTTCCATACAAAGGGCATTAAAATGTGCGAGACGTAAATTTAAATAGTATTTATTTACAGAGGTATATTATGTCACACTTCTCTAGTAAGTTTCGTCTGTGTGTTAAGACGCTGTGCAGCGCAAATCCGTGAATGAATGTTCAGAAGTGAAGCAAACTTCAACAGATTTCCCCTCCTCAGGGAGCAGGGATCAAAGAACACTGTGTAGGGAGCATGCACGTAGCTCACTTCTAACGAGCTGGTTATCTGAATCAGGTGTTAACTAAGTGAGACATGCAAAATATGCAGAGCGAGGACTGGAATTGGGAACCGCTGGGCTACATCATGTGTCATTCACCGGTGAGAAAATTTTATAGTACAGTAAGTAGAATTACTACAATACCAGTAAGGAAGATCGGGTTGTTGATGTTTGTCTGCCATTCTCGCTCTGTCTGCACAGCATGCGTGAACTCGCCGATGACGTATCCTGTCTGCGCGAACCGGGTGCGCAGAGGTATGCTAATACATACGTTGACAGGCAGGTAGGAAAGTCAATAAAAACGCTCGGACCGAGCGTTTTGATTAGACAAACATTTCTTGGTCCTACGCCTTCCACAGAATATATAAAAACATATAAATACATTTAGACCACTTAACTTAATGATTGCTATCGCGATGTGAAGAGACTTTCAACCAGCATAACAAAAAATGTTTCTGAAGACAATCACCTATTGCACCTTTAAGATAATGATGGAAGGGCAAAACAGACCGTTTCGAAAGTGTAATTACGTTTTACCCTACTAGAATTGATGCCGACCATGCTTATCATATTCATAAGTGCAACAAGTCATTTGCATGTGAAAGTAGAAACAATTCAGACGAAACGTCGGGGCTGGCTAAAACGTGCATGTTAACTTTGCGCATTAAATGTGTGTGGGTCCGACAATAGCCTCCACGATGTCATCGCTGTGTAATATGTGTGAACTCTTTTATTTTTGTTATCACTTAGATTATGGCCATTTGACTTATAGCAGTTTTTCATACATTGAGTTATTTGTGGCGGCTCTTCACAATATCAAAACTGACAGCCACAAATAGATTTTCCAAAAGGCTTATACTTCGTTGAATAAACTGAGCACTGCACATTTTAAAATTAAAATGCAGCGCGGGTGTTTTTATATGAATGTATCTTTGAAAAGAACCGACCGTCTTCAGAAAAGCTTCAATGTTATTTTCATTTCGTCTTTCCTGTAATGCCTGATAAAGTACCATTTGTGAACTCCGCACTTATTTGATTACAGCCGTTACCGGGGAAACCGCTATATATCTCCTGCTCCAACAGCGCCTCCTGCTGGCAGTGAATGAATTTGTATTTGCAAATCTGTGGGAAACACTGGTGTCTGTCAGCAAACATAAACAAAAAGCATGCTTCAGAACTGTTTTGCAAAGGTGCTTAAGTTTTGAGCCATGTATAATTACTATGAATTAGGCTATCACTACTACTACTATTACTATCTTGTACCTTGCAATAAATATATACTGAAACCAGGGCTCTGAACCGGTTCAAGGAACAAAAACGAAAACCGGAAACGAACAAAATTTTGACTGGAACAGAACCGGGAACAGAAACTAAATCTAATTTTATAGTTCCGAACAGAATCGAAAATTTGAAATGGCCATTAACTGGTTAATAACATTATTTTATCGTTCCATTTAATATTTGAAATTTGCTGTTAACCAATCAGGAATTCAAGTTGCTAGACTATGCAAATGTGACGCTGACGCATCCAACGAGTGAAATGCCCGCACGCTCAGCTGTGAGCTCGTCTCAGGTAAGTCGCAATGCACCGGCGTTAGAGTTTATCCGAGGACAGTGATGGATTCAACAGATCTTACGCACCTGCAGCGCTTCTGTGAACGGAGAAAGCAGAATAAAACTATAGGCTTACATAATATATTTCACTTAAATCACTGACAGATTAACGAAACCAAAGAAAAAATATATATGCTGATTTAGGCCTACGGTTCATTGTGACGCATTCCAAAGTTCTCAGAAAGGAAAACGAGACGGCAGAAAGTAGTTTTATTTGTTTTGCAAAAGTTTGACAGTTTTGAATGTCGCATCTGTAACCAACCAGCGTTGCTATGGCCGTATCGCGCCGGCGCCTCACGAGCACAAAGACACAATATTTTTGCGAATTTGCAGCCTGTTCATTATCAAAATAAAATACAGTTAAAGGAACGTATAAAAAGTTACAGTGCTCCGTTATCCAATCTGTTGCGTTCAGTGTGACCATCGCCTCACTGTGCTGATATAAGGATGATGTTTTACGTCGATGAAAGTACAAAGCCTATAATAAATAATATTTTAGCATTCAGATACGGTGCGAATATGGAAACATTTGGATTCGTGCCGAATGAGAGAGGTAGGCATCAGTTTCACCTTTAATTTGTTTTTGGTTTTTAAAGCCTATAGGCTATAGCCTTAAGTTTAGAGGATTTGTTGTGGAGAGAAACTAATAACTGTGTTTATAATGTTTGTAAACATTTTTGATTTACCGACATTTTAGCCTACATCATTTCTGAATGTAAAGCCTAATAAAATGCGATGCGACTCTGTATGTTTTTTTTTTCCTCAAAACGCAATTTTATACAAAGTGGTTTTTTTTTTTTTACAATGCAGCAAACATTTTTAAATATCTTTTAATGTCTTTAAAGCATTAATAGATTTTTTTCTTTTGTTTAGTAGCCTACATTTAGGCAAATCTAGAAAAGATGATGCTGTATTGGCTGTGACTAAGCACAGCGGGTTAAGATACCATCTCTTCCTGTTTTTTTTTTTTCTTTATTTTTCTTTTTGTGTAAAGAAAACACTGTACTTTATTATTATTATTATCATCATCATCTTCATCATCATCATCATCATTACAGGCAAATACCATTTTAAAAAATAACGTTATTAACTGTTATTTTTTCTACTCGAATCGGTTTCGGAATGGTAATAATAGAGAGGAACAGAAATGTTAAAATATCGATTCTGCTCGGAGTGAACTGATTGACTTTTTTTTTTTTCGTTTTCAAGCCCCGACTAAAACTCTCTTTTATGAGATGAAGGGGAAAAAATAAATAAATAAAATCGGCCAAACACACTGGCCAAAAAGAATCAGCATCATATATCGGCCAACGGCTGCCCTGATTTCTAAATATTGGCATCGGCCAGAGAAAAACCCATTTCGGTCGACCTCTAATGTGTCTGTCTGAGTTTGTTGTATTCAGAACATCCTGAAGCATCATTTAGTGTATGATGTCCAGTTTCTCTCTATAACCATTTACAAGTTGGCAAATGCATGATGCCTGGTGTTTTAAAATCTGTCCAGATTTTAAAAAGCGTGTAGTGTATTACAACCCAAGTCATCATCACATCAAAACAAGAAAATACTAACAACGAAAGGCCTTTTTATGGAATTCATACTTACCATCCTTTGTGTTGAGGGACTTTTTGAGGTTTTCATTCACAAGAGGTATTTTATTCTATTCAAAAGAGTTTATATCTATATGACACACTGAGTCTTGCACAAGTAAAATAATGCTCATGCAAAAACATACAGTTAACATAACAGCATTTAATCAGCAAAATACACAATTTATGATGAATTTAAAAAAAACAAACAAACATTAAAACTATTTATAATTACCTCAACTTTGTCCTGCTCTTCTAAGGCAAGAAAAACAGCCGCCCGTAGCTCTGCCTGTAACCCAAAAAAAAGAGACCTATCATCACTTCATTTGTCCTTTATTCAGACATATTTATAACAGTACAGCACCAAACAGACTCATAGTGGATCAGAACAGATCAAAACTCAGATATGTTACTGAAGCTGAAGAGTCAAAAAAATAAAATAAATAAATAAATAAATAAAAATAAAAAAATGAAAATTATGTACAAATACGGCATAACTGCAGTTATAAAAACTACAGCTGCTTAAAGGCATCATATTACAGGTTAAACCAGATTACTTGTGGCCTGATCATTTTAAATGACTTCCTTAATACCTGTGAGTCCAACACCTTACCAAAATAATAAACCAAGACTTTACAGCCTTGCCGGTTAACTAGAAAACATGCTTTGTTTTATTACAGCCAAGATAAACAAAAACACTGTAGGTCTTATCTTTAGTGGTATGAGGGAAAACAGGTTATATAAGAGAGCAGTGTCATAACTCAATGTTGTCACACCAGTGGCTGTTGTCCATTTGTTGCCCATAACAACTTTAGCATCACTATGCTATGCTAACAAACATTGCGCTTAGAATATAAAATATGTCCCATATGAGACAGAGATTATTTCAGCCTCATAAAGACTTAAAACGTGTTTCAAAACAGACAGGAAAATACCTTAATTTTATTCAAAACACCGCTGTTTTCTAAGTTTTGGATCAGTAGATCTCTGAGTTCCGTGTCCTCCTCCGTCGCAGACATCTTCAGTTTGTGTCATGTGACTGTAGGCTGTAAACCTGCGCACCCTGCCGGCTGTCCACGGCATTACACATGGGTTCATTATGGAGTGATGCTTGTGCTAGTACACTACAATATGTTCCAACAACCGGCGGTTCAAAATGATCTGCTCTGATTCGGCAGTTAGTTTCTCTTGCCATTAGGACAAATGGGAATCCTAACAGATAGCTCTCTGCAGGTAGGCCTATTAGACCTGGAGCTCGCCTTAGCTCATGAATATTAAGAAGGTCATTGTCAAGATGCTTGATGATTGTCCTGCGGGGTCTCGATATGTTTAATATTCATGAGTCAAGCCTTCAACATAGTTATAATTTACTTCCAAGTAGAAATAACTGTAGCTAGTTTTTAATTGTTCGTGTCAAACGTTTTCAGTGACTACTTCCATTTTTTCTCTATGACAAAAAGTCACCAATTTGACTTAAAAAGATGTTTTGCCAGCGGAACATATCATTTCTGCAGGGCTATTTTGTAATGGACTGTAATGACTAATTTTTCTATCTCTGCTGCCTTTGACGCATGATCAGTCACATGACATGAACGCCCATGAGCAAGGATAATAGCCTCCAGGGGCCTTATTTATAACTGTTGCGTACGCACAAAACCTGCCCTGAAAGAGGCGTACGCCACTTCCTACGCAAAAGATGGGATTTATAAAAACAAACTTGATGGGAAAATTTGCGCACCTGCCCCCAAACTCTGACCCATGCGTACGAACTCTTTTTCCAGGAGTGAGAAAATTAATGAAGTAAACAACGATTTTAAACTCTGTTTTCATGTCGATATACACGTTTACATTAAATATTCCACTCTCATTATGTCAATAAGCACTGAAATTACATAAAGTCATTATGCAGAAGTTAAACAAAAATTAGGCTATATGAATTTAGACATATTTGTAGTGGATGCGCTTGATCACTTTTCCTGTGGCATGCTATGTTTTAATGACAGCGAGGAGTGCTATAGGTGCACAATAATCCATCTTTAAACTGCAGACCTCATGTTATGAGAAAATATTTTTAGTGAGAAAAATAATCAATGATGCGCACTTACTTCGATAGTATGGCGGACACTGCTGGATACTTGGTGGTCGAATGGGCCATTGTCTGGTTTGAATAGGTTCAATGATAATAACTTACTGTACATCCACAGCTGCACAGAGGTGTTAATATCGCGTGAAGACATCTCCACAACATTATGAAAAACACCACTGTATTTGAAGGATACAACTGGAAGTAAACGGTAAGATTTGCACGTTTCATTTTTAAAATACGTCAGTGACGCACCGAGTCAGACAATTGTATTTACACTGCAATAAATATAGGCCTATCTGTTTCCACTAAAAATAGCCAGTGTAAAAGCCAATGTAAAAGAATGAGATCAACTTTATTCTCTATAACTTTAAATTTTTATACTAAAATATTTATTTGATAACTATTTTAAACAGTTTTGTTTTTTATGAATATTTTGATATATTTATTCTAAAACAGAACAAGCATACTGGATGACTTTTAGCAAAAAAAAAAAAAAAAAAATTAAAATGTTTGGCACAAATGGCATTTATAGTGTGTATCATATTTCCTTAATGTCTTGTACCTTTGACGGTGTTAAACATGGTGTCACGTGGATGGGAATATGCATGGAAATGATATGCAGATGAGGTTATGCATAGTAAAACTAGGCGTTGTAAGCTCCATATATGGTGATTTCGGGGAGGAGTCGGGGTGGAGATGCACGTACGCACAATCTTCCCCTAACTGGGATTTATAAAGGGATTTTTGCGCAGGTTCCGGCATGGTTTTATAAATCTGAAAACTTTTGTGCGTATGCAAAATCGAGCTTTTGTGCCTACGTACACTTTTAGGATGAAATCCACGGAGAGTTTTATAAATGAGGCCCCAGGTCACATACTGTACTTCCAGGCAACTCCCACTGAGATGAATGCATATATTTTTTTTTTTACTCCGGGTATCATAGACCTCCTTGATGCAAATCAGATAATGATGTAATATAATTTTAAAAGAGTCATTGTGAACATATGTTGAATAATAGGGACATATAATGTGGCAACACAAGTTTTATTGAGTAAGAGATGTCAACACCAGCATGATAAAAATTGTACAAATTTCACAATTTCAAAATGAAATATCACTGCAACTTGTGATCTTAAACACTTAGAGCAAAAAAAGTATCATACCAACAGAAATCATGCCATGTGGTTGAAAAATAAAATAAGAGAGAAAAAGATAGCTAAAGAGCTGGATAGAGGAAGAGAGCAAGAGACATTAAGAAAGCTATGCTTCTTTCTTTCTTTTTTAATAGAAAAATCCTGGTTTACAATGGTTAATTAAAATCCATTTGAAATGGAAACTTGTAACCTGATGATTTCACAATTATTAATAAGAAAAGTATTCTGCATTCAAGCATGTGACACCATAGATAGAGTTTTCTATTTAAATAGTCACAGATAACCTTTTGAAGTAGATAGTACAATATGTGCCAACTGAAAATGAGCAGCGGAATTGTGCTTAAAATCCCTTTTCCTGTCAATTCAGTTATAGTGAATGAGAGGATATTGTATTTTGCTATCAGTGTGTTAAAAGCGGTACTATCTTGGAAATAAGCTGCATACACAAAGCTTTCGGACAGAAATGTGCTGTGAGTGGGGAAGAGATGTCTGGATATTACAGAACGATAAATAAGAGTGACTAGCACCATTTGCATGAGCTCTTGGAAAACATAATGCTAGCCATAATAATAATACAAAATCATAGATTTCAGAAACAAAGCCCCACGTAGAGCATCAGCAACAACCAGAGTCATTTCACACTAAAAATCACTGTGACAGTTTCGACTCATGCTCGATAAATACAAACAACTTTAAAATCCACCACTGAAAATCAGCCCTATTTGTGACTTTGCTTGATGCTTTGAATGGGCTTTGACTAAATGAGGATGAAAGGGGGTTCCCAGACTATAACTGTACATGTCCTTAAGATACTATGGAGTAATATGAACTGGTCATGTCAGTAAACCACCCTCTGAACGACCGAAACTGCCCACGCGCTACTGTATTCTAGACCCGTGCCATGCCGTTTCAACATTTAATTATCAAAAATGCTTCCTGCTTCGAATTCCATAATTCTTAGAGCTTAAAGTGCCGCTGATTTCTCAGAAACGTAAAAAATAAGTGATGAAAGTGAATCGCAGGTTACCACTGAATGCAAGCTGACCTCTCTTAATACTGTATATAACTGATTGCAGTTCACTAATTGTAATATAATGAGCTTGCATTGCTGATATAGTCGTATTTGTTGTGCACACGTGACCAGATGAATCTCTACATGATTGTTTGGACAAAATCTACAAGACAAGTGCTCCATTACTATGACACAATGACGTATGGATGGTGACATTAACCCTGTATATCCAGCACACTGATAAACATTCACACACAGATTTACTTTCTTCAAAAGAAAATAAAAACTTCCCACAATTCAAACGTCTGGGCACCTCCTTGGTCTCCTGAAACAAATAAAAACACCAAAACATGGAAACAAAGGTGTCCCTGTGCAAAATCGAACATGAGAAATGTGAAATCATAATGCATTCATCCTTTTGGACTTGATCACCCATGTTTAAACCCTAAAACATGACTGTATTAAAAGATTTATATAAAACTTAATACTTTACATTTAGTAAAAAGATTCATCAGCTTTCTACTATGGTAAGAATAAGAAATTGCATATACCCAAACTTTTGCATCCCATATCTAAATAAATGATTGATTCGTTATCATATATTGCTGATATTCTATCATACTACCACTAACATTTTACGATTATTAAATCAAGAATTAATGTTGGATTGTCTCCTTGAAATTTTCTGTAGTTATTGGCCTCAACCAGCCGGGTGTAACATTTAGAGAATGGACTTTTAAAATATTTGAAAAGTTATGAAGTACTTCTTGGGATTTACACCAGTGAGTTTCCGTGTCATGATGTTTGCATTCACAATTATTTTTCTATTTTTCCATCTATTTCGGGAATTAAAACTAGAGAAAAAAAGAGAAGAAGAAAAAACAAACAAGCAAAAATAAAAACAATACACATACTGCATTAGAGTGCCCACACTGACCACTATAAATATGATTTCAGAACCAAAAGACAACGTTTCTCAATATTTTTACAAAATGTACCCAAAATCGAACCACAAAAATGTACCACTGTACACCCATTGAACAGCCTGCACAGCACATTAGTTCCCATTAGTTCCATAAAGAGAAGCTCAGATTGAAGCTGATTGCCCTTACATTCCCTCAATGTATCCCCTCTGCACCTCTTTAGATTTAAAATAATGGATGGTTTTTGTTTACAATTAATAAATACATATACACTAAAATGTGCATACATTAGCAGCTATAAACAGTACATCACATTATGTCAGGTCATATGAAAAATGTACAAAACATGAATGTTCCTCAAAACATTTGCCATTGGTAGTCGTCATCTTAAAGCAAGGCAACAAATAAGTTATGTATTATTTTTTTTGTCAAAAGCATAACAGAATCATAAATAATGCCAAATAATACAATAAATTACAGCAGCAAAAAAATCATAGTTATCCATACTTTTTACATGATGGGTTTCTTTTGTTTCTTTACGCTCTGATCACATGACCCCATTACTCGGCCAATACCAGCCAGTCGCAAAGCTACACTTGGATGCCTTGAACCGCTTGCTTTATGTTCTCCAAGAGGGCCTTGTTCTCCGGGCTCTGGTACTGGTCCTGGTGAGTGTACATATCTGTCAAAGTGCTCACATAAGTGTCAAAGTTTTGCTCGTTCATCGGCTCCTGTGGAACAGATCGGGATCATTGGAGGTTGGAAAACAAGTCAAGCAGAATACATTCAATCAAACACACAATCAAGGCTTAAGACAGAAAGGGAAGGGGAAAGAGGATATATTTAGGGAGGAATGAACCCACAAAGCTGCCTTTAAAGCTAAATACAAGCTAGGGTTTTAGAGAAAATACATCTCTTGAAATGCAGGGCTTGACCAATCACATTAAAATGGTCACTAAATCAAGCGTAAGACTACTATACTGTTTCTAAAAATATATATCTGATGGATAACAAAAAAATCAATGCACATACATTATGTATGCATGCACTGGTGTGAGTTTCATGCTCATGAGTATGTAGGTAATACTGGCATTCACAAGTGATATCAAACAGATCGGCATGAATAGCAGACAGATATTGATGAGCATCACTGTGCCTGATAAAATAATGTGTTTTTTATGATAATAACATGAGTTTACTACCAAAAATAAATATGGCTCATATTGCAACCCCAGCTTTCTTATTGCTATTCCCTGAAGTGGATTATGCCGATATGTGTGGCACTGATACACTCTATGGACCTTCGTGATGCATACACATCGTACTCTGTGTTACAAAAGGGGGAGGACTAGGGGGAGGAAAATGATAGTGAGGAGAAGGATAAAGTTAGACTATGGAAAATGAATCTCTTACTCTGTGGGGCATCTGTAAACAGCAGTAATTTTTAACAGGGGCCTCTTTCAGTGGCATCGGTTTCTACAGAAGGGAGAGGTGTAGAGAAAAGACTATTAGCCTGGCTAAAAGCCAGAGGTCAGTGGTCTCAATAAATCTGACATACTTGACTTTACAACCAAGTTCTGCTTGAGCGGCATGACACATGAACAGGCAACAGTCGTCTGATGTTAGTGCAGCTTGAGGACCCCTCGTGCGCACTCTAAATAGCATCCATCGACAGTGGGGGTGAAGAATTCAGGAGCCATATTCAAGACGACGTGTTTCAGTTGTTTACTAACATGGCCGCCACATTCGAACGGGGCCTGTCCAATCGTGCCCCGGCTCAATGTGTATGTGATTCGATCGTGTGGGAGAATCTGATCCACAGCGGCTATGTTGTTACTCAACTGAAAAGCAGTTGTTGGAGTGGAGGTTGTTTTTCTACAATGGTCGGTAAAGGGGAGTGACCTCAGCACAGAAGCATATGGAACTGCGAGGAACTCAACAACAGACATAAAGAAGCAGATGGGAGAAACAATAGAAACCGGAATTTCATCCCTACTGATAGTGTCTGAAATGCAGACTCAGGCCCTGGCTTTCAACAAGAGGCAGTCTATAGTCTAAAAGACTATACTAAGCAGATTAACATGTATTTTACTGTATGTGATATATTAACAAACTTGAATAACTATTTTGATTTTTACGATTGTATGTAACTATGAAACATTTTTATCCTGATTTTTGTACTACTCTCTTACACTCTTAAAAATAAAGGTTCTTTATCTGCATTAACGGTTCCATGAAGAACCGTTAACATCCATTGAACCTTTCCGTTCCACAAAAGGTTCTTTATAATGGAAAAAGGTTCTTCAGATTATTAAAATATTATAGAAAAAAAGAACTGTTCCCTGAAAGGTTCTTTAGGGAACCCAAAATGGTTCTTCTATGGCATAAGTGTTTTGGAACCTTTATTTTTAAGAGTGCATGTGAGGCCTCATGTCTGTTGGCTCTTACCATGTGTGGAAGCTGGATGTTGGCAAGACTGTTGATGAGGGACTGGCTGAGGTTGGCGAGCTCATGCAGCAGCGAGTCGTTCTGCTGCTCTATGGCCTTGTTTTCCTCCTCGATGGACTTCAGGTTAGTCTCCATGGTGGTGATCTGGGAGGAGGGAGAAAGAGAGACAAATGCACCTCTGTGACTGAACACGTGGCCAAAGCCTGATGTGATAGATGGCAACTGCTCTTACTTGAGTCCTTAATTTTATCATGTCTGACTCTACTTGATTGTTCGATTCGTTCAGGTCTTTGATTTCCTCATCCAGTTGTTTAATCTCCTCGTCATTTTCTATGCCTGGAAGGGAACATTGGGAAATTCACTGTAAAAATGCCACTGATGGCAAGTAAAATGAATAAAAAAAATGAATGAATGAAAAAAAAAAAAATGACATACCTTTACTTGCTCTCTGTTTGATTGTGAGCATTTCAACCCCGGTCATCCTTGCCTTCTTCATAGCAGAAGTGGCACGGGGACAACCGGACAGACTACAGATGTACAAAAAACAAAACAAATAATAATAATAATAATAATTTTTAACTCTCCGATTTAAACATTCTGCTGGTGAAAAAAATTAACATAATTTTTCAAGGTTAAAAACATAATTGTGCATTCTTTCATTTAGTTTATTGTCTAAAATTGATTTACTTTGGAAATAAAATCCTTTCCTCTGGCTTTGAGACTGCATGTATGAAATATGTCTGCTGCATTAAAACTGCTTAAAGGAAAACATTACCTGATTCACATATGTTTATTGCTTCGAAGTATTTAGTGCAAACACACTGCAAAATGCAATTTTTATAATGTGCATCTTTGTCTTGTTTCGAGGTAAAATATCTAAACATCCTAAAACAACATTTACCAGCACAATTTTTTGATAATAAGATTGGTTTTAGAGAATAAATCTTGAATATTATTTTTATTACTCCACTGGCTAATTGTTTTTATTGTTTTAACCATAAACCTAAAAACCATTAACCTTAAAAAGGTTAATCCTCAACCCCCCCCCCTTTTTTAATTAAAATAAGAAGAAAAAATGCCATTAGGGTACAAAAATAAATATTATTTGTCTGAATATTCACTGTTATTTTATTAATTTATTGTTATTTATATACTATTATAGAATTTATTAATATTTTGAATGTAGATTTTATTTTTATATTTTGTTTTCATTTTAATTTTTAAAGTTGTATTAATTTTGTCATGTGCCCATTTAAGGTATTTTAATATTTTAAACTTATTTATTTCAGTTAGTTGCCAAAACAACATATCTAGTATTCATTCAAGTTTTTATTTTCCAATATTTATATTTTGTTTTATTTGAGATTTATTTCAATTACCAATTTTTTTAAATAGCTTTAATTTCAGTTAATAATAATAACACTGTTAATAATTCTACTTCTCAATTAAATATATCATGTTTTAAGAATGTTGTGATATTTTTATTAAAATGAATGCAAAAATACTGATTAAGAAAATGATTTCTTGCTAAATAGTGGCTTAGCAAAGAAACGCTCACACACACGCTCATGTACCTCCGGTGGGTGAGAAAGCTGCCACTGACGTGGCCTGAGCCATCGCATCCTGGGGTGGGGCAGGTCATGCCGTCTGTCTTGCCAGACTTCCAGGAGAAAGGCGCTCCATTCACATAACCGTCTTTCTGACGCTTGGCAGCCAGCGGGCAGCCGGATGCACTGCGGTGGGATGCATACTTCCCTGTCACATGACCCTGGCCATCACAGCCTGGCACAGGACACCTAAAGACATTGGGCACAGCAGAGACGAGTTCACACACATAAGCACACACACATAGTGAAGTTCCTTCTGCAATTGTCCTCAATAACTGGTTGATTTTAACCTTAGTTCTCCTGTAAGTTACAACAAGCAAAATTCAACTTTGGATAGCTGAAGGAATTTTAAAAATGCACCTGATTGGCTCCTGGTCATCCTTGTCCTCCTTACTGTGAATTATTTTAATACCACTCTTCTTTGCCCGGGGACAACCTGACAGACTTCAGAGCAAGAAACACATTTACCAAAAAATGCCAAGAGCTTCTCATTGCACTTCTTTGAATCTACGGGTGGTCAAAACATTACGTGAAGTATTAAATCAAATTTTTAATGCGCATATTTGTGAGTCTTCACCTTCTGTGTGAGGCGTAGTTGCCTGTGATATGCCCAGAGCCATCACAGCCAGGAGTGGGACACCTGCAAGCAATGAAAACATGAAACAGATTAGAGTAACCTCAGACAGACCTCATTTTGAGGGTCAACTGAGGTGCCGTGTAAACACGAGAGCGCGAGAGCTTACTTCAGATCCTGGGAGTTAGATGTCATCATACCACGCATGCCCTTGTCAGCCAGTTGGCAGCTTGATAGCCTTAAGAGAGGATTTTTAGAAGCATGAGGCATGGTTTACTAGAACAGCTGCATTATTAAAGCTACTAAGGTGCACTCAGGGTCACTTTTATCATTAAAAAGTTTTATATGCAAATAAATGAATTGTACTTTCGAAAAAATACATTTAAAATCATGTACACTTTTAATGGTAGCCTAAAAAATAGCTGTTTTATGATCTGAGATCATATGACCAGCCCAATAACACTGACTTGATCTTGAATTAATTCATCATGGCTGCCTGCCAATAGTGCATTTTTACAAATGCCATACATTAATAAAAGCTTTTGCTTATATAGTAAGCCCAGAATGATATGCAGCACAATATAAATAAAAAATTACAGAGTGCACAACTTTAATAATAATTTAATATTTTTATAGAGACATTTAAAATTATTTTAGCAGCCAGCATTTAATTTAGTCAAACTGTTAAAACAAGAGGCAAAGGAGAGATGTACTAAATATAACTGAGATGCATATTTTACCATCATAATATCAATTTTATGAGAGAAAATCATTTTGGCACCAGTTCTTTTAGGCTGTGTGCATTGTTATAAAGTTTATATATATATATATATATATATATATATATATATATATATATATATATATATATATATAATTTTTTTTTTTTTTTTGAAAGAAGTCTTTATGTTCACCAAGGCTGCATTTATTTGATCAATATTTCTATAAAGAAAAAAAACGTGTCTATATTTCTATATATGTTTATTTGAAAATATTTTAAAACGTAATTCATTTATGTGATTTTTACTCCAGTCTTTGGTGTCACATGATCCTTCAGAAATCATTCTAATATGCTGACATGGTGCTCATGAAACTGTTTTTTTTTTTTTTAATCATTTTCAGTACTGAAAACAGTTAATATTAATATTTTATGGGATAAGAATTTTTTTCAAGATTCTTTCTGATGAATAATAATAATATAAAAAAACTTTTGTAATATTGTCTTTTGATCAATTTAATGTATCCTAGCTGAATTATTAACATCTTATATCAATGGACACACAGTAATAATAATAAAAAATCATGCTACAAGGTCAACAACAGGAGATAGTCCTGATCTAGTGCGGATGCTTACGTGAGAAGCTCCTTCTTGCTCTCCTTGCAGGAAGCATATTTGTGTTTAGGGCTGGGGAGGGACACGTCTCCTGAATACTGCTGCTCTTCTAATAGATCCTGAAATGGGTCCAGGTCATCCTGAATATGAGGATAGAGAAAGAAAAAGAAAGATTCCAGTGTATGTTATGATGCACTATAAAAAGGAACAATAGTACAATGGCCTGCTAGTACTGTAATTACATAATATACAGCGCAGTTCACATTTAAAAGAATAGGTTATTATAACACTGAGCACAAAATCTCATACAGCCTAATTTGCATTCTTTCCAGTTCCCCAACAATTTAGCAAAAACATCAATTCCCTTTTGAAATAATAATAACAACAGTTTAAGTCTGGGGGTTCATTAATGAGTAATTAATTAACAGAGGAAAAATCCGTTTTCAAGCGATAATCTCCAGTGAAGTGAAGGCATGCAGTACCAGCACTCTACACTAGATGTCCTTTCAGTCCTTCAAAAGGAACAGCCTACCGTCCTTCAAATCACTGTATTAGCTTCCACAACCAGTTTACTGTTTAAGGTTTACACAAGGACAAAGCAACGGTTTAGAAATGACTAAATTGTGCTCCCATTAACATGTCACTGGCAAACAATTTTATATTATAAACAGGTCCTTTTGCTTAGCTACAGTGGAAAAGAAAAGGGGAGAAGACTAAGCAGGAGCTTCTGCCTACAGATTGCATTGGAAGTGGGCTGAACATGTAAGCAGTAAATGGTAATCTTACTATGACTAGCATTAATCTGCCAACTGTCTTTCAGATAACCAGTTAGCTGCTAACAAAAAAAGCAAAATGCCTGGTGAAAGAAGATGAAACCAAACAGAAGGCGGTTCTTAAGAATTTTTATAGTCACAGTCGTCGAAAGTACTGTTTTATTGGTGCTTTATATATTTTATGATAAATGCTAATTCGACTGACATTTTTGAAAAGTTTTTAAAGGTGTGTAATTTCTTTCACTTTCACTACTGCTAACAGAAATACATTATTTCTAGATTGTGCATGCAACATTATTTCTAAATCAGTTTAGCTTGATATTAATTTAACATTTTTTAAATGTTACTATCTGCTTCAGAATGTTAAGAGAAGATTCAAATGTAAATTTCCAATAATGTTTTCAAAATGATAAAAATGGAATATTCTGAATGATCACATGATCCCACTCTCCGGTGCAACAAATACAATGAGCCAAAAAGGTGGTAACTATCATCTAAATTCACTTCATGTAAAGTGACGCAAGTGCTTCAGTCCGTCTCTAGCCAGACTCAAGGGGTGTTGGGTGGGTGGGTGGGGGATACCTCCTTGTGGTCCTCGTCCAGGCGTTTGATCTTGGTGTAGTCCACAGGCAGGTCCCAGCAGTCTGCCGTGCTCATCTGGTAGCAGTGGCTGTTAAGCAGGGCCTGCCGCTGGGGCGACATGGGCTGCAGGGGGGTCAGCACTGTGCCTCCACTGCCCTCCCCCATCCCTCCAGCCCGGCTCAGATCCAGGGTTCCATTCTCATCCCCATCTCTGTCATCAGGGCTCTGCCATGAAAGAGAGAAGAGAGAGGAGAATTGATAAGAGAATAAAGAATAAAGAGAATAATTAAGAAGTAAAAAGATGAGAAAAAAGCAGGGTGAGATCTGAAAGAGAAGGATGACAGATGAGGATGGTACATGGTTCATATGCACAGTTAAAAAGATTTTTAAGCAAGTAAAATTATTTTAATATATTATTACTACATTTAATTTATTTTTTATTTATATTATATTATATTTAATAAATTTATTCAATTGTTATATTTCATTTATTATTACTATTTTAATTATTATTTTTTAATAAATTCTGAATTCTGTATTTTTTGGTAACATATTATTCACCATGAAATCAATATTGATTATTCTTATTTTTTGGAATATTGCAGTGTGTGTTATAAATGATTTATCCATGCACATATTTTTTTTTAGTTTCGGAATTTAAAATACGTAATTATAGGGAAGAAAAACAATTGCAATTTCTGTTTCATGCCTACTTTAAACTACCTTCAAAAACATAAGCAAGGGATTTCGAAGGAGAACCAACATGCAGGGCATTAATTGTGTGTTCAAATGCCTAGACTGAAACAGTAGTTTTGTGGTTCAGTCCCATTAGCCTTCTTCCCTCTTCCCTGCGTTAGCCATGAATAATTAATATAGTTGCATTGTTTGACCGTTTGCCAGCTTTATTTACACTGTTGTTGCTGATTTTGTTGTCACGTGTGGTAATTAATGTCTGGTGATGTCAAGCTGTATTTGTACCTCTACTTAAAATGATTAGTTAGTTAGTTAGTTGTTTGCAACCCTTGTCATGTTTCATGTACTGTAAAAAGTCTTAAGGTCATGTGGCATATTATGAGACAACAAGCACTTTGTTCTGTATATTCACTACCTTTTAGAAGAATGGGGTCAGTATGTTTTTGTTTTTTTTGAATAAATGAAAGAATGAATGAAAGGATGCATTAAATTGACCAGAAGCGGAAAAGATAATAAAATTATTTTTATTTCAAATAAATGGTGTTCTTTTTAAACTTCTATTTATCAGAGAATCTTGAAAAAGCATATAATGGTTTTGACAACTACATTAAGCAACACTGATAAATAATAAATAGTTCTTGAGCACCATAATAGAATGATTTCTGAAGGATCATGTGACACTGAAGACTGAATTAATCGCTGCAGAGAATTCAGATTTGCTATCATAAGAATCAATCACATTTTAAAATATACTAAACTAGAGAAAGTTATTTTAAATGGTATATTAATGGTATATTACTATCTTTTTATCAGTTATATGCAAGCGAGGAAAATTTATTTGCATACAACTCCAAGAAAAAGTATTTCTAGACTTGCAAATGATGGCCAATTTTGACAACATTTTACATTCAATTAATATATTTATTATTAATTGAACGTAGCTCAGTTTTTACAGTGTGGGAAAGGATGGGAGGATAAAAGATATGAAAGAAGAGTGTGAGCTTCTTCTTTGCACTGCCCTACATCTCCATCCACAGCTGCTTATTAGTGAATATATAGAGCCCTGCAGCTCCTCACTACCTCTGTCCCTCTTTCTTTCTCTCTCTCATTCTCACCCCCACTCCCTCTAGCCTGCTGCCTCACTGTCCTTAAAGAGAGGTCATTGTCTTTCTTATGTACCCAGAGGGATGCTGGGGGAGCTGGCTTGGCCTGGACCACAGCTGAAATCGACATTAATTCTACTTGTCTCAGTGAGAGAGGGTAGGGGCACCACTACCCCAGCGTTCCTGCAGCTGCCAGCTTCCTCTGGTCTCCTCCAGCCCTGCACTCTCATTATCACCATACAGATTATGTCTGAAATCGATGTGTCACTAAAGCAACCGTGGCTCGTTCAGATCATTAGGCTCATATGATGACCCTGAGTCTAGCAGAGAGCTCTCAGAGGTGCTGCTGTCATTCACTGTGTGAAACCGCACCCTGTGCAAATGAACTCGAAAATCCGGAGGAGAAGACCAGGGGTTTGCCCTGAGTGACTCTAAACTTGCATGCCCTCATTTCAGAGAAACTAAGAAATACCCAGTGAGAGAAAGCAAAATACAATATTAGCAGTACAAGAGGGTGAGGATGAGAGAGGAACTGGCAGGAAAAAGTTGTGGACCCTCACCTGTGCCAGGAGCTCTGGGCCTTTCCCGGTGAGGCTCTGGGGCATCTCTCTGCAGCGCGTGGACAGGTTGAGGATGGCGGTGGCGGCCATGTGGGCAGCTTCCATGTCGTGTGTGTAGTCGAAGCTGCTCTTGCTGCAGGTGCTGCTGGCGCTGCTTCCTCCTCCCCCTCCTCCTCCTCCCCCTCCTCCTCCTCCACAGCTGAGACTGCTGCTGCTGCTGGGAGCGTAGCTGCTCGTGGTGCTGCTGGCTGGGCTCGAGGTCTTACAGTAGCGCTTGGCTGCACACATACACATACACCGGGTCAGACAGCCACTATAAACTTGGATGGATGGATGAATGGATGGGGGAATAGAAAGACAGACAGATAGAAAAATTGATAAATAGACAAAATGATAGAACAGATGATAGATGATAGAACGATAGACAGACAGACAGACAGACAGACAGATAGATAGATACACACATTCACACTTATTAGATGATCTGATGTTTCATGATGAATGCTGTGAGAAATTGAATGAGAGAGAGAGAGAGTGGAGGGGGAGAAATGGTTTAACAGTGTATCTGGATTTCATGCAGAGGGCTACACATTGTTAACATGAAATCTAAGATCTGTATGGGAAGCATTTATACAATATTTCTTTTTTTATATAAATCCACATTCATATAGAAACCCTGGTCTGCATCCAGACACAACATCTGAGAAAAAAAGAAACCTAATATTGACTAAGGAACTGTTATTATTTTCAATACTGGAAGGTGACAAATCAGCTGCTAAAATGCAGTTATAACCGCTTATTCAAGATTTATACTACTCTCCCATTTGATCTTATTTTTCATCTAATTTTGCATTGAGACAAATAGCAATGCTGTCATTACAACTAAACTGGGTGTAACTAATTGATGTTGCCAACTGAGTCTAAATGAAGTGCAGTTAATTCCTAACATTAATTAAATGTTATTCTCATTAATTTTTTTCCAAGCTTAATTTTCTTCATTTGTCTCATTTATCAAAAACTGCATTTCTTTGATAAAGCATACAGGCAAGTAACATCACTTGCAAGAATGCTCTTTAATTTCCGAGATGTGTTATGCGTTCTGATTTCAATAACATTGTCTATATTATCACTGCAGGGCATGCTGTAATGCTCCTTATGGGCAATCAAGACTGTCCTGATGTAATAACCATGAGTTATAATGAAAATGAGTTATTTTAAGCATAGCTAATGAAACCATACCAAAATATCCCGCCGAATTCTGTTGACAGGAAATCTCTACAATTTCTGGCTTGGGTGTGAATTCAGCTGCTGCCATTTTGAACAAAATCGTTCCAGTTAATTTGATTCCTTCACAAATGTAAGTGCGCTCATTTATCAAGACCAGGGCTGCAGTTGCGAGCTACAACGCTGCACATTACCAATCACAAAAACCTCCAAAAATGAAGCTTGAACCAAAGACGGAGAAACATAATGTTTGAGAAAACTGACAAACATCCAGACGACAAGTTTTTAAGTCTGGTGTCATTCAAACATCTGTCTGCATCTCTCACTGTGGACCAGTAATGAAAAGGTTAACACATACATAACTGCCTTTTTTTTCTATTTTTAATTGATAAGAGAACGTCTTGCAACATTATATATACATACAAAGAGAAAAAGAGAATATCATTTCATTGGATAAAATGTTATTATAGATGTATATATACATTCTTCACACATATGTATTATGGTGGTCAAAAATATCTATCCAGCCATAATTAAATTAAAGGAGCTGCATGCAAATTGGAAATCCCTTCATTGGGTTTGTGTACCTAGGTTATTAATCATTTCAGAAGCCAATAAGTAGAGTAGGATTTCCAATAAAGGAGCACTGAACTCGACGGCTGCCTGTGAAAAATCCAAGCTAAAGCTTTTATTAAGAGAAGGCCTTCACTTCAAAATAGAAAATAGAGAAGAAATTATTTTTTAATGGAAAATACCGCAAGGATGTCTGGCAGTACAAAACTAATTCTAATCTTATTTCCATCTGATCCCTTAGAGAAAGACCAGTTTATCAATTCTGACTCCTTCTACCTCACCAGCTTCAATGACAGAGGAAAAGAATAACAAAGCCAAGCTTGCCATCATATCCTTTGGGTGAGGTATCTCGTCCATGGTGCTTCGGGGTGAGGGACCTCTTGCCATAGGCATGAGGCTGGTTGTCATAACTGCTGCTGTAGTCGAAGCTGGCTTTGGAGTACTTCTCCAGCTCCTTGGCCAGGTTGGATCGTGGTGTACTGGTTGGGACATTATTTTTGTACCCATACTGTGGGATCTCCAGCTGTTTTACGAAGCACATGGGTCTGGAAGAATTGGCAAAGGGAGGGAATCAAGGTTGGGTATCAGAGTCCTGGACATATATTATACTCAAAGTCCAGATGAATCACATGCAGTTCTCAATCCATTTTATATTTGTCATGTAACACGTTTTTAATTCATCTTAAAGAGTCAGTTCTCCCAAAAATCAAAAAGATTTATTTTAAGTATTTAAATTATGTAATTTTTTTAATTACTCAAATATATACAAATACACACATTGTATTATAATAAAAAATCAATAAATAGTATGATACAAACTGTATATTATATAATACTGCATTATGAATTATATACATACATACATACATACATATACATATATATATATATATATATATATATATATATATATATATATATATATATATATATATATATATACGTATTCCAAAATAAGTTTTTGTTTATATAATATATGTGTGTGTACTGTGTATATTTATTATGTATATATAAAGACATACACATACAGTAAAAGCTCTTATCAAGATTATATATATATAGTAATTTTAACTATTAATCACAATAATTATATTATTGCAATTATGTAATACTGTATATTAAATGAAAATTGAATGTTAAATAAAAAAGGAAAGTCGTTTTTAAAGAATGATGAGAATAAATAAAAATTAAGGTCTTTAATTATGTTTAAAGTGGCAATGCACTCTGTTTTGTGAAAAGCACTATAAAAATACTTGTAAATATGAATAGAATTAATGTACTGTTCCAAGAAAAACTCTTTACTAAACATATGTCACGAAGGGTCACAAAGTACCTCAGGACACGGTCTGATGCCTGGTTGGACTTGGAGCTGTCGCAGGGGTGATGTTTCTCCTGAACCTTTGCCATCTTCTCGGCGGCGGCTATGGGACATCCCGAGAGACTGCAACAGCAGCAGAGCAATTTATGTAGTGTTAACATTACGTTACAAGCAGCATGTAAGGGCACACACACATACACACTCCCAAACGCACACACATGCCCTAGCAGATAGCAGAAGTTGAAGAACAAAGTGAGATATGAGGGAATGTATAATACCAGCATATGGAGACAAGTCTGTCAGAGAGAATAGTCCGCTTTTTATGACATTCTCTCAATACAGACTTCCAACGTGTTTGCAAAATCCTGGTACGCGCGTGTGCGGTACATGGGGATATTTATGTATGAATTATGCATTTCATGTGGCCTAGTTCTATAGTATGAAGGCAAAGCTTTGCAGATATCTGCTGGGCATTTCTGGCTGGCTGGCTTCAGAAAGCTCCTCACAGCGAGATACCGCAGTCATTTCAGAGAGACACACTACAGCAAACTGAGCTTCAGAACATCCAGCTACGCTCCCTTGCTCTCCTTTTTTTCTCCTTTCTCTCTTGCTCTTTTTCTCCCTCGTTGTTTCTTCCTCTCATTACTCTATCCTCCTCTCCGTTTGTTTATCCCTCATTTCTGTCTCATTTCTCTCACTTTTCTGTTGCTTTCTCTCTCTCTCACTACGTAATCCTTTGTATAGCTGGGAACTGTCTTCTTATCATCTGCAATTTTCGTATTGTTTACTGGTTATATGGAAACCATTCAGTCATTCTCAAAAAAATAAAAAAAATTAACCAACATGAGACAAAAATACAAACATAAAAACGCCTCGCTCTGCAATTTCAGAAAAAAACATAAAGCATATAAGTACAAGTGCATTTAAAGGAATGGAATTTGTAAAAGTGAGCGAGTGTTGACTGACAGATAGAAGGATGGCTGTCACTATGCTGAGTTGCCATGACAACCATGCGATGAGGAATGTGTAGACAAACCATATATACTGTACAAGGTTGTTATATTCCCCTATTATACATTTTGTTTTCTTCAGCTCAACCCTTCTAATAGTGTGTGTGTGTGTCTGTGTGTGTGCTTGTCCCATAGGAGCTGTTCCATATAACATGGCCTGCAGCAACTTCGGGTGGAGACTGCATCTGTCTGAATGTACACCATATGCACATGGAGGCACATCTTATTGTAAGTCTGCGACTGTTTGTATATGTGGAGTTCTCATTCTTAAGGAAATCTTAATTTGGAGAGGCCAAATTCTGAGTTTCATCTTGTTGATTTTTAATAGTTTCAATAGTGATACCAATTTCTCTAGCTTCTTATACATATAAAATTATTATTATTATTATTAAATTTTAAATTAAAATTTTTTATTATTCAATATTTTTTTACAAATTTTACACACACACACACGCATGCGCGCGCGCACACACACACACATACATACACATAAGTAAATATTAATAAAATATTAATAAATAAATTATTTATAAAAATATTATTTAAAAAAATATTTAATAATAAAATATTTTATATATTATATTATTTATACATTTTTAGAGGCTTTTTTTTTTAAAGGTTTCAAAAGTTCACCAAGTCCCTTGTTCCACGTGGGAATAGAATCCTGAATCTCCAGTCTGCATGTCAACAGTGCCAATGCACAAATGAAATATTTGAGCCTGGAGCTATGTGTTTCTACAATCCAGTCGAGCTCAGCACAGCACAAACAAATCAGTCCCTCTTCTCCTTCCTGAAAGCAAGGCTCCATCTAAAACTATGCATTCTTCTTATTCCCTATATAAAGTGTGTAAAAAGACTGGAACATCAGTCCCCACAGTAGCGCCAGTTTCTTCTCTCCACGTCCCTTCCAGCCACTCACCTGCGGTGGGAGTTCCTGTTGCTATTTACATGGCCGCGTCCCGAGCAGCCAGGCGTGGGGCACTTTAGAACATTCTCATACATTGCAAGAACTTGGACAAACAGAGAGGAGAGGGCGAGAGAAGGTTAGGAGGATCCAGAGTGAGTATGAAAGCCTTGTGTTCCATTAAGCTGAACGGGCTCAGTGACAACAGCATGCACATGCTCCTAAGAAACGTTCCAGCTGAAATCAGTTAATCATAAAGTTAATCACGGCCACACCATATGGTGAAAGAAGAATCTAGGCATGCAATGTGTTAATGGCATGCACGTTGTGTGAAAGCATTGGCGTACGAGGAAAAGAAAGCACTCTTCAATAAAAATGGATTTATTTTTGGTGAATTAAATGAGTCTAGCCATTAGGTTGTCTATGACACATCCTGCAGCGCTACGTCTCTGGGCCTGCAGTAAACTGACTCATCAGAACCCGCCTGTGGCATGATCCTCATCCAATTAGAGGTGTGACTGGAGGTAGTGATGAAAAAGCTGCTTTGCGTCTGAGAGATCAGTGCAGCCATATTGAGAAACAGGCTAAAATTACTCATTAGCACCAATCAGCACATCCAGACAAGCAGAGGTTGGTCGTACGAGAAAGTGCGCCACCGCTTCAGGTGGAGGAGGAAATGCACTCATATGCATTACAGAAAAGAGAGGTAAAACATGCCCACAGCACAGACGGCACATAGCAAACACGCATAGGGACAAATGTGCAAATGGCCGTACATATTCGGCTTACTTTCTGGTGGCACGCGGTCTTTGTGAGGGCAGCCGGACAAGCTTCGATGGTGAGGATAGAGTCCAGTGACGTGTCCCGTGCCATCGCAACCAGGGGTTGGACACTTGCTTTCTTTTTTCTCTCCCCTTGAGTCTGCAAGCAAAGACAGTTATTGGCATATCCTGTTACAGGCACAGTAAGCAAATCCCATTAACCTGCTGGATTCTTTGTGATAACGTTTATGCTCCGGTTACAGCTATTTTCAAACACTGTCTGTTTGCTTTGAAATTGGACACTGGATAAAGAATATAGCTTGAATGAGACTTGTGGCTGAGATTGTATTGGATTGTAATTCAGAAAAATTTAACAGTCACGGCACAGAGGAATTTCATCAGTCGGACAATAAAAAAAGATTTACATCAATTTCAATTAATTGTCTATTTATTCCCTGATATGTAGAACATGTTTTTAAAATATATTCTCATTAAAATGTAAATCCATAAGTAATAATTGACGACGGGCTGTTGAATTATTAGAAAATAATGCACACGAGGTGGTAATGGGTGTACATTATTTCCTAACAATTCAACGGACTGGAGTCAATTATTCCGCTTATAATATGGTTACAACACACGAATAAAAGCCTATCGGGAAAATTTCATAGTTCATTAAATTTGTGATGGACTAGTGAAAATTGTAGATATAATGGCAGCTAATGAATAATATAATATAATATAATATAATATAATATAATATAATATAATATAATATAATATAATATAATATAATATAATATAATATAATATAATATAATATAATATAATATAATATAATAAAACAGCACTTCCAACATATGTATATATCTGTGGGTGATTATCGTAACAATCTCCACCATCCGAAACCGTTTCATAAAGATGAAATATACAACTGTACACGCTGAGAAAGAAAAGCTGATTTCCAATCACCTTACAGTATGAAAAGTAAGAATCGCATAAAATGAGACAATCATTGTGAGGAAATAGGAATCAGAGTCTTTACATTATCCTTATAAATGTATCAATGATTTCATCTCATGCCTTTTTATTCTAAAAAGACTCCAGGTTAAGGTGTTCATGTGTGCTATTGATATTAAATACATGCAACCAATTCAGATTCCTGCTGTTAAATAGGTTAAAGTTTCCACTATAACAGTTTCCCAATTTTATCTTGCAAATGAAAACCCGCAAGAAAAATAAGTTCAGCTTTCACTGGTTTTGGTACGCGGTGTGCATAGCTTCTACCACGAGACCAGAAAGGAAAAAACAGTAAACAGCAGTTTCTTCTAAAATCGTGGATGCATTTATCAGTACATGCATTCTCTGTTATTCAAATCGGTTTAGCTAAGTGAACACATTTGTAATATCTTCCCTCTTTTATTAGCCAAAAATAACTGCTGTAGAACTCCACAAGCATGCAATAATAATGCTCCCTGTCAGTCAGAACAGTGAGATCACTCGACATGTTTAATAACGACGCTCCAATAATTAGCGCCAAGAATAGTTTCTGGAGACGAGGTGTGAAATCATGGTGTAATTCTATAATTACACGACCCTCTGACTTGCTGTGGTCGTGCACTGAAAACAACAGCAAGCTGCTCTACGATAGGAAGCACAGAGACGCTCTCTTTAATGGATAACATAGTGCAAATTGAGCAAATGGAAGGAAATGAAACATACAAAGTAGTTCCATCTGAGCAGAGACAAATGATGAACCTTTTAAAGTACCAGATAGGAAGAGCTGTTAGGTTGGGTAACCAGAGGTGATCTGAGATGTGATATTGATATGCTCCTGTAGTTTCTGATTGCTAATATCTGGATATATCAGAGGAGATGGCTCATTCCCAAAGGTAGTGGGTGTGGATTGGGAAGGATTTGAGGTAATAAACCATGTATGGGATCCAAGGGATGAGTTTTGCTTTCTTAACGGGCTGTGCAGATTGCCATTACTCATGCCTGACAAGGTAAGTCTCTGATGTTACCATGTCAGCCTATTTTAGCAGCATAAGCTGTTGTCATTATGGAAGTCGCTACCAGGGTGACCTGAGTATTTAAAACAAGCCCCAAAAATGTTTCCGTCTCACCAAAGTGACCCCATAGTCATCAATGTCATCGGCGCAATGTGTGACGGAATGTTAAGTGACCCAAGACACTGGGGAACAAATGCCGCAACAGCTTTCAGGACGAGAAAAGGATATTCATATTCAAAAGATCTCTGTTTGTGCAAGTAGGCTCCTTTATGGAAACTTGATTCCACCTCAAAGAAAAAAATAAAACTTTTAACTGTGCAAAATGTTTAAAGTAACAAACAAAAAGTCACACTTGAATATATAAAGTCGCATTTACGAGAAATAAATTCACATTGTGATGTTTACTGAAAAATAACACAAATAGAAGGAATTAAGCTGCATTTGTGAGATATAATGCCACATTGTGAGATTTAAAGTCACAACTACCAAAAATAAAGAAGTAAATAGGATAGTACTGACTTTATATATCACAAGTGTGACAGAGTAAAAAAAAATAAAACTGGTAATTGTGAGAAAATGTTTCAGAATAAGAAATAAAACATCACACTGGAATATATAAAGTCACATTTGTGAGAAAGAAAGTCACATCGTGAGATATAATATCACAATTAGGAAGAATAAAGTCACATTTGTGAGATATGAAGCCATATTGTGAGACATAAAGTCAAACTGTGAGATATAATGTCACAATTTGAAGAAATAAAGTCACAATTGTGAAATATAATGTCACATAAAGTCACATTTACCAAAAATAAAGAAATAAAATAAGGAAATTCTGACTATTTATCTCACAGTTGTGACATTATATCTAACAATTGTGAGAAATTACCAGAATTACCTTTTTTATTTGTTTCCTCAGTGGCAGAATATGGCTTACATATTCTGTATAATGAAGGGGAACTATCTACTGAAATCTCTGCTGAAATGCAAAATCTCATTAGAAGTTTTATTTTTACCTTTAGGGTAATATGCTCTTTTTGCGCCATCATGATGGAGTCGGGCCTTGCGTTCTTCTGCACTGCTGCTCTGCCTTGGGCTGTGCTCTCCATGAAGGCGCTGATTGTCCCTCCGAGCCACCATCTGTTCTGATGCCATTCTGTCTCGCATAACCTTGGCACGTTCGGATTCCAGAGCAATGGCCTTTTCCAGCAGCGACAGGTTGCCTTTAGTCATGTCAAAAGCTTCATCGGAACGTTCGGAGGCCACTGACGTAGTGTCCTCATCCCCTTCCTGGGCGCAGCTAGAGGGGTAGCCTCTTGAAGCAGGGCTGAGCTGCTCCTCCAGTTTCATCAGATTGACCATGTCTGAGTAGTTCCTCTCAAGGGGTCTGTGCTGGTCCATCTGGCAGCTGTCGTACCTGGGCATGTGATGTATTGGAGGCTGCTGCTGCTGCTGCTGCTGCTGATGCTGATGCTGATGCAGATGCTGATGCTGATGCTGATGCTGATGCTGATGCTGATGCTGATGCTCCACCTGGTGCTGCATTTGGTCCTCCATTGTGGACCGCTCGGACGTTTGGGTCTCACTGAGTTTGCGAGCCAAGTCGAAGCACTGGTTGCGCAGACACTCCAGGCTACTGAGACACACTTCCTCCTCGCTCTCCTCCGTCTGGCCCCGTCCGTTAGCGTGGCCAGCAGAGCCAGGATCCCCAGACCCGGCATCTGCGTATCCCTCGTCGGGAAGCACGGCCCCGTGTCCTTGGGCCAGAAGCTTCAGGGAGTCCACGGTCTCGCGTACCACATCGCTATCCAAGTCGACGCTCAACTCTCCCTTATGGCCTCCTTGTTCGCTCCCTTCATCTTCATCCTCGTCGTCATCCTCACCTGCACTGTTGGAAGAATTGCTGTTCATCTCTGACTCAGTCATGGCCTGGTAGGCGGCATCCTCTGCGATTTTACCAAGGTTGAGAAGAGACTTGGCCACCAGCTCATCATAATTCTCATACTCCTCATTGTTAATACTGTTGTTATTGTTATTGTCCTTCTCAACTATTTGATTGGATTTTGATTGTCCACCACTAGAATAATTGTCGTCTGAAGAGAAAAGAGAACAATTTGTTGGTTAAATGTGAAAATACAAGGAATTTGATAACACTTTATTTTGATAGTTCACTTTAGACATTCTACTGACTGTGAATAACTTTGCAGAGTATTAGTGGAGAGTCTGTGTCTGAACACTATTTTGATGTTCTTCCAACAGATATTCTACTGACTATAAGTAACTTTGAAAGTACATGTCAACTTATTCTACTAACCTTAACTATCTACTATTACTCTACTAATACGCTAATGAGAGTTAGTTGACATGTAGTTGCAAAAATGCTTATAGTTAGTAGAATGTCTAAATAAAAAGTTAGTAGATAATCGAAATAAAGTGTAACCTTAAAGTGTAACCTTACAATTACAATTAGTTACAATTTACCTTATTATTATTCCAACTACCTTACAATTAATTCACTTCCAGAATAAAAATTTCCTGATAATTTACTTACCCCATGTCATCCAAGATATTCATGTCTTTCTTTCTTCAGTCGAAAAGAAATTAAGGTTATTGAGGAAAACATTCCAGGATTTTTCTCCTTATTGTGGACTTAGAAAATGACCATTCATTTCCTTAGATAAGACTCTTATTCCTCGGTTAGGATCATGTAGAGCCCCTTGAGGCATGCATTGAAACTGCAATTTGTACTTTCAACCCATTGGTCCCCACTGAAGTCCACTATATGGAGAAAAATCCTGGAATGTTTTCCTCGAAAACCTTAATTTTGTTTCAACTGACGAGAGAAAGACATGAACATCTTGGATGACATGGGGGTGAGTAAATTATCAGGAAATTTTTATTCTGGAAGTGAACTAATCCTTTAAGACTTTCTAAACCGCTCCAAAAATACATCCTCAAATACGTTGCGCACTAGGGCCTTCCACCCTGTTAACAGCAAGCGGCTTGTGCGGCATGATAAATTCACAAACGAAATGTCAGTCCTCTCTATAATCTGAAGCGGCCTGAACACTATCATTATGAAAATGTAACGTCTCATGAACGATAGCATTGATGCAGCAAATCTAAGACAAATGTCATGCCAGGGTTTCACATACAGCTCGATGACACAGGTACAAATTGATTTAAATAATCAAATGCAATTTAGCAAGATGGTAACTGTCACTAAAATATATATGGGTATTCGGCAAAAGAAACAGATGAATTTTAGAGAAACTGCAATATGCTACATGAATCATCAGGCAGCCTTTTAAATGTTTCACCAGACATATTCATGTTCGATAACATGTAAGCAGCACAGGCTGCACTGAAAGCCTCTCAATTGTACTGAAAAGATTTTAATGTTGCTAGTATTTGGGACAGAGGCGGATGAGACTGCAGGGATAAGTAGCGGATGAGGTGCTCTGTTTCTGGAGCCAGAAATATCCTCAGGAGGAGCCCATTTTCACCAGGGAGGGGTGGGGGGCTGAGTGTATTTGACACCTCCTGGAACGGCGTTGTGCGTGTGTGGAGGGGGGCCAAAGTTAATAACTCAGAGAGCCTCCTCTCTCTATTACTCTGGAAGCACTGTCACAAGCGATTGAGGACACCAGAGAATGAGGGTGAGACGCATACTAAGGAAGCAGTCACATCTGCTTTCCCTCAATTTCAAAAGGGGAGTTGGATTGTTCCATGCTGTAAAATTCACATTAATTAGGATGGCGAAGGTGGGGTTGTATGGCGGGGTGTATGTAGATTTCATTCTGATTCAGCAAATTACACATACTGTATAACTTGTAACTAAAACAGGCAATTTAAGAAATAAAACATTGACTTTAATAACTGTATGTTCTGTCAATTATACTCTGAAATGTCAGTTGACCTACAATAAGCTGCCCTTGATTCATATTTCTTGAGGAATTCTGTGTGTCAGAGCAACTACATGTCTTTCTGTACATTCTAAACATTATATCTCCTACTGACATTTTCCAGAATGTTTGTATAACAAAGGAAAAACATTTAGAGCTTCTCTGAAAAATCTTGTAATAACATGAATAGAATCTTCTTTCAACATTATCAGACTTGATAAAGTTTTACCATTCAAAAAAACAAAAAAAAAAAACATCCATGAATGTCTTTAGAATATGCTTAAAAAATATGATATTTTAATTATTCAAACATACATATTTTTTTTTTATTTCATGTTTTAAGAACATTGTCCATACAAACATTCAGGAAAACGTTATGAGAAGCCTTACCTTGCTGATGACTCTGATTTTCATAGTATTCCTCTTCTTCATGCTCATCTTCATCGTCTTCCTCTTCATCATCTTCCTGCTCTTCATCATCCCCATCTTCCTCCACCACTTCCTCATCTTCTTCTATCTCTTCCTCCATTTGCTCTATCTCCTCTACCTCCTCTCTCTCCACCTCTCCATCTTCCTCTTCTTCTTCTTCCTCATCCTCTTCTTCCTCTCCTGGTTCCTCATTGTCATCTGAGCACTCCTCTTCTTCATCATCCCCGTCCTCTTCCCCTTCCTCCTCCTCTTCTTCCACTTCCTCTACTTCTTCCTGTTCCCTCTCCTCTCCCTCCTCCATAGCCTCATAGCTTTCATACATGGTGGGCTCTCCATCAACCATGGTTAGAAATGGACGGCGTTTGGAAGCTGGCTCCTGCGGAGGTTTCTCTTGTGTTTTCCTTTTCTTAGCCAAGGGGCATCCATACACACTGCACAACAAAAAGAAAACAAAAACCAAGAGAATTATGCGCAACAGTTCTGAAAAATTACCTTGAATCTGTGAAGAGTGTCTGTGCACAGCCCTCAGAGATAAGAAGTATTAGAATTGTTTAAGACATAACAAAGCATTAATAACCACTGGCACATTTATTCATGTAAATGCGTGTGCTGCTTGAACTCTGGTCCCACAAGACGGTGCTATTCCTAAACCGCCAAGACTCGTTTATGAGACTCATCCTCCAAAATATAAACAAGGCAAAACTCATTCTAGCCTTAGCCCTCAATTATACAAATCACATAATAATCATTAGGTTTCAGAAATTCCACTTTAATTGCACTAAAACAGCATGTGCAATTATATTTGGTTTGAATGTGGGATTCTTTGAATCAATTATTCAGCTTTCATACAAAAAAGGTTTATTTGTGGCTTTATGATGAAGGTATATATCTAAACTTATATACCTAAACAATACATTTGAGTAAAAAAAAAAAAAAAAGTTGAGTTTTTGACTAATTCAGTGATGTATAATCTATGATAATGTGTCATATGTGAGAAAGAAGAAAAGTGCTGTGTTGCTGAACATAATCTGGCTCCTGGGGACAATTATTACTGAACTGCAAAAACCCAAAACAAAAAAATCTTTAATGCATAGAGTTGTCTATTTTTTCATTTGGTATGAATCTCAGAAATAATTCAAATATATATTTAGATATATTTATATATCTGATACTGTGATTTTGAGCTATTACAAGGACAAAAGAACATTGAGGGTCTTTTTCAAAGTGTATTTCTGATTGCTAATACTTTTATTCATTTAACTTTATCCTCAAGCTTCCTTTAGGTCATAACCTCAAACCTTCAGCTCAGTTAACAACTGGGAGTTGAGATTCACAGTGAGGCTTTGTAGATAAACTGGGTTGCCTAGAATCAGAAAAACAAGCCATCACACACACTCACACACATTTTGAATGACGAGAGGACAATCAAAACGTGAGCTGTGTTTTTATAACCTGTTCTTGTGGCTCTTGTGCTTGGTCAGGACTCATCGGACTGTGAAACGTTCTAAATTCAGATCCTTTTGCAGGCAGTTATCTTTCTCATCCTCAGATACTGCCTTAACGTGCACAAACCAGAAAATGTGGAGCAATAAAGATTTGTATGTGACTCACAATACTGTATAACCAACAAGGGTTTGACCTGAAAAAATGGCATGGAAATCAAGTTTAAAACAATAATATACCATACTTGTTACAATTATGATTACAATAATACACCTGTGGTTGGTATCAGTTACATCATGGTAGCTAATTTGGATCATTAAAATACTATTTTTCAAATGTCAGTAATATATCAGTATTATAAATAAGTAAAATGTAAAAATATGGTTTAATATTTCACAGATTAAAGCAAATCCAGTCCTTAAACTCTGCACTGTAATAATCATTAATTACTAGGGCTGGGTAAGAAACATCGATTTCTCGATTTTTATCAATTCTCATTTTTACGAAACAATATTGATTCTTAAATCCCAAGAATCGATTAGTCTAGCCTGTAGCGCACATCTCATAGAATAAATTTCAATAAGCTTTGTGCTTTGTTACTTTTGATATGAAACAAAGCCTCAGATTTAAAATTCTTACCATTTTATTACAGTACTCAAACAATAAATACCGTTTTGGCACTGTTTAATGTGGAGTGTCAGATCGCTATAGCGGCAGCGCAAAGTGCATGTGAACTGATCAACTCCTCCACTTTAATACCAGTTTCAGCACAAAATAAACATGAATAAACATCTGAAGGTATGTTAAAAGAAAGAGTACAATTTACTGAAATCCATATCCTGTCATGTATTCAATAAATTAGTGTTTCGACCGTGGAAAGATGTCAATATAACAGCTTGTAAACAATGTGACATAACGTCACATTTACCTCAGAAATAAACATATTCGGTGACTATAAAGTTGCTAGTCAGCTAGAAAAAGAACTCTAGAGAGGATCATTTTGCTAAATATATGCACCATATAACATGAATAAATCCGTCGAGTTTTTAGCCATCATTTAAATATGTTAAAAAAAAAAAAAAAGAATTGGAGTAGAAATAGTAATATAATTATTATTATAAAAACTTAATTGTTAATTTTAACCTTCAGTAGTACCAACTGACTCTCATGTATGTTTTTAGTTGAGATTTTTTTTTTTCCTTGAGAAAATTTGGCATGTACTATCTCTGATATATATCTAGAATAGCCTAATTGATATTGAGCTAAATTGAATCGAATCCGAAATCAAATCGAATCGAAAGCTTGTGAGTTAGAATGAAATCGAATCATGAAATTTGTGTCAAAGCCCAGCCCTATTAATTACTCTTTTACATTAGTAATAATAACCGTGGTAACAATTACATATTCTCTACTCTGTCCTAAAAGTCCATAAAATCCCATTTTTCAACCTCATAACCCTTCAACGCATCAGTCGGCCTGTTGGTGTGAGGTGCCCATTTTCTCTTTATTGTTTTATTGTTTGAAGCAGGAGCTGGTTATAGAGGCTGTGCTTCTATGCGATGGTGTGTTGTGCGGGCAGGCAGCCAGCGTCGTCTGTGTGGGTGAGAGCATTTCGCGAACGACTCGGAATGACCTTGGACACCTTCGCGTTTCCCACTGGCAGGCCACGCCAATTAAAATTCCACAGGTAATTAAACCACATTTGAATACGGGAGCGGCGGAGGCAGGCTTTGAGTGGGACTAAGGTAATTATGGCCGAGAGAGAGAGAGAGACATGCGAGAGAGAGAGAGAGAGATCTGCGAGCCTTTCAGAACTGCCGGGAGAAATAATGACTTCAGTCAGACAGCTCCTGGTGGACAAATCCTCTGATGAACTTGACTAATACCAGCAATGGCCAGAATATTAGCCCGGACCTGCTCCGTTTGATCATTTCCACAGCAACCATCATAATAACGCTGCAAATATTGCTCTCAAAGTGGCAGAATGATGAACGAGAATAATTTCTCCGTCTGTTTCTAAAAACATGCGATTATTTTTTAATTAAAAGTCTTCAAATAGTCGTTCTGTTACAATGAGGGACCTCAGATTAGCCAGCAGAAATGCTCTTTGGTTTTAATTGGCCCGAATACCAAGAGCACGTTCAGGCTGAGGTCTGTTGTGGATTCTGGCTGCTGTGGCATCAGGTATGTTCTCGCAGAGTGGGACACCATAGGTCCGTGGAGGCGAATTCAGCAGCTACAGCTGGCTGTTCGTGTTCGAGTTGCCATAGGAGCGTGCGGCTCCTCTGAGCTCCTACACTGCAGCATCCACAGGCATGCGTGGCAAGGCGCTGTCACCATGGTGATCTCCCCCTCAGGAGTGGGATTTGCCATTTGAGCAGACAGACAGAGTGTGTGTGTGTGTGTGTGTGTGAGAGAGAGAGAGAGAGAGAGAGATCAGTGATTCTGAGCCTGACAGACATCTCCCTGCTAACCTCCCTTCATTCGGCGCCCTCCCAAAAAGCAGAACAAAGGAGGTGCCGGTGTTGTGCATTCTGCAGGGCTCTTTCCGTCTCTGCAGCTCAGTTGCCTTCTCTGTCACTGCGGATCCCGGTCCCCCTCTGCCTAAAAACACGCCGTGCAATCACACTACCTCACACACCGAGAGGCTGTTTGCGGTGATTATGTCTTTGGCGGTTCAATTTACTGCAGAGGCTCGTCAAGTCTGACCCTGGAGCGGGGTTTTACATCTCGCCGTGGTCTTCAGAGGGATAAGTCTGCCATTCACACAGGTTCGGATCTACGTGAGATATCAGACAGTGTGATGCAGACAGAGGGAAACTCTGTACTGGGTGTTGACTACAGGATTTATCCAATGGGAAAAGCAGCTCTCTAAGTAATAAAGATGTGTTGCATGGGTAAAGATCACACAGACGCACAGATACACACATCAGAAACTTATGTGTGTATAGAAAACTTGGGTCTATCTAAAATAGCCAGGGAAAATGTATGAATTTTGAGCAAAAATTGCAGTGCTAGTAATAGGTGAGAGTGCAACTGGATTTCTGAAGGATATTTCAAAAATTTTTTTTTCAGTTTCTTCACAAACCAAAGCCATTATCTTGAAAACACAAAATATCTGACAAAAAAGCCAGACTTATTCTAGTAATAGAAGTATATCATTATAAAGGCATACACAAACAACCATTCACTATGAATCACTCATAAAGGTCACTTGCTATATTCTGAATATAGTTTTTAATTATTCAGCTTAGCGACTGATGCAATGACTTATAAAATTTCTCAATTTAGAAGAGCATAATAAAAAAAACTGCCCTTATTATTTCTGCTGTATGAACGTAGAATTATCAAGAGTAGTATGGCAGTGTGTAAGGTAAAAACTCAGCCAGTAAGTTGTTTGGTTTCTAAATGAATCTGTGTTATTGAATGTATGATTCAATGACTGACTCATAAATACAATCAATGAATTTCGAACAGCATACTAGCATACTACTCTTACTATTTCTATAATATAAAGATATGGCAGAAATAGAGTAATATGCTAGTATGGTATTGCAAACTCAAACAGTCACTTGTTTTGTTTCTGAATGAATCAGTGTTATAGAACAAATTGGCTGAATGAATGATTCAATGACTGACTCAAAGACAGCTGCTAAATTCATAAGAGCATACTATAATACAACTATTACTATTTCTGTCATATAAAGATATGGCGGAATAAGTAAGAGTAGTGTGCAATAGTATGGAATTCTGAAATCAGCCAGTCACTTGTGTTCCTTCAGTTCAGGAACACAAGTGACAATCAGTTTTAATGAATGAATCATTTGAATGAGGGGTTCAATGACTCACTCATAAAGACAGCCACTTGTATTTGTAACTAAATGAATCAGTGTTATTAAACAAATCAGCTGAATAAATCAATCAATGACTCACACACAAAGCTAGTCACTTGGCGCCACCTACTGCCAAATCAATGTAACCCGCAGAAAGAGTCACTGTCTTTTTGGAACATGCAAAACCAGACAAGCGGAGTGATACAAACAGTGTAGCAATGGACTCCACATCAACATTCACAGAGCGCTGCACAGCCAATTAAATTTGAGAACTGACCACAATATGAAATAAACTATATTAGAAGTTACAAAAATATTCAAATATGAAAGATTCCAACACAACAGCTGTAGTTAAGAATACAAGATTTTACACTTTGAGGATATGAAAAGGTCCCTTGGTTCAAAAAAAGTTGGAAATATCCTGTTGTATATTGTTTAGCACTGTCTGACTACAGTATATGAAGGAGACATCTGGCTCAGCCTCACAGTTGAATTAACAGTTTGGGCGGATTACAAACCCCTCACAGATAACAAACAAGCCCTCGGCATGTATAGCACAGATAATTTAGAATGACTTGAGGAGCATGAAGCCAACAGACCGCATAGACTGCATCCCGAAGACCCATCAAAAAAAGCGAGTGAGTGAGAAGAGAAGACAGAGGACAAAACTGCATGTGCCGCCCACACAGTCCAGAGCCCATCTGTTTGCATGCTGCTGGTGAGTTACCGGCACACAAATATGATTTCTCCATGCTACATAGAACGAAGGTGTAAATTATGGCCTAAGCGTCGATCATGCTAAATCTCAATAAACTCTTGAGAAGGGAAAAGACAAAGGGATCCATTAGCAGCTCTGTCTCAACAATCGAATGGCTGTGGTCGTAGTTCCATTGACTTCTATTCAAGCCAAAAGACATTAATGTTGATAAAACACTCCATTAGTGCAAATAGCATATTACATATGAGTGGTTCTTAAGTAACCGTTGCAGAGACTCATATTTTTTTGACCTCAGAATACTTTGTTACTGCAAATTTTAAAAGTGGCACTATTCCCAGTACTAAAAAAAAAAAAAAAAAAAAAAAAAACTAAAAATGGAGATGGCAGCTCTAAAAATATGCTATGGTATTTTCAAAACAGCAGACATTTGATGTATTCTGATCATTTCGAAGCTGTTGAGGTGGGCCCTCTTCGATTCAAACATCTTTTGGCATTTAAACACATCTGTTTTGTTTTAACCACTGTGAATTTTTATGAATGACAATTTGTGGCACAACCAAACAGCTGTTTGAGAGCAAAGTTGAACTGCATAACTCATTAATGTTCCTTTCTCAACAGTCATTCAGACCATTTCTCAATGAAAACAAACAACGTTTCCCACCTGAATCAAGCTTTACGCATTGAGAGCTGTTTTATTTTCCTTCATTGCTTCATTTCTAAAAAAGAATGAATTGACTCCTCAAGGTATGTTGTTTATTATCAGAAATATATGCTTATCCTTCATTTGAATGAATAAATTATGCAGGTTTTTGTGGCCTCTCCCACAAGCTTTAGTATAACATGCTTTTTCCATCCTTAGCCATGTGTTGGCCTTTCACACTTCACATATTCCCTTACAAAACACCACATCTACATTGTCTCTTTGTTTTTCTGGTGGGAGAAAATACAATGGTGGATGAAAGAGGTTGGCATTAAAATCTCTGCACTGTGGCTACCACAAAGGAGGAGAGACCAGACTTGTGTAGAGCAGGGAAAGCAGGCAGGGTGTTATATTGACGGAAAAAAAAAAAAAAAAAAACGAGGGAGAGAGCGAGAGCGAGCATACGGCTATACCATTCTCTGGCCGCTGCCACCAGCTCTTGGCTCAGTTCCCATTCTTTTAGTGAGTGCTACCTGTCAAGCCCTGAATTATACAGCCCTGGGCTTCAGCCTACGTGAGTCATCCATCAGAAAGGGAGGGAAAGAGGGAGGAGGAGAAAGAAGACCGGAAAGACGGATGGAAAGAGAGCCGCAGAAGGAGTAAGGGAAAGGTAGAGGAACAAAGAGCCAGGATGCGGAGAAGATAAAAAGGAGGAGGAGCGTGGAGAGGAATAGAAAATAGGAAAGTGGAACGAGAGAGAGTCACAGATGGAGAGGAGGAGGAGAGAAAGAAAGAAAGAAAGAGAAAGAGAGAAAAGGGGCACTAAACATGATTTGCACAAAGCAATTACTAAACCCTGTTAAAATCATAGCAGTCACACCTGTACTGACACATCCTCTTATTACGAGTCTCTGCATTTGCTAAAAGGGATACATTAAAATGGAGAATGTGCGGATAACGTGTTTTTAGGAAGAGTATGCAACACAGTGGGTGTAAAGGTGGGTATTTTTAGATGACAAGAAAATGGCACATTAAAGGATACCTCTTATGTTATTTCTAACATTTTAACATGAATGCAACACCATTGGTCCACTGCAGCAGCACAGCAGCCATTATAATTAGAAGGAACATTACATTTCTAAATTTGTCTTACCAATTTTTGGGCTTAACAATTATATTTTAAGAACTTAATTTGCCCACTTTAGTGCCCCCTTTGCTTTTCAACTACTTGGCAAATGCTATGTCAAGTAATTTATATTTCTTGATTGATTCTAATATTTATTAACTGCAATAAATGAGTTAAAGTGATAGTTTACATTCAGTTGGTCCCCACTGACTTGTATAGTATTTTTTTCTATACTATGGAAATCAATGAGGGACAGCAACTGCAGGTGAACTATCCCTTTAAGGCAATTAATAGTTTCATGTGAGGGCGAAAAAGTTCCCCATGCAAATTTGCTGCGTTGACCAACAGAAAGTTGCTTGGTTTGAAAGTGACTTCTTTGTGAGCTGTGCTTCATGCATTGCACACTATTAACAACAGACCTGCGAAATTGCGTCGAAGTTTTGCTAATGTGACTGCACCTTTAGCAATCTTACAGCTTTAATTAAACACTGCAAACACTTTGTTTACTAATATCCACTGTTGTCTATGATAGCGTTGCATATTATGTCAATAATCTGGGTAACTGAAACCATCACTACTTTCATGTTTTCGTATCACTCCACAGACACTCGGATGTTAATAGCAATAGATCTGTCGTTACTTCCGTTTCATTGTGACTTTAATGTTACTATTATGTTGTTGCGGTATTTGTCTTATTGCTAGACCAGTTGTTTTGTACTATTTTTATTTTAGCAAAAGCATTACAATAATATACAGGAAGAATTACAATATGACTTTAATTCAAATTAATATTTCATGTCCATGTATTTACCTATTTGGTGAGACTCATATAATGAGCCAGTGTTTTAAAATAAATTCCTTACACAGACTGTCAGAAAAATATGCAAAACAATTTTACCTTCAAGGGTACAACAGCTTGTCAGTAGGACAGAATCCTTGAAGGGACAACTTTGTACCTTATCTACCATTAAAAGGTGCATATTAGTACCTTAGAATAGTAATGTGCACACTTAAGGTATACTATGAACATTTTAGGGGTAAATAATGTACAAAATTGTAACTTTAAGAGTACTACCCCAGTAAGAAGCTGCCATACCCCTGAAGTTTATATTGTTGAACATTTTGTGAGTTGTGTGTGTTATGAAGTGTAAAAGGCTGATGTACACATCAGTTTTCTATAATGTTTTGCCCCGAGAGACCATTACAATACATATACTTGCAATGTATACATTACACCAGTTCATCCCCCCCATCAGAGCAGCTATACATTAGGGGTGTGAAGCTCTGCTGTGATATAACCCAGTGTATGCCGCAGGAGACAAACACTGTTGTTGTTTTGTCATTATTACTTTTTAATGGAGTGGTAAAGGGCGGCAGACGCAGCGTAGCCTGCACAGGTAACGCAGTGTCCTCATTACAACCCTGCCATTCCCACAATGTTCCCACAAATGCCCCCCAAATGTTAGCGTGCTCTGACAGCACAGTCGGAGCGCCGTTCTCTCCCCACCCTCTCATTTGGGGGTAATTCATCACTCTCTCGCCCTCTCTCTGCCTTTTCAGTGAGAGGTCTGCTGGAGGTACCATTTGTCTGTTGCAGAAATGCAATTCTGGTTGGTGGTTCACAGGGCTTGGCTGGTGAGGTGACACAGTAGATGTATCCATCAATCTTTTCTGTTCTGCCTTTCTTGTTTTGTATCTTTCTTTTGAGGTACAGTAAATAGCATCAAGAGGAGAGACTGTTAAACATGGAAGTTGAACAGACTGAGAGTGACTTTAACAACAGTTGTCAAATCAGAGATTATTAGTTTTGTATGCGAAGAAACTGGTGCCAGTGCAATAATAACCTAAATATTTAAACCGCTCAACTTATATCAGTGTTAAAGTATACACATTAACTCAAGTTGCCTGTTAGCGATACGGTGCCATTTGTATTGCTTCCACAATTTGTCCTCAAAAAGGCTTTTTGTCAAAGAAACAAACAGCACAATCTTGCTAGACACTTGACAAGCTGATTACAATATTAATGATGTCGTGCCTATCATCAGATAGCCTTCATGTATTCCTGATGTATGCTAATGAGAATTAGCAACAGACTCATTGTCCATTTATATCTGTTTTTAAAGGGACAGTTCACCCAAAAATGAAAATTCTGTCTTCATTTACTCACCTTCAAGTCGCGCCAAACACATAAGACTTTTGTTCATCTTTGAAACTTAAAAGATATTTTTAATAAAACCTAGGAGATTTCTATCATTCCACCTGAAAGTCCATTCCACCAAATTTTTAAGTTCATAATGAGAAAAAAGAAACCCATATGAATCAAGCACCTTAATCCAAGTCTTCTGAAGAGACACAATTGTTTTGATAAACAACATATAATACAAACATAGAGCTAATCAAATATGGTAAAGGATGCTCAACTTGACATGTGACCTCATATTTAATGAGCTCTGCCTCTATGTGAGTTGAGTAGTGTTAAATGTGAATAAAAGCCTATAGCCTTGAATCATACAGATTCATTTTTGAGTGATCTATGTCTTTAAGTCTACAGCTGCTATATTCAAAAGGGTAAGGCTGTGTTGCAAGCTAACAGTCCAAGCAAAAAAAAAAAAGAAAAAAAAAGAAGCTAATACTGAGGACTAGTAATGCACTGTAAGTACTGAAGTAAACCATTCCATTAAATTATTTAATTCTTTACAATCCAGAAAACGTCATACTTTGTTAAAACGCTTCACTTAAATACATGCCAGCTCTGTTTCATTGCAGTTTCACATCTTTTAACTGCACTTTCACAACTTTTGGCTGGTAAAAGGATGTATATAAAGAAAAGAAAATAGGCCTTATTCAAATTCAATTGACTTAATTTCGCTATGGGTCTTGAGCTTTTCTGTAAGTGGCTAAGAGCTTTCATTCTCACAGCCTTAAAGAGACTTTTATGGCTGCTCACACATTCATATGAATGAGAGCTTGGTTCTTACCTCCTGTGTCTGGCGTATTTACCGCTGACATGTCCACTACCATCACATCCAGGTGTGGGACAGCTGCAGACGAGAGAAATTATTAATACAAGACTGACGTCACACATGCGCACACAGACACACACATACGCTCGTTCTTGCTGACTATGTTCGAACCGTGGCACATCAGCCTTCATTACAGATTTAGAGAGCTCCCAGTGTCCTCCAGGCCGATGACACACCAGACTCCATATTTCATATTTCATATTGTATATCGCTCTCTGGCTGCTCCATTTAGGTCCACAGCCAGTTAAAAGCCATGAGGGAAAACATCCAAGTTTAGAACTCAGGGTCAGAGCAAACCAGTATCCTAGTCATTAACATAAAACTACCCACATTAGTTACAGTGTCACTGATTGCCTAAAGTATTCATTACGCATTTACTTGATTGGAAGTGGTGTTGCTGTGTCTATCAAAAGTCACATTAGTGAGCAGCAGCACAAGTTCAACAGCATCCTTGAATTGTCCATTCACACAAAATAAACTAGAAAACATACATTTTTGTAATATTTGTATTATTGAACGGAAGTATTTATAAACTACCATTCAAAGGTTTGGTTTTAAATACTTTTTATTTAGCAAGGACACAGAAAAATAATTAAAAGTGACATTAAAATCTTTTATAATGTTACAACAGATTTCTATTTCAAATAAATGTATTCCATTCCATCAAATGTTCCCGAAAAATATAAGCAGCAACATTTTAAATATTGATAATAAGAAATGTTTCTAAAGCATACAATCAGCAAATTAGAATGGTTTCTGAAGGATCATGTGACACTAAAGACTGGAGTAATGGCTGCTGAAAATTCAGCTTTGCATCACAGGTATAAATTACTTTTAAAAATATATTATAATACAAAACAGTTACTTTAAATTGTAATAATTTTTCACAGTATTACAGTTTTAAACAAATAAATACAGCATTGGTGAACATAAAAGAAAGAACATAAAAGAAAAACTATAATATAAAAAATATAATATAATATCATATAATATAATAATAAATGTAAACCTGCTGTTCATTATTAAGAAAATTTGTCTGGATTTTAGTTTTTTTTTGTAAATATGTCTCTGATGAATTAATCAATAATATAATCTGAGGTTATATACTGAAAACAATGTTACTCTTAAGTATCTTCATTGTGACAGATACTGACTTTCTGTTAGTAGTTTGTATTGTAACTAACTACTTTTTGCAAAAGCGTGGAGTGCAGACAACTGCTTCAAACTTTGATTCGCATGTAGTTTGGAAAGCAAGCTCCCGAGTAGCTTCCCCAACACTGCATTTAGTCTTGAAATTGAAGTCAATGGTGCATGTTTTAAACCTGAAGCTATTTTAAACTTAAAATTTAGCAAAAGAGTAGGAAATTGAGTGGGAACATGTCTAGCCTAGCACAAGAGTTGTATCTCCCCTTGATGATGTTGGCTAGGGATCTGTGTCTGATCAAGCTGGTGACCCATCAGTGAGTATAACTGGTGTTAAAGATGCCTGCAGCTACAGGCCTGGACCTGCTGATGAAGCAGATTGCCCTGATGATTGGGAAGGAGAGAGAGAGAGAGACAATAGAGGGAATTTCACTTCTCCTCTCAGTCTGATACCATAATAAAGATGACATAGTAGAGAGCCGCCTCTGGAAAGCGGTCATACCACACTCCCACAGTCACACACCCTTGTGTCCTTGCTGCTGTCATTGTAATTGGACACGTAGCCAGAAAATATAAAAAAAAAGAGCCTTTTTTAACAACAGCGTGGGTGTTAAATCATTCTTAATGAGGAAAATGCTGCCATTTAGGAGGCCTGTAAATTGTGCTTAAGGGAAAGATATGCAGGGGAAAAAGTGACGGGCAGATATGAGTAAAACGACTCACTGCCCTGGAGGAAAAACAGGCCATTCACTCTCATCATGATGCACGATTTCATTAGGAGTGCAGGGATATTTACTAATACTAATTGGGAGAATCATATGTTCTCACTGAAGGCAATTACAATGAAAGGTCTATTTATAGGTTCTGCCTGTAGTACTTGCCATATTGGATAAATCACATCGAAAAATATCAATTAGCAAAATTATACTTATGCCTCCTTGAACATAAATGCACATTGCGTCATACACCTGTTTTAGTCTTTAAAGATAGAAATTGCAAGGTGAGATAGCATCTGTGAGCAAAACGCTTCAAGAAAGTCCAATTCCAGCTTCTTTTTTTTTTTTTTTTTAATGTTTGTCACTTCTTTATACTAGGTAACTATGAATTAGGCTAGACATGTAAAAACAATCCTGTGCTTCTTGAAAACCAAAATGAAATCAAAATCAAGCTTATTTACCACACATTTCTGGTCTTGAATTGATAAAAACATAAAATTCTAAAAAGAATTATAAAAACAAAATGCATTAAACTTACGTTCAAAAGTTTGGGGTAGAACAATTTTAAGAAATTAATATTTTTCTCTAAATTGATTAAAAGTTACAGAAAAAAGACCTTTATAATGTTACAAAATATTTCTGTTTCACACACTGTAAGTACTGTTCTATATTTATCAGAGAATACTAAGAAAAATAAAAGAAAAAAGAAAAATTCAGCTTTGCTATCCCAGGAATTAATTACATTTTAAAATATATTAAAATAGAAAATAGTTACTTAAAATTGCGATAATATTTCACAATATTATTGTATTATTTTACTGTATTTAAAAAAATAAATGCAGCTTTGGTGAACATAAAAAATTTCTTTCAAAAACATTAAAAACTCTTACCAACCCCAAACTGTTGAACAGTAGTGTATATTAAACTTGCCTCACCTCTAAAACGACTTTCTTTTTTGAATGATGACATTTTGATTTTTTTTTTTCAGTTAAATATCCTGTTTAGCTCATAAATACATCACATTATGAAAATAAATTGTATTGACTTTAAGTGAAAGATTCCTACACTGTATGTAGACTGACCTGAACAGCTCTTGTGCAGCCTCCACGGCAACTGCAAAAAAAAAAAAAAAAAAAAAAAAACCAAGCAAGCACAATCAGTGAGGAAACATTTCAACATGAGTTTCATCACACAATGCAATCATATTATTATGAGCAGACTAATTTCCTGGGCTCTTCTGGTTCACCTGTCTAATCAATAGTCCGTGTTCATTACTACTGACGTCAGTGATATTTTCATGAAAGGCAATAAAAGTCTCAGTTATGGATTGAAAGTGGGGAAATGGATTTGACCGTAGGTTGAGACAGTAGCTAATACCATGTGAGTGCATTGTACCTCGCACACCTTTAGATCGTGTTCGATGACGCTTCTCGGCTGCATCCACCTCCATCTGGAGAAAAGAAGCAGCAATTAGCCTGACCTCCATCTACTAGCAATTGTGAAAGCAAGTGTAAAAGGGCAATGATGTCTGAAGCAAGGATTTTTATGAACTGCATTGAACTGCATGAGAGACAGATCATAGATAATAAAAGAATATGTTTATTTTGAAAACTACAGACTGTGAACCACGATAACTATTGGTCATGTGGTACATGTGGCCATAACGCATCACTGTTTAGATTGTATGCTGTAAAGCTATTCTTTGTCTTATTCTGCACCCTAGTTGTGAATCAGTTTATAATGAACACAAATTTGGGCACTTGCATGGGCCTTGATCCACTGGACACTAGAAAACACCATCTTACCTTTTTGTTGTAGCTGTTAAAAATACAGTGTTGTTACAAAATACTGTATGCACTTGTCCTGATTTTTTTTTTTAATCAAGTAAAATAAATATTGTACATACATAATGGCATTAAGACATTAAAACACATAAACAATAACAAATCTTGTAAGTATTTTAATTCTTCTGTAATACTTTAAAGTTTGCAAGATTGCTTCTCTTGCTCATTAGGGATGAAAGACAATTAAAAGCAAAAAAATAAAAAATAAAAATAAGGCTGTGTTTTCTTACGACTTGAGAGACTTCAGAACACATGAATATAGTAAGTATTTGATGCTCAGTGCATTCTGGGAATGAATGTGCACTGGAATGATTTTGACAACAGGACAGCAAAAACAACTCCCTGGTTAGTGTACTGTATTTATTTACCAAGGAGCAGATTGAGACGCGCCCCTAGTCTTCTAGTGCTAGAAAGGTTTATATATAATTATTATTTTTTATTTATTTATTTTTTTCAGGAAACAAAGCCAACAAAATATGATTCAACATGCACTATCATTTAAAAGTTTGAAGTCAGTAAGAATTTTATCTCTTTTTGAAATAAAAACATTAATATTGTAAACACATTATGAAAATTTAAAACAACTGTTTTCTATTTTAACATATTTTAAAATGCAGTCTATTCCTGTGATGGCAAAGCTGGATCTTCAGCATCATTACTCCAGTCTTCAGTGTAATATGATGATCCTTCAGAAATCATTCTAATATGCTGTTATGTTGCTTAAGAAACATTTAATAATATTATCATTTGTTAATTTTAAATACAGGTGTTTAATATTTTTGTGGAACCTGTGATACTTTCTTCAGGATTTTTTTTTTTTTTTTTTTTTGATGAATAGAAAGTTCAAAAGAATAGTTGTTTCAAAATGGAACAGATTTGTTTGTCTTCATTTTCACTTTTGATAAATTTAATGCATTTTTACTGAATAAAAATATTCTTTCAAAAAAAAAAAAAACTGTTCTGATTTCAAACTTTTGAACAGTAATGAAAAAGTGCAGCTTTATTGCACAGAACAAACAAAAAGTAAAGTGTATTACCTGAGATTTACTGGTTGATGGTGGGACAGATGTGTTTTCTGAGGAGCGCCTCCTGTGTGGTGCGATTAGGCAGAATCGTCCGCTGTGTGTCCCTCAAAGCTGTTCCTCAAAACTCATTTTCTGTTAAAGGAAAAGAATATCATCATTTGTCATGAACTGCAGTCGTGTTAAATCTGCAAACTGATATGCGGTACCCTTATAAGAAAAGACATACAGATGTCTGAAGCTATTCAGGGCCTCCATTATCACAGTATCACAGCGAGGAAAAAAACAAGCAAAAATCTGTCATTCTGCTTTTGTTTTAAAATATAATAAGTGACAGGAGTAGCTTTTTAAAGTTTTGGAACATGCTCCGTTCATAAGGAATAAAGTCACCTATATTTATTTTTTTTGTTTTGAGAGAAATATGAGGGTCTTTATGCCTTTAGAGTGAACAGTGTACAAAAGGTAAATCACTGGGGAGTTTTTTTTTTTTTACTTTTTAAAATAAAGAAACAAAGTCACTTTATTCTTTTCAGAGGTGCTCGTTTATAACATAACATAACATAACATAACATAACATAATATAACATAACATATAACATAACATAACATAACATATAACATAACATAACATAACATAACATAACATAACATAACATAATATAAACAATGTCTTTTCTTTCAGAAAACTGTCTTTCAGCCACACACACTCTAACATATTGAGTGCTCCAGTCCTCTGTCAACAAGCTAACACTTCTATCTCATGCTCCTTGCAAAACCTGTTAATGTGTGCTGTTGGTGCACTTGGGGTGTGTGTGTGTGTGTGTGTGAGAGAGAGAGAGAGAGGGGAACAGATACAGATTCGCATGTGCATGCAAGTATTTGTCAGCTCCAAGGCCAGTGACACAAAGGGTGCTCTCCAAATGCTGGAGATGTCTATTGAAAACCTTTCAATGACAGAAATACAGACTTGAACAAATTTCCTTAGAAAGATGGATCTTTGTGCGTAACACCTTCTCACGTCTGCCTCACACACAAAAATGCACTCGCTCTCATGCTGCCCCTCTTCCTGCTGATAGATCGCATCAATCACTCACACTGGGGCAATATGGGAAGCTCTCATCTGAACTTCACTTGGTCAAATCAAAGCATATGAGCTCCAGCTGTCCCCCAGTGGCAGCGATCTGGCCCAGCTCGCTTGTAATTGGGGGAAAACACTGTTTAGTATTCATGCCCAACACCCTTCTGTCTCACATAAAGAGGGACATACAGCTTCAAAATCTAATTCTCTCTCTCTCTCTTTTGAGGGGAGAAGTATGGGCTCTTTTAGAAGAGTCTGCAGTCTCAGAGCTCTGCATGTCCTATCCAAAAGCTACGTTTCCCCATGCGAACCCTGCATACCTGCGGGCTGCGTCGCACACGTTACGCAGTTTCAGTTACGACAGCAGATAGCCTCAGGTTTATCTGAGCTTGCTAAGGTTTTGAGTTTTTAGGATTAGTTCAGCCAAAATGAAAATTCTGACATCATTTACTCACCCTAAAGTTGTTCTGAACCGATATGGCTTTTTTTCTTCTTCTGAGGAACATCAACAGGGAAAAAAGTGGTGCATATGACTTAACAAATTTAATTACTGAAAATCTTGACATTTGTTTTTCTTGTGTTCAGGAAAGTAATTACAACTATTTTATTTTATTTTTCTCGAGTCAAATCTTTTCATTGAATCATTTAATTTAGTTCACAAAGCTAGGCTGAATGATCTGTTCACGAATCAGACTGAATCGGTTTGTGAGTTCAGCTTATTGACTCAGTGATTTGGTCAAAGCATTAAGAGCTCACTGGAGGGAGAATGTCAATAAATTAACTTAAATGCTGTCTTTTGGAACATTGGAAATTGGAACACTGTAAGAATAGTCGTATGGACCACTTTTTGATATTTTTATGGTAACCTTGCATCTTTTGTGAATCTTATAAGCATCTAATTTCATGGAAAAGTGTGACTAGCACACTGTAAAAAAAGTTGTTTTTACAAAATAAAACTGGCTGCTGTGGTTGCCAGAATAATAATGTAAAAAATACAGTAAAAATGTAAACAAATTTACAGAACACCCTGTACATTTCACATTTCAAAACTGTTGTAATTTACAAAAAAAGAAGAAGAAAACATTCAACCAGTGAATCCAAAAGCCATTTTCTGCTGAATTAGCATAACCAAACTTAATTTTTATACTTCAACACATACTGATGACTACCATAATATCACAGGTGGTAAAGAGAAAGACACATGATGAATTTTACCTTCCTTACCTAACTACCTTTTCACGTTTAAGGTAACAAAACTACTGATGAAACTTTCATTTTCCAGAAATCATCTTTTTTTTTTTTTTACAGTATAAATTATCAGAATGCCAAAATAATTTTGCAGACCACAATCACTGTGCATCAAAATAAATAGTTAAAATGATCTAGCTAGAGAGCAGAGAATCTTCACTATTTTAACATCAGACCAAACTCTTCCAAAAAAAAAAAAAAAAAAAACTTGCCCAGGCTTTCGGCTGGCAGGGCTGTTGTCACATCCCATTCATCTAAAAACTGCTCCAGATGCACAGCACCACTGTGAGCCTCTCCACCCCCACGAGAGAGTGTGCATGTGTGTTTGTGTGAGTGTGCATCACGCCCAGTCATCAAGAACAGAGTGACCTAGTCAGAGAGACATGACCCTACAACCCTCAAGGCTCGGCATGCAATCTCTCCAGCTAATTTCCCCTCAACCCTGCCAAACGTCACCCCATCGTACAGTCCAAAAAAAACACTGCATGTACAAATCCGAAATCATATTTACTGTCGATTCATGACACATGTTTGTCTGTTACGTTAGTGTGCTGATGTCAGTGACCCTGAGATTGGTCCGGATTTATGTGGTGTGACCGGTCAGTTTTGCTTGGCTGGTTGTTGCCTGGCCCCAATTCAGATGGCATCATGTCTACAAGAGCCCTGAAACAATCACGTCATGAGACATTATTCATTTCGCATTCTCTGATGTTAAAAAATACAGAAAAGATACATTTTGTCAGGATTATTTGATGAATAAAAAGTGAAAAAAGCAGGATTCATTGAAAAAATAGAAATCTTTTGTTACAATCTACAAGTCCTTGCTGAATAAAAGTATTAATTACTTTAAAATAATAATAATAATTACAACCCCAAACTTTGAAAGTATTGTATATTTCTTCCAGTTCCTCTACCACAGCCATTGTGGGGTACTGTAATCCACACAACATGTATTGTTGTATTCTACTAATTTTCGCAAATATACTGTAGTAGGTCATATGTGTTTCCTATGCAAGCTAAGCACAGTATACACACTATATATTAAAGGAATAGTGAGAGCAGCATGTTAGTATGCTACATTCATTGTGTTTTAAGGCATCCTATTGTGTGCTGGAGAATAAAATCTGATGGTCAGTGTTTGAAAATGTTTGGCTGCTCAATACGGTGGTATATTTAGTCAAGAGCTTCAAAGAGTCTAGACTTCTGCTCTACCTTATCAGTCGGCGTGACTCACTTGGTGTGAATGCGACGGTAATGCAAATTTGTGCGTGTATGTGTGTGCACATGTAATGCAGATGCCTGCAAAGAGTCTAGCCAGAATTCCAATCACCGCACAGAGTGGAGAGTGTGGGCTGCTCGCATTTTCCAGTCCTCATTTAGAATCAGAGCACATGCACAGCAGAGCTCTTCATTATTAGCTACATGACTAGCCATGAAGCAATAGGTTATAAGCAGAATGCGAGTGAGAAAACTGGATCAGCCTGAAATCACAACTACATCAGCGGCCCCTAATTGCGGGTATTTTGAGAAGAATTCTTCCTTGCGTTCAAAACACAGACTGGCACATTTCCCGTTTTGAGATGGCACCCGAGCTCTGAGGACGTTTCTCGTAAGTTTCCTAATTTAAGTACTAATGGAAACGCTCTCGATCTCCCAGATGCAGCTAATCTGCAAATGGCCTTGCGTTGAGGGCTCTCAGAGCTCGGAGTCTGACTCAACCCATATAGTGCATGGCATGGATGCCATCCACAAAGACACTCTGTGCTAAACAATGAAACAAACCCATCTTCCACCCTGATGCACTCTATCGCATCCTCATCAAAGGTAAGGCTGGAGAACAATGCCTCCCTCTCCATCTCATCTCTCTCTCTCTTTACCTCTCTGACTCCTGACTCTCTCTCGCTCTCTCCTGGGGCCTCATTCTATTCCATCAGGCAGAGAAGAGCTTTAATTGCCCCTGCCATTCTCGAGGCTTGCTTATGGAGAGAGAAACCCGTGCCATCAGGTCTTAATGATGCCTGGCAACCGCGTGGGATCCAACCAACACGTCGTCAATGGCAACGGAGGCACCAGAAGTCCTCTCTCCCAGCGACGGGAAAGGCGAAGGCTTCCTGAGACTTCACGTCCTCAGAGAGAGAGGAGCAGTTCAGCGGAAAATAGCTTTTGGCCCCTCATTCGACAACCTAAGTTGGTGCCAGGCCCGGAGGAGACGTGGGCACGCAGACTGCCAGAATCGTCTGACAGGAAGAAATCGCATGTTACCCATCAGATTATACCAGCAATGACTAGCTGAGAGCTAATGGATGCATTCAAATGTGTTCGGTTTTTCCAGTAACTCTTATTCCAGGATTTGCGGAAGATGTGTCCTAATTTCACCCTGAATTTCTGTCGCTTTTATTTAAGGTCTATTTAATAATTACACCAAAACAAAAAAGCAGAAATAACAAAAAAAATCAGATACACTAGTCTAAGCATTTTCCCAAATTAAAGCACACACTGAAAAACACACAAACCTCTATTAAATACAGCACAAATGCCATCCCATGACACATAACGGAGGTGAAAATGTCATGATGAACTTTGCAGCGCTTAGCTTGTTCACAATGCGGGGCACCTTGCAGCTTGATCTGGCCGCTTTCACACCATACCTGCTAATTACATCTCCTCCTCTACACTACAGCAGCCCGCTGGGCTCCACCACGCCTTACCTCTGCAGCTGGTGTGTTCTCGTGTGCATTTGGGATAGCGCACAGCTCGGCCAGTTCTTACACATAGATAGATGTATTTCACACACGAACACGTGTAGTCGTGCACAGAGAGCCTAGAAACCCACGTTTGTTAAAAAAGAAACTATTCCAAAGAGCGTCAAACAGGTTTGTGAAGCTAAATGCGCCATTCAATTTTTAAAGCCACTGACAATTCAAGGCAAATTCTTCCAAAACCTATTGAGCTGCCTATGAAGGCTGCATTTTAATCCTAGACGCATTCCAAAAAGTAGATTTATTTTCACCACATTTTTCAGGAGCAATCCCGTAATGCATTGCGACAAGCTTATGCAGCAAGTCACGCCAGAATGACTGCATTTATGCGTTCTTAAAAATTTGCCATATTTACCTAGTTACTTTCTAACAGCCCAGACTTCTGAATCTGTTTAAGACCCAGAAACCTTGATGCGTGATGTCAGACTTAACTAGACAATTGGGGTCATGTCAATTACCGCGAAACAAAATTGTTATTTGTTACAATAAGATGAATTTGCGGATGTTGACTGCACAATTAGTTGCGTATTTTGTGTAATGTTGATGAAGAAAAGCAAATATATTTATTCTTACTGTAAGTATGATTTCCAAAGCTAACTTACAAGCTAGGGCAACCCCTTTTTTCAACATGCCATGCATTCAAACGTTGGAATAATTATAATAATTTTTATATTATTGTCACTTCATAAATGCAAACCGTGAAAGATGAGTCATCAACATTACATTTGTTCCCTAGTGAAAAATAAATATATTAAAATGCATATAAACTACATTTATTTCATGCTAAGTATACTATAAATATATTTCCATATTTATGTGCTTAATAAAAATACCCTGAAATTGTACTCTTGGTATACTAAACTGGTATACTTAAAGTCTCCTAAATTGGAACAACTAATTTTGTACTTTACATTTTAATTGTGCGAAAATAGTGCTGAAGTTCAACTAAAGATATACTGATATATATTTGAAAGTGGAACTATTGCTTTAGTATACTTTAGTTTAGGTAAACTTCAAATATCTTGCATTTAAAGACCGATATTATTCAAAGATTATACAATCCTCATCAACAGTGACATTAAAACATTTTAGGCTTAATATTAAGAAATGTGCATTGTGCACAAATATTACTCCAAATAAAGTTTAATTAGAATTTTTATATCAGTAAGTCTCATGCAATATGTTAGTAAATATGTTAATAGATTTGAACTATACTTAGTATGAAATCAATGTATTTTAAATATACTACATTTTTTTACTAGAGTTGGCTGTAAGTTCTTTCATAAATAAACTTTCACACATAAATGCATACTCAAACAAACTTATTTAAAATCACAAAGTCAATCTCACATCGACATGTTGCTCCACTCAGCAATTCCAGAATCATTTTCCGAGTTACAAATTTCCCAATATGACTTCCCTTAATCATTCAAATTCTGGAAACTTGGAAATACGGTTTTCCTGAATCCGTTTGAAAACTGAATGCAGCTAACACAACTGTGAGGGGAACAAATCAAGATGGTGGATTAAGCGACAGATATTTCGATTATAAATGGAAGTGATTCAAAACAGAAAAATCACGATTTTGCCTAAATTTTTTTAGACTGTTCTTTAGTGTCTCCTGTATTAAAATCAATCATGAGTCAAGTATCTTGTATAGTTGAATCTCTGTGCATATAGCACCATCTATGTGGCGTATTCTTTGCTTCCTAGATGGTGTTTCAAATCACTCACTTGCAGTTAAGGCACCTATCTAAGCAGTAGCAGTCAGTAGGTTTTGGAACAGAGCTTGAGCTTTTATCAGCTTACAACCAATCGAACCACATGAGAGCTTGACATCTATAACCAAACCCATACGGCTGTCCAAAGCGCTCTTTGTCAACTAATGAGTCTTTCCAGGCTCGGTTCAGCACACATCTGTCCAAAAGCATACGGGCACTAATTCTCCCCATCTTTATGAGCTCGGTGCAGTGGTGGAATGTGATTAGTTATATGTTGCATTGGGCTCTGTCTCCAGCTTTGTCACCAGCGAATTCTAATCAGTGAGGCAAATCAGCGCGGATTGAGCCGAGATGGAGAGGAAATATGATTTTAATCAGCATGCAGCGCTCGTGCTGCTGTCTGTCTCATTCACAACGCATTCAGAGACAGAGAAACCATGGAGCAATCAGCCAGACCTCCGCTGCGTCCTATCGAGAAGGACGTGCTTTAATTACCACCAGCCAAGGCTCCCTTTCTCTCTCTCTTTCCTTCTCCCTCTCTCTCTCTCTCTCTCTCCCGCTTCCCTAAAATGAGTAATTGCAATAATGAGCCATTTTCATCTAGCTCTCCTTTACCAAAGGATGACAAAAATTACTCATCTTGTTAAAAACCCATATCTACCGCAACGTGTATGTGGGAAAAGGGAAAATGATGTTGTTCAATGTGCTTCGAGCCGTGCGCAGGCTGTGTACTGTAGGCACATTTGGCCCTAATGAATAATTAGCAGTGTTTTAGCTGAGTCACTGTGCTGGAGGGCCTGCACTGGACTCTAATGGAGGTGTTGCCTCACGTCTTCCATCACAGGACTGTCCCCAGTGAGCCAATTGCATAGCAGCCTGTGTGAGGCACGGCGGAGTGTGTGCGTGAGCGCGCGTGTGTTAAAAATAACAGCTCTCCCACTTCATGACTCATTCTATGAGCTCTCTGTCCGACACTCCCAAACAGTGTCTGGAAAGAAACCCTAGAGCCAACTCCTTAATTTACTGACTGGTCATTCCTTACCATCTTTATGTGTGTGCTTGCTGCTATACATTCTGTATAAATATCCCCATAGTTAGTTGGTATAGGAAGGATAAGATGGTCTACTGAAGCTTCGTGCCAGCCCTGTTATATGATGTTGTTATGTAACTTTTCACAGGGCTGGTCGACAATGACAACCGAAGGTGAGAACGACAGATGGAACACAGATGCCACCAGTGCGTACATGATTTAGTCAGACTAGAGACCGGACCAACTGTGGCAGACTAGCAAAACTGCTAAAATCCATCATTTCAGACCTGTTTGCAAAATATCAGAGATGAAGAGAGCAGCGTTATTGATCCTGGATGTCATTAAACGCACACACGTCGCGAAAAATCTTCTTAATCTTAAAATTGTGATGGAACGGAAGTTGCAACATCTTTTCTTCCACATTACGATCTAGATCTGAGTGAAACAGATTATAAAAAAAGGAAAAGAAAATTAGGGCGAAACTTGATTCTATCCATTGCGTGTTGATTGGATGGAGGAAAGTCTGAATGTGGGCTTGCATGTGATTAGAAGAAAGGATTTAAGCTGATCAATTTTTGGAGAAGTCCAACATACGTCACCAGAGAAGTTTCACCAAAATCGATTTATGACATTTTAATTAAAAATTACAAGGTAAAAACATTAAAAAAATTAATCATTCACAATGACATGCATTTAGAAAATAGATAGGCTGAAGTTTTGCTTCAAGTCGACTTTAATTACCACATTGGCAAATTGTTTTAAGCATAAATTTAACTAAACAAGTGAGGTTTTTGTAAGAGAAAAGGGAAAAAAAGAGATTTGCAAATAAGAAAAGAAAAATAAACTAGAAAATACTTCTTAATATCCCATGCGATTTTGTTAAAAGTAATTTGATCTTGTTTTAAGGATGTTTAGATATTTTTCCTAGAAAACAAGACAAAAATACTGATTGATTGAGCACAATGATTTTTGCAGTGCACAATAGGAAGCGTGACTGATTATATAAACATTAAAAAGCAATTAAGACAGCGCTTTCACAAAAATACATCCTTCTGTCATCTTCTGGAAATTCGAGAGCCGTATCTTCATCCGATGCCAAGGCAGCAAAACCTGTTCACCTCTTTAGAATGCTTTGTATTCTGTTAACACACACCTGCAACAACAACCCTAGCAACCCGTGTCTATGTCTGCAGATGCAAAATACCCACTCATGCCCATTTGAGCTCTCTAATGTACTCCATCCTCCTTTCTTTTTAGAACAACACATAAAGTAAAAAGACTGAGCAGAAACCAGATGATCTCTTAAGAGCTGAACTCGTGTAATCACCCCAGATTAGTTATTAAGGAAAATGCCCCCACTGCACAAACACGCACACAAAAAGAATCCTTTTCACATTCAAAAAGAAAGATGATGAGGCCCCTCCATTTACTCCCCCCTCCCTTCCACGGGTCTGCAAATGCAACAGGAAATAGGCCTCCATATGTGGCCCCAGCTCATGTTGTGAGATGCTCTCACCGATTGGAGTGAATCATTGCCATTATCGGATAGTCGTGTGTATGCGTTGCGCTTTCAACACACAGACTCGATAGCTTTCCTGAGTCACTGTGCATATATGGGCGAATCAGGTCAGTACTGATTTGGAGAGTGGATGCGGTCTGTGGGGACGGGGATCTATGGGAAGTTTATATACAAATGCTTGTTTTCAATGGCCTCCACCAGTCTTACAAATTCCTGATGATCAGATTCACTTGCAGAATTGAATTCAATGATTCATGGACTCCTGGATACGGCTGAGAATTATTGACTCTGTATTTGTACGGAGAACAAAGGTGAATCCCAGTTTTCACTATTCAATGCCATTTTGTTGTACAAATAGTGTGAATAGTGTGTTCACTACGAAAATTGCGAGATTTTGCATTTCAAGTACACAGATGACAGACATATTTAATCGAAAAACTAAGTGTGGAACATTGGGCGATTCATGCATGCAACAGAGCAATCTTTAAAAATTCATACACTAGATGTTAGAGTACATTGTGCATAGTGTATATTACGTCATTTGGGACAAAAAAGTCTAAAACTTCCTTCTCTCCCTTTGTTTCTCTCAGATAAATACTGCTATCAATATATGGCACCTCTCTGCAAATCATACTGGATCAGTTTTAAATTAGACACCCAGCACTGTCCTCTATTTAATGTTTAATATAATCTAGATCAAATTTTCATTTACCCTATGTAGTATAGTTAATGTTTTTTTTTTGTTTTGTTTTTAAAATTCCTTTTTTTGGCATTTTTATGCCTTTATTTTGGATAAGACAGTAAGTTGACAGAAAGCAAAATGGGAAAGAGTGGGGGGACAGGATCGGGAATTATCCGTGAGCTGGGACTTGAAATCGGGATGCCCGGAGCGCAATGGCGCTACACGTTGTAATGCCATCCACGAGTCCATCGGTGCCGAATATAGTAGTTGTTTTTTTGGAGATGAGAGTCATTTAATCTATCCATACTGCAACCTAATTTGACTGTTTGTAGCATATGACAAAATTTTGACAGAATTTGAGGCAAAATACTATTTGATTGGATGTAGGGCCTTTGACGACAAGATAGGAAACATTTGCCTCTTTCAAAAAGCTTTATAAGCTTATTAGGCTTTAGAATACTTGATCTGGTTGGTGAATCATGGCATCAAGGGTCAGATATTTCCTAATATTCTCCAACGTCCATAGCAACATTGAATATAAAACCATTCATGTGGATAACTGAAACTGGCACTACAGTACTTTCACGACTCTCGTATCACCTCTTGTTGATTATAAATACAAATGCATTTCACACAATCTTGCATCCCAGTTATCAATTACAGTGAAAAGGAGATCATCCGAACAGAGCTGCAAAAATTAACCCTGCTGTTTTCGAATAACTTTCCGAACATGACTCCTGAATGAACAGATAGTCCTATCCCCAACTCAGCATTTCTGTGTAGGACGAGACGGTTCAGTTATAGCTTTCAGAGCCCTTTTACATTTTGGTACTCTCCTAATTTTGCATAATTATATGTTTAGTTGCATTTTATTATTCTATTATTGCTTTCTCCCACTGTCGTGTTTTTTTTTTTTTTTTTTCTTAAGAAAATTACATTTTGCAACTATATTATGTCTTTTAAAGCTACCACAGTCCTAATTTAGCCTGAGACACTGCTGGGCTGCAGATGTTTACAAGGGGTGAGAGGTAAGGCTGGATTTGTTTACACTGCATGCCTGCTGATCCTGAATCCTGGGATCTAACCTGAGCTGCCCCTGAATGTTTTATTCACCTCCACAGAAACCTCTCATTCCCTGTGTTTGGTTGTCTCAGTCTTCTTTTCTTTCTCTCTCTCTCTTTTCCTCCCTCTCCCTCCCTCTCTCAACTCAACTAGGTCACAGCAGCATCTAATGTAGATCAGGGCTTCCCATGAAAATGGCAACAGAATAATCTAATAATAATAAGAGTGTTGTAGCCTTCATATACAATAATTTGTTTGAATACGATAAACTTTCTTAAGAGTGACAGGTTCCGGAGGAACAAATAACCTCTAAACCATGACCTATTTATATAAATAATCCACCTTTATTCATAATACAACTGTTGATTCAGAGCTTCAGTAGACTTTTTCAGTGCCTATACATCGGTCCTTCCATCTCTTCTGTACTGAATTCTGTTGAGCATTGTTCACAGAGACAATTTACTAGTGAAAAAGTTGAAAAATTTAAAATTGGATTTCTGTTCTTAGAATGAAAGATGTTTTTCAATTCAAGCGCACTATTAGTAAAGCTTATTTTCAAGCATTCAATACAGTGATACTTTGCCATTCACTGCTGCAGTCTGCCAAGGATAGGTGTTGATGCTAAATCTTTAGTTTCATGCATGTTTAGAGTATTCAGAAAGCAAATATAAGAGACACTGATATTTACATTGGATGAATATGGAGAAGAATTTGTTCTAAAATGTTGCATTTTATATTTGAATTTATTTATTGTAAATTTTATTCTACTTTTAATTACATTTACTTCATACAAATATAAATTTGCATACACACTATAAATGCGGGTGTCAGAAAATATCCTTATTAATATCCTTTTATGTTATTACGTCATCATCACAAACCACTGCAGAGTGAATCATATGCTCACTAGCACCAAATTCATTGATTCAGCCAAAAATTCCCATATAAATATTCATACTCTGAAAAAAAAAGCAATTGAGATATTGTGGTTCTTCAGTCTTAATGAGCATGGCGTGAACACTGAATGGCCCGCTGGGTGTGTATGTGTGTGTCCATGCTCATCAGCCAATAAAAGCCTGTCTGTCAGCCTGACAACATTCCTGTAGCGCCACATGATTCAGCAAAACTCCACCATTAATACCATCAGAGCTACTTAACCTTTCTGTAAACTTTTTGGTACTGAACACAGTAGATTATGAATGTATTATTAAACGGCTTGGTTAGTGTCATGCGAACACCAAGAAGCCCAGGAGTTTCACTCCAGCTTGAAGTAACATCTGCTGGAACCAGAGAGGAATTGGAAAGGAGTTTGGCAGAGCATGGCATGAGTTTGATAGGTAGGCTAGAATGAGAAAATCTCACTCACTTTGACAGCAAAAGCACTGACTAGCACTATCTGTTGGTATAGGACTACGTATAACAAAGAGAGCATTTACATGCACAATCTTATGCCAATTATGCTAAATAACCTGACAACCTACACATATATTTTTGCACTATACATCAAATTTCATTCATATTCAATGTACCCATGTCTGTTTACATTCTAACATCCAAAAAAGCCAAAAAAGAATGTCACCTAAACGTTATCCGGTTTTTATAACAAGCTGATTTTTGAAAGCATTTTGTTGTACATATAAAGACACTCATTGTGCATTGTTAGCATTGCGATGACATTATTATGACTAGAATGTGATTCCCGCACGGACGGCTCTGACATTCCAATGAACGTAACACAAAAATCAGTGCAGGTGGTATTGAAGTATCACTTTATAAATATTAAAACGAGTCAATAATTTCTCAAAACACAAACTCAGTAAAAAAGCCACAGACAAATGAGCAAAACATACAGGCATAAGTTAATGCGGTCAGGATAATGTGCATGTACATTTAATGTAATATCCACATAAATGAAATCTATCCAATTTTGTTCTTTCCCAAGCTGCCTTCACCAACGATGCTATTTTTATCTGAGCCATTGCCACACATCAGACAGAGTGGTTAGTGTTTGTGTGTGTGTGTGTGTGTGTGTGTGTGTGTGTGTGTGTGTGTGTGTGTGTATGGGGTGGTTAAGAGGTGGTGGGGGTTGGTTGGCGACTCATTAAACCTGTAAGATTGTGAAATGGGCAAGGTTTCTCTGTCTGTTTCCCTCTCCCTCTCCTTTTCTCACTGTCTTTCTCTTTCTCAGCGTGTAAATGGCTCACCGAAGCAAAGAAACCCTCTGGGGTCATGGAGCTTCTAGCTAGACAAATCACATCTTCTCCTGAGGACCCTTTCTTCTCCTCAAACCCAAGTTTACCCTCAGCCTGCTCAGGTTCTGATCCTAAATGCGGCACTTTGCTGACAGGAATGTGCACGAGTAAGGCTGCTTTAAATGGGGATTTCTCTACTGATCTAATGTCATCTCTTGTAGTTAGCCTGTTAGTTCCCCAAACCAAACCGGGAGCTAAAAGAAAAACAAGAACACAAAGAAGAAATAAAAAAAGCAGAAACGCAGTATATAAGTCACATTGCAAGTCTATATGTCACTGTCATATAAGCGTTTCTAAAATTGTTGCTATGGTAAGGTTAACTTAACCAACAAGCATTGTTATCTATAGAGTCATGAGATCATATACAGTATTCATAAGTGTGACAGCTCTCTCCTGAACTCCTGCTGAGACGTCTCACTGCTGATCCAGGATCAGAACCTCCCACTTGAACTTCTCCTGAGTTATTATTATGACTAGATATGACTGCTTTTTGATCAGTTGAAAATGGCAAGTGCAACAACAATATCACCCTTCATTGCATAAACATGTGTTCAGATGCTTGTACATATGAATAATGCACAAAGTCTTCTCTAAAACTATACTCCATCACTGATGCAGATATGCACTGCCGTCTATCATTGTGTGTGAGATTTGTCCACCAGATAATCTACATTCATTTACATTCATGCATTTAGCAGGTGCTTTAATCTAAAGTGATTTACAATCAAGGCAAGATAGTTTAAATGTTTTAATTAGTATCATTAGAAAATCTTACAACCAGCTAAGAAGAATGATTATTATTATTTTAAACTTATACTTTAATTATTATATTTAATTTTAATACTAGTTGGTTTTATGATAATAACTAAACTAAATATTAAAACATTGTTTATTATCATAAACATTATGTTTAATTATTATATTTAAATAATATAACAATAATATAAAGTTTTGGTCTTATAAATTATTCTAATATTTTTATTGATTATATTGTTAATAATAATTAAAATAAAGTTAATCATTATAAATAACAAATAGCAGCTATAATAATAATAATAATAATAATAATCATGATTATTATTGTTAATAAATAATAATAACAGTAATAATAATAATAATTATTATTATTATTATTATTATTATTATTACATTTTTGAATCCCGGAAACAGGAAAAACTAACTCTTCATGATGGAAGTCCAGTGCATACCTAATTAAATCGCCCTATGGCATGTCACTGGTTGACATTATATAACAAATTATATACAATATATTCACACCTATGGCTGCATTATAAGTGGTTGTTTAATGAGCCCCAACTGTACAAGCAACACTTCTCTTCTCTTTGTTCCACAGGTAAATCTACAACAGCCCCATCCAGCAAAGCCCTGCCGCAACTCACATTCAACTTCATAATTACTCAACTTTCGGAGTCACACAGTCATTCTCCTGAGGTGAAAATGTGTAAGATGCTCCTGTTTTGCTCCTAAACATGCACAATTAGCTAAAAGGGAACAGCATTCCAATCACGATTTGCTTAAAAGTATTACATAAGAATAAACTGTCAGGCTTGGGTGAAAAATCTATTTTTTGGACGCTAATTATTGAGTGTCATGCGTATATGTATTGGAACAACCACTAGTCGGTCAGATAGCTATAGTGTTGCAGTTCGAAAGGCAAAGAGGTAGCGGAGCTTACTTTGTCAGACAGCTACTCTGCAGCCCTGTGTGTTGGAATGCAAAAGTGATGTCTTCATGAACGCATAAGAATGTATTCTTCTCTCAAACACACACACGCAGACAAACATGCACACTCCTTGTTCGTAAAGGAACATAGATTATGAGGCCACGACATGCCAGCATGGCAAAACAAGAAGAACAAGAAGTAAACAAAGTGAAACCTACTGAAATGGCGACACTGTCTTTCTCTCTCCCTCTCTCTGTCTCCTCACACACCGTAGGTCTGAAAGTCTGCACCCGTCTTTCTCTTTTTCTCTTTAAAACGCTTTATTTGTCCCTCAATGCACACTCTTTCACTTCTCTCCTCTGTTCTCCTGAGCTTTCTTTGTCTGAGCTCGGTATTCCGCCAGCACTTGGAGAGATGGAGGGAGAGAGAGTGGAGAAGCAGGGAACTGCAGCCGCTCTGGAGAGGCAGTAGAAAGAGCGGGAGAGCGAGAGAGAGAGAGAGAGGAAGGAAGGGAGGGAGGGAGGGACACAGACAGACAGGGAGGAGGGGAGTGAGAGAGTTGGAGCGTAGGGAGGGAGCTGTGAGCAGAATGTGTGAGGCGGTAGAGAGAGAAGTGTGTGAGCCGGTCTCCAGAAGCGACACTGCAGCAGCAGCGAGTGTAGAGCATGCAGAGCCAGACTTACCCACCTCTTCTGACCGACAGACAGACAAACAGACAGCATGGACCCTCAGCTTAGGAGACGCATAGGCTGCTGGGCCAAAAAACAAAAGGAAGAAGGAACTGTATCGCAAAATAAATAAATCCGGTTTGCCCGAAGCCAGAGAACAAAGGGCAGGCTGGAAATGTATAACCTTAATCAGTGTCTCCCATATTAATTCAGCCGTAGACAGTCTGTTTCTAGTCACTCCCTGCTCTGCTTTCCCCACAGACTACAGAGTCTACAAAGCCATATGAGCGCGCTAGCGTGTGCAGCAGTGTGGGTGTCTGTATTTGATATAGAATATGAATTATGTGCCAGTAAAATGTGCCTCATTGAAAATTAAGCAAACACCATGGTATATAACGGCTATGTCTGCTTTAAATCCCTGCTGACAATGGATTCGTTTACGAACACTTTCAATAAAATCTCAGTTGATTTAGTTGGGTTCTATTTTTAATCAAAAACCAAGACGAAAAGGATGAGCATGAAATTCCAGTGCTTTTCAAAACCACTGAACCACTTTGACAGGATTTTAAAAGCATTTTAGGACAACCAACATTATTATGTCTCTCTTTTTGCAGAATCTGGAGATCCCCAAGTACTGAAACACAAGCGGACAGCGCCTGGTGCTGAAACAAGGGGAACACCGGACAGCTCCTGGTGCTGAAAAGAAGAACATACTGGACAGCTCTTGGTGCTGAAATAAAGCAGAGATTGCAGTTCATCTCTGTTTTTTTCCGCCAGTCTTCTCTCTACCCATGCAAGCAAACCCCACAAAAACAAGGCAGCCTGGTTGCCTCTCGACGGCATGGCGCATATAATGGCAGCTGTCTTGGAAATGCCTCCCTAATCACGTTAATAGGTTTAATCAGTGAATTAGCAGCAGGAAAATGTCAGAGTGGCCAACAGAAAATGGAGAAGCTAATTAATGGAAAGGGAGAGTGTCTAAAATGCCGGTACTGGGGACAGGCGTGAAGGGTGCTGTTCCTCATGGGCATTGCTCGAGTGGGGCCGCCGTGAAACGCAACCCTGTGGCAATTATGCATACAAGAGCAGACTCCCATTAGACGAAATGCATATGTACTTGGCTGATATCCCAGAACCCATGTCTGTGCTTTCAGTATTCACGAGCAAGGCTAACCATTGTGACTATGAATGCATGTAGCCAGCTCTCTCTAAAGCGGGGAACATACGACACGCGTCGTTCAATGTGCACGTGCCGTAGTGGGTTTCTTAGAATGGCCTACGCCTTGTCTGCCTGGGAAAACAAACTGATCGATAGTCTCCGAACACAGTCGTGAGCGTACACACAAACTCGCGCACGTTCAAATCACACCAATAATGAGGCTCTCGTAGCCGCAGTGCTTGGAGGAGCCTGTCTGGACCTTCCGATCCAACAGATCTCGACATTCTGCAGGAGATGGGATCAGAAATCAAATTCTTAATCCTAAACCCGAGGAAATGAAAAACACTGCTCTAGGACCAGGAGAAACAGGCTTTGTGGTGGGAAATGAGGAGACAGGCGGAAAGAGGCAGGGGGAACGAGAGCAGCCTCTGCCACGGAAAGCAAGGGATTTGGGGGTGGAGGGGGGGTCGGGGGGGAGGGGGTGGAGGGAGGAAAGAGCAGTAATTAAAGGAGAAAGGCAGGGGAGGCTGGGAGGAGAGGAGACTGGAGGAGACATGTACACACACACACACACACACATACACGCTAAGGGAAAGAGCTGAGGCAGCGAGGGAGAGGAACGGAGGGGTGCAGACATGTCTTCCCTAGTGGAAGAGACAAATGCATTGTGATAGGCTGGGAAGCCTCATAGGAGCTGATTTATTTCCACAGACGGTGTGTAGGGCTGTGACACACTCACGCACAGACACACACATACACATGGGCCTGTTCGCAGTGACTTAGATCAACACATGTATAAAAATACATATATGAAGTATTTGGGAAAACAACACTCGCATAACGAATATAAATTATCGGAGGTGTGTAAAAACCGGTCTGTAACAAAGATGCAGATCTTCTACGGATCTGTTTTCACGATTCTTTCTCTTTCTCTTTCCTCTCACCGTCTCCTTCATCATTAATCTCTCTGTAGGTTTCTGCTTCGCTTTCTCGCTCTCTCTCCTCGCTCGATGCCAAAATTTGCTGTTGCAGAAGCGACAGAACGCGACCTTCCGTTCAGGCTGCGCCAAACGAGGAGCGCTCATCAGCCATGCAAATGAGTGTGCATTCATTAGCGCTGACAGATGGCCTGCTGGAGAGATGATGATGGAGGAGAGAGGAGGGAGCGTTTCTCACACTCTTTTGCTGCAGAGAGGTGGAGAGAAAGGGTAGAGTGTGTCAGAGGTGTGAGGGGTTGGCTGAGGCATGGTGGTTCAGATCAATTCACCGAACTGCCATCATCAGCTTTGGGTTCGGATACCATGTGACAGTGACAGGTGCTGGTCTTAGCATTCCATTGTATGTGTGTGTGTGTTCGGATATATGTGTGAGTGTCTTCCTATGTCTGTTTCATCCACCATATTGCGTTTTTCTTACGATTATAGCTTGCGTTGGCTCGGTTCTACTGTGAATGGTATTGGAGAAAGCATATGAAGCTTTGTAAACAGGAAGTGAATGTTAGACAGAACAAATTGTTGTCTTCTTTGTGGAAGTATAGGAAGTTTTTCTTTCAGTCTGTGTTGTTCTTATTTTAAGTGTACATAATACATAAGAAATGCACACCCACGCACATATACATTGTATATAAGTATATATACACACGTACATTATGTGTATATGTACACAGACACTGACACAATGTTAACGGTAGAGCAAATGGTAGGTAGATAGACAAACAGACGGATGAATGGATGGACGGACAGACAGACGGATGGATGGATGGATATGGGTCGATGGATGGATGGGCAGAGCAATAGATAGACATGGGTGGGTGGATGGATGGATGAATGGGCAGAGTGATAGAAAGACATGGATGGATGGGCAGAGCAACAGATATACATGGGTGGATGGGTGGATGGATGGATGGTAGACCGGTACACATTTATGGATGGATGCATGGATGGGTCGATGGGTGGATGGATGGATGATGGATAGATGAGCAGAGCAATAGATAGACATGGATGGATGGGTGGATGAATGGGCAAAGAAAATATAGACATGGATGGATGGATGGGCAGAGCAATAGATAGACATGGATAGATGGGTGGATGGATGGATGGGCAGAGAAATAGATAGACATGGATGGATGGGTGAATAGATGGATGGGGAGAGCAATAGATAGACAAGGGTGGATGGATGGATGGCAGAGTGGTACATAGACGTATAAATGGATGCATGGGTGGATGGATGGGCAGAGCAATAGATATGGGTGGATGGATGGACAGAGCAATGGACATGGATGGATGGGTGGATGGATGGATGGCCAGAGTAATAGATAGACATGGGTGGATGGATGGATGGATGGCAGAGCGATACATAGACATGTATGGATGGATGGACGATGGATGGATGGGCAGAGCAATAGATAGACATGGGTGGATGAATGGCTGGATGGGTGGATGGACAGATTGATAGACAGACATGGATGGATGAATGGACAGACAGATCAATGGATATATGAACAGACATAGATAGATAGATAGATAGATAGATAGATAGATAGATAGATAGATAGATAGATGGATAGATAGATAAACAGATGGACACAGACAGATAGAATCTTTATCATTTCTTTGCAGTTGTCAAATTAACATTTTTCTGTTTGCAGCGAATGGAGATTCCACATGCACAAACACACACACCCTCTCATGCCTGCACTATTACCCTGTTTTTGTGCTACTGAACTTCACACATCAATCAATGGTTTGGTGAAGATTCAGAACAAGGGAGTTGGAGAAGACAACACCTCTGTGTGTGAGAGATCTTGTTGTGTGTGTATATTTGTGTGTGTGTATTCATGCCTCTGCTACCTCCCCGATCCAGGCATGTTTGAAGGCTATGGCGGTGTGACCTACTTTAACTGCCTGGCTTGAATAATGTATCTCGTAGAGATGGAGAGAGAGAGAGAGAGAGAGAGAGAGAGAGAGACAGAGAGAGAGAGACAGAGATAGCGAAGAGGGGGCTAAGAGACGTGAGAGAGAGAGTAAAATGAGTGCGAGAAAGAAGGAAAGGATCGTGAAAAAGAGAGCGAGCGAGAGAGAGCGAGAGAAGGAGGAAAGCAGAGAAACCCACAGCACGGTTTGTCATTCACACATCTCTGTCGATATGCCTCAGTGTCAACAAACAGTCTCCACCAGTGTGGAGTTAAAAGCAAAGCTGGAAGGAGCGAGAAAGAGAGAATGAGGCAGGGAGAAAAAGAAAGGGCGTTAGTGCAGGGTTCAGATATGAGAAGAAAGTCCAGGTTCTTAACAGTCTGCAGTGCAGCCTCTTAGCTGGAGAGGAGGGGAGGGGGGTGCAGATGGTTCGCAAGCATCCACACAAATGCTGTTTTATCCAGCACCTCCTTGTCACCTTTGTAACACGAATCCCTCTTTAAGTTCTCTACTGAAAAGACCAGCATAGACTAGTATAAATTTCAAGGCTGGTCCAGGCTGGTCTAGCTGTAGGACTGTCATAGCTATGCTGTTTGCTTTTTTGGTAAAGCAGGTCCACCAGCATTACGTTTCTGGTGAAGATGATTGACCAAGGCACACCACAATCTCAGCCATCTTGGTGATATTTTTAAACGTTCTGCATAGGCAACAACACTGCACTCTGTATAAATAGCATGGGTGGCTATCATATTTGACATACAAAATTCTAAAACAATGATTTACATTACAATCGATCAGAATTTCACTTTACTTTTTGGCCATATAAATATCAGTAACTGCATCAAATTGCATATTTTTGCTCAGTGTGGTCCTCCTAATAAAAATTATGTTTTTCTCTTACATATTCTCACCATATTACATTGTATGAGCCATAAAACCTGATGTAACAAATATTGTATTAAAAAAAAAACACAACTAGATATTTTTTTTAAGATTTTGTCTAAAGGCTCAAAAAACTTACATTTAATACATAAATATTTCTGACTATTATTAAGCATAAATTAAATAATACAGAAAGGCACTTAATTAGTTCTTTTACTTGTATTACTCTGCAAAAATAATAAAAAAGAACTAATGTCTTGTTTTGCAGTTAAAAATATCTAAAAATCCATAAAATTAAAAATAATTTTATTTAGGAAGCAACACTGCACAAGACATTTGGAGTGTATTACTGCATTGGCAAATTCTCAGTTTAAAGTTAAAACAAATAAAAACAAATATGTAAATGTATCTTGTTTTAAGGATTTTTAGATATCATTTTAAGGATTTTTAGATATTTTTGTTGTAAAACCAAACCAAAACAAGACAATTCTCCTTAGGATTATGAATTTTTATTTATTTGATTTTTCTAACAATCTTCGGGTCAGGAACACGTCTTTTCTGGACTCCACTATCCAAAACAAAACATATGCCAGTCGTTTCAGAAGATCTGGAGTAAGACAGACAACACTCTCTTAGTTTGTGCTAGTTGTACATTTCAACCTATTTTGCAAAATTTACAAAAAAGGAAAGCATTTTGTATAATGCCTGGAGCATATATTTAATTTAACCCTAAGCTCTCAAGCCCCTCCCTGTGTCTTTCTGCTATGTGTGAAAAAGGTTTAAGCAGCACCTTGGAGTCTCATTCAATAGCCATACATGCTCAAATGGTGTAGGTGCACACTGACTAATACATGCAGTGGCTAATTGGATAATTGCAGTAATGCCGCTGACTCAGTCTGTTGATTGTGTGTGAGATTCTTGCCCACGGTGTTTAGAGGTGAATGAATGCAAGGTTAAAGAGCTCAAAATGGCCCACGTCATCCGTCTGAAACCAGGAGTGCTGAAGGGTCTGTCTGTTTTTCTGGTGACGTTTATAACAGTCTGAAAGCAGTGTTTCAAGCATTAAATGTAAATTTAATTTAAAGGTGAAGTGCATCATTTTTTCATATAATAATTTAACATTCAGAGACAATTATAAGTAAGCCATTTGGACTACCCTTTTTTTCTCCAAACACCAGAATACAGGAGCAGGACTTAAGAGGCATTTGCAGTATTTGGGAAACCTGTTTGGAAACAAATCTAAATATTATTTTATTATTTTTAAATATAAATATTGCATGCTATATATGCATTCCTGTTCAAAAGTTTGGGCTCAGTAAGATTTATTATTATTATTATTATTATTATTAACAAATTAATATACTTTTATTCCAAAAGAATGCATTAAATTGATCAAAAGTGCCTTTTACATTTAAAAAAACAAAAACAAATTTCAAATAAAAGCTGTTCTTATGAACTATTAGTCCTGAAAAAATGTATTAGTTTCCACAAAAGTAGCAACCATTTCAAGAACAACCTTTTCAACATTGATAATAAGAAATATTTCTTGACCACCAAATCAGCATATTAGAATAATTCCTGAAGGATCGTGTGATAATGAAGACTGGAGTAATAGCTGCTGAAAATTTAGCTTTGAATAAACTACATTTTAAAATGTATGAAAACAGAACTGAGTTATTTTAAATTGAAATAATAATAAAGCAAATTATTACTCTTTTTACTGTGTTTTCTGATCAAATAAATGCAGTCATGATGAGAATAAGAGACATTAAAAATGTTACTGACCCCCAATCCGTTTGTTGCCAGTAATGGCACAGAAATGATACAATTCTGCTTTAATATTTTCAGCTATTTTTCTATAATTTAGCATGCTGGAGTAAAATCTGCCATCTACAAACTTTCGTTTCTTCCTTTAAAGCTTAAATAAAATAAAAAGCACAGAATGAATCTACTGAACCACAATGCATCATGATCACTCTTTCAGTGGTAATGCAGCTTTTCAGCTGAAAACTCTTGTATATAAACATCCGTCTGCGGTAATGTCAGTGGATTTATGTCTGTGTGTGTGTCCCATCGAGGCAGTGACATGGATCACAAGGTTCAGCAATGCTCCTCGCCTGTGCTTCCATGCTGTGTGTGTCACTCAGTCTTAGAGTACCCACAATGCTCTGGGCCGAGGCATCTCTCGAGTCTCAGTGGAGGTCACCAACCCCAGCAAAGGTATACCAGAGGACACGCTTCATCAGATGACCGTAAACTTCACTCCCTCCCCCGTCGGGAGTACCGGAGGAGGCTGAAGGGGAAGGTTGTTTTAAAGTGAAGAGGATTTTGGTGCATATGCATTCTGCTGTGTGGGAGATGAGAGTATGGCCTTTCCCAGCAGACTTTAGATGCAGACAGAGCCCTCTGTCTCAGACCCCCTCTGTACTCGTCTGAAAAGGGAAGGCAAGAGGAGAGAGTACAGGCTTGTCCTGACCTGCCTGGCTGTGCCAGTTGTGTGTTTGTGTACAATTTTATTGTTATGTTGGCTATAAAATAGTGCTGTTCCAAATCCTAACTAGCTGCCTCAGTGTCTACCTAGCAGAGAAGCAACACAAACAGCGCTCTAAACAGGAGCACGCACGACTGATTTCAATAGAGTTTGACATTAGCATGTTGCTAAGCAGTGTAAAATGATAATAGGCATACAAATAAATATTGGTAAAAAATAAATCAGTTTAATCTTCGATTTATTAGATTTAACTAGTTTTTTAGTTTATAATCAAACCATTTTTTAGCTCATCCACCAGTTTTGAATTAATTTCCATGCAGTGTTAAGTATTATTTATATACAATTACAGTATAGAAATATTTAAAATAAGTTTTTATTTTATATATTCAGTTTTTATTTTAACTTTAGTTTGTTTTTGTAATTTATTTTATTTTTTTTATCATTTTTATATGAATTTTAATTTAGCTTTCATTTATTTCTATTTTCAGTTTAAGTTTTAATAATTTTACTTCAACTTATTTAATTTCTAATTCTCATTTTTTGTTGAAGTTTTTCATCTAATATTTTATTTCAGCTTTAATTAAATTACCAAAAAATGTTTTAATTTTAGTAAAGGGATAGTCCACCTAAAATAAAAATTCTCTCATTTACTCTGCCTCATGTTGTTCCAAACCTGTGTGCATTTCTTTCTTCTGCTTAAAACAAAAGAAAATATTTAAAAGAATGTTGATAACCAAACCATTTTGGTGCCCATTGACTTCCAGTGTATTTTCGTCCATTCAGATGAAGACAATGGGAACTAAAGCTGCTTAGTTGAGTAAATGATGACAGACTTTTTTTTTTTGTTTAGCTTTTTTTTTTTTTTTTTTGGATGGACTATTCTTTTAACAATAACAATGCTATTTTTATTTATTTATATTATTTATTTAAATATATTTTCTGTCTTTTATGCAAAGCATAGTAGCATAGCGATTCCACAATTTGGCCTAAAGATGGTCTCTTAGGCAGCAGCATAATTACGATGACCTTTTGAAAAAGACTGTGTCAGAAGAGCGCCTATGAAGTTTTAAAATGCCGCCTCCGTAGGCGGCTCGCTAGGTTTTCAAGTAAATATTTTTTCAAAAACATATAGATACAAATACACAAAACCTACAACGCACAAAATACAACAAACACACGTTGTTGCACCACCACGGCTCTGGTCATTCATCATGCCGGAGATCACAGGGCTGAAGGTCTTGTCAGTCAACCTTCGATCAAAGCAAAGCCAGGCTCTCTACATGGTGCGCTCTCCCCTGCATCGATTTCCCTCTTTTTCATCTCGGCTGTGTGATGTTCGCTCAAGATAGGGCTGAGGTTTGGGACGGAGCCGCCTGCAGCAAAGCAGAGCTCGCGTTGGATAACACTGCGCTCTGCTGAGGAAGAATGGAAGAATGTTTAATAAAAGAAACATATCGCGTAATTGCTTTGTCTGTCCTCAAGGGGGCAGTAATGTTAGAATTCCTTTCTGTAAAATAGGAATCAACCGAGAGAAAGAGACTTGAATATTTATATAGGCATGAACACACACCGCGATGCATGTGGAGGTTTAGAACAATGGGAACAGAAAGAGAGGATATTTAGGAGAGAGAGAGTGAGATTGCTGGCTGAGTGAGCTGATAAATGAGAAGCCAGGCTGAATGAGGGATGTGCATGGATGGCTGGCTGCTACTGCTGCTGTGTGAGACTCAGCCTACACCAGCAGAATGTAAAGCAGCAGCAGGCACACTGGGGTGCAGCGGCTGTCCCAGCCCCCTACAGGCATGAACACAAACACACACACACATACACATCATTTTCCCTCACATTCTCTCCTTCCTCCTCTCTTTTGCTCATTGGAACAGGATTGAAAGAGTAAAATGATCAAAAACAGTGCAAGCTGAATAATTGCACAAAATGTTGTAGAACTACGCCATCGAATGATAGGATGCCATTAAGGAAGGATTTCAGAAATAACGGGTAACTCCAAATGCTTTTTCCTCTGAAGGCTTTTCTCATCTTGGACAGTCCGTTGGGCTGAGAACTGGTAGATGAGAGCAGTGGCAAATAAACACTGGAAAACTGTTATCGGGGGTCCTAATGTGTGGATGGAAATAAACAAAACACAAACAACATCTCGTAGCTCAGCTAGTTGTGTTTTTATGAACACTAGATTGTCTAAAAATGATACCCAGCATAATACAAAGTAGTACACCCATTTAAAGATTTTAACGAACTAAATTCCATAATCAGTCTGGTAAAACAAAGCAAAATTTCATTCTTTTAATCAAAAATTACAACATAACTTTATATTATATAATTACACACACACACACACACACACACACACACACACACATATATATATAAATCTATAAACTATAATTAAAAAGATAACTAATAAACATATCTAATTAATATTTATTGTAATAATATGTTTGAATTTTATATATGCACTACTGTTCAAAAAGGGCTAGTAAAATTTTTCTTTTTTCTTATGCTCATCAATTCTACATTTATTTGATCAAAAATATACTAAATGGCAATATTGTGAAACATTATTACAGTATAAGATAATTTTGTTTTTTGTTTTTTGTTTTTTTCTTTTAATGTATTTTAAAATATATTTTATTAATGTGATGGTAAAGCTGTAAAATTTTCAATAGAAAGTTCAAAAGAACAGCATTTATCTTAAACTTTCTTTTTTGCAAGTTGCAACAATGTATTCTCCACTGTCACTTTTGATAAACGTAATGCTTTCTTGCTTAAAAATATTCTTTATTAAAAATCCTACTAAGCCCACAGTTTTGAATGGTACTGTATATACAGTTTACATCTTTAAGGATCTTTTGATATTTTGACTGGAAAGCAAAACATAACCGTGTGTTTTGCATTGTGTGCACATGCACCACAATCCAATCTCAAATAAGATCTGTCTTTTGTGCTTTCTGCTTGTGAACGATCTCTCTGAGCCTGCAGTGTTCCAGACAGTGTAAAGGAACCACTCTCAGCTGACCACAAGGAAAGAAAGCACAAGAAAGGGGGAATAAGCTGGAGGGTCTCATTTGCCTTTACTGCTCTTACAGTGCTGTGGGCTCATTAAAAGCTCTGAGGATGCTCTGAAGACACACACATTAAAGCCTGTGGAGTAACATTCCAAGACTGTGAAGCAGACAAAGTAGAAATACGAACGAACATGGCAAAACAGATTTATAGCAATGCAGATTTTAACTAGTTATGTGTCCTTGAGAGTCTTTTTACAGCGTAATAAAACGAAGGGGTGATAACTGGAATAAAACAAAGGTAAGCAGAGAGAAAAGAGAGGGTGGGAGGAAGGGAGGGAAACAGAGAACAATATGAAGGTATGGCAGTATACTTGAAAACGCCTTTGGCCACACACACAAATTCTAGTATACAGGCGTCATTAAAAAAAGTTAATTAATCTTAATTAACTTCTCCTTTGTCTCAGAGTTCTTTATTGCAGGCGGAATGATTTGCCTCACAAGGGGAAGAATTGGGCTCAGCCTAATGCCATAATCAGCGGTCTGCAGGAGGCGAGGCACTCACGCTGCTGATTGCTTTTTGACAGACTCACACTCTGACGTGCTGCTTTTCTTTTCTCCGCTTCCCCCCCCCACCCTCCGTTTTCTGTTGTAGGAGCAATCTACATCATGCACAGTATGAAATGGAAGATGGCTAATCCAAAGCAGTGAAGAACTTAAGGTTTTGCAGAAGAGGGTATTTTTGTCAAGCCCCCCTCCACTTTGTTCACTGTGCCAACGGGCAGCACTCTGTGACCGTTTAACAGGGATAAGTGTGTGTGGACTGGAACGGGTTTGTGTCCATGTATGCATGAGAGGCAAACAGAAAAAGAGGACGAGAGAGAGAGAATCCAACTCTCTTCTCATCCTCTCTCGTCATAATTGTTTGAGAGCTGGCTATGATGAGACGTGCGGTGAATCGCAACTATCACCCACAAACAAACAAGAAAGCAAAGAAGAACAAAGACCTTCTCCTCGGTTACACAATGCAGCAAAGCTCGATGGTTTCTAAGCCCATAAGTGCTAAAGCTGCTGAAATTCTTATTATTATTAGACTATCAGGTGAGCGTCCAAACATTCAGGCCTCAGGATATACCCTGGTTGTCAAGACGCTGAATAATTCAGTGCTGAGAAAATAAAACAAGTTAGATCAGCATAAATGGCAACACTAGTTCAAGCAGGTTTGTGCTGTATAACTAGCTAGACCAACTAATAACTAGCTATAATCCAGATTATATATCTAGCTACAATCATTCTATGAGAATGGTGCAGCAAGCAACTAGCTAATATCTTAAAGGGGGCATATCATGAAAATCGGACTTTTTCTGTGTTTAAGTGAATCAGGTCCGCAGTGCATCGACTAACCCAGTAACTTTGTTTTGGTAAGCCTTTATCTGCTAGCATGTTAAAAAATGAACCGTTCAGATTTCACTCCTCCTGTGACGTAGAAAGGGGATTTTATTATAATATTACTTCCTCTTAATCTGCATATTTCCACCTACAGCACCGCCATTTTGTTTTTGTGATTTCTTTCCCAGCTGTTTACCTTCACAGACATAACTGACTGTGTTTTTATAACTTATGTGTGTTTTTAACATAAACTTGTGTGTATTTGACAGTATAAGCACAATAAGACATGAAAGAGAACTTACATGCCATGTGACAGCCGCTTTCTGTACATGTGCTTTGGATGTGTGCGGTCACAAAACCGTATATCAGACGTTTAAACTAATATGGCTTAAAATGCATGATTTCAGCGTGATATTCATGACAATCAAAACCTAACAGATGTTTTTTGGCAGAGATCTGAGGTACAAGCTGTAAAGGCACAATCCTATTCTGGAAAAGGGGGCGGGGAACAGCAGCTCATTTGTATTTAAAGAGACATGCACGAAACAGTGTTTCTGCTTCCACAAAAAATAGGCATTTCAAAATGATATAATAAATGATTTGTGGGGTATTTTGAGCTGAAACTTCACAGACACATTCTGGGGACACCTTGTACTACATCTTGTAAAAAGTGGCATAATAAATGCCCTTTAAGTGACTACATCAAAATGATCAGAATTATTGTTTGGGAATTATATAGCTAGCAACTAGCTTAAGTGGTTACATTAAAATGATCAGTTGATGACAATGATTTAGTTAGAAACTAGGTACTACCTTAGCTACATCAAAAGGGCTGTACTGGTTGACAATTTTTTTCCTGGTTAACAACATAGCAGTCATTCTTATAAGATAAACAAGCTAGTAGCTAGCTGATGGCTACATCATTCTTCTAATTAGGAAGCCTGGTAACCCTTACGAAAATGAACAATGGTTTTATTAAAACCAAAAAACCATGGTTACGATAGTTCAACCACGGAAACCACAAATTAACCGTGGTTTTGCTACACTAACCATAGTTAAACCATAGTATTTGTAGTAAAACTGTGATTATACAAATGGTAATCAATGCGCCAAAAAAACATGGTTAATACACTTTTACTATAGTAAAACCATGGTTAATTTTCATAAAACATCTAGATCAAATTTATTCTTCCTGCATCTTTTAAGGTTTACTTTTCATTTTTGTTCCATCAAGTCAAATAGAAAAATAAAAAGCGGCTTCTCTTCGAATTTGCGTTTGCGTTCAACAGTCTCCAGATGGTCTTTGTTTGGTGCTGCGGTGTGAGGTAAATATGGAGGAGGGCAGAGAGTGGCACGCGACACTTGGGCACCGGGGGCTGCTGGGAGTGTGTAGCGGCCATCTTGCCTGCGTTATCTCTCTCCCATATGTTCACCCCGGGCTGGCTCATCCTGCCGTAATTGACTTTCTCCCATGGAGCCCAGCCATAGCTGCAGGCTGGAGTGCACTTGTGTGCCTGTGCTCACCCTGATAAAACTATTACACACTCCCCCAGCGATTCAGTGTGTGCATGGCACACAACGTGTGTGTGTGTGTGTTTGTTTCCGAATCGGAAACTGTACTCTAACCACTGCAGTATAATTGGAATCTAGAGAGGCAGTGGGCTGTGGTGACACTGGCATAGATCCTTGACATTGCCTAAACTCCAACCGGAAAGCACAGTTCAAATTTATATCCCTTTTCGAAGAACCTGATAATGTTCCTCGTGGCCGGAGTCATGCGAGTGCACAAACATGAGCAGAAACAAACAATGCTCGCTAAAGCAGACTGTAACTCTCCTGTAGCTGCGCTATAAAGCGTTTACTCCTCTCTAGCTGGTGTTGTGTTGAATAGTAAAAACCTTTCTGATGTTTGTGTGCTGCACAGCCCCACTGAGCTTCCTGTGAGCTGCTCCTAATAAAGTCTCACCTGTGGCACTGTTATTTTCTCTCTCTCTCTCTTTTTTCCCAGTGATGTGCCTCGGGCTCTTGGATCCAAGCCTCTATCCGGGTCCTTTGAGTGGCAGTGCACTGATTGTCACTGGGGCTTGTTAAATTCGTTAATTGTATTGAAGGCTGTCACGTTTTCACGGGAGGGAGAGGAGCTGTAAATTATTCATTATCCCTTGAAATGCAAAAGACAGCCGAGGCGAGGGAACGGTGCTATGTAGGTCACTTCCTTCTCTCCCACCCCTTAAACCGACAGTCACAGGGAGAGGGAGAACGAGAGAGAGACAGACAGAGTGAGAGAGTGCTTAACTGCAGCATAACCATGGAACTGCGGCTAGGAAGCCCCACAGGAGGAATACTGATGACAGGAAGCTCTCACCAAGACTGCTGCACTTTCAGTTTGTATATACTTCAGCTTGGAGCCGTTGCAACTTTTAAAGCTTAATCAAACCGGAGTGGCAGTACCTCTTTGTTTCCCTGATATAGCCATGCTCAGGCCTTGTTTTTGATGCAGCAGTCCCAGGAGTTAGATTAGTACTAGGGCTGCACAATTCATTGAAATAAAATGGATTATCAAATTGCAAAGGCTGCAATTTAGTTAAATTTATGCGCTTTATGTTTCAGAGTGAAGCAGAGCACTGTGTCCTTTTACACACAAGCAGCTCATGATACAGAGTTTTCAGCATCTCTGAGCATCTCGGTTCACACATTACTTTGGGTCACTTACAATGTGCATTAGGAAGCACAACATGCACCAGCCATCTTCCCGCACTTGTATTGAGAAGCACAAACCAGCTGTTGCCAATAAAAGTGAAGCTCTCCGCATTAAAAACTTGACTTTATCATTTGAAAATGAAGAAATTAAGACCTCTTCAAATATTAGTATTTTAAAATTATTATTACTGTTTTTAATAGTAGTAGTCTCTTAAATACTTAATAGTTAAACTTAAAATTTTTACAGTAAAATATTACACTAATATATCTTTTGTAAAATATCTTTAATAATATTTATTTATTATTGTTATTACTAAATAAAAATGTAGGGCTCAACAGTTTGGCATAAATGTTTCAATTACATATCAATATGACTATAATCACCATCATCATCATATAGATTAATACTATAGTCATATTTATATATAATCACAATTTTTTGGCCAAATTGTGCAACCCTACAAACGAGCACAGCAAACATGGAGCTTAAAGATACAAACAAACAAAAAAAGAATCACAATTGAACTTTTTATCAGAAAATTGCAATTATAATATTCCCCCAAATTGTGAAACATTAATTTATACATAACGGAACCTAGACTCTGGTCCAAACATGCTGTCCCTAAAGAAGGGGCTTAAAAAGCTTTAATAATGCCTACTTCATCTTGTAGCACCTACAAATCTGCATGGAATCACAACAAATTTCCCCTGCTTCTCCGAACTTTAAAATGTGAGTTTTGCTCATATTTCTCTTTCATTTCGGTTCTAAGTCAGAGTGCTTTTTAGCTTACTGTGGCAGCGGGGGGCGCCTGTACTCACGGTGGGAACAGGCAGCCATTTTGGCTCCACACAGGGAACCTGATGGCGTAAATACGGCTGCCATCAATCAATCCCTGGAGCCCTGCAGCGACACCATCCCTGATCCTTTTCTCTCGCCCTTTCTTTCTTTCTGTATCATTTAAAGACACACATCTTTAAGATGACACAACCTCTATATATATGCATTTGAAAACAGAGAAAAAATATCTTTCTATGAAAACAACTCTAAACAGATTTAAATATCTGCTTTCCAACATCATCCACTGCGTTGCATGTAAATGACAACTGTGTGTCAAAATCAGGATAATCAGTTGTGAAATAATCAAGAATTAGCCAGTATAATCAATACCATTATGGCTACATGAAAGAATCATTAGTGGAGGTGTTACAGTAGAATAGTGCTGATGGTGAGTGGGTGTACGCACGCACTGAAATAACTCAGGCGGTCATCTGGATGAGACTGGAACAACATTGCGCTTGGAGGTGGTTCAGAATTCAGCAGGAAATGAAGTTACTGCGAGGAGAGTCATAGAGCGGAGAGCTACTGCAACAAAAGCTGTGAATGAGAGTGACGTAAATGGTATTAATGCCAAGCTGGTTGGTAAGAGAGCTTAAGTAAGACCTAAACCTTTCAAACTTCACTGATTTAAAGACCAAAGTAATGGTCGGCAGCATATGTTGTGTTTGGATGCTGCATCCACGCCAGGCTGATTCAGCTGCTCAGCCAGCGAGACCTACAAATAATACAAAATCAACACTGCATTGAATGGCAGTTAATAAAGAAAGATGTTGTTTGCAAATGTATCTCTCCGTATTGAATATAAACCAGACACACTCCAAGTTATGCCCACTACAAAGCATGCCAATAGAGCACTGCAAGGGTGACGTATTTTTGTAGGCCAAAAACTGGAAACGAGTTGCCATTGGGATTTTGGTTAAATGCCTAAAATAAGGTCTGTGGCTAACACAAGCTTAAGATATGTTCATGTTTTATTCTACGACATATATTTTAAATTAATCTACTCAGTAGTCCACTTTGTTGTGTGCCTTGTGGTGTTTACAATCACAGTCTTGCAAAATATTCTAACTGAAACTTTTGTTTATAGCCTATGTTTAGCTTTTTACTTCTGGCAATTGTGTTTAGGCTAAGGTTAAGATTAGCATGAACAAAATGTGTAAAGAACATTAAACGTTTGTTGGTCACAGATTATTTTCTTCAATAATCCAAAATGTCAAGGGAACTAGGGTGATACTCACTTTTGGGTCAGCCTCGCTATCGCCACCTTGTGACAAGGTATTATATTTTTAGCTGGTCTTTAGCTGTATATATTGGTTTAGTCAACTTCTCACTTTTTCACTTTTTATTTTCTCTGTATTAAAATACAGATTAGGGATTTATCTGTAAATCGATAAATCTGGACTTTTCTTTTTGTGAAGAAGAAAGTCTTCTTTCATTATACGTGTGGATTAGCTAGTCATCAGCACAGTTACTGATAAACATCTCTCCTGTGAGAGGTTCTTTTTCTATTGAAACTAATACATATGGCAAATTTACAAAAAACAACATAAAACTAATTATAATGCTCTCAAACAGATGCAAAAGGATGAGAGCTGGGTGAAGGAGAGCAAGCCCACAGAAGACGGAGGGAGCAAGAGTAAAAACCTTGTAGGTTGAGACTGTAGGAGGCTGATTAACATTTAATAAAGATCCATGAGCCAGACTGGATGACACTGGAGCAGTGGGCAGCCCAGACGGCTGCTGTTCAGGCGAAGGGGAGATGGGCGCTCAATACTAACGAAAGAGGAAAAGGTCATAATGCAAGGGCACAGCTTTACACTCTTCCCTTTGACAGTCTCGCTTATAGAAGTTCTCTCTGTTCCCAGTGCAGGACAAGCCTCTGCTGTTGCATTTCACCAACTGTGCTATGTTTCTCACGTTACACTGATGTAAATCAATGCCACTGTGAGAAAAGCAAATGTACATTAACCTTTAGCACTCAGAGCTCAACGCACTATGGGTAAGGACGCTCCTGCTGCCGGCATGTCACATATTGATTTGTACACCCAGAAAGCTGGTAGTCATGTGACTCAACGTGACCTTCAGCTCAGTTCATCTTAATATATCAGCAGGGGTCAGCTTTGGAAAAAGCAGAGAGTGAAATGAGAAAGAAAGCTATAGTTGTTCTTTTGCAATGCAAATTCATTGCTTTTAAGATAAAGTAAGAAGATGTTAATCTAAAATGAAAGTAAACAGTAAATGGATGTCAACAGTGCATCCACACACAATGTAATTCTAGTCAAGGAAATTACTGACACACAAACATGCAGTTTGGGGTCAGTAAGTATTTTTTTTAAATGTATACTTTTATTCAGCAAGGAAGCATTAAATTGATCAAAACAGTAAAGACACTGATAATGATTTTTTTGAAAAAAACTTTCTATTCATCAAAGACTCCAGAAAAAAAAAAAAATGTATCATGGCTTCCATAAAAATATTAAACAACAAATCAGCATATTAGAATGATTTCTAAAGAATAATAATATGACATTGAAGACTGGAGTAATGGCCAAAATAATAATAAATAATAATGACGATATTACGGTTTCTCATAAAATAAATGCAACCTTGGCTAGCAGAATTTTTTAAAAAATTTCACAGATAAAAAATAAAAAATAAATAAATAAATAAAATATGGAAAATTAACTGCAGTCTAAAGCATGAAGAATACTAAACTTTTAAAAACTAACACTTACTGCACACTGGAAAGCACTTTTTCAATCTGGCAACGTCTAATCTGATTGGCTGACTTTACACAACTTCCAAGAGTAAAGGAATACATGGCTTTTTATCAGTCCACAAAGTCATGTTTACAAGGTACTGAGTTGATACAATGAATTATTTGCCAACATTTACAAGGTTAGAGACAACAAAAATTTGAAATGTGAATAATGTTGAAGAACACTTTAGACACCCATTATCTGCATGTTCTCATTTATTTTGTGATCATGTCTATGAAAATCAATTATTACTTTTGACAAAATCCTTTTCTGAGTCTACACACATTTTTTCTCTTTTTCCAGTATTTGTACAACCACACAATTGTCTATATTGTGGTATCTATTTCAGATAAAACCATGGTGAAACTAGAACACACCATGATTGGTTACTGTACATGTCAGTTAGATTGTTTAAGTGGATGGGTCTTTGCCAGAATACACTGCTATATCAATCAGACCTTTCGCTGTTTAGTAAAACCTGGCAACACAAGACTGGGTGCGTGTGCACTGCTGCATGTGATCCCATATCCCATCCCATTAGTAGGGAATCTTTCAAGTACTGGCCTCCCACTCTTTCTCCCTTAGTGGCTTTCCATCTGAAATGCCGCAGTGCCCTCAGTTGGTAATGGCACTTCTTAGTGCTCTCCTGCTTCTCATGTCAAACTGACTTCAGACCTGGAGCCAAACCAAGAGAGCAAGCTTTTCCAACCGAGACTCTACTCCGATTTTTAATTTAATCTGCTCCCAAATCAACAAAGACAACGCTCATTTATGTTAGTGGTAGTATAAAGAGCTAGAAACACAAAAAGGGACGTTGTGGTGAGGAGGGGAAAGAGAACGAGGGAGAGAAATAACGAATGGCTGAACACAGAGCGAGAACGAGCAAAAGAAATCAATAGCTAGGTTTCATGCAGGGCAGGTTGCTGTGGGCTGTGTTGTCAAGGTGACAGAGGAGCTATGGGGCTTGGTGGCGCAGACTGATGAATGGGCAGCGGTTGAATGACCTCATGCTACCCATACTGCTCTGCTCCTCTCCAGCCTGACTGAACCTGCGGCGCACACCTTCTACTACTGTATCAACACCAGCTCACTTCGTGCCAGCCGCTCTTTGCCATGCCAGGGCTAGAAGTGGGCACAGATGCTTACACAAGCCTGGCTGTGTCTGGCAGCAATTTGTACGTAAATCTAATCAACAAAGGAATATGGTTGTTTCTGCTACATAAAGATGCCAATTTAGGCAAAGGCTGCAAGTTGCTGCATATGATAATAGGACAAATTATGTGAACCCTGACATGGATTTCTGTATAAAATGGTAATAAAATATTATCTGATCTTGAGTCACAACACTAGATAAACTACTTAAACAGATAACACACTAAAATGACACATATTCATTGAAAATGAACACATACATACATTTTACCTTCATATCACGGTTAACTTGGATGACTTTTTATTATGTGAAACACAACTTTGGTCTCACGTTGACATTCAACCTGCATTGGCCCATATTAACTTTCATTGTATGGACAAAAACAAAAAGGTTTGGAAAGACATGAGGGTAAATAAATGATTACAAATGAGTAGAATGATTGTTAAATTATCTTTGGTTAGTTATTTCTTTAAAGGTCATGAACTGCCTTTTTTATTTTGTACTGTTCTATGAGGTCCACTTATAATGTTATCAAGATTTTTACATCAAAAGACATCATAATTTAGAATAGGCTATTTTCTGTCCTGTTTTTGACCCCTCTCATCAGAACACTTTGTTTGAATAGGCCTGGCGTATTGTAGACTTGGAAGTAAACGCCCACTGGTATGACTGGCTAATAGTTGTGTATTTACAGTGTACATTCCTCATAGATGGACGCTGCTGCGATTTAGGTTAAAAACGTATAAATACTTATATCAAACGATCTGTTTAACAGACAAAGCAATAGTGTTTGTAAACGAATCTGTGGTAAAATGAAGTGAACAAAGGACCAAGTTCTTACTTTGATTTTGATTTTGAAGAAATAACATATACGTACAGTTGTCCTGAAAATTATTCATACCCTTGGTAAATATGATCAAAGAAGGCTGTGAAAATAACTCTGCATTGTTTATCCATTTGATCTTTCATTCAAAAATTAAAAAAAAAAAAATCTAACCTTTAATTTAAGTAAAAAAAAAAAAAAAAAAAGTAAAAGTGGGGGAAAATCACATTATGAAATGAATATTTTTCTCCAGTACACAATGGCCACAATTATTGGTACCCCTAAAAAATTCTTATGATTGAAATATCTCAATATCTCAATGGGAATATATATGAAGTATATTCCCATTCATATTTGCATTTTTTTAATCACACCAGGGTGACTAGGAACATGAAATTATCCAGCCATGGCTTCCTGTTTCACAGGAATATAAATATGAGGGGAAACAGGCCAAATTCCCTTAATCATTGATCACAATAAGTAAAATCAAAGAATGTATTTCTGTTTTGCAGTAAAATATTGTTAAGTTTCACAAATTACAAAGTGGCTGTAAGAAAAGAGCTAAAGCATTAAAAATTCCCATTTCCACCATCAGGGCAATAATTAAAAATTTCCAATCAACAGAAAATGTCACAAATCTGCCTGGAAGAGTCTATTTTGTCTTAAAGCAAGGTGAGGAGTGGCCAAAGACACTCCAATGATCACAGCTGAAGAATTGCAGAAAACAGTTGAGCCTTGGGGTCAGAAAGCCTCAAAAAATAAAAATAAAAATAAAAATAAATAAATAAATAAAATAAAATAAAAATATCAAACAGCACCTACATCACTACATGTTGTTCAGGAGGGTTTCAAGAAAAATTCTAGAAAAGAAAACACTTTCATCCAAATACAAACTCCAGCATATTCATTTGCTAGGCACTACTGGAACTTCAAACGTGACTGGGTTCTATGGTCAGATAAAAAATGAGCTTTTTAACAGCAAACACTCAAGATGGGTTTGGTGCGCACAGGGATAAAAAAGTATCACATGTGTACAATGAAAAATACTACTGTATCTTTAATGTTGTGGGCCTATTTTTCTGCCAGAGATCCTGGATATCTTGTGGCATCAAGGATTCTATTAAATACCAACAGATAAAAAAATTTAAAACTGACTGTCCATGCTAGAAATCTTACAATGGGCTGTGGTTGGATCCTCCAACAGGAAAATGATCCACAAACAAACATCAAAATCAATACAAAAATGGGTCACTGAGAACAAAACCAAGCTTCTGCCATGGTCATCCCAGTTCCTTGACCTGAACCCTATTGAAAATGAGTGGGATGAACTGAAGAGGAGAAGCACCAACATGGAGCTGGGAATCTAAAGGGTCTGGAGTGATTCTGTATGAAGAAATTGTCTCTGATTTCTTGTCAGATGTTCTCCAAACTCATCAAGCATAATAGGTGAAGACTCAGAGCTGATATCTTGGAAAAGGGAGGTTGCAAAAAGTATTGAATAAACGGGTATGATTAATTGTGTCCAATGTGTATTAGAGAAAAACATTTATTTCATAATGAGATTTATTTCTCTCCCATTTTAAATTCTTATTCTCAAACGAAAGGCTACATTTTTGTAAATTTAAAAAAAAAAAAGATCAAAAGGATTAATGATACAGACTTATTTTCACAGCCTTCTTTGATTATATTTACCAAAGGTTTGAATAATTTTGAGCACAACTGTACATATCTCTGGTCAAAAAATTTGAAATAATATTTTTGAACGTTTTTGAAAGAAGTCTCTTATGCTCATGAAGGCTGCATTTATTTGATCAAAATACAGTAATTTTGTGAAATATTAATACAATTTAAAAGAACTGTTGTATATTTGAATATACTTAAAAATATAATCTATACCTGGGATGGAAAAGCTGAAGTCAGTGCTACGTGATCCATCAGAAATCATTATAATATGATTTTTATATAATATTTTAGATATTTTTATATTTTCAACAATTTAGTATAGGGACCAATTCTCACCATTAACTAGTTGCTTATTAGCATGCCTATTATTAACATATTGGCTGTTTATTAGTACTTATAAAGCACATATAGTATCTCACAGAAGTGAGTACACCCCTCACATTTTTTGTAAATATTTTATTATATCTTTTCATGTGACAACACAGAAGAAATAACACTTCGCTACAATGTAAAGTAGTGAGTGTACAGCTTGTATAACAGTGTACATTTGATGTCACCTCAAAATAACTCAACACACAGCCATTAATGTCTAAACCGCTGGCCAAAAAAGTGAGTACACCCCTAAGTGAAAATGTCCAAATTGGGCCCAAAGTGTCAATATTTTGTGTGGCCACCATTATTTTCCAGCTCTGCCTTAACCCTCTTGGGGATGGAGTTCACCAGAGCTTCACAGGTTGCCAATGGAGTCCTCTTCCACTATGACGACATCACGGAGCTAGTGGATGTGAGAGACCTTTCGCTCCTCCACCTTCCGTCTGAGGATGCCCCACAGATGCTCATGCTTGGCCAGTCCATCACCTTTACCCTCAGCTTCTTTAGCAAGGCAGTGGTCGTCTTGGAGGTGTGTTTGGGGTCGTTATCATGTTGGAATACTGCCCTGCAGCCCAGTCTCCGAAGGCAGGGGATCATGCTCTGTTTCAGTATGTCACAGTACATGTTGGCATTCATGGTTCCCTCAATGAACTGTAGCTCCCCAGTGCCAGCAGCACTCATGCAGCGCCAGACCATGACACTCCCACCACCATGCTTGACTGTAGGCAAGACACACTTGTCTTTGTACTCCTCACCTGGTTGCCGCCAAACACGCTTGACACCATCTGAACCAAATAAGTTTATCTTGGTCTCATCAGACCACAGGACATGGTTCCAGTAATCCATGTCTTCAGCAAACTGTTTGGAGGCTTTCTTGTGCATCATCTTTAGAGGAGGCTTCCTTCTGGGACGACAGCCATGCAGACCAATTTGATGCAGTGTGCGGCATATGGTCTGAGCACTGACAGGCTGACCCCCACCCCTTCAACCTCTGCAGCAATGCTGGCAGTACTCATACGTCTATTTCCCAAACACAACCTCTGGATATGACACTGAGCACGTGCACTCAACTTCTTTGGTCGACCAAGGTGAGGCCTGTTCTGAGTGGAACCTGTCCTGTTAAACCGCTGTATGGTCTTGGCCACCATGCTGCAGCTCAGTTTCAGGGTCAATGCAATCTTCTTATAGCCTAAGCCATCTTTATTTAGAGCAACAATTCTTTTTTTCAGATCCTCAGAGAGTTTTGCCATGAGGTGCCACGTTGAACTTCCAGTGACCAGTATGAGAGTGAGAGTGATAACACCAAATTTAACACACCTGCTCCCCATTCACACCTGAGACCTTGTAACACTGACGAGTCACATGACACCGAGGAGAGAAAATGGCTTGTCCCAATTTGGACATTTTCACTTAGGGGTGTACTCACTTTTGTGGCCAGCGGTTTAGACATTAATGGCTGTGTGTTGAGTTATTTTGAGGGGACAGCAAATGTACACTGTTATACAAGCTGTACACTCACTACTTTACATTGTAGCAAAGTGTCATTTCTTCAGTGTTGTCACATGAAAAAATATAATAAAATATTTACAAAAATGTGAGGGGTGTACTCACTTCTGTGAGATACTGTATTCTGCATGACCATATTCTACATCCCTAATCCTACTTAATACCTAAACTTAACAACTACCTTACTAATAAGCAGCAAATTAGTAGTTTATTGAGGCAAAAGTCATAGTTAATGGTTTGTTAATGGTGAGAATTGGACCTTAAAATAAAGTGTGACCAATTTATATTATACATTTTAGATATTTTTATACATAAACAAAAAAATAGCCCTATAGAAACTTAGCTACTAGAGGTGAAGCTCTTAGAGTTGAAACGCATGCAATATTAAAACATGAAGTAAACAAGAGTACTACTCCACCCCCTAATGCCCTTTATAATGTTTGCTGGTAGTGTGTGTGTGTGTGTGTGTGTGTGAGTGAGTGAGTGAGTGAGAGAGAGAGAGAGAGAGAGAGAGAGAGAGAATTGACGCATACTCATGCACTGAGTTGTGCCATCTGCTAAACTTGGCAGCTTAACATTATATATGGGTGGAATGCCCCTCCCTTTCTCTCTCGTTCTTTCTCTCTGATGATCAATCAGCAGTGGTTGCGGTCACCACAAAGTTATCCGCGGGGTCACAGCAGGCACAGCGGGCACAGCAGACACTCTGGGCACTAGTAGATCAGCAGGGGTGGAGCATTCATTGAGGCAGAGAGTGCAGGACAAACACAACACTCATAGAGCCGCAGCTCTGTTATACAGCAGAAACACTGGTAATGCGAAAATACAATATGAGCTTGCTCTTACTTTGCTTTTTTGAAGAATTTTTGTCAGAAATTTTCAAGACACTTTTGAGGTTTTGTGTAAGCTAACATTTGCACCTTAGTCTTAAAGGGATAGTTCACCCAAAAATGAAAATTCTGACATTAATTACTCACCATCTTGTCGTTCCAAACCCAGAAGACCTTCGTTCATCTTTGGAACACAAATTAAGATATTTTTGATGAAATCCAAGCTTTCTGACCCTGCATAGACAGCAAAAGAACTATCACGTTCAAGACCAATAAATATAGAGCATCGTTAAAATAGTCCATGACATCAGTGGTTCGACGTTAATTTTATGAAGCAACGAGAATACTTTTTGTGCGCAAAGAAAACAAAAATAATGACTTTATTCAACAATTTCTTCTCTTCCATGTCAGACATTGACACTCGTTCACCTCAGGTGAGTGGTATAAGCTATTTAGCGCTTTCTGACTAGTGATGCTCATTTTAACCAGTTAACCAACCGTAAGAATTTTGACTGATTAATACAATCAGTTAAACGGTTTAAAAGTCATTTATTTATTAAATAAAGCCTAAGTCGCGTATAAGTCACATTATTTCATTCAGAAATAGGCCTAATGCGATACAAAATGTTTACAAACATTAGGCTATAATAAACACTGTAAACATAGCTAGGCTATTTTAGTTCCCCTCACTCCACAACAAATCCTTTCAATTTAACAGTATTTAGAAAAGAACAAGAATTAAAAATATAAGAAGCTATAGGCTAGCTATATAAACGACAAGCCAAAACGAATTTATTTAGGCTAAAACGAAACTGAAACCAACGTTGGGTCTCTCATTCGACACAAAATCAAATGTTTCCATATTCGCAATGTATTTGAATGCCAGATTATTATTTATTATGTACTTCACTAGAGTTCCAATATCCACGTAAAACAAAATGTTTGTCACGACGGTACGGAGATAACGCTTAACGGCACAGATTTTACTACATATTTAAACTGAGCAGTGTGTTTTTTTCCATATGTTTGACTGACTGCATTTTATTATGATAATGAACAGGCTGGATTGTCAAGGTAGCAATGCTTAACTGAGTGCGCGCATGCGGCACTGGCGCAATCACTTGAATTTTTTCCTTCTAACAGTGGAAGCAACTAGGATTATTCCTTTTAATCATAAAGATAATCGGAATTGTAAAAGGTTTGCTTTTATTTGTGTACATTCACAATAAAAACAAATCTTTGTGTTTTTGTAAAATAGGCCTAAAGAAAAATAGGATGCCGCTTTCTGCCGTGTTTCCTTTCGCGCACCACAAAAATGAACCAAAACTCTGCATAGGCTACTTGTTGCATAGTTTTTTTCTTTCGTTTTCTTAATTTATTAAGTAAATATATATTCCTCGTATAGGCCTATTTATCGTTATATATATATATAGCCTAGCTTTATTATGTTTTTCTTCGCTTGCAGAAGCGCTGCAGGTGCGTGATGTGATATATGTGAATCCTCATGTTCTGTTGTTTGCTGCTTTTTGCGCATGTAAAATTAATCCCCGGAAAACAAATGTTAGTATTTTTAAAGGGTCACAAACATTTATTCTTTCTAATTTATTTCAATTCTAATTTAAAATAATCTTGTTGGTTAACGATTAATAATCGGTTAACGGGCATCGGGCGTCCGTTAGGAGAAATAACCATAATGAACCCTTTTTCTGACTAACTTGTAATTTATACATTTTGTGTGTATATATATATATATATATATATATATATATATATATATATATATAAAATATATAAATGGTATATGATATATGAATGGCAATATATGTAGCGGGGGTGGGGGATTGGGGTTCAAGTGCTTTAAGGCATTTAAACACATATGAAAACATATACAAACCCATCCACTTAGATGGGAAAAGACCATCAGACTGTAAAGTAACCAAACATGGTGCGTTTGATCGTATATAACTATTATCTACACCTAAAATATGCCTATTGGAATGTTGTTTCATGGTCAACGAGAAACCTGGAATAGATAACGGTTACCTCTTTTCCACTTATAAGAGTTATTGAAATAAGGAAATATATGTCTTAAAAAGAAAATAACAGCATGCTATACTGCCCGCTGTTGTTTGCCCACAAGCTTGGTGCAGTTGTGCTGTAGAAGGCCATGCTCCAGTGAGATAGAAAATGAGGCACAACAAACCCTCTGACTCATCTCATAGAAGAAACAGAAACAATGTTCCTTCCCTCTCTTTGCATCTTCCCTGCTGCACAGTTAGATGTGGGCCAAGATCAACCTCACTCTCTCTCTTTCTTCCCTCCATCTATCGTTGCATGTCAGGACTGCTCTGAGACCCAGTCCCACAGCGGGGAGACATTCCTTCACATCTGATGGACTGATAATGGTGCCCCCTCTCCGTTCACTTGACCGGACATGGTCGGCACACTCTATCGCTCTCTCTCCTTTTTTCTGTCACACATACACACACACAACCACATCCACGAAATGCACCCGTTCATTCAGGTTGATGCCGTCAGAGGAGGATCTCAGGGGAAGCTAATTAAGTTGAAGGCAGGCCCTGCTGTCTGCTGATGAGCTGCAGAGACTCAGACTAGCCAGCATCTGAGTTCTCATAACTTGCCTGTATTATCTACAGCACTGCCTTCATTTGGTTTGGTTCTGCCTGTCAAGAGATTACTGTCTGTCGTTTATGCATAACTGGCTAGGAGTGGAAGATTAGGAAGAAAGAGAGAGAGAGAGAGAGAGAGAGAGAGAGAGAGAGAGAGAGAAGATGGATAAATCAGTCTGAGAGCTGGTTTGAGAAGACAGATGGTAGACAGGGGGAACCATTGAGCATTTCATACTGTTTTATCAGTTGGAAATTAATGCACACCTCTATAATACCTGAGTTGTTTCTGAAATTGCCCCCTATACGCTTATTTAAAACACTATTTGAGCAGACAGCCATTTGTAATGGTGTCCAAAACCATAGTAGACATTATCATTTCAGTGTCATAATGCACCGCAATAATGAATATACAACTAATGTGACTAAAGAATATATGCACTGTGAAAATTGCAGTGTCTGAGTCCACTCATTTGTTTTTTTACTCATTCAGTGTACTGTAGTAGTGAAGTAATGAAGGAAATAGTGAATGAGGGCATCAGGACGATTTCGGATACAGTCCTGGAGAAAAGCATCCATTAGCATTCCCATGCATATCAATCACCTGAGACGTATGTTACTACTTGGCTGATGACACCACAAGAACAAATAGAAATCCTTTACTAGTGACTATCTAGAGTTGTGATGTGAAAAGCAGCAGACAGGGCAAAATAAAAACATGAAAAATTTAAAATAAAAAACATATACTATAATAAAATGTTAGCTAGATAAACCCCCTTGCATTTTAAATGCTATTTAATAAGAATAAATAAATGGCAATTCAATTTAATGGCCATCAGTGGAGATCTTGCAAAATCATATTTTTCTTCCTCAATGCCTGATTAAACATGTAGCCCATTATCATGATATCATTTTATAGTGAATCAAACAATGCTAAGCCGGTATAGGCTTAGCTGTTAGTTTGCTAACCAAAGCCAAACTGAAAAAAAAAAAAAAAAAAAAAAAAATCTAACAGAAATATTTACTTAGACTATATTTAGCTTTAGCAATGTAAGGTCTCGTCTTTAATCTAATTTAAAAATATTGTCATGAATAAGAAAAAATAAATATACATTAAAATGACCAACTACCATTGGTAATCAAACAGCGAATAGAGCAGCCAAAAGAAAAAATAATTTTTTTTTTTTAAAAAAGTGGAGTTGCTTCATTGATGAAGGGGGATAGATTCTACAGATAGTTATATGCATGCTTCACCCAGGATTCGAACCTAAAGTGACGGGCTCTGACAATATGCCAATCGAGCACACTAACCACTCCCCCAACTCACTTGATAGACAGATAGATTCTACAGATAGATAAGATCCATGACAACAGCAGCTAACTGGCCAAAGGGGGGAAAAATAAATATATTTATAATTATATTTATATTTATATATTAAGAAACCTAGACAACTTCAGAACCTGAAATGTCATCTGATCATATATTAAATACATCTCATTTTGAAGATCCTCTCTTTTTGAAGGAGTCAACAAGTTTCAAATTTTGGGTCTGTTGAATCCCCCCCCCCCATTTAAGCAATACCTTAGAAAACAACTGAAAACAAGCTCTCATCCTCTTCGCTTCTGCAATGCGAATGAGGAAAAGGGAAAAATATGGTGATGGTGCGGAAAGGCTCACTCAGCTTGTGTATGCAAGAGCACTCTTCCTCACTCTCTCATTTTACACTCATATCATGCTGTTCTCAGCAGCATCCAGATTGACTGTTGTTTTCTATAGCGACTCCAATCAAGCAAGCCACACATTTTAAACATTTAAAAGACGTCACTGATCATGTGATCCCCAATTGCTGGCTTTTTAAATTCTCAAAAAGAAAGAAAAGCAGCACCAGAGATCCCCTATTAACCACTTGAATGCTTCATACTTGCAGCTGTGCTCTCCTTGTCTCTTTCATGCTAATTTCTCATCTACTGTATATCATCACTATACTGCAACATTAAAAATTAACATTTCATTAATTACAGGGCAATAGGTGTCTTGGAACTGATTTTCAGAGGCAATTTATCTTCTATGATGGGTATATATGGATATATCAAACTCAAACATAGCTGTTAGTAATGCACAAGAAATTATAAAATGTTCTGCAAGAATATATTTTAAATAACTGCCTGGTTCCTCTTAGCATACTCTTATCATTTCAACATATTTCCACCTCAGAGTACTAAATAAAATTGTGAGATGAAGTATAAAATGTGACCCTGGACCACAAAACCAGTCATACGGGTCAAATTTTTGAAATAGAGATGTATACATCATCTGAAACCTGATAAATAAGCTTTCCATTGATGTTTGTTTTGTTAGGATAGGATAATATTTGGCCGAGATACAGCTATTTGAAAATCTGGAATCTGAGGGTGCAAAAAAATCAAATTTTGAGAAAATCGCCTTTAAAGTTGTCCAAATTAAGTCCTTAGCAATGCATATTATTATACAAAAATTAAGTTTTGATAAATTTACGGTAAGAAATTTACAAAATATCTTCATGGAACATGATCTTTACTTAATATCCTAATGATTTTTGCCATAGAAGAAAAATCGATTATTTTTACCCATACAATATACAGGTGCATCTCAATAATTAGAATGTCAAAAGTTAATTTATTTCAGTAATTCAACTCAAATTGTGAAACTCGTGTATTAAATAAATTCAATGCACACAGACTGAAGTAGTTTAAGTCTTTGGTTCTTTTAATTGTGATGAATTTGGCTCACATTTAACAAAAATCCACCAATTCACTATCTCAACAAATTAGAATATGGTGACATGCCAATCAGCTAATCAACTCAAAACACCTGAAAAGGTTTCCTGAGCCTTCAAAATGGTCTCTCAGTTTGGTTCACTAGGCTACACAATCATGGGGAACCCTGCTGATCTGACAGTTGTCCAGAAGACAATCACTGACACCCTTCACAAGGAGGGTAAGCCACAAACATTCATTGCCAAAGAAGCTGACTGTTCACAGAGTGCTGTATCCAAGCATGTTAACAGAAAGTTGAGTGGAAGGAAAAAGTGTGGAAGAAAAAGATGCACAACCAACCGAAAGAAGCGCAGCCTTATGAGGATTGTCAATCAAAATCGATTCAAGAATTTGGGTGAACTTCACAAGGAATGGACTGAGGCTGGGCTCAAGGCATCAAGATCCACCACACACAGACGTGTCAAGGAATTTGGCTACAGTTGTCGTATTCCTCTTGTTAAGCCACTCCTGAACCACAGACAATGTCAGAGGCGTCTTACCTGGGCTAAGGAGAAGAAGAACTGGACTGTTGCCCAGTGGTCCAAAGTCCTCTTTTCAGATGAGAGCAAGTTTTGTATTTCATTTGGAAACCATGGTCCTAGAGTCTGGAGGAAGGGTGGAGAAGCTCATAGCCCAAGTTGCTTGAAATCCAGTGTTAAGTTTCCACAGTCTGTGATGATTTGGGGTGCAATGTCATCTGCTGGTGTTGGTCCATTGTGTTTTTTGAAAACCAAAGTCACTGCAACCGTTTGCCAAGAAATTTTGGAGCACTTCATGCTTCCTTCTGCTGACCAGCTTTTTAAAGATGCTGATTTCATTTTCCAGCAGGATTTGGCACCTGCCCACACTGCCAAAAGCACCAAAAGTTGGTTAAATGACCATGGTGTTGGTGTGCTTGTCTGGCCAGCAAACTCACCAGACCTGAACCCCATAGAGAATCTATGGGGTACTGTCAAGAGGAAAATGAGAAACGAGACCAAAAAATGCAGATGAGCTGAGGGCCACTGTCAAAGAAACCTGGGCTTCCATACCACCTCAGCAGTGCCACAAACTGATCACCTCCATGCCACGCCGAATTGAGGCAGTAATTAAAGCAAAAGGAGCCCCTACCAAGTATTGAGTACATATACAGTAAATGAACATACTTTCCAGAAGGCCAGCAATTCACTAAAAATGTTTTTTTTATTTTATTTTTTTTTTATTGGTCTTATGAAGTATTCTAATTTGTTGAGATAGTGAATTGGTGGGGTTTTGTTAAATGTGAGCCAAAATCATCACAATTAAAAGAACCAAAGACTTCTTCAGTCCGTGTGCATTGAATTTATTTAATACACGAGTTTCACAATTTGAGTTGAATTACTGAAATAAATGAACTTTTCCACGACATTCTAATTTATTGAGATACACCTGTATTGTTGGCTACTGCTACAAATATACCGCGACATATGACTGGTTTTGTGGTCCAGGGTCACAAATGAGAAATAGTCACATTGTGAGATATGAAGTCACACTTAAGAGAAATAGTCTCTGTAATGAGAAAAAGTTTCAATAGTAAGATATGCAATTACAATTTCAAAAAGTAAAAGTTGAAATTGTAAGAAAAAGTTGCAATAAAATACGTTACTGTAGTAGAACTAAAACCATTCTAAATATATACCTAGACAGGCCTATAATAAAATATTGTGTAATAAATCAAATGCTTGATAATATTAAATAAAAAATAATAATAATTCACTACTGAGGCATTTTCCCAGGAGTATTTAAATATCTGTGGCATTTTGTCAATGCTTCCTGTCCAACAGAGCTCTTTCCTGTTTTCACATCCTCCAACTATGTATTCTGAGCCCTCTAACATTTTAAATCTTACGCTCTCATCTTTTTTCATGTTTTTGCACGCTTCCTCTGCTCTGTCTCGCTGTTCGCTCTCTCTCTCTCTTTTCTGCTAATACCCTGGTGCTCAGCAGGGCCCTGCGCCCCACAGTGTGTCTGCCTGCATCTCACGCTCATTAAGATTAAACATGGGACTCTACCAGTGCACAGGCAGAGCTGTGGGCATGGAGGTAACCCAGGTTCACGAGCTGATTGTGGCAATTATGATTTTATTTTCTAAAGCCCCTCAGGTGCCAGGGGAGGAACATGAGCGTGATTCAGTGTTTAATACAATCCTGTGTTCCTCATGCAAATTCATATGTCCCACTCCTAACAAGTGGGTTAAAAATATGCTGTTCTTCCTCAGTAAATGCTGTTTGCTTTATACTGTAAACTTCAGCAAATTACAAAGCTTCAGTTCAGACAGAAATGCTCCAAAAATAAATAGACCTATTCTGTCATTAATTTTTAAGTCAACAGGGAAGGCTAATTCTCCTTGTTTTTCCTTGGCAATTTCAGATGGGCTTTTAGGAGATGATATTTTGAAGTATGTCTGTTTTTGCCGCACAATGAAAGTCAGCGGGGTCCGAATCATCACGGAAAAACATTGAAACATTTTAAAAATGTTCCACAGAAGAAAGAAAGTCATAAGGTTTGGAACAACAGTGAAGGTGAGGAAATATGAGCCACATATTTTCAGTTTTGTGTGAACTTCAAGGACGTTATTAATGGTTTTAATGTTTTGTTCCACAACTTAAATTATGCACAGTCAGACCTCAAACATGAATTTTGAAACCATTGTGTGCTTTTAAAAGTAAGTTGCTAACAAGTTGCTACATAAGGACTACCACTACCACAGGAAAGTGAGTTTTATGTGCTTTCTGAATGAGAGAACCACTGGTCCCTATTCTAAAAACCCATGCAAAATTCCTAAGGGAAATTCCCATAACTTATACTTTTGGGTTTTAGGACTACAAACTGAACAACTTTATGAGGATGCAATGTCTTCACAAGCCCATGCTGGTGCATTTTTGTGCTTGAAAAGGGATGTTATAATGCCGCACCATCTCAGTGATCCTGCGTTTGGCTGTCGGCACAATCCACCTCCCTTCACAGACGACTCGCTCTTCATTATGCATCTAGGGAGAGGGGGGGTCTCGTCTCTGTAATAATATCTCATGCTTGGTTAGAAGGCTGCTGCATAATTAGAGGGGGGAAAACTGATGGATGGGGGAGCAGGGTGGTGTGATGCTGAGCGGTGTGACCCCGCTGACCTTGTTATCATTATGGGTGGCAGGGTTGACCAGTCCAGCCCTGCTTCAGCAAGCAGCTGTTAACTTTAATGGCATCATTTGCTCTTCACCTTGTCACCCCCTCTACCTTTCTCTCTCTAACTCTCTCTCTGTCGCTTCCTCTCTGTGGTATCTTGTCTCACAGTCAAGGGCAGTTGAGAGCATGCCAAATCTGACTGGCAGCCTCATCAAGGTGAGGATTCACATGGTCATCTAGTAACAGAACCACCAAGTGAGGTTGATTCTTCTGAAAATCTTTTAAAAAAAAATCCACCAAATATTATTTTTTTAATAAACATTTACAAATAGACTACATATGCATTTACAGATAAATTACTTCCTACATGACTACAAAATATGACTATACCATAAAGTAGATACAGTGGCCCCAAAGAGTGGATAAAAACCTAAAGAACGTCTGACTATTATTGCATTATATAAGAAAATATTAAACTGAGTTGCCTCCATTTTAAAGACAGAGAGCACAAGCAAAGAAGTAATATTTTAAATAAATATAGCATTCAAAATGAAAAAAAAAAGAAGAGAAAGTATTTGGACATTTACCATTTGTAAGTTTGTTTTTGTTCCAATTTTTGTATCAATTGTAGGAAACCTGCATAAGTGAATTTATAAATCCACTAAGAATCACCATTTGGGTAATAGAAATTGTAATTAAAAGTGAGATTAAGAGAAAATGTGTCAAACATTTTGGGGAAAGAAAGAAAGAAAGAAAGAAAGAAAGAAAGAAAGAAAGAAAGAAAGAAGAGATTGAAATCACTTTTATTTACAACATATATATTACCTAGGTAATACCATACTTTGTTAGAAAGAAAGAAAGAAAGAACAAAAGAACGAACTCCAAAAAGAAAGAAAGAAAGAAAAAAGAAAGAAAGAAAGAACGAACTATGGAAAGAAAGAAAAAAGCAAAAAAAAAAAAATAGAAAAAAGAAAAAAAAAAACAGAAAAAGAAAAATAATGAAAAAAGAAAAATACAAAGAACTACTGAAAGAAAGAAAGAAAGAAAGATACAAAGAAAGAAAGAAAGATACAAAGAAAGATACAAAGAGAAAGAAAGATTTTCTTAATGATCTAACAACTCCTTGTGCAAGTAAGGGTGACAGAGGCACAGATGTTTCTTTTGTTTTTCTCCTTACAAATGCTGAAAATATTGCTTGGTAGCTGCTTGACAAATGTATCATTAAAAATCCAGCACGGCTGGCTCACTTTGGTTACGTGTGAGGAGGTGCCGCGGCCGCCTCATCAGCGAGCACGTGATGGGGAACTTCAGCTTTAAGAGAATGAATCTCCTGCTGTGGGATTAAATTGAGTTCTCTGGTAGCTTGATGAGTCAGTCTCATACGCACACAGTCTGAGGCAGCCTGAAGGCCAGGCGACACGGCAGACTCTCCTGAGCTCACTGATTTAAGTGGCAGTTCAGAGCATGGCCATCTGCACTATTTGGGTCAAGGACTTTGTGTTTCGATGCGCATATAAGACGATGCAGTGCTTATTAAACTCTAGCTATGGTGGTATCTCAGTGTAGTGAGGGTTTTGGAGAGCTCCTAAGCAGGTGTACTGTCTGAGAGATAGGGAGGGTGGAGTGAGAGAGAATGAGAATGAAAGCTGCAGAGTGCCGCAGTGCTGGAGCTCACCTTGTTAAGCCCCTCTCTGCGGGCAGGCCTTGCCCTTGCAAACAGCAGACCACCAGGCGGGTGTCTAAACCATGTACAATGATATTGGCCTATTAAAAGGAACATTTCAGTGTAGTGCAGGTTAAGTTCAATCAGTAGCATTTGTGGCATTATATTGAAAACAGAAATTATGATTTAGACAAGTCCCTCATTTTCAAAACAAAAATGGAGGCTACAGTGTGGCAGTTGAAATAAAAGCAAATGGGAACAATTTTTAATTTATTATGTAACCGAAGTAGCGACAGATCATTAAATCCATATTGTAATGTACATCCAAGAAGACTTGGTTTTACGCATCAAACTAAATAATTGGCTAAGTCATGTATGACACCAGAGAGAAATCTGCCAGATCAATGGAAGACCAAGTTATGATATTGTAATGAAAAATTGAAAAAAAAAAAAAAAAGCATAAGATCATTAAGATGCTTTTGGAAAATAGTCATTTTGAAAATAGAAAATGTCATGCAAGCACAAATGTGAAGCTCATGATTTTGTAATAGTAGCCTAACGTTACATTAATTTTTCTGTTAAAACGTGTGCATTATTTGACCCCTAAGCTGTCTAAATTATTTTTACGGCCATTTTGTAGTTTAGAGTTGCAAAATTGAATAAAACTTATATTTTTATTTTATATAGATTTATTTTATAATCGTGTTACCATGCTTATTGTTGGTGGCTATACTTCCAAACAATTTTAATGTTTACATAGATTTGGCCCCATTCACTTCATTTTAAATGCCTCAGTGTAAAAACAGATTTGCGTGTTTACGAAAAGGAGGGAAGGGTGGAAATGAATTTTGCTGTAATCAACATTATGTCAGAAATGCTGTCGTTTAAGTTGTAGTTAAGTTGTTTGTCTTCACTGTACCCTTCACAGAAGCGGCTTCCGTCGAGCACACCGCGGTAGTTCGCTCCATATGTTTACTTCTCTCGGGTACGTTTCTTCTCCCTTCCACTATTTTGCAGCATCTGATTCCAGCAGCTTCAAAGACCAACAAAATAAACACAAATGCAAACTTCTTTCTTCGCATTAGCGCATCACAACAACAAGCAGCAAGGGTATCTGACAGAATCTTCTCTGTCTTTATCGCAAGAGATATCAAACAGTCAGACTAGTTCTGAGGCAGCAGTTAGTTAGGCTGATGCCGTTCCAGACAGCTGTCATGGAAACAGATGTCTGTTCGGTTACAAGCTGCAGCTTTGCTCCCGTGGTAACGGCTTGCCGGTGCCTTTGATTGTGCCTCGCTGTGCCTGCTCCGAATGTGGCTTCCATTGAAGTCCCTGCACAAAGAGGCCTCATCATGTGATTGTTGGATTCATTAGTGGAAATTCCCCTACACTTCCTTCCAGATTTGAGGGCCCGAGTCAGCTGTGACATGGTTTTTGAAGAGAGCAGAGACCAGATGTGCTGTAATGATGGGGTGTTTTTGGTGTGCCTCCTCCTTCCCTTAATCTCCAACAAATTATCACTGTGTTTGATTATCAAACATCCTTCAGATGAGTTCTAAACGTTACCAGTTGGAACAACTAACTTCCATAAATATTAAAAAAATGAGCTAATCTACATTCCCCATTAGGCTTGAGGGTAGTTTTCATCTTCAGATCCAACAATAAGACTTGCAAGGAGACAATCTGCCATACAAGGTAGGCTCAAGAAACCTGAAGCTGTGAAAGGTTATGAGCACTAAATCCTCCTTGTTTTCACCAGACAAGGACAATTGGAGTCTTCTGACCTATAACTGTTGACCGCACATCCCGCTCTGAAGGTCTTGGATCTCAGTGGGAATTCAGAGGAGCTCAGCTCTGCAAGCGAAGGTCAGGACGGACCGCACCGAAGCCCAAGTGTTGAGATTCTCACCTCTGTTTATTTCATGAAAGAGAAGATGGCTTCACTCCTCCTCAGCCTGCTGTGCAGCTTATCTGTATTTAAGACAACACTCAAGGCATCTGTCTAGACGCAGGCTTAAAGCAGAGAACCGGACAGGACCGTTATATAGCTTGAGATAAACGACAGCACTAAGAGAATTTCTGGAGCAATGAACATGAACAACTGGCCAAGACTCTCACTATTCTCACTATATAATGAAAATTCTATCATAATTTACTAACCCTCGTGTGTTTCCAAACCTTTATGACCTTCTTTCCTCTTTGGTATTTTGATGAGACTTGTTGGAAAAATATAAAATAAATATCTGAATGATCTTTTTAATATAAGTCACAGATTTTGAAGATGATTAAATGACAATTATTTTTTGGAAAAAAAAAAAATTCCTTGAAAATGTTTCCTTGAAATCCTTCTGTTTAAATCATTTTGATGGGTTTAAATATTAACTGAATAAAGCGAATTGGATGAAGTTCTCCTCAGCTATGAAAACAATTGAAAAAAAAAATACTAAAAACAAAATCAGAATATCCCCATCATTTAGTTAAAATAACAGGTGAAGATGAGAAAGACTCACTAATAACAGGGCAAAGCTAGATTTTTGTAAAGATAAAATCTGTATTCTACTCTAAGCTTTCAGCATGAACTGCAGTGACACCTGCTGTTCATACTGAGGCATTTCAGAGCCATGACCATTTCTTAACTGAAAACACCTTGCTGAAAATAAGAGCAAGATGATGCATTCAGAGATAAAGAATCAATAATACATTAAGGTGGAGACTTACACCGGTACACTCACTACAATTATTTTTGTGACTTGTAATGCATCCAAAAAAATGTTCTAAGTGCTTATATTTCTGAGAGATGGGAAAATAAGTACCAGCAATCAATCTCGGGAACAACATATATGAGAATTTAATTGACAGAACAATCAAAAACAAACATTTTGGATAAGCATTGCTCTTCAGAAAAGAAGAAATCTTGTTTCGAGTGTTTATAACATTACAACACTAGCCCAACAAAATAAAAAAAAAAAAATAAAAAATAAAAAAAAAAAGTGCATTAGCCATCGAGGGTAAACAAACTACAACCTCATCCTAGACACCTAAAACAAAATGTAGCATTATAAAATGAACGTGGCAACAGTGCACTAACACAGGAGCTTTGCTCCTCCATCCCTGGACAGTTTGTCTGCTTCCTCATTGCCTGTATAGCCAGCATGACCTGGAATGTGCATCTAGAAATGAAGAATAAGAGAGACCATTTCTTCATTTGTACATTTGTAGCCATTTCTTCATTTGTAGTCATTTCACTGGCCATGCCATGCATTTGTTTCATTACTCATAGCATAATGCCAAGCATGCATGAGAACATCTGAAAGTGAGCAGCAGGGTTCTGACATGGAGACATGGTCCTCAGAAAATTTTAGCAAAAAATGCAAACACAATTTCTTCAAAAAACGAAATATTACATATTAACATTAAAGCTAAATATTAATGTGAATATGAAACTATACACCATGTTCATTAGGTGTACAGCAATACACAAAGCGATATGTAATTGCCTCATTCAATAAATAGCTATTGTAGCCTGAAGGTATCTCTCAATTTCTTAAAGTTCTGGCATAATCTTCAATATGAATATTAGATTTAATACTTGGATACTGATTTAATATTGTTGGAGCTGGACCCTGTAACTGAATTTATTCATTTATGTTTGATTGTAGAGTGCTAGTAACTACAGTTATCCAGCCAGTTTACATCAATACCAAATTCTGAACAAGAAGTGCAGTATATTCACTATTCTACATTCAGAAGGAGTTAAAGATTACTTCCAGACAATATAACGGCCTTAAATCACAGCATTCTTAATAGATCAGCTGCTCTGATATTACTTTCCCTCCTTAATCACCTGCATCAGTGAAAATTATGAAGATGTGCAAGACATCTCTCTTTGTGTGCATTTATCAAAAATGATAGAGTGAAAGTCTACAGATGCACATTTACATCCCAAAAGAATGTTTACACACAAAGGTTGGGACATTATGCTTGAAATGCACAAACGTATGAGCAGATGCCATATTGTACATCACTGTGAGTACAGATAAAACATACCCATTCGACCTCAAGTTCTGCATTTAGTTTATCCAGCTTTAGGAAGTCGTCCTTGTTGACTATGGCCCCACCACTTTTAAGCCTCCAGCCATTAGACTTCCAAGTCTTAACCCAACTTGTAACGCCTTTGGAAAGCAAAAAAAGTAACAGTGCACAAATACTAAAATAAATAAACTCAAAATTACTATTTGTAAATTATGTGCATGTATGAGAGTATATTATAAAGTATTAAGAAGTATTTGAACAGAAAAGCAGGGAGCACATACCATTAATGGTGAACTTGCTGTCCGTGTATAGCACAACCTTTTTAAAATTATTTTCTCTGGCTTGCTCAAGTGCCTTGCAAGCAGCCTGTGAAGAAATGTTTAATGATACGGTTATCGATAAAAGGGTATAAAAAAAAAAACACTGCTTGTGAACACCTCACTGTTTTTACCTGCAGTTCTGCTCTTTGGTTGGTCTGTCTTCCTGGAAGCCTCTCAGCCACTTTACTGAGGAAAAAAGTATTTAAATAATTAAAAAACATTTTTTGACACTTACAAAACAGTGAAAATGTTTACATGGCAAAAATGAAAGTATTGTTGTTGTTGTTTTTTTAGAATGCAATTAATCAGAGATGACTTACAGTGGATGATCACAACCCCAATATACACCAATTCCTGCACGTGCTCCTTTTCTCCCATTGGCTGTGCAGCAGCCATCAGTGTATACTACTACAGCATCACCTGTAATAAATGCATAAAATATTTTACTATGGTATAAAAGCAATAAACAGTTTACTATGGTAAAACCTTAATTTAAAACCTACAACACTATAATTAGTCTATTATTTGTAAATATTGTAACATATGCATTTATATAATATGTATATATATTAGTCAACATTTGAAGTGGATCAAAACCTTTAATATGTGTTAAGGTTGTGCTAAAACCTAAAACCAAAATGTGTTCTTGTCTTAGGACAGCTTTGATGAACTTTTTTTGATCCACTTAAAATGCTGACTACTGTATATGCATACCCATTATCTACTGTAAGACTATTGTAGACTAACATATGTATATGTAACAATTACTCATATATGTAAATCCATCACTACTGGCTGCAGCTGTCTTTGGCTGTGGGACCTCAGTGAGTTTCACTCGTTTTGGATAGGATGGTCCCTCATCATCATCATCAGATTCCTCATATGTCCTTTTCCTTCCAAGGGGAACAGCCATTGAGGCATGAGGCACATTCCTAGAAGGCAGGACCTCATAGTCACATCCTTAAATGGAAACAAATGTCAGTGTTAATCGCTTGCATTACAGTATATTTTAGCTACCTATCAATCCAAAATTCCTGCGACGTGACATGCTACAATCCATCTACAATCATTTTAAACAGCATTTCATCAATTCTTTTTAATTACAGTGAAGTCTGATTTTATAACCTTGTATTTATTAAGAGACCACAAGAAATGATTCATTGGTTATAGCCAGGGCCATTTAACAAAGTAGTGAAAGCAAAAAGATGAAAGGAAGTTGTGACCAGTTATAGCAGATAAGGCTGGAACAAGTGGGGTAAGCTGTGCCACTTTTTACATTAGTTGTCCTGTAGGCAAATCAATATCAATAAAGAAATTTCAACTAAAATTCTATAACATAAGTCATATAAATATGATCCAAAGATGACGTATGTCACATAGTAAGGGCAAAAACATTCACATTAAACGACCTCAGAGCACATCCTATACAGCTGTCTGCCGGTCTCTCAATTTATGGTCACATGACAAAAATAAAGCACGAATTTGCTTTATTAATTTATAATTTGCTTATTCTTAATCCTCCCCCTCTTGCACGCTTTTCTTTACACACCTGAAAACCTGATGATGCATAACATGGTGGAGGTGGATTTTTATAAGGGGTGTGTATGGAATATGTCATCTTAAATAAACGTACACTTTTTAAATGACCTTTTGGTCTCCCAAAAGATGATGTTGCAGACAGGCTCCTCACAAAGACCCAAGCATCCTGTTCAGAAGCGAACTTCTTAAAAATCGCAGAGAGAAACTTCTCCACCTGATGTTTACATTCCTCCCTTTAGGAGAGAATACGCAGTCAAGCAATGCTCAAAATGCGCGCACAATTACAATGAATAGATATCATATAGTTGGTCACCATTTTGGTATACTCCTGATCTAAATCCTTCACAGCGTAGAAAAAGTTTCCTTTCTTGCCCATCTCTTCTGCGGCGTCACAGAAAGCCCTGCGTACAACATTAAAAAAAAACCAGGCAGTCTCAACATAGTCTCTGCTTAGAGCAGAGTAAACACGACAACATCCTTTAGTGGTGGCATTCTTAAAAGACAGTGAAATCTTTCACAAAATACTTATGGCTTCAGTAATTTTGACTGTAGTTCGCAAAACCTCCGCAGCAGGTGTAACGCCTGCCTCCTCTACATTAGCGGTCAGCTGAGCAAACGCTTCAATTTGCTTTTTCAGTCCAGTTCACAGAGCGCTACCGCCACCAACTGAAGTGGAGTGTGGCTACTGGAAGCACGAGACAACCTTGAGAACCTATTAAATGAAAATAATAATAAAATGAAAGTATTGAGTCACAGTGCCTCGGTCATATTTAATATTGTGGCATTAAGAGAGAAATTTCATTTAGTGAGTCGAAAGCACACAGGGCGAACAGTGCAGTCTGATTCCTCAACATATGATTCTTATGAACCGATTCTTTTGATTAACATACCGCGCGACCAACGTAGTCCGAATACCAAAGGAATGACTCGTATGAATCGGATCTTTTTGGTAAATCAATCAATCAAACAAACAAACAGCCCAGTTTGCGAACGAATGACTCTTTTGAACATCGGATCTTCTATCTTTTTTTTTTTTTTTATTAACAAAAACAAGTTACATGTATATAACAAACATTATACATGATAAAACAATTATACACTAGAGGGGCTGTATACTGATACAGATTTATAGAAAAATATTAAAATGTTTACAAACTTTCACCGTTTTAATTGCCTTTTGTTTAATAGAAAATCTTATAGTATCAATATAATGCTCCATTTCCTTCCTAAAAGAAAAAAAACAAGGTTTTTTGCTGGAAAACTTACATTTGTGAATATGAAATTTTGCATGTAAAAGAATAAGATTTATCATGTAAACGTGATTGTGCTTTTCTCTGCTATTCTCTAGGATACCAAATAATACATATTTCCAAAACAAAACAAAATGATTGTCAATATTTTGTACAATAAAATCACAGACATTTTGCCAAAACGTTTTTACAAAAGGGCAATGCCAAAACAAATGTACCACAGTTTCATGGCAACTGACACAAAAAGAGCAACTAAAATCAATATCCGATTTAAATTTTACCAAATAATATTTGGGTGGATAAATCCTGTGTATAATTTTGAATGATACTTCCTTTACCTTGTTTGTAATTAAATATTGATTAGGTATTAGCCAAACCTTTTTCCAAACAATATTGTCTGTCAGGTGATTCCAATATGAATAAACATAAGGCAAAAACACAATGTCTCGTTGAAATAAAGCTCTTACAGAACTGTTGTGTGACTTAAGAGAAAAACAAATGTTACCTATATAAGAACTTCTTACATTAGACAGAGACCACTGTTGGATGTTAATTCTTGTCTGATGTTTAAATAACATACAAACTTCAGGAGAAATAGCCCCAAAAACTTTGGCATAGTCCCCTGGTGTTACAGGAATCTTATAATGTGCCAAAAATTCACCATAAGTAAAAAGAAAACCATTTATATAAAATTTATATAAAATTCTGATGTCAAACCATCAGTACCTGGTGATTTGGAATTTTTCAAATGATTAATTGCTTCCATCAGCTCACAAATTGTAACAGGTCTATCACAGAGCTCCATTTCAGTTCTATTAATAGGTTTAATCGGGAACAAATTTAAAAAAGCATCAGCTGACACCTGAGAGTAACTGGAGGTATACAAATTTTTATAAAATTCACTACAATACTGAGAGATTATTTTATGATCATCCGTTATGACCCCATTAATATTTAATTTACTAATAGTATTATAAACAAAATTCCGCTTTTCTAAAATAAAAAAAATAATGTGAATTTTGTTCCCCTACCTCCAGCCATTTCTTTCTGGAACGAATAAAGGCACCTTCAGCTTTTTTCTTATACAAATCATCTAGTTTACTTGACAACTCAGCCATTTCTAATTTTTCATCCTCTAAAAGACAATCTGGATGTCTCTGAGACAAATTTGTTATTCTTGTTATAATTCTAATTTCTTCAGCTCGTTTACTTTTGGCCATAAAGGAACCATACTTTCTTATATATTTGCCAATTTCAAACTTTAAGAGTTCCCAATTTTTCCCGAAGGCATTTTCCAGTTTAGCTTTAGACCAAAAACTACAAATCAAATCTTTAACTTTCTTTTGGACCTCATTATGCAGCAAAAGGGAATTATTAAGTTTCCAATATGAAATATTTGCATAATGGTTTTTGGAGTGCAGGTTCACATTTCTATAGATGGCTTTATGATCTGTTAAAGGAGTAGGTAAAGTATTTACTTCTACTCCATCTTTGCCAAAACTTTCAGAAATTAACCAATAGTCTATTCTGGATAGATTAGAGCCTGACTTGTTACTCCAAGTGAAAACTATGTCATTTGGGTGTTTAACTCTCCAAATATCTTTAAGATTATACTTATCCATAAAATTTATAAGGTTAATATTTGTTGAATTTGATCGACTTGGTGGCCATTTATCTACAGCATAATCCTGAATAATGTTAAAATCCCCTCCCATTATTATATAAGCATTTGGATATTTGTCCAACCAACCTTTAAAGGTGTTCTCGACAGTGCCCAAAAGACTATCATTTTCTGATTTCCTATTATACCCATAAACATTAGCTGTAATAATAAATATACCATTACAATTGAGTAACATACAAACAAAGTGACCTTCAGGATCACTTACACATTGCACAACTTCACCATGAAATCTATTCTTAAGTGTTATTACCCCAGCTGAATGTTCAGAACCATGGGAAAACCATACTGAATTCCCCCACTGAGCATTCCAAAATTGCATTCCTCATTAACAAACATCAAAAATCATATAAGATATAACAAAAATCAGACCTGTATTGTTCAGCAAATAAAAATCGTGCTTTTCTTTTAATATTATTACGCAGCCCCTAGCGTTAAAAGAGAAAATAGATCAATTTAACAGATTAACAGAACAAATTGAAAAATACGTAAACCTTTGGATAAATATAAGAAACTTAAAAACTCAGGTTGAGCCGAGATCAGCACCTATAAAAATAATTACAACAAGGATAACTGATCAATAGCCTTTCAATTGGCAGTTTTCCCTTGAAAGAATAACCGGAAAGCCACAACAAGAGGACAACTTCTGTTGGCCACTTTCACTAACATGAAATAACAGAACCTCAAATTTCAAGTGGACCACAACAAGCTTATGTTTCTTTTACAGCTCCACACCGTCAATAAAACCTCGACCTCCAACAAAGTATGCCGATTTACCCCTTTTCTCGTGCCTTTTTAATCAAAAGCCATAATTTCTGCCTTGAATCTCTGTCCTCCTTCGTTAAATCTTCGGTGAAACTCAAGCCGTGATCTCGAAGGAACGGGCAGTTTTTTGCAGCTTTCCACACTGCTTCCCTGTATCTCCTCACCGCGAAGCGAACGATGACAGCTCGAGGCCTTGACTCATTCAAACGCTTGGATCCCAACCGGTGCGCCACATCAATCGCAGCTGGCAACTGATCTCTTTGTTGCGGTAACACTTCTTGACAGATACGAATCACCTCCTCACGAACATTGTCCTTCGCCGCTTCTGGGATGCCGTGCACTTTCATGTTCCATCTCCATGTCTGCCACACGATTCATGCAGGTCATAGTAGATTGTTCACTTATCTCTACACGTCTTTCAACAGAGCCCAACTTTTCTCTTAAGTCCTTAATTTCTCCTCGTGTAGCTTTGACCATCTCTTCTAGCGCATCGCTTCTTGTATTGATGAGATGAGCCAATTTAGCGACAATCTCATCAGACTTCAAGTTGTCTGCACTGAACTGGGAAAGTGTAGGTTTCTTGGCGATTGGAGGCTTGCTGGGTGTTAAGGGAAGTGGGGGAAATTCTTCTTCATTTGCCAAATCATGAATCATCCCATCTTCATAATCATGATCACTGTTAGCTACCCTGTCATCACTGTTCGCTGCTTTGCTAACAGCACAAAATCGTTTTTGTGCAGATTTAGGCATTTTGCTTTAAGGTAGTAACATAAGTAATACGCCAAAGTACTGTATACTTTTGCTTAATGCGAAGTAACTTTCCGAAACCCCCCCCCCCTTAAAACATGATACATATTAAATGCATGATTTTTAAACTTCTTCATAGATTGCAAGTCAGTATTTTCAGTAAAAGGTAAACAACCCTATTTTAATGACTGCCCAAAAACTATTTTATAATCTTGTATATGTGAATTATTATTATTACTATTTTTTTTAAATTAATAATAATACTTTTATTCCTTTAGACAACATATAAGTAAAAGAGCGGGCGCATGGCGCCCTCTGCGCCCGGGATTGTGATTACATTTCCCATCATGCAACACACCAACGCGCTTTTTATCGGCCTCTCGCGAGGATACGGCCTCTTCCCAGGCCGTCGTTGAAAGAGGTGAGAGTACTGAATGTGCCCAGCTAAAGAGTTATCCAATTAAAATGTCTGAAAAATGTCATATTTGTGACCACGATAGACCTTTATGTGATGTTTAGATAGGGATGCGTTAGATGCGAGTGTATTAGAGAATGGATGGCTATTTTAGAAATAGAAGTGTATATAGTTGAGATGTGCTAGCAGACGTGTCTGTACTTCAGTGTTACTGGGCCCAGTGTGCTGTTCTCAGATAGTCTAAAATGCTTATATATAGTAAAAGATTATATCTCGATGGTCCATATTTGCGGTAGAATTAAGCCTGTAATGTAAATGTAGTCATACTATACTAGCTAGTCAGTGCTAACGACATGCTAAGAACATGCTTGGAGTTAGCCGAAACGGTCTGCTTAACGGTAGCTGCTGAATTAATTTACCGAGAACAGCTGAAGTTAAGCTAATAAAGTCGGAGATTGACAATTTCATCAAATCCCGATTTATGTAATTATATAGCTCTGGTATGAATTCTGATGTTTAGTATGTCACCTTGCTCACCTGCAGACACAGTAGGTTGTTTGTCATTTTTGAAGCATAGTTAAGTTGTTTTAATTTTACTCTGCCTCATGTTGTTCTAATCCTTAGTGACTTGCTTCTGCAGACCACAAAAGATGTTACTGCTGACGCCTTTAGTCTACATTCACTTTCATTGCTTTTTTTTTTTTCTCCATAAATTGAAAGTAGATTGAGACTGAGGCTGTCAGTTTCCAGCATTTATTTGTGTGTTATGAGGATGTACTCTTTTAGATTGGGAACAACTTGGGAGTTAATTAATTAGACATTTCATACTTTTGAGTGAGCAGTTTCTGCTTTTTTTTATTAATGTTTTTTTTAATTTTATTTTTCATTTTAATTAATGTTTATGTTTCAGACGCGGGCCATGTTCAGTACCAGCGCGAAAATAGTGAAGCCGAATGGAGAAAAGCCAGACGAGTTTGAGTCTGGCATTTCCTAGGTATAATATATGATCATATCTTTTTGAAATGTGATCGTGCGTCTAGCTTCTAACTATAAGCTGTTGTCTGTCTGATGCAGGCTCTTCTTGAGCTGGAGATGAACTCTGATTTGAAGGCTCAGCTGAGGGAGCTTCACATCACTGCTGCTAAGGTAAAAGCCCTGCTGGTTCATTCGTTTTGAATGAATGCCATCACATCAGTAATTCAGCTATAGCTGCTTCAGAATAAGTAGCTGTTTGAACTGATAGTTGACAACCAACGTGGACATCCTGTGAGTTGGCCCTCATGTGGCTCTGTCCGTGTGGCGTAAGGGAGCGCAGCACTTCGGTGCCATAACGTACAGTCCCGTTCCACGATGTTGGCTAGCAAGCTTGTCCCCGGCCTCTGGCTGGTGTGGACGGCGTCCTGTATATTCCCAGATCTTCCCAGAGCCCTTTGGGCCGTTACTGGGGAGGTAAACCATGCAGTGCACATGCTTTTTAGAGCAACAATGATGTGATTTCTGCTGAAGAATTGGCATGTTGACCGCCAAAATAATTCTCTTAATCTTGATTTGATCTTGTTTTCCAGAGAAGAATCCTGCCTAAACCCACAAGGAAAAGCCGCACAAAAAACAAGCAGAAGCGCCCCAGGAGGTAAATGTCATCTTGTTGCATTTTGGAAGCTGTTTGCGGAGTCAGGGTTAGTAGTGATTGCTTTTTTCAGTGTGATTGTGCCTATTTAGCAGTGTTGTGCTATTTAGCCTGTTAGCGTATAGAAAACCAACGTGGACATCCTGTGAGTTGGCCCTCATGTGGCTCTGTCCGTGTGGCGTAAGGGAGCGCAGCACTTCGGTGCCATAACGTACAGTCCCGTTCCACGATGTTGGATAGCAAGCTTGTCCCCGGCCTCTGGCTGGTGTGGACGGCGTCCTGTATATTCCCAGATCTTCCCAGAGCCCTTTGGGCCGTTACTGGGGAGGTAAACCATGCAGTGCACAGCCAAAACTGTTATATTTAAGATGCTTAATTTTTGGGTCTCATGAGCTTCTGTTTAGTGGCAAAGTTAACCCACTTAATTATTTTTCCATTTCAGCCGAACTCTGACTAACGTGCATGACGCTATCCTTGAGGACCTTGTCTTCCCCAGCGAGATTGTTGGCAAAAGGATTCGCGTGAAACTGGACAGCAGCAGGCTCATCAAGGTCCACCTCGACAAGGCACAGCAAAACAATGTTGAACACAAAGTGAGTACCTCCCTCTTAGAATTTTTTTCATTTATTTATTTTTTTTTTTAGTTGTAATCACCCAACGTGGACATCCTGTGAGTTGGCCCTCATGTGGCTCTGTCCGTGTGGCGTAAGGGAGCGCAGCACTTCGGTGCCATAACGTACAGTCCCGTTCCACGACGTTGGATAGCAAGCTTGTCCCCGGCCTCTGGCTGGTGTGGACGGCGTCCTGTATATTCCCAGATCTTCCCAGAGCCCTTTGGGCCGTTACTGGGGAGGTAAACCATGCAGTGCACAGCCAAAACTGTTATATTTAAGATGCTTAATTTTTGGGTCTCATGAGCTTCTGTTTAGTGGCAAAGTTAACCCACTTAATTATTTTTCAATTTCAGCCAAACTCTGACTAACGTGCATGACGCTATCCTTGAGGACCTTGCCTTCCCCAGTGAGATTGTTGGCAAAAGGATTCGCGTGAAACTGGACAGCAGCAGGCTCATCAAGGTCCACCTCGACAAGGCACAGCAAAACAATGTTGAACACAAAGTGAGTACCTCCCTCTTAGAATTTTTTCATTTATTTATTTTTTTTTTAGTTGTAATCACCCAACGTGGACATCCTGTGAGTTGGCCCTCATATGGCTCTGTCCGTGTGGCGTAAGGGAGCGCAGCACTTCGGTGCCATAACGTACAGTCCCGTTCCACGATGTTGGATAGCAAGCTTGTCCCCGGCCTCTGGCTGGTGTGGACGGCGTCCTGTATATTCCCAGATCTTCCCAGAGCCCTTTGGGCCGTTACTGGGGAGGTAAACCATGCAGTGCACAGCCAAAACTGTTATATTTAAGGTGCTTAATTTTTGGGTCTCATGAGCTTCTGTTTAGTGGCAAAGTTAACCCACTTAATTATTTTTCCATTTCAGCCGAACTCTGACTAACGTGCATGACGCTATCCTTGAGGACCTTGTCTTCCCCAGCGAGATTGTTGGCAAAAGGATTCGCGTGAAACTGGACAGCAGCAGGCTCATCAAGGTCCACCTCGACAAGGCACAGCAAAACAATGTTGAACACAAAGTGAGTACCTCCCTCTTAGAATTTTTTCATTTATTTATTTTTTTTTTAGTTGTAATCACCCAACGTGGACATCCTGTGAGTTGGCCCTCATATGGCTCTGTCCGTGTGGCGTAAGGGAGCGCAGCACTTCGGTGCCATAACGTACAGTCCCGTTCCACGATGTTGGATAGCAAGCTTGTCCCCGGCCTCTGGCTGGTGTGGACGGCGTCCTGTATATTCCCAGATCTTCCCAGAGCCCTTTGGGCCGTTACTGGGGAGGTAAACCATGCAGTGCACAGCCAAAACTGTTATATTTAAGATGCTTAATTTTTGGGTCTCATGAGCTTCTGTTTAGTGGCAAAGTTAACCCACTTAATTATTTTTCCATTTCAGCCGAACTCTGACTAACGTGCATGACGCTATCCTTGAGGACCTTGTCTTCCCCAGCGAGATTGTTGGCAAAAGGATTCGCGTGAAACTGGACAGCAGCAGGCTCATCAAGGTCCACCTCGACAAGGCACAGCAAAACAATGTTGAACACAAAGTGAGTACCTCCCTCTTAGAATTTTCTCATTTATTAACTTTTTTTTTAGTTGTAATCACCCAACGTGGACATCCTGTGAGTTGGCCCTCATATGGCTCTGTCCGTGTGGCGTAAGGGAGCGCAGCACTTCGGTGCCATAACGTACAGTCCCGTTCCACGATGTTGGATAGCAAGCTTGTCCCCGGCCTCTGGCTGGTGTGGACGGCGTCCTGTATATTCCCAGATCTTCCCAGAGCCCTTTGGGCCGTTACTGGGGAGGTAAACCATGCAGTGCACAGCCAAAACTGTTATATTTAAGATGCTTAATTTTTGGGTCTCATGAGCTTCTGTTTAGTGGCAAAGTTAACCCACTTAATTATTTTTCCATTTCAGCCGAACTCTGACTAACGTGCATGACGCTATCCTTGAGGACCTTGTCTTCCCCAGCGAGATTGTTGGCAAAAGGATTCGCGTGAAACTGGACAGCAGCAGGCTCATCAAGGTCCACCTCGACAAGGCACAGCAAAACAATGTTGAACACAAAGTGAGTACCTCCCTCTTAGAATTTTCTCATTTATTAACTTTTTTTTTAGTTGTAATCACCCAACGTGGACATCCTGTGAGTTGGCCCTCATATGGCTCTGTCCGTGTGGCGTAAGGGAGCGCAGCACTTCGGTGCCATAACGTACAGTCCCGTTCCACGATGTTGGATAGCAAGCTTGTCCCCGGCCTCTGGCTGGTGTGGACGGCGTCCTGTATATTCCCAGATCTTCCCAGAGCCCTTTGGGCCGTTACTGGGGAGGTAAACCATGCAGTGCACAGCCAAAACTGTTATATTTAAGATGCTTAATTTTTGGGTCTCATGAGCTTCTGTTTAGTGGCAAAGTTAACCCACTTAATTATTTTTCCATTTCAGCCGAACTCTGACTAACGTGCATGACGCTATCCTTGAGGACCTTGTCTTCCCCAGCGAGATTGTTGGCAAAAGGATTCGCGTGAAACTGGACAGCAGCAGGCTCATCAAGGTCCACCTCGACAAGGCACAGCAAAACAATGTTGAACACAAAGTGAGTACCTCCCTCTCAGAATTTTTTCATTTATTTATTTTTTTTTTTAGTTGTAATCACCCAACGTGGACATCCTGTGAGTTGGCCCTCATGTGGCTCTGTCCGTGTGGCGTAAGGGAGCGCAGCACTTCGGTGCCATAACGTACAGTCCCGTTCCATGACGTTGGATAGCAAGCTTGTCCCCGGCCTCTGGCTGGTGTGGACGGCGTCCTGTATATTCCCAGATCTTCCCAGAGCCCTTTGGGCCGTTACTGGGGAGGTAAACCATGCAGTGCACAGCCAAAACTGTTATATTTAAGATGCTTAATTTTTGGGTCTCATGAGCTTCTGTTTAGTGGCAAAGTTAACCCACTTAATTATTTTTCAATTTCAGCCAAACTCTGACTAACGTGCATGACGATATCCTTGAGGACCTTGCCTTCCCCAGTGAGATTGTTGGCAAAAGGATTCGCGTGAAACTGGACAGCAGCAGGCTCATCAAGGTCCACCTCGACAAGGCACAGCAAAACAATGTTGAACACAAAGTGAGTACCTCCCTCTCAGAATTTTTTCATTTATTTATTTTTTTTTTTAGTTGTAATCACCCAACGTGGACATCCTGTGAGTTGGCCCTCATATGGCTCTGTCCGTGTGGCGTAAGGGAGCGCAGCACTTCGGTGCCATAACGTACAGTCCCGTTCCACGATGTTGGATAGCAAGCTTGTCCCCGGCCTCTGGCTGGTGTGGACGGCGTCCTGTATATTCCCAGATCTTCCCAGAGCCCTTTGGGCCGTTACTGGGGAGGTAAACCATGCAGTGCACAGCCAAAACTGTTATATTTAAGATGCCTAATTTTTGGGTCTCATGAGCTTCTGTTTAGTGGCAAAGTTAACCCACTTAATTATTTTTCAATTTCAGCCAAACTCTGACTAACGTGCATGACGATATCCTTGAGGACCTTGCCTTCCCCAGTGAGATTGTTGGCAAAAGGATTCGCGTGAAACTGGACAGCAGCAGGCTCATCAAGGTCCACCTCGACAAGGCACAGCAAAACAATGTTGAACACAAAGTGAGTACCTCCCTCTCAGAATTTTTTCATTTATTTATTTTTTTTTTTAGTTGTAATCACCCAACGTGGACATCCTGTGAGTTGGCCCTCATATGGCTCTGTCCGTGTGGCGTAAGGGAGCGCAGCACTTCGGTGCCATAACGTACAGTCCCGTTCCACGATGTTGGATAGCAAGCTTGTCCCCGGCCTCTGGCTGGTGTGGACGGCGTCCTGTATATTCCCAGATCTTCCCAGAGCCCTTTGGGCCGTTACTGGGGAGGTAAACCATGCAGTGCACAGCCAAAACTGTTATATTTAAGATGCCTAATTTTTGGGTCTCATGAGCTTCTGTTTAGTGGCAAAGTTAACCCACTTAATTATTTTTCCATTTCAGCCGAACTCTGACTAACGTGCATGACGCTATCCTTGAGGACCTTGTCTTCCCCAGCGAGATTGTTGGCAAAAGGATTCGCGTGAAACTGGACAGCAGCAGGCTCATCAAGGTCCACCTCGACAAGGCACAGCAAAACAATGTTGAACACAAAGTGAGTACCTCCCTCTTAGAATTTTTTCATTTATTTATTTTTTTTTTAGTTGTAATCACCCAACGTGGACATCCTGTGAGTTGGCCCTCATATGGCTCTGTCCGTGTGGCGTAAGGGAGCGCAGCACTTCGGTGCCATAACGTACAGTCCCGTTCCACGACGTTGGATAGCAAGCTTGTCCCCGGCCTCTGGCTGGTGTGGACGGCGTCCTGTATATTCCCAGATCTTCCCAGAGCCCTTTGGGCCGTTACTGGGGAGGTAAACCATGCAGTGCACAGCCAAAACTGTTATATTTAAGATGCTTAATTTTTGGGTCTCATGAGCTTCTGTTTAGTGGCAAAGTTAACCCACTTAATTATTTTTCCATTTCAGCCGAACTCTGACTAACGTGCATGACGCTATCCTTGAGGACCTTGTCTTCCCCAGCGAGATTGTTGGCAAAAGGATTCGCGTGAAACTGGACAGCAGCAGGCTCATCAAGGTCCACCTCGACAAGGCACAGCAAAACAATGTTGAACACAAAGTGAGTACCTCCCTCTTAGAATTTTTTCATTTATTTATTTTTTTTTTAGTTGTAATCACCCAACGTGGACATCCTGTGAGTTGGCCCTCATATGGCTCTGTCCGTGTGGCGTAAGGGAGCGCAGCACTTCGGTGCCATAACGTACAGTCCCGTTCCACGACGTTGGATAGCAAGCTTGTCCCCGGCCTCTGGCTGGTGTGGACGGCGTCCTGTATATTCCCAGATCTTCCCAGAGCCCTTTGGGCCGTTACTGGGGAGGTAAACCATGCAGTGCACAGCCAAAACTGTTATATTTAAGATGCCTAATTTTTGGGTCTCATGAGCTTCTGTTTAGTGGCAAAGTTAACCCACTTAATTATTTTTCAATTTCAGCCAAACTCTGACTAACGTGCATGACGATATCCTTGAGGACCTTGCCTTCCCCAGTGAGATTGTTGGCAAAAGGATTCGCGTGAAACTGGACAGCAGCAGGCTCATCAAGGTCCACCTCGACAAGGCACAGCAAAACAATGTTGAACACAAAGTGAGTACCTCCCTCTCAGAATTTTTTCATTTATTTATTTTTTTTTTTAGTTGTAATCACCCAACGTGGACATCCTGTGAGTTGGCCCTCATATGGCTCTGTCCGTGTGGCGTAAGGGAGCGCAGCACTTCGGTGCCATAACGTACAGTCCCGTTCCACGATGTTGGATAGCAAGCTTGTCCCCGGCCTCTGGCTGGTGTGGACGGCGTCCTGTATATTCCCAGATCTTCCCAGAGCCCTTTGGGCCGTTACTGGGGAGGTAAACCATGCAGTGCACAGCCAAAACTGTTATATTTAAGATGCCTAATTTTTGGGTCTCATGAGCTTCTGTTTAGTGGCAAAGTTAACCCACTTAATTATTTTTCCATTTCAGCCGAACTCTGACTAACGTGCATGACGCTATCCTTGAGGACCTTGTCTTCCCCAGCGAGATTGTTGGCAAAAGGATTCGCGTGAAACTGGACAGCAGCAGGCTCATCAAGGTCCACCTCGACAAGGCACAGCAAAACAATGTTGAACACAAAGTGAGTACCTCCCTCTTAGAATTTTTTCATTTATTTATTTTTTTTTTAGTTGTAATCACCCAACGTGGACATCCTGTGAGTTGGCCCTCATATGGCTCTGTCCGTGTGGCGTAAGGGAGCGCAGCACTTCGGTGCCATAACGTACAGTCCCGTTCCACGACGTTGGATAGCAAGCTTGTCCCCGGCCTCTGGCTGGTGTGGACGGCGTCCTGTATATTCCCAGATCTTCCCAGAGCCCTTTGGGCCGTTACTGGGGAGGTAAACCATGCAGTGCACAGCCAAAACTGTTATATTTAAGATGCTTAATTTTTGGGTCTCATGAGCTTCTGTTTAGTGGCAAAGTTAACCCACTTAATTATTTTTCCATTTCAGCCGAACTCTGACTAACGTGCATGACGCTATCCTTGAGGACCTTGTCTTCCCCAGCGAGATTGTTGGCAAAAGGATTCGCGTGAAACTGGACAGCAGCAGGCTCATCAAGGTCCACCTCGACAAGGCACAGCAAAACAATGTTGAACACAAAGTGAGTACCTCCCTCTTAGAATTTTTTCATTTATTTATTTTTTTTTTAGTTGTAATCACCCAACGTGGACATCCTGTGAGTTGGCCCTCATATGGCTCTGTCCGTGTGGCGTAAGGGAGCGCAGCACTTCGGTGCCATAACGTACAGTCCCGTTCCACGACGTTGGATAGCAAGCTTGTCCCCGGCCTCTGGCTGGTGTGGACGGCGTCCTGTATATTCCCAGATCTTCCCAGAGCCCTTTGGGCCGTTACTGGGGAGGTAAACCATGCAGTGCACAGCCAAAACTGTTATATTTAAGATGCTTAATTTTTGGGTCTCATGAGCTTCTGTTTAGTGGCAAAGTTAACCCACTTAATTATTTTTCCATTTCAGCCGAACTCTGACTAACGTGCATGACGCTATCCTTGAGGACCTTGTCTTCCCCAGCGAGATTGTTGGCAAAAGGATTCGCGTGAAACTGGACAGCAGCAGGCTCATCAAGGTCCACCTCGACAAGGCACAGCAAAACAATGTTGAACACAAAGTGAGTACCTCCCTCTTAGAATTTTTTTCATTTATTTATTTTTTTTTTTAGTTGTAATCACCCAACGTGGACATCCTGTGAGTTGGCCCTCATGTGGCTCTGTCCGTGTGGCGTAAGGGAGCGCAGCACTTCGGTGCCATAACGTACAGTCCCGTTCCACGACGTTGGATAGCAAGCTTGTCCCCGGCCTCTGGCTGGTGTGGACGGCGTCCTGTATATTCCCAGATCTTCCCAGAGCCCTTTGGGCCGTTACTGGGGAGGTAAACCATGCAGTGCACAGCCAAAACTGTTATATTTAAGATGCTTAATTTTTGGGTCTCATGAGCTTCTGTTTAGTGGCAAAGTTAACCCACTTAATTATTTTTCAATTTCAGCCAAACTCTGACTAACGTGCATGACGCTATCCTTGAGGACCTTGCCTTCCCCAGTGAGATTGTTGGCAAAAGGATTCGCGTGAAACTGGACAGCAGCAGGCTCATCAAGGTCCACCTCGACAAGGCACAGCAAAACAATGTTGAACACAAAGTGAGTACCTCCCTCTTAGAATTTTTTCATTTATTTATTTTTTTTTTAGTTGTAATCACCCAACGTGGACATCCTGTGAGTTGGCCCTCATATGGCTCTGTCCGTGTGGCGTAAGGGAGCGCAGCACTTCGGTGCCATAACGTACAGTCCCGTTCCACGATGTTGGATAGCAAGCTTGTCCCCGGCCTCTGGCTGGTGTGGACGGCGTCCTGTATATTCCCAGATCTTCCCAGAGCCCTTTGGGCCGTTACTGGGGAGGTAAACCATGCAGTGCACAGCCAAAACTGTTATATTTAAGATGCTTAATTTTTGGGTCTCATGAGCTTCTGTTTAGTGGCAAAGTTAACCCACTTAATTATTTTTCCATTTCAGCCGAACTCTGACTAACGTGCATGACGCTATCCTTGAGGACCTTGTCTTCCCCAGCGAGATTGTTGGCAAAAGGATTCGCGTGAAACTGGACAGCAGCAGGCTCATCAAGGTCCACCTCGACAAGGCACAGCAAAACAATGTTGAACACAAAGTGAGTACCTCCCTCTTAGAATTTTTTCATTTATTTATTTTTTTTTTAGTTGTAATCACCCAACGTGGACATCCTGTGAGTTGGCCCTCATATGGCTCTGTCCGTGTGGCGTAAGGGAGCGCAGCACTTCGGTGCCATAACGTACAGTCCCGTTCCACGACGTTGGATAGCAAGCTTGTCCCCGGCCTCTGGCTGGTGTGGACGGCGTCCTGTATATTCCCAGATCTTCCCAGAGCCCTTTGGGCCGTTACTGGGGAGGTAAACCATGCAGTGCACACCATTAATTGTCAATGGGGCTGCTATTTTGGGATTTTTTTTGCTGTATTATCAGGCAATTTAAACATTCTCAGTTTTAATCCGTATTACTATAACTTAATGTTTTCCCTTTTGACAACTTCTAAATTAGTATGCACTAGCTTTGTTTTGAGATGTTTTAATTTAGGAGTTAGTCACAATCGCCTAAAGCTTTTAACTGGATTTTTTAAAACTGGAAATTTGTTTTAAGTAACCAAGCTAATTTGGGTTTTGTTTCAGGTTGAGACCTTCTCTGGCGTCTACAAGAAGCTCACAGGCAAGGATGTGATATTTGAATTCCCAGAGTTCCAACTGTAAAGCGCAGATGACAATAAATTTGTTTACTGTCATGTTCCCTGTCTGGTTTTCATTCTTTTACCAAGTCATTGAGTGACTTTTCACTTTTTATGTGGTCATATATTTGAATGCTAGCTCATGAATGTATTCCAGCAGAAAAAGACGTTCTGAAAAGGTATGAGGTCATAGCAATCCTTTAGTTTTGTTTGTGCATTATTGTGCAGCAGATTAAGTGTGAAATCAGAATACAAGTTAGAGAAGATCCATTGTGGATGGTGGCCCATGTCATTATAGAGGCCACAATGACGAGTAAACTCTTTTATAGTGTTCAAACTAATGTTCAGATCATGACTCCCAGAAGATATGGTTTAAGACGATGTAAACCAGGTCATCAGGCTGCCAAGATTGTGACTATATTAAGACTATATTAATTGCTAGAAATCATATGCAGATAGTATGTTAGTCAATGCCCCGTATTAGCTTTAGAATTAAAATGAATGTTATTTGGGTTTTTCAAAAAAAAGTTACAACTTGTTTTCTCTCACCACTGCAACGGGTCAACCAAAACGTCCTTATTTTATAGAACCGATTCATGACCTCAATTTGTAAGCTAACCTGAGACTTATTTTCTTAGGTTCTGTGCAATAAGTAAACAATATTCTTTGTTTAACATTACATGAAACGAGACTAACTCAAATGTGAATTTTAAAGCACTGTGTTGGTTAAGGCAGTGGTTCCCAACCACGTTCCTGGAGGCCTCCCAACACTGCACATTTTGCATCTCTCCTTTGTCTGACACACCCAATTCAGGTCTTGGAGTCTCTACTAATGAGCTGATGATCTGAATCAGGTGTGTTTGATTAAGGTGACATGGAAAACATGCAGTGTTGGGTGGCCTCCAGGAACGTGGTTGAGAACCACTGGGTTAAGGTATGCAACTGTGCAGGATTGGTCTACTAGTGGTAATTTTAGTCCTGATTTAGCAACTTATGCGCGTTTAAAATGTTTCAGAATCTGTTCGATACAAAATCGATAATTATACCATGATTGAGCACGGTCATTTATAGATGTTTTTCAATCCAAAATTCCTGCGACGTGACATGCTACAATCCATCTACAATCATTTTAAACAGCATTTCATCAATTCTTTTTAATTACAGTGAAGTCTGATTTTATAACCTTGTATTTATTAAGAGACCACAAGAAATGATTCATTGGTTATAGCCAGGGCCATTTAACAAAGTAGTGAAAGCAAAAAGATGAAAGGAAGTTGTGACCAGTTATAGCAGATAAGGCTGGAACAAGTGGGGTAAGCTGTGCCACTTTTTACATTAGTTGTCCTGTAGGCAAATCAATATCAATAAAGAAATTTCAACTAAAATTCTATAACATAAGTCATATAAATATGATCCAAAGATGACGTATGTCACATAGTAAGGGCAAAAACATTCACATTAAACGACCTCAGAGCACATCCTATACAGCTGTCTGCCGGTCTCTCAATTTATGGTCACATGACAAAAATAAAGCACGAATTTGCTTTATTAATTTATAATTTGCTTATTCTTAATCCTCCCCCTCTTGCACGCTTTTCTTTACACACCTGAAAACCTGATGATGCATAACATGGTGGAGGTGGATTTTTATAAGGGGTGTGTATGGAATATCTGTCATCTTAAATAAACTTACACTTTTTAAATGACCTTTTGGTCTCCCAAAAGATGATGTTGCAGACAGGCTCCTCACAAAGACCCAAGCATCCTGTTCAGAAGCGAACTTCTTAAAAATCGCAGAGAGAAACTTCTCCACCTGATGTTTACATTCCTCCCTTTAGGAGAGAATACGCAGTCAAGCAATGCTCAAAATGCGCGCACAATTACAATGAATAGATATCATATAGTTGGTCACCATTTTGGTATACTCCTGATCTAAATCCTTTCTTCACAGCGTAGAAAAAGTTTCCTTTCTTGCCCATCTCTTCTGCGGCGTCACAGAAAGCCCTGCGTACAACATTAAAAAAAAAACTAAAAACCAGGCAGTCTCAACATAGTCTCTGCTTAGAGCAGAGTAAACACGACAACATCCTTTAGTGGTGGCATTCTTAAAAGACAGTGAAATCTTTCACAAAATACTTATGGCTTCAGTAATTTTGACTGTAGTTCGCAAAACCTCCGCAGCAGGTGTAACGCCTGCCTCCTCTACATTAGCGGTCAGCTGAGCAAACGCTTCAATTTGCTTTTTCAGTCCAGTTCACAGAGCGCTACCGCCACCAACTGAAGTGGAGTGTGGCTACTGCAAGCACGAGACAACCTTGAGAACCTATTAAATGAAAATAATAATAAAATGAAAGTATTGAGTCACAGTGCCTCGGTCATATTTAATATTGTGGCATTAAGAGAGAAATTTCATTTAGTGAGTGGAAAGCACACAGGGCGAACAGTGCAGTCTGATTCCTCAACATATGATTCTTATGAACCGATTCTTTTGATTAACATACCGCGCGACCAACGTAGTCCGAATACCAAAGGAATGACTCGTATGAATCGGATCTTTTTGGTAAATCAATCAATCAAACAAACAAACAGCCCAGTTTGCGAACGAATGACTCTTTTGAACATCGGATCTTCTATCACTCTAGAACTCTTTGACTGGTAAAACGTCTTAAATACATGATACATATTAAATGCATGATTTTTAAACTTCTTTTCAGTAAAAGGTAAACAACCCTATTTTAATGGCTGCCCAAAAACTATTTTATAATCTTGTATATGTGAATTATTATTATTATTATTATTATTGTTGTTGTTGTTGTTGTTATTTTAATTAATAATAATACTTTTATTCCTTTAGACAACATATAAGTAAAAGAGCGGGTGCATGGCGCCCTCTGCGCCCGGGATTGTGATTACATTTCCCATCATGCAACACACCAACGCGCTTTTTATCGGCCTCTCGCGAGAATACGGCCTCTTCCCAGGCCGTCGTTGAAAGAGGTGAGGTTACTGAATGTGCCCAGCTAAAGAGTTATCCAATTAAAATGTCTGAAAAATGTCATATTCGTGACCACGATAGACCTTTATGTGATGTTTAGATAGGGATGCGTTAGATGCGAGTGTATTAGAGAATGGATGGCTATTTTAGAAATAGAAGTGTATATAGTTGAGATGTGCTAGCAGACGTGTCTGTTCTTCAGTGTTACTGGGCCCAGTGTGCTGTTCTCAGATAGTCTAAAATGCTTATATATAGTAAAAGATTATATCTCGATGGTCCATATTTGCGGTAGAATTAAGCCTGTAATGTAAATGTAGTCATACTATACTAACTAGTCAGTGCTAACGACATGCTAAGAACATGCTTGGAGTTAGCCGAAACGGTCTGCTTAACGGTAGCTGCTGAATTAATTTACCGAGAACAGCTGAAGTTAAGCTAATAAAGTCGGAGATTGACAATTTCATCAAATCCCGATTTATGTAATTATATAGCTCTGGTATGAATTCTGATGTTTAGTATGTCACCTTGCTCACCTGCAGACACAGTAGGTTGTTTGTCATTTTTGAAGCATAGTTAAGTTGTTTTAATTTTACTCTGCCTCATGTTGTTCTAATCCTTAGTGACTTGCTTCTGCAGACCACAAAAGATGTTACTGCTGACGCCTTTAGTCTACATTCACTTTCATTGCTTTTTTTTCTCCATAAATTGAAAGTAGATTGAGACTGAGGCTGTCAGTTTCCAGCATTTATTTGTGTGTTATGAGGATGTACTCTTTTAGATTGGGAACAACTTGGGAGTTAATAAATTAGACATTTCATACTTTTGAGTGAGCAGTTTCTGCTTTTTTTTTTTTTAATGTTTTTTTTTTAATTTTTTCATTTTAATTAATGTTTATGTTTCAGACGCGGGCCATGTTCAGTACCAGCGCGAAAATAGTGAAGCCAAATGGCGAAAAGCCAGACGAGTTTGAGTCTGGCATTTCCCAGGTATAATATATGATCATATCTTTTTGAAATGTGATCGTGCGTCTGTAGCTTCTAACTATAAGCTGTTGTCTGTCTGATGCAGGCTCTTCTTGAGCTGGAGATGAACTCTGATTTGAAGGCTCAGCTGAGGGAGCTTCACATCACTGCTGCTAAGGTAAAAGCCCTGCTGGTTCATTCGTTTTGAATGAATGCGATCACATCAGTAATTCAGCTATAGCTGCTTCAGAATAAGTAGCTGTTTGAACTGATAGTTGACAACCAACGTGGACATCCTGTGAGTTGGCCCTCATATGGCTCTGTCCGTGTGGCGTAAGGGAGCGCAGCACTTCAGTGCCATAACGTACAGTCCCGTTCCACGACGTTGGATAGCAAGCTTGTCCCCGGCCTCTGGCTGGTGTGGACGGCGTCCTGTATATTCCCAGATCTTCCCAGAGCCCTTTGGGCCGTTACTGGGGAGGTAAACCATGCAGTGCACATGCCCTTGACTGTACTTGTCCTTGCCGAGTACTAGGTTAAGTCATTCATATATTTATGCGCTTGTAATTTCATACTATTGATTCCCTCTCTTTCTCTCAGGAAATCGAGGTTGGTGGTAGCAGGAAAGCCATCATCATCTTTGTGCCTGTGCCCCAGCTGAAGTCCTTCCAGAAGATCCAGGTGAGGCTCGTGCGTGAGCTGGAGAAGAAATTCAGCGGCAAGCATGTGGTATTCATCGCACAGGTAAGGCTTGTCCTTTATAAACATGTTTTTAATATAAAATGGTTGACTTTTTTTGTTTGTTTGTTTTTTTTTATTTTTTTTTGCTGTTTAATTCAACTCTTTAATGTTGTCCCTTGGGGGTGGTATTTTTAAATACCTCACAAAATCCTATTTTAAATTGTGATGTTTAGTCCACGTCTGTTCGCTTTGCTGCCACAGTCCAATCAAGTGTGTTCCCATACTTTGAGTCTTTAATGCAGGTATGCACAATTTAAAAATCAAATGCTGGCAATCTAGTTTTTAATAGTCCAGTCATATTTCACTGGTATGCACCATTTTTAAATCTAGAGACCATTGAATTGGGCAATTAAATTTTGAACCGTGTATACATGACAAATTTGACAGGACAATTTTAAAATGTACAGAGAAATATACAATTAAGTTTCTAAACTGCGCACCTGCAACAAGTGACTGGGCTATTTGAAAATTTAAATAGTCCAATCATATTTTACAGACATGCTCAATTAATTTAATTTCCAATCAAATGCTTTTTTAGATTTTATAATGTCCCTCTTTATCTGCAACCTATAGGCATTATTGTCTTATTATAATAGGCATTTATTGCCTATTGGCCTTTATTTTTTTTTATTTTTGTCAGGCTGAACATCCTATTTTAGGAGACTGTTTGCACTGGTACAAAAAACACTCGCCAAGTGATTTCATGAGGTCCTTTAAACTTTGATTTAGTCTTGGTGTGATTTAATTTTTCCCAACGTGGACATCCTGTGAGTTGGCCCTCATGTGGCTCTGTCCGTGTGGCGTAAGGGAGCGCAGCACTTCGGTGCCATAACGTACAGTCCCGTTCCACGACGTTGGATAGCAAGCTTGTCCCCGGCCTCTGGCTGGTGTGGACGGCGTCCTGTATATTCCCAGATCTTCCCAGAGCCCTTTGGGCCGTTACTGGGGAGGTAAACCATGTAGTGCACATGCTTTTTAGAGCAACAATGATGTGATTTTCTGCTGAAGAATTGGCATGTTGACCGCCAAAATAATTCTCTTAATCTTGATTTGATCTTGTTTTCCAGAGAAGAATCCTGCCTAAACCCACAAGGAAAAGCCACACAAAAAACAAGCAGAAGCGCCCCAGGAGGTAAATGTCATCTTGTTGCATTTTGGAAGCTGTTTGCGGAGTCCGGGTTAGTAGTGATTGCTTTTTTTCAGTGTGATTGTGCCTATTTAGCAGTGTTGTGCTATTTAGCCTGTTAGCTTATAGAAAACCAACGTGGACATCCTGTGAGTTGGCCCTCATGTGGCTCTGTCCGTGTGGCGTAAGGGAGCGCAGCACTTCGGTGCCATAACGTACAGTCCCGTTCCACAACGTTGGATAGCAAGCTTGTCCCCGGCCTCTGGCTGGTGTGGACGGCGTCCTGTATATTCCCAGATCTTCCCAGAGCCCTTTGGGCCGTTACTGGGGAGGTAAACCATGCAGTGCACAGCCAAAACTGTTATAAGATGCTTAATTTTTGGGTCTCATGAGCTTCTGTTTAGTGGCAAAGTTAACCCACTTAATTATTTTTCCATTTCAGCCGAACTCTGACTAATGTGCATGACGCTATCCTTGAGGACCTTGTCTTCCCCAGCGAGATTGTTGGCAAAAGGATTCGCGTGAAACTGGACAGCAGCAGGCTCATCAAGGTCCACCTCGACAAGGCACAGCAAAACAATGTTGAACACAAAGTGAGTACTTCCCTCTTAGAATTTTTTCATTTATTTATGTATTTATTTATTTTTTAAGTAGTAATCACCCAACGTGGACATCCTGTGAGTTGGCCCTCATGTGGCTCTGTCCGTGTGGCGTAAGGGAGCGCAGCACTACGGTGCCATAACGTACAGTCCCGTTCCACGACGTTGGATAGCAAGCTTGTCCCCGGCCTCTGGCTGGTGTGGACGGCGTCCTGTATATTCCCAGATCTTCCCAGAGCCCTTTGGGCCGTTACTGGGGAGGTAAACCATGCAGTGCACACTATTAATTGTCAATGGGGCTGCTATTTTGGGATTTTTTTTTTTTGCTGTATTATCAGGCAATCCTAATTTGATTTATGTGCAATCTAAACATTCTCAGTTTTAATCCGTATTACTATAACTTAAAAGGGAAAACATTGACAACTTCTAAATTAGTATGCACTAGCTTTGTTTTGAGATGTTTTAATTTAGGAGTTAGTCACAATCGCCTAAAGCTTTTAACTGGATTTTTTAAAACTGGAAATTTGTTTTAAGTAACCAAGCTAATTTGGGTTTTGTTTCAGGTTGAGACCTTCTCTGGCGTCTACAAGAAGCTCACAGGCAAGGATGTGATATTTGAATTCCCAGAGTTCCAACTGTAAAGCGCAGATGACAATAAATTTGTTTACTGTCATGTTCCCTGTCTGGTTTTCATTCTTTTACCAAGTCATTGAGTGACTTTTCACTTTTTATGTGGTCATATATTTGAATGCTAGCTCATGAATGTATTCCAGCAGAAAAAGACGTTCTGAAAAGGTATGAGGTCATAGCAATCCTTTAGTTTTGTTTGTGCATTATTGTGCAGCAGATTAAGTGTGAAAACAGAATACAAGTTAGAGAAGATCCATTGTGGATGGTGGCCCATGTCATTATAGAGGCCACAATGACGAGTAAACTCTTTTATAGTGTTCAAACTAATCTGTTCAGATCATGACTCCCAGAAGATATGGTTTAAGACGATGTAAACCAGGTCATCAGGCAGCCAAGATTGTGACTATATTAAGACTATATTAATTGCCAGAAATCATATGCAGATAGTATGTTAGTCAATGCCCCGTATTAGCTTTAGAATTAAAATGAATGTTATTTGGGATTTTCAAAAAAAGTTACAACTTGTTTTCTCTCACCACTGCAACGGGTCAACCAAAACGTCCTTATTTTATAGAACCGATTCATGACCTCAATTTGTAAGCTAACCTGAGACTTATTTTCTTAGGTTCTGTGCAATAAGTAAACGATATTCGTGTTGGTTAAGGTATGCAACTGTGCCGGATTGGTCTACTAGTGGTAGTTTTAGTCCTGATTTAGCAACTTATGCGCATTTAAAATGTTTCAGAATCTGTTCGATACAAAATCGATAATTATACCATGATTGAGCACGGTCATTTATAGATGTTTTTCGTGTGATGGTAAAGAAATAGCCCACCTAATGTATAATAAAATGGATAAATTGTTAGCAGCATGCAAAAATAAGTGTGTGTGTTATAAGGCCAGATCATCTCTATATGGCGGTGAATATTGTGCTAAGCCAGTTATTGCTCAACAGAGGGAGCTATTTTTCCCAATTGACTGACGTTGTTGGGAAAAGAATATGAGGTTCATGGTAGTAATGTAGTATTAGACTCTTTTCATGTAAGTTAAAAATAGAAACTAGGCAACATTTCCGTTAACTATGTTACTGCAAACGTCTCACGATTGTGTTTTGAGATTACACTGTGCTTTCATAATATTCAACGTGACAGCTCATCAAGACTGGACTTCGCTCTGTTTAAGAGTTTGTTTTTGAGAGGGCAGTTAAATATTATAGTTAGTCGACCTATTATATCGCGGAGAGTTAGCGATTCTCTCTATAATTTGCTGCGTGGATTCTTGTAATATTAAACAAAAGCTAAATTTAATTGGCAAAAACATCTAAAATCTAATCACAACAAACATGGCAAATCGACCAGTGCAGAAAGAGACCAGCAGTCAAGCACACTTCCTACAGTTCAACAACCTCGCATGCGAAACAGCTGGAGGAAAGGTGAAAAACGGAGCATTTGAAATAATATCTTATAACTTTGTGTATATTCTGATATTCTTAGATTGCTTTTGCTCACTGAAATTGATGAACAAACTACTAACATTGTCATTAAAGGTGATTTTTGCCACGGATGAGTGGTTTGCCCCTGCTAGAAATCTTTTAAAGGTAAAGTCCTTCATGTCTTCAAACATTTTCTAGTATTATTTTGTATTAATTATGATGATCTGAAACTTTAAGAGAGACCCTCCAGAATTCATTGCCTCAGCGTTTACTGAATATGGAAAATGGATGGATGGCTGGGAAACCAGGAGGAAAAGAATTCCAGGTATTAGTCCATCTGCACAAATCAAAGCGAGTTCACTGTAAAACTGGGAAATAGGGCTCTGTGTGTTTGTCATTTCTCTCTAATGAGCTCTAGTTCCATTGAGCCTGGATGAATTAGAGCAGAATAGCTGCAGGCTACTTCCTTCTCTCATCCATCCAATCTCTCTGAAGATCTGTAAAATGAACGCATGAGAGAAAGATGTACTGCAATACTGAGACGCTTCCTCATCTGATCAGGCTTTCAGGGCATGTTTTGTAATCTCAAAGAGTGTTCTGTCTGTACTTACAAGGGATTTTGGTGATCTCATGAAAGATGCATGTGTCTCTCATCTTGTGTCAAAGGTCACGACTGGTGCATCATTCAGTTAGGAGTTCCAGGAATTATTCATGGCTTTGATGTGGACACATCTTTCTTCACGGGGAACTATGCACCATACACCTCCATTCAAGTTGCGTGTCTTGGTGGGTATCTATGGCTGCAGCCTTTAAGAACCAAAGTATAAGGTTACCTTCATTATATCTAATGTCACATTTAAATCAGATCAGATGCCGTCATTCACTCTTGAAGGAGATCGTACAGGCATGGCAGCTTCCCCAAGCCAGTTCGAAGCTGTGGCACAGGTGTAAACCATCATCCAGTGCACTAGATTTATTTTTTATACACACAATCTCCAGTCTGTGTTTCCGAGGGAACTCATTCTGAATTTATGTTGAACAGCTGAACTCAGACAGCTGGGAGGAGCTTGTCCCGATGACAAAGCTGAAGCCAGGGTACTCTGAATCATGCCACAACTACCTGAATGTCACGTACCCACACAGAGTTACCCATATCCGCCTTAACATATATCCAGGTAATACACCATGAATCATTCAGTGCAATTTAAAAAAATGACAAAACAGAGAATGTGATCATTCATAATAAAAAAAAATGGCCCGGGGAGAGATGCTACAGCGGAGCAAACAGAGCAATGAATACAAACGAATGGTTGTAAAATGATAATAAAATATTAACATTTTATTTATATACCACCTAAAAGCTGGTGCTATATGTATTCCACTTTTTTATGTGGTGTTTTATTTACTTATTTTTCTTAGCGGATGATTTCTTGCCTAAGGTGGTTACAAGAATCTTTTGATAAATTGTTGAAAAAATTGTAGCTTTGACTTAAAGCTGAAGTCTGTGATTTCTGTGCCACTAGCCACCAAACCTTCCTGCCACTGATTGGTCAGACAGTTAGTCCTGGCCTAAACCAACACTAGTGGAACACATTCTTTCAGTGGCCTTGGTTCTGGAAGAATTTTTCACATAGGAATTAAAAAATAAAGTATTTTTTAAAGTGTTGTAAGCCTTGAAACAAACCAGTAAGCTATGATGTGAATCACAGCATTACAAACTTTGATTTGATGCAACATATATTAAATATATGTATAATATCAACCTACTGTTGTCTGCCTAGTTGCCTCAGCATGTTAAAATAAGTGTTTTACCTTAGAAATAATGGAAGAAAGTGTTTTAACATAAAAAATGTCACCTTAGCTTTAAAGATTTTATTGATGTTTGGCAGATGGCGGCATTGCGAGGCTAAAAGTTTATGGCATTGGGAAGAAGGACTGGTCCACTGTTTCTAGTCAAGACCTAGTGGATCTTGTTGCCCTGGTCAGTGGGGGCGTATGCGTAGGCTACAGCGACGCCCACTTTGGTCACCCACGCAATATGATTGGTGAGCGTTTTTTTTTTTTTTTTTGGACATAATATATAAAAACTCTGTCTGGACTGTTTCCCAGACTTCATTTTTAATAACTTCCTGAGAGAATACTACACATCGCTTCCCAACAAATAAGTTATGGTCTATTTAATGACTGTTTGGAGAAGATTATGGAATAACATGAGAGATTTTGAGATCTAGATCAGTACTTTGTGATTGTCTGAATGTGTGTTTCTCTGTAGGTCTAGGGAGGGCTGACAACATGGGTGATGGGTGGGAGACAGCCAGACGCCTGGATCGGCCCAAAGTTTTAAAGGTAAAAGCAGTCTTTTCATTTTAGGAAACATCACAAATATCAGTTATGTTCCACCCTGATCCCATATATTGGCTTTCAGTTGGATGAGAAAGGCATATTACAAGTGCCAGGCTTTGAGTGGGCTATTCTCAGACTAGGACATCCTGGCATCATAAGCAAAATTGAGGTAGACACCAACCATTTTAAAGGTACGAAAAGTATTGAATATTTATTTCAATTTTGTAGCATTTTTTGTCTAAATATTTTACATTTGAAACAACAGTATCTGTATGGAAGCCTGGTTCCACCTCAGAGTAGCAAATAAAAAAAATAGTTGTCAGATAAAGTTTAAAATAAGAAATGAAGTCACAGTTACAAGAAACAAAATTACACTGTTTAGATATATAGTCACATTGTGAAACATATGATACTGTTTAAAAGTTTAGGGTCAGCATAAGAGACTTTTTAATCAACTATTTTCCTTAGGAAATTTCCCAGACTCCTGTAAGATTGAGGCCTGCTGTTTGACCCCAGATGAGGAGAACAACTTAATTCGTAACCAGTGGCGTTCTGACAAAACCCCCAAGTGGAGAATTCTTCTTCCACCTCAAAAAGTATGACTTGCCCATCCGATAATTTCATTTGACTTCATCTTCAACTTTATTCCTTTTTGTTCTGTGTAAATGTGATCACAATCTTCCTCATCTAGCTGAAGGCACACCACAGGCATTTGTTTTCTGGGGAGTCTGTGGTGCAGTGTGGGCCTGTGACTCATGTGCGTCTGGTCATAGCTCCCGACGGAGGGGTCAGCAGACTCAGACTCTGGGGTGGACCGGTGTCGAACAACCTGACTCGCCCTCAGCAAATCTCCAAACTGTAATGCCATCATGTACTTTCAACACACAGTTACAGAAGAATGAAGGTCATCTGTTGTGATTTTAAAATATTAACACCATAATGTTAATAACAACACTGAAGACTGAGAACATACTATATACAATACTACACCTAATAGCCTTCGCTGTGGTACAGTATACAAATTAATTATTGTCAAGGCTAATGTTTCAGAAAACACCAATAAAATACTCTCAAAATATCTAATAAAATGAACCTTCACTCATTTTGTCTGCCTTGTATATTGCCAAATCTGACATTTTAGATATAAAAATAGTTTTGAAATACATACATCTTATACATATAATACATATTGTATCTGTCTATCAGTGTTAATAAGAATGTTTGCCTGGATCAATTTAAATTTTTGAAACCGTAATGTGAGCAGAAGCTGACAGTAAGACCGTCTCAACAGGGTGGACATAATAAAAGACATTCCACAGACTGTACAGTCGCATTGAAAATAACTATTTGTTAAAATAATGTTAAAATAAATGTTATCGACAGGATAATATTTTCACAACTACCATTTTCATACACGTTTGAAAAGTTCTGCTTGCATGCATCATAGAAACTCCTCTGAAAAATATAATTGTATTAATACAATTATTGTCGTTATTAATATTATACTTAATTATAAAAATACTATATATATGTATATATCTATTTATCTATTTTTATAATCTTTAATGCTGTAAACTTTCAGCTAAAGTGTTATATTATAAAAGGAACAACAGTGTATAGTTACATTAAAAAATATGCCTGCTGTGTGTGTCCCTCTTTGATGGGCAGTATTTTCTAAAATATTTTGCTGACATTTTTCTGATACAGGAACATGCATCAACAGGTCTTTGATTTTAAAAAATATATCTGAGTCAAGAAACGAATTGAAGCTTATCTCTATTTACATGAAAAGTTGCAGTTGACACATTCTTTTGACGTTTCTTCCACTATGTGCTTATCCCTCGGAACAGTCGGTGAAAAAAGAAGGTGGGATTTTGACATTCAGTGACATGTTTCAAACTTGCTGGCATTTACTCTGTGCAATTGCACAGATAGCTTCTGCAGATGCAGAGATTTTCCAGTGAGCTGTTTTTTTGCCCAATCATTTTGTCATGTTTCTCCACAGATTAAGGCAGCGGTCCATAGCAGGACAAATTGTGTCGGCATGGTGGAGAAAGATTCTGCAGGAGTCATGTGCTATCGGGTCAGGTCTTCTGTGCAGTTATGAAGCCCCAGCCATATAAAATACAGTCAAGGGGCCTCATTCATAGAGAAGAAATCTCAATGTAGATTGTTCATGAAACCATTCCAATGCAAGCTGTTGCATTAAATTACCTTAATGGGTTTATGAGCTGTTCAAATTCTGCTTCTGTTTCATGAATGAGGCATTTATTCTAATTGAATCTGAATCAGTGTGAGAGGAGATGCCACTTTTTTACAAACAATAAAAATCACATTAAGATTTCAGCATTGAATGACATATCCGAAACAAAATAAGCAGAATTTAAAACCGCAAAAATGAATATGCATATTGTGCCTATAGTTCTAGATGTCCTTGAATAGCCTGACATGTGGAGACGCAAGACAGCACCAGACATCTCTCATTTCTCTGGAGTCAAACAGGCTGCATTGTGATTAATTACAGTATATTATGCTCACTCATGCAGACACATGAACACTCACTCACTCTCACTCACACACACTCTCAGGGCTCTTTGCTGTGGAGGAAGGTAAGTGTTTGTTGGACTAAACTTAAATGACAGAGGGGGGTAAACTGCACACTCAGCACTTTGCTTTGAGAAAAGGTCAATGTGAAATATCTTGTGTGTCTTTATTATCGTGAAATATTACAACTTGGTTTTCCACGGCAACTATTTTGTTGAAAAAGGTTTGTTTGTGCATATATGTTGTCATCCAGATGAGTTTATCATGTTTTTGTCAATTCATTTAAAACAGTTTTCATACCAAATACAGGTGCATCTCGATAAATTAGAATGTCGAGGAAAAGTTCATTTATTTCAGTAATTCAACTCAAATTGTGAAACTCGTGTATTAAATAAATTCAGTGCACACAGACTGAAGTAGTTTAAGTCTTTGGTTCTTTTAATTGTGATGATTTTGGCTCACATTTAACAAAAACCCACCAATTCATCTCAACAAATTAGAATATAGTGACATGCCAATCAGCTAATCAACTCAAAACACCTGCAAAGGTTTCCTGAGCCTTCAAAATGGTCTCTCAGTTTGGTTCACTAGGCTACACAATCATGGGGAAGACTGCTGATCTGACAGTTGTCCAGAAGACAATCATTGACACCCTTCACAAGGAGGGTAAGCCACAAACATTCATTGCCAAAGAAGCTGGCTGTTCACAGAGTGCTGTATCCAAGCATGTTAACAGAAAGTTGAGTGGAAGGAAAAAGTGTGGAAGAAAAAGATGCACAACCAACCGAGAGAACCGCAGCCTTATGAGGATTGTCAAGCAAAATCAGTTCAAGAATTTGGGTGAACTTCACAAGGAATGGACTGAGGCTGGGGTCAAAGCATCAAGAGCCACCACACACAGACGTGTCAAGGAATTTGGCTACAGTTGTCGTATTCCTCTTGTTAAGCCACTCCTGAACCACAGACAACGTCAGAGGCGTCTTACCTGGGCTAAGGAGAAGAAGAACTGGACTGTTGCCCAGTGGTCCAAAGTCCTCTTTTCAGATGAGAGCAAGTTTTGTATTTCATTTGGAAACCAAGGTCCTAGAGTCTGGAGGAAGGGTGGAGAAGCTCATAGCCCAAGTTGCTTGAAGTCCAGTGTTAAGTTTCCACAGTCTGTGATGATTTGGGGTGCAATGTCATCTGCTGGCATCTGTTGGTCCATTGTGTTTTTTGAAAACCAAAGTCACTGCACCTGTTTACCAAGAAATTTTATTTTATAAAATATTATTTTTATTTTATAGAGAAGTATTCTAATTTGTTGAGAAAGTGAATTGGTGGGTTTTTGTTAAACGTGAGCCAAAATCATCATAATTAAAAGAACCAAAGATTTAAACTACTTCAGTCTGTGTGCATTGAATTGATTTAATACACAAGTTTCACAATTTGAGTTGAATTACTGAAATAAATGAACTTTTCCACACATTCTAATTTATTGAGATGCACCTGTACTGTACTCAGATGGTCCGTTCATCCAGAGCTCACCAGCAGGGGGCGACAGATGCCCAACAAATGTCCTCTGACCCCACAGGTAATGTGAGACTTGTGTGCATCTGCTCTCTTAGCATGACCTCTCTTCTGTCTGTCACTGTTTGTGTCTCTACGGCACGGTGTATGATCCAGTGGCCCCAACAGGCTGTAAATGTAGAAAATTCTGAATCGAGCAGTCTCTCAGTCACATTTACGGTGAGGTGAACTATATGAACTGTAACTAAATAGACCAGAACGGCATTAAAAATTCTATTCTAAAGCATATTGGTCTGAAATGACAGGGTGTGTAAATGATGGTAATTTTTATTTTTGAATGAATTGTTTCTTTAACAAACACCAATGTCTTCAGTGCTCTTTGCTCTCATGCAGCGATGGGTTTGTTTTACCTCAAACCCTAAAGCTCTGTTAGCACACATAGTCAGTGCACACTGATGAAGTGGTAAAAAAAAAAAAAAAAAATTGTAAATCTATAAATCTTCTCATCACCCTGAGGGAGAGAAACATTTCACCTAGATGCCCTGATCTGATATGAAACGCTTCATGAAATTCAGATTTGTAATACGCGCACCGGCTCCCTAATACATGCACTGAAACATACACACACACACAAACTCCCTTTCTGCCTCCACCTTGCCCTCCTCTCTTATTCAGCAGCCCTCTCCATCAATATCTGTCGGTTGGCTGCCAAAAAGAAGGATATGCTCAGGAATTAACTCTTTTTTTCTAACCCTTCCCTTCCAGCATGTTTGGATTTTCTCTGTTTGATCTGGACTGTTAAATAAGACGAATGCTATTAGAAATTCATGGCTGTGCCGTGCCATCAATAAATGATTAGTTTGCAGTGCTTTCCAGTGATTGATTGGCTGGGCAGGGGATGTATTGGAACCAGACTCATTCAATGCCATGGCGAGTCACTGGGGAACGGCTTAGCTTATCAGTGCCTGAACAACCTAAAGTGGTGTTTGCTAAGAAAGGTAGAAAAAAGAAGACGTAGAGCGAGAGAGAGAGAGCTAGGAATTTAAGACTGCTGTTTGTAGTTAATTGCACTTATTTACTCAGATCTGATAGATTTGATATACAGAGTGCATAAATTTATCTTGGAAAGTTCCATTTTAACACAGTAAATCTGATCAGTGTCAAGGTACAGTATATTAATGACTGTATATTATGCTATATTTTTATGGGAATATAACAACTCTTACATGCCTCAGAAATCTGTTATGCCAAGGCTTTGATCAAAAATACATTAAAAACTGTGAAATATTATTACAATTTAAAATAATTGTTTTATATTTGAATATATTTTGAAATGTAATTTATTCCTGTGATGGCCAAGCTGAATTTTCAGCAGCCATTACTCCAGTCTTCAGTGTCACTTGATCCTTCAGAAATCATTATGAATTACAAATCATGCTGATTTGGTGCTCAAGAAACATTTCTTACTATAATCAATGTTGAAAACAGTTGTGCTGCTTAATATTTTTGTGAAATCCGTGATGTATATTTTTCATGATTCTTGGACAAATAGAAAATTCAAAAGAACAGAATGTGAATCTGTAGCAATGAAAAGTCTTCACTGTCACTTTTGATCAATTTTGTGCATCCTTGGAGATGTCTTTCCATAAATAAATAAATAAATAAATAAATCTTTCTGAGCCTAAACTTTTGAATGCACATCTCTCTGGACTACTTCATTCTGATTGGTCATTTGCTGCATTGAGCATATAGTGATGCTAAATTGTATATTTCACCATTGGTCATGGCAAAAATCTTGTATCAATCCACAATCTCTTTCATGTCAACACAAGTTCGAATAGTTCATTAGCGCCATCTTGCAACTCAAAGCAGTTAGTACAACTATCAACTGTAATAAAATTAGCAACCGAGGATTAAAAACATCAATTGTAATATACACAATGACTGAAAGTTTAGGAGTCCCCAAATAAAGAAATTAAAACTTTCTCTTGGAAGAACAAAAAGCTGGCAAGAGAACTGTGGCTAAATATGTTTTGTTGGATTGCAGATTAATAATACATAAATTAATATTGTTGCAGTGTTTTGTTGTTATGGGTTTTTCTATGTGTTATCTCAAGGACTATTTGTCTTAGTAGTAGCTTACAATAACATATTTTGTCAATTATTCATTCAAGTCAATATTACATGTGATTTTTTAAATTTTATTTATTTATGTGGGAAGCAGCTGTATAATTTAAGGGATAATTTACATTAAACTGGTCACTAACACAAAATAAACTCCTTTGGGGATTAATTTTGTGAGCATTTCCAACTGACTGTACATTATCCCTTACATATTTGTCCAACAAAATTGTGGTTTCACTTGTGTGCGAACATGCCGAGTCTTTAAATCCTAAATTCTTTTTGATGTAGTCTGCAAATCGGCCAGACTCCACAGACTCCAAGTTCATTGCCAAGCCTGAGATGAGAGCAGCCAAGCAGCAGAAGCAAGTCTCCAAATCTCCCTGTCTCCACTCATTGGGGGGTAGATACCTGCTAACGGGCCGAGTGTGTGTGTGTGAACACCTTTAAGCACGACGCTAATTCACAGGCTCGTAGACGCCGCCTCAGACAGCAGGCAAGAAAATCAGCCCTGCGAAGCGAATATTTTAGCTCTGCTCAAGCTCAGATAGAGTCATAAATTAATTCAGCACTTACAGGGAGTCCTCTCAACCTTGCCAGAGTCTTTCTCAGTCTCGCTTTTAGTATTTCTCGCACTCTTTTATTTTATGTGGGGTGTGGAGACTACCATAAATCATTCATCTCATCATAACCAGATCAGACAGATGATTGTCTGGGTCATACAGGGAATCCTTTTTTTTTTTTTATACAGCTCTGCTCAGACTGCACTGCTATTTACAAAGGCAATGCAAATCAGTGCTTTTTCTGATGGATGTTTGGACATTTACATTTTTTGGTATACTGAAAAGACAGTTTGTAAGATGGATCCATTGAGGAACGCCGTAAAGTCGTGGTTGTGCATACTGTGGCTGTCCGGATCGCAGTCAGTGTATTAAACAATGACCTTTGGTGATGAATGCTCTTAATGTAACCTTGGAGAAGAGGATTTGACTTCCTTACACATGTCATCCTGTGTCAGAGCTCCAAATGCACCTCATACTGGCTCGTGATTGACACGGTGTGTTGCTGGGCTTGAGATTCCTATTAAACTCACTCACATATTCAGACACCCATCAGTATCAGTGTCAGTGCCACTTTACTGGGACTGCAGCCAGAGTCAGTGTGGCAGCAGAGGTCAAACATCTCTCCCTCCTGCTTGGGCCAAATCGCATTTCAAACACCTGCTGTTGAGGAAATGAGGCTCCTTTTTCAAAGTTTATCCTCAAGTACAATTTAGATGCTGGAAATTAAAGCCGTTTTTGAGCTGAGAGGTTTAAAGAAGTCAATTCGGTGGTTGTGGATACCTTTCCAGGTGACACTCATGGGGGGCTGGGGTTTAACGGTGATTGACAGGCTCATTGAGTCCGTTCATTGTTGAAGAAAGACAGAAGAGGGCATGGAGGTGGTTGTACGAGACTGAATGAGTGAGTGAGAGAGTGTCAGCGGGCTGAAGTAACACTGATTAATGGTCTTTCTTCATAGGGCAGCGCGTCTACCGCCAGAGATCGCCGGATAAGACCGCAGAGGTAAGAGGGCCGCTTGAGGTGGATCTGCTTGTCGATTAGGTGCCTCTCTGAACTCTTCAGTGCAAAGAAAATAACACGGTATCTATCTGATGTTATTAGAAAGCACAGAGATAAAGATGTTTTCCAGGTTCTGATTGCTTGCTTGTGGTTATTAAGGACTGTGTAAGATGATTGTATCTTTTAACAGCCAAAGTCTGAAGTACAACAGAAGCAGTGTGACAGAAAATTCCATGACAAAAAAATGAGAGGACCTCTTTTACCTTCTAGCAACCTCATAGAGGCAGTGCTACTCAACAGTCGGACTCTACAGTGTTCTGACACAAATTCATCTGTCACTTAAGCAGAAGTTACCCAGGCAAAATAGAAGACAAAATAATTAAGAACCACTTACAGGTGCATCTCAATAAATTAGAATGTCGTGGAAAAGTTCATTTATTTCAGTAATTCAACTCAAATTGTGAAACTCGTGTATTAAATAAATTCAATGCACACAGACTGAAGTAGTTTAAGTCTTTGGTTCTTTTAATTGTGATGATTTTGACTCACATTTAACAAAAACCCACCAATTCACTCAACAAATTAGAATACTTCATAAGACCAATAAAAAAAAACATTTTTAGTGAATACTTGGTAGGGGCTCCTTTTGCTTTAATTACTGCCTCAATTTGGCGTGGCATGGAAGTGATCAGTTTGTGGCACTGCTGAGGTGGTATGGAAGCCCAGGTTTCTTTGACAGTGGCCTTCAGGTCATCAGCATTTTTTTGGTCTCTTGTTTCTCATTTTCCTCTTGATAATACCCCATAGATACTCTATGGGATTCAGGTCTGGTGAGTTTGCTGGCCAGTCAAGCACACCAACACCATGGTCATTTAACCAACTTTTGGTGCTTTTGGCAGTGTGGACAGGTGCCAAATCCTGCTGGAAAATGAAATCAGCATCTTTAAAAAGCTGGTCAGCAGAAGGAAGCATGAAGTGCTCCAAAATTTCTTGGTAAACGGGTGCAGTGACTTTGGTTTTCAAAAAACACAATGGACCAACACCAGCAGATGACATTGCACCCCAAATCATCACAGACTGTGGAAACTTAACACTGGACTTCAAGCAACTTGGGTTATGAGCTTCTCCACCCTTCCTCCAGACTCTAGGACCATGGTTTCCAAATGAAATACAAAACTTGCTCTCATCTGAAAAGAGGACTTTGGACCACTGGGCAACAGTCCAGTTCTTCTTCTCCTTAGCCCAGGTAAGACGCCTCTGATGTTGTCTGTGGTTCAGGAGTGGCTTAACAAGAGGAATACGACAACTGTAGCCAAATGTGTGGTGGCTCTTGATGCCTTGACCCCAGGCTCAGTCCATTCCTTGTGAAGTTCACCCAAATTCTTGAACTGATTTTGCTTGACAATCCTCATAAGGCTGTGGTTCTCTCGGTTGGTTGTGCATCTTTTTCTTCCACACTTTTTCCTTCCACTCAACTTTCTGTTAACATGCTTGGATACAGCACTCTGTGAACAGCCAGCTTCTTTGGCAATGAATGTTTGTGGCTTACCCTCCTTGTGAAGGGTGTCAATGATTGTCTTCTGGACAACTGTCAGATCAGCAGTCTTCCCCATGATTGTGTAGCCTAGTGAACCAAACTGAGAGACCATTTTGAAGGCTCAGGAAACCTTTGCAGGTGTTTTGAGTTGATTAGCTGATTGGCATGTCACCATATTCTAATTGGTTGAGATAGTGAATTGGTGGGTTTTTGTTAAATGTGAGCCAAAATCATCACAATTAAAAGAACCAAAGACTTAAACTACTTCAGTCTGTGTGCACTGAATTTATTTAATACACAAGTTTCACAATTTGAGTTGAATTACTGAAATAAATTAACTTTTCCACGACATTCTAATTTATTGAGATGCACCTGTAGATGTACACTGCTTTACACTAAGTTTGGGGACAGTTATTTGTTGACTTTTATTTATTTATTTATTTTTTATAAGAAATTACTTTTATTCAGCAAGGACACAGTGAGCTGATCAAAAGTGACACTTAAGACATAATGTTACAAAAGATTTCTATTTCAAATAAATGATGTTCCTTTGAACTTTCTATTCATCAAAGAATCCTGAAAAATTTCACTTTTTCCACAAAAATATTAAGCAGCATAACTGTTTTCATCATTGATAATAATAGGAAATAATTCTACTAAATAGCACTAAATCAGCATATGTGAACCACAAAACCAGTCATAAGGGTCAAATAAGGCTGAATAAATAAGCTTTCCATTGATGTGTGGTTTGTTAGGATAGGACAATATTTGGCTGATATACAACCATTTGAAAATCTGGAATCTGAGGGTGCAAAAAAAAAAAAAAAAAAAAAAAAATCAAAATCAAAATATTGAGAAAATTGCCTTTAAAGTTGTCCAAATGAAGTTCTTAGCAATGCATATTACTAACCAAAAATTAAGTTTTGATATATTTTCGGTAGTGAAATTACAAAATATCTTCATGGAACATGATCTCTACTTAACATCCTAATGATTTTTGGCATAAAAGAAAAATCAATCATTTTGACCCATACAATGTATTTTTGGCTATTGATACAAATATACCTGTGCTATTTAAAACTGGTTTTGCGGTCCAGGGTCACATATTAGAATGATTTTTGAAGGATCATGTGACACTGAAGACTGGAGTAACAGCTGATGGAAATTCAGTTTTGCCATTACAGGAATAAATTACATTTTTTAAAAAAAAAAATATAGTAAAACAGAGAACAGTTATTTTAAATTGTAATTATATTTTATAGTATTGCTGGTTTTTTTTTTTTTACAGAATTTTTGATAAAGGCAGCCTTGGTGAGCATAAGATACTTTCCACAGCACTGAAAAATATTATAGATCTCAAACTTTTGAATGATAGTGTACATGAATTCTGATTTGCTATGGAAATAAAAGGCTCCTACTATTAACGCAAGTTCAGCCCAGAAGGCCCCCTTCTATGAAAAACTAACACTGTTGTTTGATTCAGAATGATGTGTAATTGTTGGTTTTTCTTTGCCTCTCACTCAGGTGTCAGGACGTGAAAATAGAGCCAATGGATTTCTGCCATCTCACGCATCGCACATATCACCATAATCAACAAAAGCAAATCCGCTCAGGACCTGTTAAGCAACAGAGGTTATTAATTTCAAGAAACGCAGTATATTATCAAAAACAAACTGCCCTGTTGATTCAGTGAATCATCATTTCCCTGTATATCTGTTCAAATCTGTGTTTTTTAAAATTGTTTTAAATTAAATATAAGTTGTTTTAACTTTTGAGGCATTGATTTGACAGAACCGTGTGTATACTAATAATGCATTTAGGCATTTTAGACCTAGTCGATGAGTCTTCAAAAGTACTTTATTTCTCCTCACAGGATGCAATAGTTCTTTTTTCCCCCAACTTTTCTGTATTTACATGAGTGAAATCCACATCAAGGTTAACCGTCAAGCTTATTTTGTGTTCATCACAAGCATTTATTCACACTTAATGATCTCAGCCGATTCATCAGTCAGTCAGCTGGGCATTTCTCCTCAATGAATAACAAAGTCTGCCGATACAGTACGGATGCACTTGATCAATCTCGCACCCCCTCCTTCGTCAAAAGAAATTAGCAATAAAAAAAATCAAATTGCTATCGATTGGTCTTCATTGATTTCCTTTAGTCTTTTCCACTGCAATTACTCCTCGCGCAACGGCCGCTGTTTTCTGGTGATTGCCGGACGGCCAGCTGAGGTTACAGCCACATGCGGTGCTTCTCTCCCTTTCTTTCTCTCTCCCTCTTCCTCACTTCACGATCAAGGTCAACTTTAATCAACCTCAGGGCCTGTCAACGGCTGCCGACAGCCTCAGCTGCGCCCCGCTCTCAATTCCTCTGGGCCTCGACGCAGCGGCTTACAGAATTACCCTGCTGTTCATCAAACACCCAGTTACTCATTACTCACTGCACTCCTCCTGGAGTCATTAAGAGTCTGGGATACAAAGGACTTAGAGCAGCCAGACGAATGCGCTTCGCTACACTGTTGGGCTCCCCTGTACCACAGGAGGAGAACGTGTACTCATGAACAACGCTGCTGTCGTTTATTTAGAGCGTGATGTTGATGTCGACAGGGCTGGTTAATCTCGCATTATGCGTTTCACATTATGCGAGGTTTAGGCCAGACCACATTATTCACAAACAGAGCCATACCGTAAAAACTTAGTCTAGGACTGGTGGTTGTAAAGTACAGATAGTTTATTATTGGGTTATTCTGTTGAATCATTGATGTTTGAATGTGTGGAGGCTGTTTGTAGTCGAACATCTGATATTGATGTGTTCATGGGCGTATTAGGAATATTTCGGGTTTGGAACAATTTAAGCTTCCTTAAGAGGATTTGTGATGATTATGTTTTGTTGATTAAATGAATTTTAAATTCCATTGTTTTCCTAAAATCCAAAATTGAGGATACCGTGAACGCTTACTGGCCTACTGTATAATCAAAGTAAATGAGGCCAATTTTTGTAGGGGTTAAAAGCAAAAATGTGAAGCTTATAAAAGCATTTAGATTAATTTTTCTGTTAAAACTTATGAATTAAGTTGTAAAGTTGTTTAAATATCAGTTAAAGGGTTCAAAAAAGATTTTTTGTTTCCATATTAAAATCATGTTTATATGCAATATGTTCATGTCTGGTGGCTATACTATTGAAACAGTGAGTATTTTAACATTTATGGATTGACTCCATTCATTTCTAATGTAAGTGTATTGTAATACAGATTTTAGTCTTTTTTAAGAAAAGGAAGGAAAGTTGGAAATTAATTATTCTTGTATAATCAATTTTGTTTCACAAAAACTGTTCATTGAGCTTAAAGGGATAGTTCACCCAAAAATTAAAATTGTGTCACCCTCATGTCGTTCCAAACCCGTAAGACCTTCGTTCATCTTCGGAACACATTAAGATATTTTTGATGAAATCTGAGAGATTTCTGACCCTGCATAGACAGCAACCTAACTACCAGGTTCAAGGCCCAGAAAGGTAGTAAGGACATTGTTAAAATAGTCTAATTTCTTCTAGAAAAATTTCTTCTCTCCTGTGTCAGTTGCATTGCTGTCTATGCAGGGTCAGAAAGCTCTTGGATTTCATCAAAAATATCTTAATTTGTGCTCTGAAGATGAACAAAGGTCTTACAGGTTTGGAACAACATGAGGGTGAGTAATTAATGACAAAATTTAAATTTTTGGGCAAACTATCCTTTTAACTGAACCCAGAATATTCCTTTAACTTTGTATCATTTAAGTGTCAGCTGTGATAAACATGGTTTGTGCTTTGTGTTTTGAATCAGTATACTGTCTGTGGCATCACATATAGAATATATGATTATAAACCACTGCCTTGATGTCACATGGAAAAAACATATGAAATATTTCAGGCTTGTATTCGAGATGAGCCAGAACATCTCTTGCATATGCCCTCTAAGAGTTTTTGTGTAGCTTTGCTTTGATGGTACTCAACCTGTCCTACGCAACTGAATCTTTCACATGCGCTGCCACTCACAAACAAACAAAAAGAGTCTGTAAAAGATTAAAAGGCTCTGAACTTCCATTATGACTGATTGACGCAGCCTGCAGTGCACAGTAAGAGGCAGACATGAGGGTCAAGAGCTGCTGATGTTGACCATGTTGACTATGAGACCACATATACACTGTACAATTTTCTTTGGATTTATGGAGTACGTTTTAAAAGAAAATACTATTTCAGTTGCTCTACTTTAAAATTTCACGTTTAATGTCTTGCTATATTTCTGAATTGTACCGAATGCTAATTTTTTTTTATAACATACAGCATATCTAGTTCAGCACTGTCTTTAAATCAGTTATATAATGTAGAGAATATATATTTGTGTAAATTTATCAATTCAAGTTTGATGTTGTAACCTAATTCAGATTAGACAAATCACAAAAATATATTAGTAAGCCACATTTTAATCACGTGGCCTTCCTCTAGACTGATAATGCAAACTTGAGTAGTGTGCACGATTTATATTTTTCCAGTTCATGTTTGTTTTTTCACATTCATTTTAATCCAATGATTGATCCGAGTAAGCAAGGCACTATATATTTTAACCTTATTCAGATTTAAATTTTCGTTCATTTAAATTTTTTTTTGTGCCAGAAAACTGTGATTCTGATTGAATTATAAATTATATAATTATATAAAAATATAATATTTATATAGAAAATTTAATTAATTAATTAATTAATTTATTTAAAAAAAAAAACATTACCATAAAATATAGCTGTAATATAGTTAGCCATTTTTGTAAATATTTTCAGTAGTGTAAATGTTTCATACATTAATTTTCTAAATTGTGGGTCTTCAGCCTTTTCCAGTATTTATATACTTCATTAGGTTTATATTGCAAAGCTGTTAAAATAATCATTATTGATATACAGAGTCATGTAGTTCTTTAAATTACTTATTACATTTAATGTGGGATGTACAATGACACATTTAGATTTTTAACTTTAGCTTTTACTGTATTTTATTTTATTTTATTAACTTATATTGTAACTTGACTATGTGATGTTCTAAATTTTACAATTATATTATCTTCGTACTCGGTTTTCCTAAAGAGTCTTTGTAAAAAGCCAAATCTCGTAACTCCCTATTTCACATATGGTCCAGAATATTCTGCCCTGTAAAAGAGACATAACCGCAGTCCACTCCAATGAAACCTCCCCCAATGAAAATGTCACATCTTCTTCACATTAATTTATTTGCTTATAACAAAGTGGATTTATGGCTTCCCTACTACTTCTGGGTTAACAGTGACAGCCCATGCTGAGTTACTACTTTCCACCTGAACAGCACCACACACGCCTCCCACACTTTTACGAGATTCTCTTTGTTGTTGGCCGAAAGCACAGGATACTCGGCTCTCAGTGCGCTGTCTTCCCTTCAGCAGCCATCAGCTCTGTGAGCGCTGACCCGCCAATTTACTGTGACACTGCCAGTCTGCTGATATCACTCATAAAACTCGCTGATTGACGACGAGGGAAGAAGGTGTGTTCAGTCATCACAGAATGTCATAAATTCACATGCACACACTTGGATGGTGTTGTCGTGGCTCCATGTGTCACGGTTTTGCGTGCACTGGTATATCACAGAGTGCACATGATGATGCCCTTCCCTATCATTGAGGTTTTACCGCTGTAAATCAGAGGTCTGTATGCATGTGTGTGTATCTGCTGCTGATTAAAGAGTTAGATGACGTTAATATGTGGTAGATCTCCCTGACATTACGTTATAAATACTGTCAAGAGTGCAGTGACTTTGCACGGGTCAGAAAGCTAGATCTTTCTTTGATTCTAAATTGTTAGAAAGAAATGGTTTTAGACATAATCTTAATGCATTTTTATATGAGCCTGCAAATGTAAGGGAATTTTATTATTATTATTTTTAATTAATTCTAGTTTTTATACTTTATAATCTTGTGCCTGGTGTAGAAACATTTTTCATTCAGAAATTGCTAATAAATTTCACAAACAGTTACAAAGACATGGCAATTAACACATTGAATTTAACATGAAATTTTGAAGTAGAAAAACTAAAATAGTATTTACTTAAAAAAAAACATATTCCTTTAATCTTTGTTTTATTTACAGTGGAGTTGTTAAAAATAATCTCAGTGTTTTTGATTGTTTTCTTAGTACAAGCTTTAATGCAAAAGCTTCTCATTTTTGCAGTAAAAATAAAATAAAAATATAAAATAAAAATATATGTAATTTAAAAAATGCTCAAAAGTTTGGTGTCAGTATTTTTACATTTTATTTATTTATTTATTTATTTTTAAAGAAATTAATACTACTATTCAGCAGTGCATATTGATTAATCAAAAGTATAATTACATTTTTAATATATATAAAATAGAAAATGGCTATTTTACATTTTTTTAAACAATATTTCACAATACTATTTATTTTTGATCAAATAAATGCAGCCTGTTGAGCGTAAGAGACTTATTTTAGAAACATTTACAAATCCTTTAAAACTCCAAAGTTTTGAACGGTAGTGTATATTATAAAAATATTTACGATATTTATATTTAAAGAAATATAATGTCCAGCTTCCGATTCTCAATATTCTCTTTTTCTTTTTTGGCTTCACTGTAAAAAAAAATCTTTTGAAGTTGTATATAAAAATTGATTACTGGAGATTATTGGAGTGTGTTTTACAAGCAAATCCTATTTCAGTCTTTCTACTTCAAAAAAATGTTATTGCTGTTTCTTTCTAAGTGTTTGTGAAATAAACTAGCGATTTCTGAGTGAAAATTGTTTCTACAATATTTGTTTTTTTCAGTGTATCTATAAAATAATTTTTTACAAATGCCTATGTGGTAATCATGGACTGTAAAAGTAAAGGAACTTCATTGTGGGTGGGAAGCTTGTGTTTTAAAGTGTAGCATGTCAGGGCAGATCTAGACCACACATGATCAAAACTCCTCTGCTTTACCCAAACCCATCACAGATGCATATCGCAGGCTTGCCATCTCCCACGGTATTTGCAGGTCGGCCATCCATCCTTGCCCCTGTTCATTAGATGCCGTCGCCTGGCCTGCCAGCGCTGCGGATGCAGAGTGTGAAGCGGAGAGGCTGAGAATGTGTCAGGCTTGTCCACTGCCGCCACACTTTGCTTATTTTTCCCCCAGGCAGCCATCAAGGGTTGCAAGACATGCTGAGATTAACTTCATATATAATTCATCATCCTGCACGCATTCTCCGACAGGCCGCTCCCTATCTAACTCAATTTAGCATTAAAACCCTTCCATGTGCCTCCCCCTCACTCTCCCCCCAACAAATCTTATTCAGTGTGTTCTGGAACCCACATTCCCCTTTATAGTATCGCAAGCGGATAAGCAGCATTTCCAAGCAGCTCACATAAATAACACATGCACTCATTTATTCTCTCTATCCTGTCTTTGTTTTTGTCCTCCATCTATTTTTCCCTGTGGATGTAAGGAATTCAAAGCTTAACCCTCTTGTTCTGATTCTTCACAGAGACCCCAAAGACTATTTCAATAGATTTAAAAATGGTATTAGGTTGATTTTCCTAACCTTATGCTGGTTTTAATGGCTTCAACCATCCTCCATGAAAGTATTACATTACTTATGTTAAAGGAATAGTTCACCCCAAACTAAAAAGTCTGTCATATTTTACTCACTCTCATGTCGTTCCAAACCTCTATGACTTACAGTACTTTCTTTTGTTGAACATGAAGATATTTTGAAAGATGAATGTCTGAATGTGTTTTGTTTGTTTGTTTTTACAGTTGAAGTCAATGGTAACTATAACTGTTTGGTTCCCAACATTATTCAATAGAAAAAAGAAATGCATGTAAGTTAAGAACAGAATGAAAGTGAGTAAATGATGACAGAATTTTCATTTTTGGGTGAAAAAGATAAAACATGAATGAATGCAACTGACTGGCTTACAAACTGAAGCAGTACACTCTTACCAGTCGTTTATTTTGATTTATTGAATTTATTTATTAAAAAAAAAAAAAAAAAAAAATTACATTATTGGGGTCTTGGGGAGCCGTAAACATAGAAAAATTATTCTCAACTGAGCAAAAGTGCTAAATAACAAATCATAAGTTGGTATTCATATATAAAAGGAACGTGAGTAAAAAAAGCTGCTGCATTTTAAAAGCAATTTCCCACTTTTTAGTTTTCCAACCAGGGACCGGACTGTTTTGATTGCTTAATTAATTAGGATGCTTGTGTTGGCTAGTTTCACAACAGAGGTTTTTCTCTAGGTTGCTTCTGTAGTGAAATTTTGGTTGGTTTGTGTGTGTGTGTGTGTGTGTAGGTGAAATACAGTCTCAGTGTGTGTTTGTGTAACTGATTTTTAAGTCTAATATCAAAGTTAATAGCACAACTAGCTCAGCAAATTTGCAGATGGAGCAGGTCCAGGGTTCTAATGGGGAATAAATCACTTCGCTGATTAAAAGTGAGCTGAATCAACTAATAACATAATGATAGTTAACTCAGAAGAATTACAGTGTGTACACTTCTATCGATATTAAACTTGCTGAGGCCTAATGAAGCAGAAAATGAAGGTGGCTAATGTTTTTAGCTCTAGGCTGGGGGTGGATCTAAATGGAAAAAACAAGACAACCTTTAAAAATGATAAACATTACTAAAATCTTGTTTTTTTCCTGATAAATTGTCAGGTTTATACGAGTTTAAGCAATCCTTTAGCTTATTTGTATTTTACTTCTCTATCAAGCCATATGCTACCAGTTACTACCATTTTTTTTAATGTTTTTGAAAGAACTCTGCCACGTTAACCAAGACTGCATTTATTTATTTATTTATTTAAAAATACAGTAAAAATATTATTGCAATTTACAGGAGCTGTTTTCTGTTTTAATATAGTTAAGTAGAGTTTCAAAATATATTTTATGTTAATACATATATATTTGTACATTCTGTATTTTACTGTATATTTAATGTACTGTATTTTTATATTTTAATGTATATTTGACTGTATATTTAAATGACTGAATATTTAAATATGTGTCTCATTATCCTTCAGAAATCATTCTGATATGATAATTTGGTGTTCAAGAAACATTTCTTATTATTATCAGTGTTATAAACAGTTTGTGCTGCTTACTGTTTTGTGGAAAATATTTTTCTGTGAATATTTTGGTTAAAAAATACAGGTCATTGTCAAATAAAGTCATTGTCAGTCAATGATGTTAATTTTAGGAGAATAAGGCTGCTTCAAGTTACTCTGAACTGTCTTTACAATTCGAAGGTGTGTGTCTATATGTAATTTAGAGTAGTATGATAAAACTACTGTTGTTCATTGCAGTAAACATTGGTCATTTAAATTATATATTGACTAGAAATTTCTCTATTTTTTTTTCCATTGTGGAAATCTAGTGACCTTAAAGTATAGTTTGTCACATTGCAGTACTGCTGCCACTGCTTTGACCTGTCACGTCAACTACATAATAACTTATAGCATTGCAAGATAATGCAATATTTCTCCAAGGATAGAGACTTTTTTTTTTTTTCTTCCATTTTCCAGTTTGAAAAAGCTGGAAAAGTGACATATTTGTTCCATAATCTCATATGATGTGAAAATGATGGTGGGCCGAACAGCTTCGTTTATCTGAAGACATATGAGCATGTGTGGTTTGCCTGTCGCGCTAATGGTTTACACTGGAAGTCATGAGTGGTACATTACAGTCTTTCACAGAAGTGAAAGCTTTGCCCATTATTTCATGTCATTGAGAAAATTAGAGGCCACAGTTTCACACATTTATTAGCTGCTGACAGTTATGGTCACAGCCTCTCTGCTCTCTGGGTATTACTGGTGCTCTCTCTCAATTTGTAGCCCAACTCACAAGAGGCAAAGCATGTGTGAGTGTGTGTGTGTATGTGTGTGTGTGTGTATGATTGTGTGCTCATGTGCAAAAGCACATTCCCATTAGAGCACAATATGCTTCAGCTGTTGTGAGATCTTTGATGATGTTCTCTATCAATTATTCCAGTCACTGAGAGGAGTGGTGATGGTCATAAAACATTATCAGAAGCCTTGACCCCTGAAGGAAGTGCAGACTTGCATTATCTCTGTTTGACGATAACAGGCTTTAAGGTACAAGGTCAGCCAATGTCAATGTTAGCAGAGGGTCAGGTGCTACTGAATTAGCTTTACTGGAGAAGAGCACTTGAACTCACAGCAATGTCAAAAATATATTGAATGTGGCTTGAACATGCACAAACAAGCACACAATCAGGTGTTGATTATGCAGTAGGACTGCTATTATAAATTAAGTGCTGCAAAAGGTTTGATTGACCAAACTGCATCAGATAAGTGTGGCTGTGGGAGTTTATCAAGTGTTTTTTTTTCTTTCAAAGAAAACGTTCTTACTTTCCCCCCACTCTTTTACATTTTTTTTCAACATTCTACTCCATTTTATCCATACAGTTTTGATTAATTTTTTGAATATTTACTATTAACTCTGAAACTACATATAGAAAACCAATATAAACCTAAAAATAAACATATAGCACAAATAATAAACAACACCAAAATAAAGAAAATATTTTAAAATTTTATTTAGAATTAAGTTAAATTAAATTTTATGTAATTTTCATTTTAGAATTATTAATCAATATTATTTTATGATGTTTTTATATTTAAATATTATTTATTTTGCTCATTCTGTTATTATATAAAATGTATGTGTATATATATATTTATTAATTTTTAATATTTATATAATGTTTTTATAATAAAAAATTAAAATAAATATTGTTTTATTTATTTTGCTTATTCTGTTATAATATAAAGTTGTAAAATGAAACAGCATCTTTTGATAGCTGCTGTTTATTAAAGCAAAAGAGTGACAAACTAAATATTAAGACATTTTGAAATGAATGTGTGTTAAAATTTTTATGTTGCTAATATAATTTGTAATTTCAAAAATAACACATCTGTTGGTGCCGATAGCCTTGTGAGCAGCGCCATATAGCGCCATTGTGCTTGGGCGGCTCACGGACCTTTCTCGATCCCGCCCCCCTCTCTCTGCCACTTGTCTTCCCGTCTGAGTACTGTCCTATCATAAAAAAGGCAAAAACACCAAAAATAAATCTTAAAAAAAAAAAAAAATAATCATAAAATTTTGAAATTAGAAGTGTTTTCGCAATTGGTCTCCATCTTTTGGACCCCACCGTGTGCTACTGATGTATACTGGGTGATATAATCTGTGAAGAAGATGTTGCCTTATTACTATAGAGAAGATTAATGATAAAGTCACATTGTCTCTACATTTGGGCTAGTACTTTATATCTTTTCTGACTGACTCCTGAAATGGAAACAGTTAGCTCATTTGACATTTTCAGCGCACTGTAGAAACTTGCATAGATAACAATAGGATGGATCACATTCATGTGATGACACTAATATCCGCGCTCGTAGCCTTTCTCCCCAGACCCTAAATCAGCAGCGTTCCTCCTCCGACTCCCCACGCAGGATGCGGATTTAGAGCTTTGGCTACCTGACACTGGTTGTAAATCAGAGTCTGAAGTGAACGTGAGGACAATGCTGAGGGGCTCTGGCATCAGTTGCGGGGGCTTTCTCAGGGGAAGGAGACTGTATTGTGTAGGCTGCTAAAGATAGAGCACAGCTTCTCTGAGGAGGTCTTTAAAGACAAGGTGAGAATGAACACATGGACAGAGGTCAGAGTTAGATAGGGGAGAAAAATGAGGACTGGGCATATGCTTATCAGCTGCTTTGATTCAAGGAAAGAGTCAGTAGTGGAGTCTATTTTTGGAGGCTGATATTGAGTTTGGTAACGTGTAAATGGTTTTTCTCATTAACCGAATGGAGAAACAGTGTTACTCAGGGATTTATTGTTCCTCTGTGCTTTAGAGACATAAGATATGAGTTTGATTGAAAATTGGGGTATATTTTTCATAGGAGTAGGTAGCTCTTTTCCAAATCTTGCTCTCTACATAGGCAACATCATAACCATAATAACTCTATAAGTGGCCAATCTGAAACACTCTGCACTGACTGCAGCTCTGTGTGCCACACAATCAGTGGGCAGCTTGACATGCAATTAATTTAATCAGAGTTGGATGTTAACATAATGCTAGTGTAAAAGCTTACACACGTATTATCTAGAAATACTACATTTTTAATAACAAAGGAATATTTTAGAAAGTATTTCAGAAAATATATCGTTATAATATTATATTGGAATATTTTATCGTTAAATAATTTTTTTCTTTAAAGAAATGTACATTTTATTCAGCAAGGATCCATTAAATTGATCAAAAGTGAAAAAGATTTTTATTTCAAATGAATGCTGTTCATTTGAAATTTCTATACTTTAAAAAATCCTGAAAAACAAAAATGTTTCATGGTCTTCACCAAAATATTAAGCAGCACAGCTGTTTTCAACATTGATAATAATAAGTAATGTGTTTCGAGCACCAAATCAGCATATTAGAATGAATTCTGAAGAATCGTGTGACACTGAAAACTGGAGTAATGACTGCTGAAAATTTAGCTTTGCCATAGCAGGAATAAATTACATTTTAAAATATAGTAAAACAGTGAATAGTTGTTTTAAATTGTAATTATATTTCACAATATTGCTTTATTTTTAATAAAGGCAGCTGTATTTTACTGTATTTTTTTATTAAATAAATGCAAACTTCTTTTTTATTAACTTATAAACATTAAAAAATCGTATCAAATCTGTATTTAAAAGCAACATTTATTATTATTATTATTATTATTATTATTATTATTATTATTTATTTTATTATTATTATTTATTTTTTAATGAATTAATTTATTTATTTTAATCACAATTCATTCTGGGAACCTTTGGCCTTAATGAAGCATCTTAAGAAGCAGTATTTTAAGCAATGTATCTTAAAATACTACTTCTTACTAGTTTTTGGAACACAGCCGCACATCACAGAATGCTTGTGTGTAATTTTAAATGGCTGACCTTAGAGAAACAACATCTGTGAATGTAACCGACTATAGAGAAGTGTGGTTAGAAGCATTTAAATTTAATTCAGGCTTTATGACTGAGTGGAAAAGGGTTTAAACCCTGTGAAAAACTGTAAAAGCTACTGTAATGCCTGACAGTCCCCTGTACTGAGAATGAATGCTCTCGGGGGTTGAATAGCAGTGACTTTTCCATCCCTCATCTCACAAACTCTCTGATCATCTCACACACACAACAGCAGGCTGATAGCGATGCCCAGCCTCTCTTGGGAGGCAGAATGTCAGTGCAGTGTGTTGTGTCAACAGAACAGGAGAAATTCAATACTTCTTCTGTCACATCCAATAATTAAGAACGCTTACTTTGACCACGGCTGTATTGATTTCTTCCACATTTGAATATATTTCCCAGTGAACACAACAATGTAGCCTAGACTTCCAGCTGTGACTGTGGCATCCAGCAAACAAAACTCTTTCAAAACATCCTACATTATTGTAGGGAGGATCAACACCACTGTAATCAAACGGGGCGCTTCTGCTTTGCATGGCGGATATTTCGCAGCCTGCCTTGTGGGTGGCCAGTCACAATAGTCCCCTCTCTCCCTCTCAGTAGGGAAAACCAAATGCAAACAGGTGTCCAAACACAGAGCAGCTCTCCAGAGACCCTCTTCAGGGGCCCACCGTGGCTAGAGTGCAGCTGCTTTTACCAGCATAGTAGAGAAGTGAGCTCTGGTATTGTTCTCCAGTCAATGGTCCTCTATAAACCTTACGCCATCTCTTACTCAAGCACATATAGCCATTATTGGAACTTGATCAGAGCTGGGAGTACAAGGTTTTCTGTTGCGCTTATGCAACAAAAGCATTTCTCTCATGCTTGAGGACAGGGACGGATGCACCTTGACAAGACAATCAAAGTCATTGTCCTTTCTGGAGGAGTTATAATGTGATCCTTTGAATATTGAATGAGAACAAACTCTTGTTTTGGTTCAGCTGTGAATGAATGTGTTTGAAAAGGAAAGATTAATTTGTTGTTGTTATTTGTTATTTCAGTTGTTATTTTTGTGCAGTATACTTTGGTACACAACTGAATGGGAAATTCTTACTCCAATTTTATTTCAGATCTAAATGTAGATTTGTTAATTATATTCTAATGTCTCTGTCTTCTCTGTTCTCTGTATTGTAATGACATATATATATATATATATATATATATATATATATATATATATATATAGCCTCAAAGGTGGCCCAGTCCTTCATGTAGAGCAGCATTGCTCTGTAGCTCTGCAAGAAAAAGGTCACGAGTGTGATAAAAGCCAGTTCAGGCAAGACGGCAGCTGCACAAACTCAACTCTCACTGCTTGGTCAACCCTGAGCTTGGACCTGACCTCTGACCTCTCGCTATGGGTTGTCTGTATAGTATCATGACGCAGGAGGTCAGGTTTGGCAGGTATTCCAGAGGGACTCTATAGCTACAAAATTAGAGCAATTTCACCCTCATACTGTGTGACATAGTTCTGATGTATTGCCTATAGGCATTTCAGCTGATCTTCTTTTAAAAGTGCATAAAGTTTTATGTAAAAACAATAACAATTGGCTTCAAAAATATACCTAAAACAACATTTGATCAATTTTAAAAAATATTTTATTTGTGATTGAGCCCAGTTTTAAAACTGTCACGATTTGTGGAGTCATCTTCTAAAACAAGACATGCAATCATTCAAACCAGAGACCCAAAATGGAGCCGAATGTCATCTAGGCTGCAGCTGTATCTAATATAATACATATTTATGAAGCCTTTATGAAGCCTTTATGGCGGTGCTTCATCAATGAGGTATGTGTTAGAAGCTGACGGGAACTCCCCTGGGACGCCATCCTCCAAGAACTGCCTTCTAGCTGGTAGAATCTGCACAAATCCACCTTCTGCAATTTTATATTCTCTCTTTCTCTTTCATCTCATCTACTGTCATTTCCTTTACTGATTTGCTTGCTGATGATCTGATGGACCAGGATAACTTTTATTTTCATGGTAGAAGCTGTCCCATTTACTGAAAATGGCTTGTGTGTTCATGCAGAAAGTTACTATTTAAGGCACAATAACCAAAATTTGAACAACCTAATTTATTTATTTATTTTATTTATTAAAATAGGCAAACATTTTTTTATTTTTATTTGAATGAGTAAATTGTTTAGATAAAATATTTATTTATTTTTGTATAGGTAAATATTTTATTTATTTATATATATTTTTATTGTAAATTCTACACACATCATATTTTATACTTTATTAAGTTGGCCTACACCTTTTAAACACAATGATTTACTGGTAGGTGTTCTCACTTTTATTTGGTGCCATTTTATTGTCCATGTACTACCATTGAATTCCTTACAGTATTAACGTGTTGATCATATGTGTATTTTATTTAATTCTTTCAATTCTAAAATATTTGTATACTGCTGACTGTCTTGGCAGGCAAGTTTTTCTCATTGCTCCAAACATTCATTCACTCCAGTCTTGCTCCATTCCAGGTTTTCCATTGTGCATTCTCTGCTCAAAGTTATTTTCGATATGTTTATTTTTTTAATATCACAAATATCTGGGTAGAAGATATTAAATTATAATAATAATACTTAAAGTTTAATGCTTTGATGTTTAATACACTAACACGAGCCTGTCAATATGTTTTAGGCTTGTGATGTAGCAGCATCAGAGAGAGAGAAAACACCAACACTTCTCGCTACAAGCAAAATCGTGTAACTCCACTCCCTATTCCACTTTCACTCAACACTCTTTACTTACACTGAATGACATTAACCACATGAAATAACAGCTTTATACAAACATTAGCAAGCAATGTAGGGTAAATGTACTGCATTTCAAATGTAGGACTTTGTGTTTGCCTATTCAGTGCATGACATCCCCTGCACTGGAAGAGTGTGGTTTAGTCCCCTATTTTTTTAAAAAGAATGTGGCATTGGAAATGAGTTTGTTCCAATGACTGCCGCTTGTTTCTCTAACACCAGATTTGCCTGGATTTCTTGTAAGGGATACTGTGATGCATGTTCTTGCCGATGATTTGTGACCAGCGTTATTAAATATGTGCGTGAAATTCATGCTTTACCCCTCTCGTCACCTGCAGAAGTGAATGTGTGGCTATCAATCGAACTGACAAGTGCCGTAAAGCATGTGGATTTAACAGGCTTGCTACATCTCAATGAGAAGCAGTCTCAATGTTCCAGCAGAGTGGCTGCATATAGGCACTACCCTCTACCTTCTGTCTTCACATCGCTCTTTACATTTACATAAAACAATAGCTAGGCAGGGCATCTGAAGGTGCCTCCACTTCTATAAGGACAAGATGTATCATCGTCACTGCAAATGAACAAATAAACTGATTATGGAATGACACTGATAAATTGGTTATTTTAAAAACGGAAAAGATTCACTACCGTTTGTGGTCAGTAAGATTTTACCTCTTACTTTTATTGAGCAAGGAGGTATTAAATTGATCAAAAGTGATAATAAAAACATTTATTATGTTGCAAAAGATTTCTGTTTTGAATAAGTACTGTACTTTTAAACTTTCTATTCATCAAAGAATCCTAAAATGTATCACGGTTTCCACAAAAGTATTAAACAACTGTATTTTACATTGATGATAAGAAATGTTTCTTGATTTTCAAATCAGCATTAAAATGATTTCTGAAGGATCGTGTGACACTGAACACTGGGCACTGCCATCACAAGTATAAATTACATTTTAAAATATAATAAAATCAAAATTTTCTATTTCATACTACAGTTTTCATTTAACAAAACAAAAGATAACTCAGATGGTACATGATATAATAACTTGTGACTTGCAAGACCCTTACATTCAGATTTTCAGTTTCATTTTTTAATACTGTCCTAATTAAGCTAGATAATTTACGTGTACATATTCCACAAGACATAAGAATTTTATTTACAAAAATGATTGTTTGAAATATTACATCCCCAAGGTTTTCATAATGGTGTTCAGCTTTCTTGATGATCAGTGGCTGTTTATGTTTTGTGAAAGTCCCTGCTTTGTCCTGAGTAAATAAGAAAAATAATTAAATTAAAATATTATTATTTTTTTAAATATTAAATGAAATAAATTTATAATATAATATAATATAATATAATATAATATAATATAATATAATATAATATAATATAATATAATATAATATAAAACTTTGGACCCCACTGACTTTTATTGCATGGCAACAAAAAACAAAAACAAAAAACACAATGATCTCTTTTTGTGTTCCACAGAAGAAAGAAAGTCATACAAGTTTGGAACGACATGAGGGTAAGTAAATGATGACAGAATTTTCACTGGGTGAAAGTGATTGTGCCTCTCAGTAAGTTTTGACGTGGTCTTATTCCCATGCTGTACTTTTGAGTTGTCTGTGTGTCTTCGGTTTGACCCGGTGATGTGTTAGTAATTTGTTCCAGTGATACTCACAATGATCTCCTTCAGAGCAATGCCCTGGCTTGATATTTGTCATTGGGGGCATCGTACAGGCAGTGATCGAAGACCTAATGCAATTGACTACCTGCTGCTTCTGACATTAATAAAGATGGAACATGCGCAGGAAATTAAAGCTTCACTTTCCCATTTTAATGAGATCGTATCCATCACACTTTGCTCTTTAACCCCGAGCACCACTGGAACACTTCAATAGGAGCTAAATCAGCCTCCATACCCATGCCTTTTCCCTCCCCCTGCTTTTTATCCCCATTTCTCCTTTCACTTTGCCCACTTTTCAGTCTCTCTCCATCATGCTGTCATTTTCCCTCTCAGCCTCCCTTCCTTCTCTGTCCTCAGCTTCCCTCCCTCTGTTTCTGCAAATGCCATTCTCCGATGCAAGCGACCACGGCTTCTAGAGGTGTTCGTTTTCCATCTGAGCTACAGCGGCAGGCTGTGAACCTGATGGAGCTCTTCCCAGCACGGCCTACATTATTTATGAATGCTTCTTTCACATGTCGGTGTGTCTGATCAGTTGGCTGAATGGCTTTCTCTCTCTATCCTCAGAGGTGACTGAGTAGTGTGGCCCCAAGGTTAAACAGAAGTGACCTGCTTTTCAGCTTCCAGGATGAGAGAGTGTAAGGTCAGAGCTCAGCGGCTCACTTAAGACACAAACATGTGTGATGCCCCACTTTCTGAAGACTCAGTGGTGAGTGACACCACGACACGGTGGCCTCCATAAGAGGGCAGTAGTGAGACAGCCCTGGTGGAAATCTGACATATAGATAAGCATTATGAACCTGGAGTTCAGTTACTTTGTATTCTTCTGTTTGGGCGTTCAAGGTAGATGGGGGCAGATTGTCAGTACACGAGCGCTTCATGAGTCTGGTGAGGGACGCTTTCATCAGTGCTGAGGACCTGGATCAAAAGACTTTATTACTCCGAGACAGTCTGCCTTATTGTTATTGTCAGACTTTAGCAGTTTGAGACAGACTATTTACAGTCTATTTACAGACAGACAGAGAATTAGAGGAATCAGACCAAAGATGACAGTCTTTTAAGGTAGCATCTTCGCTTTGCACATCTGTCGGTTTTACTGTTGACCGTGACCTTTAAGCTGCGTGCCTGGCCATAAAATCATAGTTTGAACCTTTTTTCCTTTTACAGTTAAAGTTACCCTTACGAAAAAGAAGTTTATTCAAGTGTGCTATTAGTATACTTCTTTTAAACTAAAAAATAGGAAAGTATACTTTTAGTCTACTTTTATGTATTTCTCAGAAACGGGCTTTATGTACTTCTCAGAAATATACTTAAAATGACATATATGCAAAAATATAAATATATTTGAGCTATACTTGTGCTCCTAGAATCCGTGTTTTCATTGTTATATGGTAGGGGGCACTAGTACACATCTTCTGTACAGAATTTCCAAAAAAAAACACAAGTGAAGAAGAAACCAAAACAACAGATGCTTCCACATGTAATCTAACATGACCATCAGACATAAAACAGTATCAAAACTGTGTAATGTTATATGTAAAATTGTGTTTGTTTCTTTATTTTTTATTTATGAAACTTACCCACATTCAAGTGTTTAAAAAAAGAATGCATGATGTTAGAATAAAATGTTTCTGTTTACAATCAGATACTCTGTTCTTTCTTTTGATGTTTTGTATGTTCAGATATTCATATAACAAAATACATACAAATTAATACCTTATAGGGACATAGTAGTATACTTAAAGTATGACGTAAAGTTCACTTAAAAAAATGTACGAGTATACTTTCAGTATAATACTACTAAACTAGTAGTTTACTGAGACTATACTTCAAAGTGTACTAAAATGCTACTACAAGTATTTAATTAATAAACTATCAGTATACCTATAAGTTCACTTTTAGTATAATTGTAGTACAAGCTAAAAACATTGATGTAAACTAGTTGTGTACTCAAAGTTTACTACTGTTATAGTAGTTATAGTACTGTTATAGTATACTTAAAAGTATACTTTTATAAACTAGAAAGTGGGCCAATTTAGTCCCAAGGAGTATTGAAATAGTACACTTACAAGTATACTACTAGTACACTGATATTTGTATACTTACTACATAAAGTATACTTAAAAATATACTTGAACTTTACTTAAGTATACTTAATAAAATAAACTTGAAATATACTAATTTTTGGTAAGAGTATCCATTAAGTGATTTGTGATAAAAACAATTACACAAATATTTATTTTCTATCTATCTATCTATCTATCTATCTGTCTATCTGTCTATCTGTCTGTCTGTCTGTCTGTCTGTGTATGTACATTTACATTACATTACATTTATATTTAGTCATTAAGCAGATGCTCTTATCCAAAGCAACTAACAATAAGGACAATAAAAGCATTCAGAATCGATAAAAGAGCAATAATATGTAAGTGCCCTGACTAGTCTAACACAGTACACAGAGCAAGGTTTTTTTTAATAATAAATAAAAAGAATAGAGAACACTAGTGTTAGAGGTGTTTTTTATAGTAAATAAAAAAGAAAATAATAAGTAAAAAGAAAACAAGTAGATAGAATAGAAAAAGAATAGAGAACGCTAGTGTTAGAGGCTAATTTTTTATAATAAATAAATAAGTAAATAATAAGTAAAAAGAAAACAAGTAGATAGAATAGAAAAAGAATAGAGACGCTAGTGTTAGAGAGTCTTTTTTAATAAAAAGAAAACAATTAGTTAATATCGAAATAGAATAGAGAGTGCAAGTATTGGTTAAGTTTTTTTTTTTTTATAAAAAAAAGTCAAAAGAATAGAAAAACAATGGAGAACTCTAGTGTTAGAGGGTCATTTGTTTATAATGAATAAAAAAGAAACAAGTCGAACTATTAGATAGCTGCTGAAAATTTGGCTTATCAATCACAGGAATAAATTACATTTTTAAATATATTAAAACAGAATTATAATAATATTTTACAATATTACTATCTTTACTGTAGTTTTGATCAAATAAATGCAGCCTTGGTAAGCAATTGTGTATATAATAGTGACATTTATTTATTTGGATAAACCTTATATATTAATTGATTGCTGTGATTTTTTTATTCAAACCCGATTCCAAAAAAGTTGGGACACTGTACAAATTGTGAATAAAAACAGAATGCAATGATGTGGAAGTTTCAAATTTCAATATTTTATTCAGAATACAACATAGATGACATATCAAATGTTTAAACTGAGAAAATGTATAATTTTAAGGGAAAAATAAGTTGATTTTACATTTCATGGCATCAACACATCTCAAAAAAGTTGGGACAAGGCCATGTTTACCACTGTGTGTCATCCCCTCTTCTTTTTATAACAGTCTGCAAACGTCTGGGGACTGAGGAGACAAGTTGCTCAAGTTTAGGAATAGGAATGTTGTCCCATTCTTGTCTAATACAGGCTTCTAGTTGCTCAACTGTCTTAGGTCTTCTTTGTCGCATCTTCCTCTTTATGATGCGCCAAATGTTTTCTATGGGTGAAAGATCTGGACTGCAGGCTGGCCATTTCAGTACCCGGATCCTTCTTCTACGCAGCCATGATGTTGTAATTGATGCAGTATGTGGTCTGGCATTGTCATGTTGGAAAATGCAAGGTCTTCCCTGAAAGAGACGACGTCTGGATGGGAGCATACGTTGTTCTAGAACTTGGATATACCTTTCAGCATTGATGGTGCCTTTCCAGATGTGTAAGCTGCCCATGCCACACGCACTCATGCAACCCCATACCATCAGAGATGCAGGCTTCTGAACTGAGCGCTGATAACAACTTGGGTTGTCCTTGTCCTCTTTAGTCCGGATGACATGGCGTCCCAGTTTTCCAAAAAGAACTTCAAATTTTGATTCGTCTGACCACAGAACAGTTTTCCACAGTCCATTTTAAATGAGACTTGGCCCAGAGAAAATGCCTGCGCTTCTGGATCATGTTTAGATATGGCTTCTTTTTTGACCTATAGAGTTTTAGCCAGCAACGGCGAATGGCACGGTGGATTGTGTTCACCAACAATGTTTTCTGGAAGTATTCCTGAGCCCATGTTGTGATTTCCATTACAGTAGCATTCCTGTATGTGATGCAGTGCTGTCTAAGGGCCCGAAGATCACGGGCATCCAGTATGGTTTTCCGGCCTTGACCCTTACGCACAGAGATTGTTCCAGATTCTCTGAATCTTTGGATGATATTATGCACTGTAGATGATGATAACTTCAAACTCTTTGCAATTTTTCTCTGAGAAACTCCTTTCTGATATTGCTCCACTATTTTTCACCGCAGCATTGGGGGAATTGGTGATCCTCTTCCCATCTTGACTTCTGAGAGACACTGCCACTCTGAGAGGCTCTTTTTATACCCAATCATGTTGCCAATTGACCTAATAAGTTACAAATTGGTCCTCCAGCTGTTCCTTATATGTACATTTAACTTTTCCGGCCTCTTATTGCTACCTGTCCCAACCTTTTTGGAATGTGTAGCTCTCATGAAATCCAAAATGAGCCAATATTTGGCATGACATTTCAAAATGTCTCACTTTCAACATTTGATATGTTATCTATATTCTATTGTGAATAAAATATAAGTTTATGGGATTTGTAAATTATTGCATTCCTTTTTTATTCACAATTTGTACAGTGTCCCAACTTTTTTGGAATCGGGTTTGTATATTATAACTTCTAACTGTTGCATCAATGGCAGCATGTTAAGACATAGAGGTGCTTAATATATACATTTTTATGTAAAAAACAAAAAACAAAAAAAAATCTAAAATGAATACAGGCTCTGGCACCATCACAGTCAGTGGAAAAGGGGTATGACAAAACCAAAGGAAGTTAAAATACAGCTAGAGAAGAGTGCGCTATAGCCGCCTGTATCCACCTCACAAATTACCTCAGCACAGAAGCCACTGCCCTGTACAGATGCAGTAAATTCTGTCCTGCCTGTGTCTCTACATGAATAATAATTAAACACATCCACTAAGTCACAGTTTTATCACATCATCAATCTCTAATATCACCTAATCTAAGAAAAACACAGAGTTACAAACTGATTGCCAGCATAAAATACAAAATAAGATTTTTGTGGGCAGAGAGGCAGTAAAGTCTGTTTTTAATACATTGATGCATTTTATCACAATGTAGTGTAAGACTGGGACACATTAGCAGGGTCTGTGATATAATGGGCAATAAAACATGATCAGTGTTTTAGGGTCAGTCTGGGTGTACACAGCTACCTGCAGGCACTTACAATAAGCTAATATAACTGCCATATATGTGGTCTTTGTTTTTTGTAGAACAATATCTGACATGATGTTGTATACAACTGCCGGAAGTCTGTTTGGACTACATTTTAGATAATGTTGCCGTACAGTGTGGTGGAAGACCATAGAGGCAACAGGAGAGTCCAGACCCACGGCCAGAGGAGGTATTTTCCGTGGAATAACTGATGGCCTTTGTATGACACATAAATGCCAAAGGCATTTGTATTTTGTGACTGTTTAAGTCAGTGGGCTTTCAACCCAAGTGGTGCTGATAAACTTCTTGCAGTTTTATTTGGTCCTGTGGCGATATTATTGCTCGCCGAACGGAGGTGAGGTTATTGCTTTACCTGATGGGAAACCACCCCACTTCCCTTCTTTTCCCCTCCCCCAAGTGACTCTATAACCTGGGCCTGGCCGGCCTCCTTCTGCCATTCTTATTTCCCTCGGGAACACTGAATCAAATTTCCAATGACCCTCACAGGAGAAATTTGGTCAAATGGACCATCACAGGGAGCGAAGTCTCATCAGCATAACACCAAACGAATAAAGAAAAAGGAGAGAAATGAGTGCAGAGCAAGATTGTGTGTGACCTGTTTAAAGAGTGCGAACCTCTTCATCCATACTTCAGTCATCAGCTCAAAATAAAAGACAATCTGATGAACAGGATCACGACAGTCATGCTTTAGTTTGGGTGTTTCTTTAACTATAAGCACTTCTGAAAAATAAACTCACACTATTTATACTTTTTACACTCATTTTTCATTTATTTTTTGGTAATGAATGGTGGTAATGAATATTTCCACCAAGTAATTTCCATCAAATTAATTAATTAGATTAACTAATTAATCTAATTAACTATGGTGGCATCTGTGGTAGAAATTACATTTTAAATATTTTTGGAATAAAATGGCCAACTCTGTTGTCTTATTTCATAGCTAGTATTTTTTTGTATGATATACAGTTACGCTATTGTCCAAAACCTTGGAGTTGGTAAAATTGTATTATGATTTACAATAATAAAATTGTAAATGGCTGCATTTATTTGATCAAAATACAGTTAAACCAGGAATATTTTGAAATATTATTAAGTTGAAAGAACTTTTTTTCTATTATTATATATTTTAAAATGTAATTTATTCATATGACGGCGAAACAAAATTTTTAGCATCATTACTCCAGTCTTCAGTGTCACATGATCATTCAGAAATAATTATACAGTAATATGCTGCTTTGATGCTCAAGAAACATTCTTATTATTATCAATGCTGAAAATAGTTGTGCTGCTCACTATTTTTGTGGCAACCATTTTTTCCCCAAGACTTTTTGATCAATAGAAAGCCAACAGCATTTATCTGAAATAACAATTTTCTTTTATGGCAATGTAAAAGTCTTTGATTATTTAAAATCTTACTGCCCCCCAAATCTCTGAACCATATGTAAATAAAATGTACTTCACTAACTAGTTGTTCACAAATTGTTTTTGGAATAAAGAAGCATTAATAAGGTTGTAATTGTTTGTTTTGGTGGAAATGATGGGCAACTGAGGGACATTTGTAATTTATGTAAAAATGTATTTAAATGATCTTATTTCAAAGTTTTGGTTTGATTATAATAGTTTTAAAATTTTGTATTTTAATAAGAAGACATGAAGATATACAGTGCATAGAAACAGTTTTTAAGTTTTACATTAAAAAGTTGGAATATATGTAAAAATCACAGTAACATAAAAGTGCCAGCATTTGAAGAAAAAAAAAAAAAAAACACATGCACAGCTTATTTTGACCTGGTATGTCAACGTTTCTACCATCATTTCCAGGTAACCTCTTGGTGAGACTCATCTCTTTCTCAGGCATCTGTATGCAGGAAGGTGATTTCACTTGGGAAAGAAGTCCACAAGGTGCTAAAGGTGAAACACTGAAATTATACAGAAATCACTGACAGAGTTTAATTCAACCAACATGGTGCCCCCATTTATTCAAAGTTCCCTTCAGTAGAGACAGCCTGCTGTTTAATTCAATGCTTGTAGATCTCTGTGATGGAAGAACTGAACAAGATGCAAACTAAAGAGATGAAAATGCAAAAAAACACAGCTGGAGGTGCAAAGGCAAGTAAGGGCACCCAAACTTTCCGAGCGGCAGAAATATCGGCATACAGCAGGAGAAATTGCTGTTGACATTTGAATTTAAATTCCATTATGGAATGGAAATCATTCCTTTCATCTTTAAACAATGAAAACAGACGTCGGCGAATAGCAGAAGTCATGTTCCATGGACCATGACCAGTGGAAATATTCTACAGTTTCTGTTTAGCATTTTCATCACATTACCCTCACAAACAATATGAATAAGCTAATGGGTATGTGAGCCTGAACAAAAATATTGCTGCTTTATTTGATGAGTTGATGACAAGTGAAAACGCTCAAGCTAAGGAAAAGCTGGCTTTGGATATGTAGAAGTAAGATGATAGCCATAAACGGCCCTCACTGTCATGATGTTACCTGACTCTGTAGGAGCTCCAAAGCACTTTGAGGTCAGCAGTAGTTTAATCGGGCTTCTGAAATATTCATGAGGCCCGACCACAGAGCTTTACCATTATGACGATAGAAGCGACCGCCGAACGATCCCAATAAATCACAGGAAAATTTACAATAGGTCAAGATGTCAGTGGCCACACTCAGGGAACAATTCACTGAGCCATTGGAAAATGTAATAGCAATTAACATGCTAAGTACAAGGCCGCACCATGTCCAACTGCTTGTCAGTTAATGCTGTGGTCAGAGGCTGAGTTAGCATAAATGGGTTTGACTTTCTCTGGATCAGATAGTTTACATGCTCAAAACCGGCCTTTAGTCACTCAAGAATGACTTTGTTGATTTTAAAGGTGCAGTGACTATGTTTATTTATCAGTCTGAATCAGTTCAGTCCAATATCAGTTTTATTATCCTAAACTATGTAAAGTTTTGATGTACACTCTTAAAAATAAAGGTGCTTAAAAGGTTCTTCACAACGATACCATAGAAGAACCATTTTTGGTTCCACAAAGAACCATCTCTTTCTTACCTTTTTATAATCTGAAGAACCTTCTTTCTCCACAAAGAACCTTTTGTGAAACAGAAAGGTTCTTTATGGAACCATTTAGACAAAAAATGTTCTTCTATGGCATCGTGAAGCACCTTCATTTTTTAAGAATGTAATGGCTAGAAATTATGTGAATGTAATAAATAAAATTCATAGCAATCAGTTATGATATTTGTACACTAAGTTTGGAGTCTGTAAGATTTTTTAATGTTTCTGAAAGAAGTCTCATATGTTCATCAAGGCTGTATTTATTTGATCAAAAATACAGTAAAATCAGTAATATTGTAAAATATTATATAATACAATTTCAAATGACATAACATTATATTCCAATAACATTTTCAATAATGTTTTCTATTAGATTTTAAAATGTAATTCCTGTGATGGCAAAGCTATGGAAGCTTGATCCCACCATGGGATTTTTTTTAATTCTTTTTCAATTCCGAGTTTATATGTCACAATTCAGACTTTTTTTCCTCTCAGATTTACAGTGTATAAAGTCATGTTGTGAGGTAAAATCTCAGAATTCTGAGAAAAAATGTCAGAACTGCGAGATGCATACTTGCGAATTTGAGTTAATATCACACCAGAGTTGTGAGAAAAAGTTGCAGTGACCTTTTTAATTAATTAATTAATTTATTTATTTTATCTTGTGGCAAAAATTGGCTTCTATACAAAGCTGAATTTTCAGCAGCCATTATGTCACATGATTCTTCGGAAATATTCTTCTAATATGCTTATTTGGTGCTCAAAAACCTTTTCTAATTTTTATTAGTTGAAACAGTTGCTTAACTTTTTGTGGAATCTTTTCAGGATTCTTTAATGAATAGAAGCATTTACTTGAAATCGAAATCTTTTGTAACATTGTACATGTCTTTACTGTCATTTTTGATCGATTTAATGCATCCTGCCGAATAAAAGTATTAATTTCTTTAAAAAAAAAAAAAAAAAAAAAAAAATCATCTCTACCATGTCTCCCATTATGATGGGATAGAAGAAAGTTTGGAAAAAATGACATCACTTTTAAATATCCTTCACGTTTCCACAGAGGCTGCAGAGATAACATATAAAGCACCAGCAAATAACAGCTAGCTTTATTTTTACTTTTAGTTGCAGAAAGTGAAGGAGGTTACACTGATTACACTGCAGCACCATATGTTTGAGTCCTAAATCCACTGCTTTAAAAAGCAGATGCAGGAGTTTGTGAGGCAGGCCAAGGGGAGAGGAGCAGCAGGGATGTTACAGTATAACCCGCTGAGTGTCAAATCTTCACCTCTCTCAGCAAAACGCAGGGCGCAGGGTCAACTCCTGCAGCAGAGAGCCAATATCAACCTGCATCCCTTCCTATAGAAAATCACAATGAAGATTTACTAGATCAGCGTTTATAAGGGAGAGAGATGCACAAATGTATTAGTGTAGAGGGTATCTGTGGTTTATATATTAATCTCATAAATTGTTCTCTAAAACACACACATGCAGCAGTAAACGGCACTGTAATACAATCTCAGCATTTAGGGTTTATCACACCTAAAGTTTTTTTTCCCCCTCCCACCCAACATTCAGTGTACGGTATGAATTATTAACTGGTGCTATTAGTAAATTGCATGATGATCACATCATCACTATTAGCATCTGAAATCAAATTTGTCACCCATTATAGCACATTAAACACTAAGCAATAAACTAACAGCACAAGAGTTATTGGAGAATTACTGTTGGATGGATGATGTTGCCGAAGGCACAACATAATTTATAGTTTATGACGATGTGACTGTCGGTGATGATTTAAAGTTTTTCTGTTGTAGGTTGTCGGTGGATATATAGAGGTTAGTAGGGTTGTTGTTGGTGTGTTGAATTACAAGTGGTCATCAAAATGCCCACTTCAGACTGGTTTAGGGGTCAGCTTTAAGAATGAAGGCAGAGTTTCAGACCAGTTGATGGAACAGTCACTTTTCCTTTCAGGGCACTGCTGCATTGCAGCTAAAAATTTACAGTAATTGATCTCATACATCAATTTTAATGCCTTGCAAATTTAAATGTTTGGTTTTGTGTGATGTATTGAACATTGTTGTTGATTTGTCATTTAGATATGTTACATAGAACCCAAAATGACTTGTGATAGGCTTAAAAGTATCAGTAAGATTGTGTCAAAAACTACAAAGCATTCAGTAATGTTTTGTATCATACAGCATATCATCATTTTCCAGCAAAAGTTTGTTTATGAGTTTATGGAGTTACATTATTGCTGTATCATTTCCAGCTTTTTGCAAATGACTGTAAAGAAAATAATTTTAGTGAGAAAAAAATTTAAGCCAATAATTTGGGAAATAAACTACAATTACTATTGTAATTATTAATGACAATATATATTATTATTGACATTTTTAGTTTTATATTCTCAAAACTTAGGAATTTAGTGAAAACTATAAATATTTCTAGCAAATATAAAATACATTTCTAAAATAAAAAACTCGTGGGTTCAGTGAAAGTGTGGCAGAACAATTTTTGTAAAGTTCTAAAATGACAAATATCACCTTAAGGTAGCATAAAATTGCAATATATTTCAAGTCTTCAGAAGCTATATGCATCACCGTTCCTGTAGTTAAACAGCAGAGTATGGCTCTAGCAATCCACAGTCATGGGTTCGATTTTCAGTGAATGCATGAACTGATAAAATGTATACCTTGGATGCAATGTAATTTGCTTTAGAGAAAAGCATCTGCCAAATGCATAAATGTAAATATGATAACTAACCTTTTTGTCTCATGATTTATTCAACAGGCTACAGCTGTTGATAGCAGGGTTATTATTGTTAAAACTAAAACCATATTATTGCTAAAACTCGGTCCATTTAAAAAAAAAAACTTTAATTACTGGAAATGAAATATTAAAAACATAAACTTTATTTATTTATTCTTAAAATAATAAATTAACTAAAATACTATTGGAATAAGTGGTTGTTGGCACTACTGAGCAAAATACAAAAGGCATAGCTGAATTTAGCCTTGTCTGAGCTTCATCCTCTGATTCTAAAGTTTTCTCTGTGTTTCTTTCAGATCTCTATGAAGAGTGGGCAGCTCTGTGCTTGAGCGCAGGGTCAGCGAGTACATTCACCCAGAAAAAGGCATTCTATTAACTCCTAACCAAAGAGCATGACTAAACTTTTCAGACTATACTCACTGAAGCATTCTTTGAAAGCTTTTTCTGTTGAATCAATTTTGATCATTTTATCTGACAGCATACAGCAAAATCTGTTCTTGTAGACAGAACAGAAGCAAGTACCAGCTGTTATTCCCAGATATTATTCCGTATGTCTGTGCATTATTGATCATGGCCATAAAGCTTATCAAAATTGAGTTGCTCTGTGATAAAGAATTCCAAGTAAAACCCAAACAAATTCTTTAAATTTGACTACAGACAGTGTCATTTGAGACAGAGTTGAGATACAACTTAAAGAACAAGAATTATTATTTATGACATGTACAAAGTCTTCACAGGTATCCAAACATTGTAAAGTAAAGCTCTTAAAGCCGTTAAGCTCTGGGAATTCTGTTTATCCATGTCATCCCAAACATACCAACTGGCATGAATGCAGTTCTTTACTTTGTAACAGCCATATTTACTAGGCTGTTCCCTCAGCATGTCTGCGTACATGTGTGATTCTTCTTGAAGGCATCTGGGTGATAGGAAGAGATGGCTAATTAGCACCAGCAGACAGGTAGCTAGCATTCACCCGCTGAACAGAGGGAGACACACCGCTAAACTGCCAAGTCCATATGTGGAGCGTCTTATGGGCTGCCAGAGTAAAGCATGTATGATTGCAGGACGTATCACACATGCCAACACACACACTTTCAGTGTTTGTTAATTTCTGCTCATTTGACATCCTCTTGTACATTTCAGGTTCAGAACGAGTGAAACTGACATCCTAGCTAAGAATTGTAGAAGGTGTCTTTTGTGATATATGAAAATATAATGATAGAGATTGTTATTTGTATCTACAGTATTGCAGGTTACCAGAACCAAATGGCAGTTCTTTAGCATATATTTTTCCATTGACGTAGATGGATCTACAATAGTCTTACAGAATTTCCTGCACTAGTATTTAGTGGTGCCACCAACCCAATCTCTTGGGAAAATATATTTAATCTATAGCACAAAACTCATAGTCCGGCCAGTGTAGTCTGATTCCCGAAATATGATTTAGTGTGTCAAATACATACCGCACAACCAAGGTAGATTGATTCCACAACTGACTCTTAAAAGTCTTTTTAGTGACTTTTAGTGACACTGTGAAACCAGTGTAGTTTGATTCCACAACTGAAGATTCTTAAGAACCAGTGCTTTTTAGTAAATTAAAAACATACAGCGCAATCAAGGTAGTTTGATTCCTGAAAGACTTTTTAGTGTATCAAACAAATACAGTGCAACCAGTGTAGTTCGATTCTTGAATGAATGACTCTAATGAGTCAGTTCTTTTCAGTGAATCAAACACAAACAGCTTAAAAGGTCTGTGTGTAAACACCTTTTTAACAATAATTTGGCCAACAGTAGTATTGCCTTTTTAACACTATATAAAAAATATTCTGAAGTAGTGTAACTATTTGGAACTGGAACTGTTAAGAGGAATTAAATTGTTTTTATTTATTAAATTCTGCTCACAGTTAGATGCAGGCCACATCTAGCTTTGAAAAAAATAAAATAAAAATAAAATTAAGCTAGCTCTGACTAGCTCTGACTGCAAATTGACATTTTGGCTGTAAGCTTGTAAACATGAAGTGTATTAAATGCATTTGATGTAGACAAAGATAAAATAATTATGACCTTAGTGGCCCCAGTAGCAAGAGGCCATCATACAAGAACAAGACCTGTAATATCTGTAACTTGTTCTGTAACCCATTAGTCTGAGGTTATTGATTTTCATAGAAATACAAATCCACAAACAGATGAGTAGTGAAGCATTTGATACATGAACAAGGTGCAGATGAGCACGTCAGCAAACCTGACGCTGGGCACATTAAAACTCATCTTATTACACTGCACTCATTGGAAAGAAGCAGCCAGGCAATCAAACAAAACTATTTAGAAGAACAAATCGATGGAGCAGCCAGTATTTATTAGCATTCATTGTTTTTCAGCCTCCAATGCCTTCTATTGTTTCATTTGATTGAGTGCATATTATTCATATCTGTCATTTATAGTTATATGGTTTTGGACCAGTGCCTGGAAGAGGAAATTGAGCACAGGTTTCTGGCATAAAGTGGAGTTATTGCACTTTAAAGGGTACTTTTCACTTTGAGTGATGTTAAATAATGTATACTAGAATTAATAATCAGACAGCATCAAACTGATCCAGAATAGTAGACAATTCAGCCTGCAGGATGAGCGTAATAAGCCTACGGTCAACCCAAACATGTAGACCCAATGTCAAGTGTGTTTGCCACCATTACAGAGCCCTGTTAAATCCCTTGGAATAATCAGCCAGTCTAAGTCTGAAGAGGCCCTGTGAAACGGATCGCTGCATATGTCTGTTAGCAAGAGCGCAGGGGTTGAATGTGGAGCGGTAGGTTTAGACCGTCGGCTGGAGGGGTATAATGAGACTGCAGTCTCAGCAGGGCTTTGTGCCATGCTGGTTCCTCTGGCTCATCATTCCAGGCCTGATAAATTGGCCTTCTCTAATTGAAGTCCTTGTTAAGGGGCTCTTTCTGGAGATCTCATTTGTGGGTCATGCATGGCCTTTCCTTAAGCTGCCCACCATTCTCAAACAGAAGATTTACAGAGTGTTTTAGCATATGCTAAAGTCATTAGCAGGTAAGAGGCTAAAGACAGTAACCATGATTGGTGCGGGGAACATTCCTTTAACAGTCATTGGGAATGTTACTCAACTTTTGCCCGAAGGCTTTACGAACAGAACAATTATGTAGTTTTAGAGAAATTAAGCACAGGAAATGGGTTTTAAATGGTTAATTAACTTTACTGCAGACAGGAAGTGGCATTATTAAGTAGTGGCACTTTTAGTTTAGTTTATTTATTACTTAAAATCTCAGATTTCAGTTCCATCGCTTGTGCTCAGAAGGTGATGTATGAAAAAAGAAAGTAGCATTAGTTTTGCATGTGATAAACAAAAAGCCCCCCCTAACTGCCAAATTGTGGAAGATAAATGAATTCCAAAACAAATGAATGTGAATTTTGCAACATTGCAGCAGTTCAGAAATGAAATGTCAGATGAGTGTTGCTAAAAGGTTATTGTTATTGCGTTTGAAAAGAACATATCATCTACACTAAATAACTTATCCTTACAGTTTTTGAGCTGTTTTGTTGTAATTAGTTTGTATGAGGCTGCTTTGCATTGCATGTGCAGTGCTATACCAGGTGAGCTACTGAGCAAGTTTACTACATCAGAAAAGCCATATATGGAGCTGGTTATGTAGTGCAAAGGACAACATATTTTAGTTTACAAATTATGCACTAAGGTAAAAGTTTTTGAGGTCATAACTTAATGTTGAGCAAGGAATTTCAAAGAAATAACTCTAATCAATGATCTGACCCTTGTAATTATAAAATGTGTAAAAAGGAGTAAATGTGTTGCAGTTTACTGCCTCTAGTATGCATTTCAACTGGAATTCAGTGAATTGTATGTAAAGGTACATTTTATATATATGAATTTTGACTCACTGAGGCATTTTAACATTAAATTGGTCATCTGACATCATAACACCCGCATCTCGACAATATTGGAATTGTGGACTAAGAAGGAAGTTGGACATTCTGACTTTTCAGAGTTTAATGGATTGCAGCATAACTAATGCAATTTTTTAGTCCTTCTGTAGAATAATTGTTGCATCAACCTAAATTTTCTCCAGTGTGTCAATAATGGAGTAAAGCTTGAATAGCATTATCCAAATGTTTGCTAATACAGATTATAGAGATTATGGAAAAGGCCTCACATTCCTTGGAGATATGGAAATGGCTTTAAGGAAGACCAGGTTCAGATATGGTAGAGACTGTTTAGCATGTGATGCAATCAATAGTTGCAAATGAGGTTCATGGTTCTTCTTCCCAAAAAGGTTACTGCGAAATGAACTCAATTACAGTGGTTAAAGTGGAGAAGTCAAACACTATTTAGTCAAGCAGAGGTGAGGGTTCTGCATTGGTAATATACAGGTGTATTGACAATGACAGGTCACCTGGAGGGAGGGAAGAACTAATTTAATGGAGCAGGTAGATCCATATACCTCCATTTAGGGTTGCCAAGCCAAATGATTTTTGATCGAAACACAGATGGAGATAAGCAGACAAGCTCTCTGCACAGTCAATGAATCAATCATCCCTATTAATTTATCAAATGCTTGCTAATAAGCAGCTGTATACTCGAAGGTTGAGCAGATAGAGGATGCCAAAACTCATAAAATGAGTGAAATAGAACATATTTACACTTTATGCAAAATGTTTCAGATAGGCAGCAAAATATCTGATTATATCTACATCAAAACATCATAAAAATCACATTTTTGCTGACGTCTCAGTCTGAATCATCAGATTTCATGGGTTTTTTAGTTGTGTGAAGTATAGAGTGACAGTCTGTTATATCACATTCCCACTGGTTGCTTTTTTTTGCCACTCCATATCCCTTGTCTACGGGCTGTGTTTTTGTGTTCCGCTGCACTTCGTTTTAATTGTTTTTCTTCATAAACGTGCTATAGGAAGCTGTTCACACAGAGCCCGTTTTTGCATTCCACTGTGCTTCTTTTCCATTGTAAACAAGTTAAAAGTAGTTCAACTTTTAAAGATGTGTTGTGCTGGTTTTTTGTCATTCCTCTTCCCTGAGGCAATTAGCTATTTGCTTGTGAAGTTTGACGTCACATGTTTCCATTTCCTGGTCCAAAAGCTCTATCAGAGACCAAAAGCAAACAACAAACGGTGGTAATATACACTCACAGTTTTTATACAAAAATCTCATCTTTTATGAGTTCTTAAAATATCGGTGCCCAGGACGCTGTGAGTTTGTGGATTGTAGTGTACACTGTGACTTTTTAAAAGCTTAGCATAAATGTGTGATATGAGTAAAAAGTGCTCATAAACATATCGTATTCTTAATTTAAACAAGTGGAGACTAGTGAAAAATGAATATACTTAAATGTATTTGAAATACATTTATTTCATACTAAGTATACTTCAAATATATTTTCATATTTATGTACTTAATAAAATGCCCTGCAATTGTACTTTTAGTATACTAAACTGGTATATAAGTCTGCTAAATTGGAACAACTAATTTTGTACTTAATTAATTGTACTTAATTGTGTGGAAGTAGTGCTGAAGTCCAATTAAAGACATACTTAGTATATATGATTGTGGAACTATTGCAAGTATACTTTAGGTAGACTTTAAATATTTTGCATTTAAAGACTGTTATTGTGACATTAAAACACATTTGAGGCTTATTAATAAGAAATGTGCATTGTGCACAAGTAATACTCCAAATAAAGTTTCATTAAAATTTTGGAAGCACTTTATTTTACAGTCCTGTTCCTCATGTACATACTATGTAGTTATTGTTGTAATTACAATTACTAGGTAATAACTAGATACTAACCCTGAACCTACCCCTAAACCTAACCCTACCCCATGTCGTTACCTTATATTACCAGCACTTTCTTGGGTAAGTACACTGTAAGTACATTGTAAGTACATGAAAGTACATGTACTGTAAAATAAAATGATAAAGGATGTGCAAGCAAAAAACAACTGCAATCTGCTTAGAAAAAAAATAAAATCTATCAACATGTAACTTGCAGTTTGTTAAAATGTAATTTAAGAAGAAAAGAAAAAAAGATTTCCCCTGCAGTGTAAACTGAGCCTAAATTCTAAAAACGACGGATAAAACTGAAAAGGCACTAAAATAGTTACTGCAATCTTGCCAAAACTCTCATTAAACCTGCCTGATCATGTTTACCCCTAACACGCTGCTTCTGTACAAGGCCTCTTTTCACAACAACAGACAAAGGTAACCATGTAAAAAGGAACCACAGGAGAGACCTTGTTTTCTTCTATTATGTTGAGAGGCCTTGATTGAACTTGTAGCATAATAGCTGTAGTAGAACAGATCAGGAATTAGCAGGAGTCGCAATTGTCTCCCAAAGTGCCCTGCGTCTCCCCCAGAACTGTCATTTCATTCTCCTTGGTGTGCGTTAGCACTGTTTACCTAAACCAGACCACACAATGGAGCTCTTTTTGTGCCATTGGAAGGCACTCATCCGTGATGTGGTGTTAAGTGAGCTGCGATTAGCCAAGTTACAGTTTTCTAATGAACGTCCTCCGTGACCCTCAGTCAGGGCCACTGCCGCAGCCATTAGGAGCACGTCTGATGGGACGCCCCCCTCCGCCTGCATGCGAGCTTGTGTAATGGGCTGACAGTTTTCTGCGCAGACTGATAAATGGCTGTAATTTTGGAAGATAAAGTGAAGCGGCGCTGCTTGCTGCGACTCTATGTCTATTCCCTGCTCAGCCGTGGGGATGCCTCTTGCTCTCATCAGACAGAACTGTAATTATTTTTTGTCTTCATCTTTTTCCTCTTCCTCTTTCATTGTACTTTGATTGGCTCCTTCATCCAGCCAAAAAAAGAGATGAAAAGAGAGAGAAAGAAGGAACAGGAGAACGAGAGAAAGAGTGTGGTGAAGATGAGAGGATAAGGAGTGCCATTGTGCAGCTGCAAATCAACTTTTCCATGGCAGGCTTCCCATGGGAGAAGAGATAAAGTAATTTGGTTTTCCGATACTAATACGGGTCGAGGGAGGGGGTTGCATTAGGGGGAAGAGGGGCAGGGAAAATAAAAACACATTGATCTAAGGGGCTAATAGTACTGTTATCTGGGCCAGGCTGATCGGAATGAGAGAATTGAAAAAGTAATAAAAAGTGAAACATTCCCTCCTGATTGAAATAGATTGGGCCGGTCCTCAGTGTCTGTGGACGTCTGGTTAGGCCTGAGCATCTTCTCTCACGCCATTACCCGTGGTCCTAGGCGGAGCTTCGTTTGGGTGGTTCCTTGTCAATTATGCCCCATCATTTCTCCTCTGCTTACAGAAATGATGCCTTTGACTTATTCCCAATATATCCCAGCTGTCCAGTGAGCCCGTTCGGGTCACGAGGCTAAAGCAGGTTGCTCATAATTGCTCCGTATCTGCTGCGCCGAATGGCATATCTAACCTTTGACCCTCACCGCAGACTGTTACTGACATCTTGAACGTGATTAGCGAAGAGGAGTGGCTCTTATTTCAGTTATTTCAGTGACAGTTGTTACTCCCATTAATGGTTAATAGACAGTTACACGTGACACTTCAACAGAGACAGTGAGACGCCCAACGTGTGGGCTGGTGTGGCTCCTGCATTTTTATAAAAATAATAATATTTAATATTTTAATATAGCAGAAATGAAGATTTGAAAAGGATTCTCACATTTCACTTGATCTTTGTGACTGCTAATTGATATCAGACATACACTGTCATTCAAAGTTTGGGGTTAGTAAGTTTTTTTTTTTTTTTTTTTTTTAGAAATAACTTATATTCATTAAAAAAAAAAAAAATAAATAAATAATGAAAAAATGTATCACGCCTTCCACAAAAAATATTAAGCAGAACTGTTTTCAACATTTATATTACAGTTTTTTTTTCAACTGCTCACACACATTTTCAAAACTTTGCCTCTTTTTTTTTTCAAAACTTTACACACAAATCCAAGAATTGCACACACAAAATGCAAAATGCCTCACATCTCTTGCAAAATGAAGCACTGCATTCAAAATATCACAAACACATCTCAAAAGCAAACATTTGCAAACACCTTTGCCATAATATTAATTCCTGTTAGAGTTTTGTGTGTTGCATAGAGAATTGTGTGCTGTGTTTTGCAAAGTGTTTCATGAAATTGAAAACTGAGTCAAAGGCCGAGAATTAGTGCATGGTTTTGCAGATTTGGCGTATGGTTTTGCAGATTTGGTGTGTGGTTCTGGTGTTTTGAGTGTCACGTTTCAGAAATTGTGTGACAAGTAAAGATTTTGTGTGTAAGCAGTTGAAAAAAAAAACTGTAATACATAATGTTACTTGAGCATAAAATCAGCATATTAAAATTATTTCTATAGAATCACATGACTCTGAAAAATGGAGCAGTGGCTGCTGAAAATTCTACTTTGCCATCACAGGAATAAATTACATTTTAAAATATATTAAAATAGAAAACAGTATTTTAAATTGTAATAATATTTCACAACATTTGTTTTTAGTGTATTTACGATCAAAAAATGCTGCCTGGATGAGCACTTAAAAATAAAAAAAAGAGACTTAAAAATTTTACCTACCTTAAAGTTTTGAACAATAATGTACCTACACATATTCCATGAAGCTTGGTGCATGCATATGTATGTGTTTTTATATATATTTATACAGTATGTATGATATTTTCTTTTTAACCTGTGCATACCCTAAAGGTGTTTTAAAACATAAAAAAGAGAAAAACAGTTTGCTGTGATGACAGATGCATTTTGCTGAAGCAGTTTGTCAATGGTAAGCCATATGCCATGTTTTTAAAGGTTGTTCCCTTTCTTTTTTTCCAGTACACCTGCAGCTTGCTCACCATGACATGCTTGTACAACTGTGTCTTGTTAGGCATCTTTTATAACTGACATATACTGCTAATTAGCGGATAATGACTCATTTTGCAGCTGCATGATACTGTTGGTTGATTCAAAGTTAAAATGCTTTTTCATGCGTCATTTTTGTTATTTTTGTCCACTCCCTGGTTATGACTTTCATATGAATGATTGAGGTGCTCTCAAAAGCCATCAGACACGCACAAGCCACCGTCAGAATGTACTGAGAGATGACAGGAGCATGTGTGAAGCCAAACTGACAGATGTGAGGGATGTCTAATAATATAGACTCCTTTTATAAGTTTCAGTTTAAGTCTTCATTGAAGATAAAGACAGCTGGCTGCAAGGACATCTCCTTCATTTCTGTTTTTTAAGCTGTTGTTTAGTCATTCTTTTTAAAAGTTTTACATCAGTGAAGGTTGTCTGTAGAATAATCTTAGCAAACATAACCCACATGTTCGGTTGACTTTACTGCTTTTATGTTTGGGAACCTACAGATGATGTAAGTGTGAAAATAATGAAAAAGGAATAGTATATCTAAAAAGAGGAAAATTTGTTTGAAAATGTACTCACTCTGATGAGTTTTCTTATTCATCTGAACAGATTTGGAGAAATTTAGCATTACATCACTTGCTCACCAGTGCAGTGAATGGGTGCCGTCAGAATGAGAGTCCTAATAGCTGATAAAAACATCACAATAATCCACAAGTAAACCATATGACTCCAGTCCAACAATTAATGTCCAGTAAAATGAAAAGCTGTGTGTTTGTAAGAAACAAATCCTTTTTTAAGATGTTTTTTTTTTTTAACTTTCAAACCATCGCTTCTGATTCACACAACTTTTTCACTGGTGATATTATGGATTATGGGGTATATTTTCGCCATAAGCCATATGGTTTAAAGTTAAAATACCTTAATGATGGATTTGTTTCGTACAAATACAAAGCTTTTCACTTCACAGGATATTAATTTCCTTGTTGTGTTGTGGATTATTTTTATGTTTTTATGCATTTTGGACTTTCATTCTGACGGCACCCATTCATACACACACACACACACACACACACACACACACACACACACACACACACACACACACACATATATACAGTATATACATACATACATACATACATATATCTTAATAAAAATGCCTTTGAGTCTCTCAGGCCACAAATAGAACATGAGTATTTAAACAGGCTTGGATTTTGTACAATAGCAAAAGTTATACAAAACAAAACGGAGACAAGAACACAAAGACATTTCAGTCATCTGCCCTCTACTTCCAGCATGCTAAAATCTGCCCCATTTTGAATTTGATTGGTGGCGTGTGGGTCATTATAACTGCTGAAGCTCTGTGCTTGATTGAGCTGATAATAACTGATTGTACCTCCTCAAGCATGGGCTAATGTCTGTGGCCTCATTTGCATGCCGTACAGGGCTAATATCCATGTGTCAGCGATCATAGTTGCTGTCCACTGTAATAGTCTCTGCTCACAAATATCAGAATTTAATATGAGACATGTTCATATTTCTTTTGCTATGCGGTGCACCAGACCTGCAACCGGTTCCCAGAAATTTGCTAAGCTTTTCTCAGGCACAAAGCGGTAATTTGATTTGAGAAAGGCCACACATGAATTTGAAAGAGACAATCATCAGTCCCAGCACGCGGTGCGTCTCTGCTCGGCATTGCTTGAATTGTAGAGTGATTGTCTCTGAAAGGATGTAACTGCTCCAGGAAAAAAATGCCATTAACTGCTGGAAAGCATTACTGGCATGTAAATGTTATGCAAAAGTGTGTATATTAGAACCTTTATGAGATATATACTATCCAATATCCATTGCAATATAACTCTTCAATACCTCCCTGATTAAAAAAAGTCATAAAGTCACTATTTATGTGATATTGTCCTTACAAGCACCACTGTGTCATTCGCTGTATGATATTTATGCAACCTTTAAAATTAGATCCTTATATTTGATGTTTAAATCTGTCAGGTGAGACATGACCATTCTCTGCTGTGGGGGGAAGGTAAGACACCTCTGATAAATATTGATAAGGCTAATCTCTTTTCATTAATCTGTTTTAAGATATGGCTGGGAATGCAGTCATGGTCTCTCACACGTCATAACTTATAAGCCATATGGCTGATCCACCATCTATAATGTACCACAGCATGAGCCCACGACAGTCTAATGGAAAAAAAAAAAAAAAAAAAAAAAAAACAGGAGATAGATAGATAGATAGATAGATAGATAGATAGATAGATAGATAGATTACAGCTCTGCACACTCTGGAAAAAAATAGTAATTAGTAAAGAAATATTAGTTACTATTTAACATTTAAATATTTAATATTTAAATAATATGTGTAATATTTTTTTTTCACATGGGTGAATGTAAACACTTGTCTACAAAACTAATTACATATATTCAGCATAAGACTTTAGATTGAAAGGTTTTTAAGATTACGAGGAAATGTTTATTTTTATTGAAATTATTATTATGATTATTATTATTTATTTTCTTTTTATTATGAATAGTGACCAAAAAAATAAAATACAGTTTAATGTAGTCATTTTTAAACCATTAAACCTATTGCAAGCCTAGATTACAGGTCTGCACATTGTGGACATCTTTTCATTTTGTTTAATTTCATAAAATAAAATAAAACAATAAAATAAAATAAAAGTTAGAATTTTTTCTTGTGCGCTGTTTACATCTAGGCATAAGACTTTAGATCAAAAGGTTTTCAAGATTACGAGGAACATAAATTCAGGCAATTGTGTCCAACTGATATTTCCAAAAGCAATTTTTAGCACAGTTATTAAAGATCCTGGCACACACTTTGCATAATTTATGATCAATTAATACACTTGACGAGCCACCAAATCGCTAAAAGACTCTTTAGCATCCTACCTATTTAACTTTCTACATGCTGGTTAGGGGTGAACACAAAACACACACGCATACTGAAATGTTAATGATGATTGCTGCTGAAAGCCTTGAATTAGGAGGGTACGCTTCAGAGCCTGGGCGTCCAAAGAGTCCCTAAGACTGTTTGAATAAGGGGGGTTCCTTTTGTATGCTGTCTAATGACCACAGATGTTCCCTTCTGCCTCCATAGAGGTCCCATTAAACACCCCTTCCTCACCTTGTACGTGTGTGTGCTTGTTTCTGTACTACTTGCACCTGCCAGTGGCCCTCGTCTCGTCTCGATTCTCTGAAGGGTTGCAGTGATGGTATCAGGTGGTAGTGCCATAGTACAGAGGGGATATACCATAGTAATACCATAAATAAGACATGGCCATTGGCATTTTTGCCACAGTTTAATTTTTCTTTTGGGAATATATGGGTGTAGATTTATAGGTACATTTATATTGTAATTTTACCTGCTCACTTATTTAGATGTATAACAGACCCTCATGTACATGTTGTGTTCCTACCCATGGGCCGCTTTTATCATCCAGTCCTGACCAAGTGACTATTGTTTTTATAAGATTGCCTATTTGGGTTTGAGTGAGCAGTTCCTACAATGTTTGAGGTTGTATGCAGCTATGAAATTCTTCTTTTATCATCAACTTTGTTTTCTATTTTCTGTAGATGTTTTTACCTGTTTTGGCAGCTGTCTGTCAAAAGCCCTCTGTAGAACCAGCGAGTGTGAGTTGCAGTTCAGTAAGAGAGCCAATAGGGGGCAGTCTAAGCAACTTGACTTTGGCTGGTAATTGGGTAAGACTTTTCAAGACAGTTACTGTGTGTATGTGTTTTAGGTTGTGTGCTTGGGTGGCTATTTGCACGTTCACAGAATTCATCAAATAACCGGAAGGGCTTTAGTATTCATGCTTTGTCATGGGGATTTGAGCAGACACCCGCAAGTGTCTGTATGTTTAATCAGCATTAAATAAGAGGGAATCAGAGAGATGCTTTAGTGCATAATGGCCTCACAGACAGAATGAATGACAACTGTACAGCAAGCAAAACCTGTAACCAGTTGCAACAAACCCCTCATACAAGGCCTGAAAATGATCAGCGCAAACTAATTGCAGTTCATGAACCTTTAGTATTGCTGGCCTCTTTTGAAAGAAGACCTTTGTATTTTTTTTTTTTTTTTAAAATCTAAAAGTCAGAATTACGCAAAAACAAACAAATGTTTATTTACATTACATATTTGTATTAATTAATAATTTTACTAATGTATGAAATTGTCCTTGTCCAAGTATTAAAACAAACTGAAAGCTACAAGTTTAATTGTGTTCATTTAAAACTCTAAAACTAGCGTAATGTCATGTGCAATTTAAAATGAAATACTCTCAAATCACAACGACTCAGCTTTCTGATCTCATGTGGATTCTGATCACTGAATGAGTATTATTTGTAACTTTCTATATGATGATAAATGCTGGCATTAATTGTAAAAAATATATACTTTATTCTTGTAAAACATGGAGATCACTTAAAGAACATGTGGCACTTCACTCTATGGCAGGGTTTTTTATTATTATTATTTTTACTTTTGTCAGCCTAACCCAACCCCTCTGGGCTAAATTATTTACTTGAAGTACCTCCTGAGATTTTAATTAAATATTTCAATAATTTTAACAGCACATTTGCATGTTTACTTCAAAAACATTTATTATCTTATCCATTTTAAAGTTTTTATTTGAATTATTTTAAATAACTAATCTTAGACAGGAAATTAGGATACATGAAAATTTCATATTGATTATAGTGGCTAAAAAGATCACAGTTTTCAATAATATCATGGTATTGTTAAAATGTGCTGGAGATGTTCAAAAAGTACTCACACACACACTGAAAGTTTTATGTCAAAAATCTACGGATTTTAATAAACAAATATTGGTTGGGTGATTTACAACATGTTATCTACTAACATGTACTACGTTCAAATAAAGTTTTTACAAAAAAAGTTTTATAAAATGATAAACCTCAAATTTCAGCCTTGAAATCATTTTCTATCATAAAGAATTATCAATATATACTGTAGATCAGTGGTCTGAACAAATTCAGTGGACAGACTGAATAAAAGTGTAAATCTACTGTCTGATAGTAGGTGGCGATTATGGAACAAATTATTATTATTTTTTAATTTATGATTTGATTTAAATTTAATTCATTAATAGCTTTTCATCAACTCATTTCAGAACATCTATGTCATGTGGCATGGCGTATGTCATCACCTGACAGCGTATCTCTCTTATAATAACTCAAAAGCGTCCTCTGCTTTGTGTATGAATGGAACACATGATTAACAGTGTTTCACTGCTGAATGTGATCAGAATAATTAAAAGAAATGTTGATATAATTAATGAAATATTAAGTAAAAACACACAATTTTGTTAATATCTCTGTAAATGTGCACATCTTTGGACTAAAATCCTGACTTGATAAATTTATCGAAGCTCACATGGTTGAACATGTATGTGCGTCCTCTTCATTATATTCTTAAACTCTCTCCCGATTTGATTTCTAGGCCTACTCCTAACACAAACTGTATTATTAAAATAATCACCTTATATAGAAGCATTTACCTTTATTTATATACTAAATATCACATTAATATTTTTGTATTAATGTGCATCCTTGCACATTAATATCCTTGTTCTCCATAAGACACATGATTTTTTTCTTTAACCGCTAAAGGCCAAAAGTTACAAAGTGTAGCTTTATGAATATAACCTTATTGTTAATTGTAACTGTAGGCTTAACTGCATAGAATGAAAACAGACCAAAAATAAGTGAATAAAGTAGAAGGACAGTAGTGAGTGAACAGTGCAGAGTAACAGTAACCTGATGCCACTTTTATTATGGCAGGCAAAGACATACTGACATACTGTACATCACTCTGAAGTTTCAGGCCTTTCATCAGTGTTGAACCCAGACACATCAACCGTGCCAGTCTCACAAGGTTTGGATGACAATCTCAGTGCGAGCTGTCACTGGACTCATCTGTGTTGCAGTCGTTCTGGGTCTTAGTTACAAATCATGAAAGGAACAGAAAACAATTATAACAGCACCAAGCAGAGATTAAAAGAATACGTGAGCAGGCACGGGACAACGTGGAGAGGGGGAGGCGCAGATATAGAGGGGGGTAGGTTGCATCCAGAGTGTAGATGTTATGCATGCAGACTTTAATAAATGAAGGAAGAGGAGAGTTTTCTCTGTCGAATGCACAGGTCTCTGGTGGCTGCATTGCAAGTGTTTGAGACATTAACTTTACATGAGTATATGGGAGGTGCTGTAGAACGCACAAAGAATGTGTTTGAGAGAAAGAATTTCCCGAAATCTCAAAATAGAAAGTTATTTCTAAACAGATCATGATTAGAATGTCTAATAAGTTGACTATATGGGATCTCTAACACATTACAATAAATTTAGTTTAACACTGAAAAATGTTCATATTTGTTTTTTTTTTTTCTCAGGAAAAAAATATCTAAACATCCTTAAAACAAGATCAATTTATGTTAGAAATCAAATTTTATAAGATTTTACATCTTGGAAAATTATAAACAGATTTCAAGATGATTCAACATCATCTACTCTGGAATCTATGTGGAATTTCGTTTTGAAAAATTATATTTTTGGAAATTTATATTTCTTAATTCACTGACAGTGCTTTTCCTTTTGTAGACAAAGATCTAACAAAATTTAAACAAAATGTCCATGGGTAAATTCTGAGAAAAATCAACTTAATTCAAGATTCTCTGAAAACAAAATCTTTTCTGACATTGTTTTGCTTCTCAATCATATTTCTCGTTTATATATTTTTACTGGAAAACAAGTTTCTGCAGTGTCATCTCTTAAGAATTTAAAGCAACTTGACATCACTGAACTTTGAGGATACACCATGCCAAAACAATATACTTGGCAAAATATAAAACAGTTTTTAAAAATGTCCAAACAGTTTTAAAGAGGGAAATCATATTAATTTTCCTTCAACATAATATCAGATACACAGTAGGTAACAATTGAAGTGAATTTCATACTTGAGTTTGTGTAAACATTAGCATAGAAAAACTAAAATGAAAGTCTTAAAATTACAATATGATAATTGACACTTCTTATTTTTAATGGAATTTTGCATTAAAAAAATTCTAGAATTCTAGAATTAAAGAATTATATTTATTATAAATGATTTATCCTTCATCGTTATTTTTCAAGTCATACATGTGTTTTATTAAAAAAATACACGTTTCTTATTCAATAAGCTTTCATTTATGTACTAGACTGTTTCTTTCTTTCTTTCTTTCTTTCTTTCTTTCTTTCTTTCTTTCTTTCTTTCTTTCTTCTTGACCTTGTTTTATTTTATCAGGTTAGACAGTTTTTTTATTGAACTACAGTAAAAGGCTCATCATGTGTTGTGGGTACAAATTCAAACCTGCAGGGCTATAGAAAAGAACTACACATGTTTCCTGCCCTGTCTCTCTTTCACTTGTTTAATATTCTATCAGTTCAAGCGCTCAAAGTCAGTGGGCTAATATGAAACCACTCTGTTCTTATATAATGCAGGGGCTGCTGGAGTGTCCTCCACCTGAAAGCCTGGAATGAGAGGCCATCCTCGCTCACTGACTCTCCCTTGTGTGAAATGAAAGGTTGGTATCTTTACAAAGCTGACAGCTGTCACAGGCACAGGCTGAGGAAGGTTAACCATCTCTCATAAAGCGATCTGAGACTCCCAGTGCTCGTTGGGTGTGCTGCCTTACTGTGTGTTTGAAATGCAAGTATGTATGCTTGAGGTGGAGTGCAACATATGATACCGCTGGAGGTAATGATAGATTACTCGCTTCTGGGTGGGTAAAAGTAGGAACTTAAAAGACTTGTATGTTTAGAATAGAGGCATGGAGTGGATAAAATATATAGAACCATACAAAGATACCTTCAACAGAGCCATGAAATCAGAGCAAAGCAGAAACTAAAACCTTCGTTGCAGAAATGGTAATCAAAGTACATTAATATAATAATCGTAGGGATAATGTACAATCAGACAGTCATTATTGTGAAAGAATGTGAAAGAATTTATTTTGCAATAATGACTGACTGACTTACTGACTGACTGGCTGGCCATAATCTTGTTTTGTTTTATTTTCATAATAAATAAATTATTGTATTTATTTTGTATAAATATTGATATATATTTTTTAATATTTATTTTTCTTATTTTATTTAATTTTTTTATATTTTTATTTTTTATAATTTAATATTAAATTATTTTATTTGATAATTATATTTTTCATTGTATATTTAGTTATATTACATTTATATTATTTAAATTTATTTGTTTTGTAATTTATATTTTAATTTATTAATTTAATATTAAATTACTTATTTATTTATTCTTAATTTTAATTCTAATTACAGCTTTTGGCTGTAATCCTATAATCAGGGAAAACTGTAAATAAATAAAAAAAGACGTTAATCTTTTCTCCTCCTACACCTTTTCTTTCACTCACTTTATTAGAAGTATAGTAAGGGATTTTTACCAGATGGGTTGCTGGCGAGTAGCATTGTTGGCGATCTTCATTCGTCATTGAGCTGAATGACTTGGATTGGAGGGTTGAGATGATTTGGTTTTGGGCTTTTCCTCCAGCTCAGCTTAGCCTGATCTGATTTAATTTAAGCTCTGATGTTGCAGAATAGAGTGGAGCGCAGGGCATCCCTGTAGGCATGTTTGTTAGGAGGACTGTAAAATCCTGTATGAGAAAGTGTCTCTGTCTTTATTTTATGCGTGTGACTTTTTACATCTCAAGCTAAATTCCTGTCTTGTGCTGTCTTAGCCTGATGGGTAGGCAGAATCACAGTGCAGGTGTTATAGTTGTTTCTGGTTATGTAACATTTTGCGAGAATACATATGTCATCAAGCTGGACATGTGGTTATTGCAGTTGTGTGTTTGTAAGTCGCAGAGCAAATACTTCTATTCAGTCATGGTTTTAAATAGACAAAAACATTTTTCTTTCTTTCTTTCTTTCTTTCTTTCTTTCTTTCTTTCTTTCTTTCTTTCTTTCTTTCTTTCTTTCTTTCCATCATGAAAGACTAACAAACTGGGCCTTTGTGGGAAATACCTCCCTCTTTCTCCTCATCTCAGACTCCCTCATGGCTATTATACAGATCCCCCTCTCATATGACCTTTGACCTCAGCTCCAGACACAGCCACACAGGAAGAAATGGTCATGTGTTACTCTGGCACACACAGGGGGTCAAAGTTTGGCTGGTTTAGATGGTTAAAATCATGTTTTTACTATTCATGGTCAATCAGAAGTGTCTGTGTTTAACAACTTTATATAATACAATTTTGTACAAAATTGTATTATTGCCCCTAAATTTGTTGACTTTTTTTTTTCTTTTTTTTTTTTTTTATGGACTTGGGACTGACATGGTCAGGATGTAATTTTCCTGTGGCTTCAGAGTCATTAGTCACATGGCATTTACAGCTCAGGTGATTGCCTAAAAAATAGTGGGAGGGTCATGCTCCAGCCAGGTAACTGCCATTGAGATGAAAAGAAATGCTAACAGATTGTTTTCTCCAGGTATATTAGCACATAAAACAAGCCAAGACAAAGTGCTTACATTAAAAAAATGATTTCTTGACTATTATAAATATTTGAAGTGGATTTCATTCCAAGCTGCTCAAAAACCGTGATGCCAAATGCAACATTTGACCTTTTCAGACAGCTGCAAAAAGTGGAATTGAGCTTTAGCAAATGTATTATTGAAATGACTTTTCCTCAACACACAAACTACTAAGTACTAAGTCAGACTGATCCGTGACAGAACTTGGATGGACTGGGACAAAAAAAAAAAAAAAAAGGGTTAGGACCTAACTACATTTTTTTTTTACTGCTCTTTTTTAAATACTTTTATTTATTGAATTGATCAAATGTGATAGGAAAGACATTTATAATGTTTTAGAAGAGTTACATTTCAAATAAATGCTGTTCTTTTAATTTTATCAAAGAATCCTAAAAAAAAAAAAGAAAAAAAAAAACCGTATCAACACTGATAATAATATGATATGTTTCTTGAGTCACGAATCCCCATATTAGAATGATTTCTGAAGGATCATGTGACACTGAAGACTAGATATTATTTATTAATGTGATGGAAAAATTTATTTATTAAAAAATACTATATTAAAGTAGTGTTATTTTAAATTGTGATAATATTTCACAATATTACTGTTTACTGTATTTTCAAACAAATAAATGCAGACTTGGTGAACAGTACAAATTGATTTTACAAATTGATGTTTTTACATTGCAAAAACAGTGTAGATGAATAAACCATAAAAAAATCTGTACACACATGTCCAAATCTCACATTATTAAAAGTATGTTTTTAGTAATCTAGGTATCAGGCCCATTGGAGTGCACATTTCACTGTTTTTATAGGCCACCCTTATGATTCTTTGTTTTACTTCCTTTCAAATCTTTGTTTATTTATTCTGGATTTGGTTTCGGCAGCTGTCCCAAAGATCGACCGTCCCACTGGGAAAAGTCCCAACAATGCTCCCTATGGTCAGCCCATCCTTGGTGCAGAGACATATGTAATGGGCAGTATCATTCACCAATGGCAGTGGTAAAACAGTCTTGGTCTTTGATTAAATGAAGAGGAGTTCAGCCGTGGCAATGTTATTGATCACACAGAACTGATCGACTAATAGACAATCTGAGTCATGTCTTTGGGTCACTAAATTGATGAGCCACAGGAGGTCAGTTAAGACAGGGGCAGCTCACTATGGAGACCGAGGGAGGTCTCTATGACAACCAGGAGTACCCTGTGTCCCCTAGCCATTGACCTTGGCATTTATGCCTTAATAATATTGATCACATGTAGGTACAGGCTTGAATAAACTAAGGATTTTTATCTGTTCCTGCATGAAGGAATAGTCATGATTTGTATGTGTGTGAGAGAATATTATTCAAGCTCTTATTCAGAATTTCTAGATGCTGCGGTGTCTTCAGGCAAACAGCAGAGATGCACCTGAGGGGACATATGTGATTTAGGATTTGTGCCCACCGAGGTTACTCCAGGCGAAGCAGACTCCAGCTGAACTCATCTGTGCAGAGAGAAACACGTTATCATGGTCCCTCAGAACGCTTCATTACTGCTTTTTCCTTCCCTCTGTGGCTTAGTTTCTTTTTCAGTCTGACACCAAGTACTATCAAGGCCGATACGATACTTCTTAATGAGGATAGAATGGGTAGTTATACCAATTTAACATTACAAAACTTATTTGTAAATATTAATATTAACTTTAAATGAGCCTAAAATAATTAAACAAATATGTACACTGCTGTTCAGGATCAGTAAGATTTTTAAGTTTTTTTTTTTTTTTTTTTTTTTTAAAGAGGTCTCTTATGCTCACTAAGGCTGCATTTATTTGATCAAAAATACAGAAAAAAACAGTAATATTGTGAAATATTATTACAATTTAAATTAAATGTTTTCTATTTTAATATACTTAATATATCTTTAATATACTTAATATACCTTTTTCAGGATTCTTTGATGAATAAAAGGTTAAAAATAACAGCATTTATCCAAAATAGAAATCATTTCTAACAATATAAGATTCTACCAAAATGCTTTTTACCAATTTAACACATCCTTTCTTTCAAAAAATAAAAATAAAAAAAAATTGCTGACCTCAAACTTTTGAAAAGTCAAGTATAGCCTACCCAGTCAACACGTGAGATCATGCGATGATCACAGTGACATCACATGATCCTCATACTGTGATCCTCACCATGTGAGTAGTATGTGAGCTCATGGTGACATCATTGTGAGATCAAATTGTTGACTGGGTATAATTGTTACAAAAGATGTCTAAGAATAAATTTTGATTTTTTTAACTTTGTGTTCATCAACGATCCTAAATAAAGTCTCACAGGTTCCAAAAATAATAAGCTGCACAACTGTTTTCCAATAAATCACATAAAACACTGAAGACTGAGGTAATGTAATGAACCTTGCTGAAAATTCAGCTTTGCATCACAGGAATAAATTACATTTTACAATATATTCACATACAAAAGGGCTAATTTAAATTGTAAGTATATTTCACAATAGTACAGTTTTTTTCTGTATTTTTGATCAAATAAATGCAGACTTGATGTGCATAAGAAACCATTTAAAAATATGAAAAACCTTACTGATCCCAAACTTCTGAACGGCAGTGTATGTATGTGTGTGTGTGTGTGTGTGTGTGTGTGTGTATATATATACACACACATATATATATAGAGGTCTAAATATATTTTACCATTTATTCCTTTTCTTTAATACTGACAGTATAAAGTCAAACACAACTTGAACTAAACTGAGCTAGATAATGATAATTACGTAACTCTGAAACATCAACACAATTATTTAACTGAATTTAACACGGAACTGACTTGAGCTGAATAATGACACTTGCCTTCAGAACAGCTGCTTACAGCTGATACTGTATTTCTTTCATAATCAAATAACTTATTTTAAAACTATTATTTTCTTGTTTATTACTGTGAAGCTGCTTTGAAACTAATTCTATTGTATAAATAATTGCGACTTAACTAAACAATGATATCAAACACTTGAAGTTCATGGATTTGTTTTTAGGGTTGGGTATTGATACAGATTCCATTCACCAGCTATTGATTCGATTCTGTTTTTGAATTTATTTGATTATTATTCATTTGTGTATATTTCAGGTGTTATGCATCCATCCATAATCAATTTTGCTTACGTTTGAAGGAAATTCTTTCTGTTAATGCTGTTAATTACACAGTTCAGAATTTCAGACTGATTCAAATCGGTAAGTCACATGTTTGAACTATTCACTGAAAGAATGATTCATAAGAGTCATTTGTTTCAGGAATGGCATACTAGCCATGCTGTATGTTTTTTCACTGAAATGAACATGGTCATTTCAGGTTAAAGATTCATTTGTTCACTGTACTACTCGTCTGAGTTTGTTTTAGTATTACTTTTTGGTACACAATCTTTTTGTTTTACATTCAATATGGATGCAAATTTGCATTCATAACTCAGGTATATACTTTTTTGGAACTTTAGAGAAAGCAATGGCAGCATAAATTCAGCAGTATTTGAAGTACTGATACTTCAAGATTGATCCGTCCATCTCTACTGTATCTAGATTACTTCACGTTCTCATCTGTGCTTTCTTGTGCAGCTCAGTGCATACAGGTTTCTTCTCCCTCTCTAAGTTTCCCTCTATTTTTCCTGCTCTCTCATCTCTGTATTTCCTCTGGTAGGTCCTGAGGGATGAACCCTTGTTCCTATACATTATTTTTTATATAAAGTTCTCTTGGGACCTAGCAACATAAACGCACACACGCGCACACACACACACACACACACACACACACACACACACACACACACACACACACACACACACACACACACAAACACACACACATAGGTTCACTCTTCTGGTAATGTGTTTCTGTGTGATGTCTCTAGTGCATCTGCCCCAGGCCTTTCATTTTCAACCAGTCCATCACATTGGTTCTGGTCCATCCGAAAGATAGATGCCTGGTGTGGGCTTTAAAATAGAATAATGTATACATAATTCATGCGGTGCCAACCCTAGAGCCTCTCATTAAACTTTACACAGCAAATGGGAAAGACAGCCACATATTAAATGTTTCTCTTCACTCACAGATGTCCCTGCATAATGATATTTGAGAAATGGAGGAAATTTGAGATGGAAGTGTCCTGATTTCAAAATTGCGATACACCAATATACTGTACTGGGACTGAAATCTGAAACACTGATTGCTGTTTTGTAGCTCCTGTATTTTAGAAAACCCCTTTATGGATTTGGACACACTTAGCATTAAATGTAAAAGAGATGGAAAAAGTGATAAACTTACTGTGAATGATTCATTGGGGCATGTTATTCCAAATATATGATTTTTTTTTTTCTGCTGACATCACTTAGGCCACACTGGCTATTTGTTTTTTTACGTGTTAGGTATTATCAAACTCACAAACTTATTAAGATCCATGGTGGAACGAAAAGGCCACTTTATATGATTACCCCTTACATTGCTTCTTGTTGAAAATCATCAAATTTTTAAAAGCAAAACAGATTCATGTTGATGTTCTTTTTTAATATACTTAAGCTATATATTTGCAACATCGCTGCCTTTTGTCGCAATATAGACTAAAGCTTTAAACTCTTTATGTATGTGAACCTTTTAAAAGTTTGGGATTGATAAGATTTTTAAATGTTTTTGAAAGAAGTATAATGTAGCTATAACTCCAGTCTTCAGTGTCACATGATCCTTCAGAAATCATTCTAATATACTGATTTGGTGCTCAAGAAACATTTCTTATTATTATCAATAAAAAGTTGTGCTGAGTACTCTTGTGATACATTTTTTTTTCAAGATTCTTTGAATAAAACATTCAAAAGCACAACACTGATTTGGAATAGACATGTTTTGTAACATTATAAATGTCTGCTTTCACTTTTGATCAATTTTAATGCAATTCCTTGCTGAATAAAAGTAATATATTCTTTGTAAATATTAATAGTTAATTAATTTATCTTGAACACTAGTGTATATATATCGTGAAACATCCAATAATTACAGTCTCAACCTACAGTAAGTGGAAACTATTACATAACCTCAAGAAAAAGGAGCGAAGAAAAATTGTGCCAGATTTGAAAGCAAGTTATCTGACATCTCAACGAGCATTACTTCACACAGGAAAGTGAGTCTGTAATAGAAACATCAAACGAAGTGAACTTCCATGAACTCCAGTGCCCCAGCAGGCGCTCCATTTTTGGTAATTAAAAATGGATTCATAAGCTGGGCGCCCTGCAGAATCTCTGTATGATGTGCTACTGTATCAAATGCTGCAAGCCATCCATTGCGAGACGAGTCTGTGAATGCAAACCATAGTGACTTGTAGTCTATTCTACCACTTTTTGCAAGCAGCAGAGAAACTGTTTCTTACTGAGATGTTAAAGAATGTTCAAAAGGTGTTCGAAGGGTGTGAAAGAGTTGCAGAGGAGCCGTCAGTGCAATAACACCAGTACTTTTAAATTGGGTAGGTAGTCTAAGAAACGCTTTCATGAAGATCTTGCATTTCCAAGAAATCCAATCAGGAGTTCTTATCAGCTCTTTTAGGGGTTTAAGAGAGCAAGAGACTAGACCCCCGAGACAGAAACTAACAGCATCGCCATGTCTGAGATTCCCTCCCAATCCTAAATACCTGAATTTTACACTAAACACCTCCAGCACTCGGGCTCACAGCATTATAGACAAACCGTGATCTATACAAACACAATCTTCTCTCCGTAATACTGTAAAGTCTATGCATTACATCTTTTGCAGTGCTCTTGAATTTCCCTCAAACTTCATCAGTATTCCCGCCAGTTTCCTCCCCGCTGCTCTGCCGTTCATTTCCCCCCACGTCCGCAGTTGCTGCTCACAGGCACTTATCTGCCTTAGCCAGGGTTGGATAATATGTTCTTGTGTAGTCCCAACAGGGCTCCGGTGCCATGCAGGATTACCCAGGTGTGCCGGTCTGCTGGCAGAGAGCCATGCAAGAAAAGAGGAGTCTAAACAATCCAGAGAGCTGATGAAAAAGAGCCGTCACAGCAGGAAATATGAGCTCTCCGCATGCAGGCACTGGAAATCTAGACTGAGCGGTCTACCACACACATGCAAGCAAGGGGGATTTCTATCAATTACAGCTTGTCACAAGCCGATCTCGTAATTTGCATTACAGTAACGTTTGCCTAACGATATATTCAAACAGACATGCAGGGAATGCGGCCTCCCCGCATATACTTCTCATTTGCAGACTCTATCTCATATAAGCAAACATAAAAAGAGTGGAGTCCGGGGGTAGTTGTCACACTTTTTTTACTCAAGTGAAAATTTGTAAGAGTAGGTTTATTTTTGAATGCCAGTTTCTGTATAAACACATACCTTAAAGTCTTGGCTACAGAAAAAGCTAATGAATGTTTTCAATATTATTGCTCAGAAAAAAGATACAGTTCATTTAAAGTGTGTTGGCCTTTTGTGATAGTTAATAAATTGTATAAAATGACAAAATATGGTAACATTTTACAATAAGGTCTCATTAGTTAGCTTTAGTTAATGCATTAACTAACATTATCTAATAACAAGCCATACATTTGTTACAGCATTTATTAATCTTTGTTAATGTTAAATGCAACTGTTCATTTTAGCTCGGGCTACATTTTACTACACTACATTTTAATAGTGTATTTGTAAATGTTGAATTAAAATGAACTAGGATTAATAATTATTATTATCATAATAATATTAATATTTATAATTATTATAATAATGTTAATATTATAATTATAATAATATAATAATAATTATTATTATATTATTATAATAATTATTTTATATATGTATGTATGTATGTATATATATATATATATATATATATATATATATATATATATACATACATACATACACTGAATTTTAGTTTGCATGAAAGAATAAATAAAAATATTAATTTATTAATTTTTACAATTATTTTATTGTTTTTCTTTTTTTCAAAAAAATGAAAATATATTTAAAAAAAAATATTCATACATGCAATTGGACCTTTCACCAAAATAGCCCTTGTGACAACTAGCCCCAGTCTCTTTTACATATATCTTAGCACGCTATGCCTTCCTTACAGGGGCTGTATCAATGTTGAATATTAAACTGGGTTTTGACTGCTTCATCATCGATGATGGTATTGTGTTTTTGATCACATTTGTTGTAGTTGGTATGCTAAAATGCACCATCTTGTCAACCTTCAGACAGCACATATCAATATGGTCCTTGCACGTTGCTTTTGTGTTAATGTCAAGCAGGCTGCAGACATCCATGATCAATAGGGAAATCAATATCTAAATGCTGCGCTAACCATTAGGTAGCCAGAGATGTTTGTAATGTTGTTGATGATCCAATACTTGTTTTTCTGTCATACATTTGCTAGAAGGCAATTTACGCTTCCAACATGATTCCAATAATCATCTCGAACCAAAAAAAGAGAAAAACATCTCTAAAAACCTAAAACAATTTAGCACTTCAGTTGTATTTCCAGCATTTACACTGTAGCTACTGAGCATCAGCAGTGTTTCTCCTCTCTCCTCTGATAACTGGAGCATCTAGCATGTAGTATGCTGATGAATAGCTGCAATGAATGAAGAGAAATAGGCTAATAGTGTAGTAAGGCCTCTGTACTGATCTAAGTCCAGGTTAGATAGAAAGCATGTACTGGGATGCATCTTTGTGGCCTATTAATGAGAAAGAGTCAGGGGAAGGTAAAGTGTGTGCATTTTTATTTTCGGTTAAGAGATGCAGAGAAACATTATGTGATGAGAGCAGTATGATGACACATAGACAAATCCAACAGTTTATCCAACTCTTTTTCATTAAATGGGTAGTTCAGAAATGAAAATGAAAATTCTTTCATTTACTCAACGTCGTCTTTTGGATCATAAAAGAAGATATCTTAATGTCTGTTTATTTTTTGTTAATACAGTAAAAATTATGTGGACTACCCTTTGAAGATATTACTTACTGGTTTATAAAGCCTTTGTTCCCCTGGGGACAATTGACTGGTCCCCACACTGTAGGTGCACAATTATAATAAATAATTTCAGCTTGGCTCATGAATGTTAATTATATAGCTTCCGGTAATTAAGATTCAATTGGACAAGTAATGCTTTGCTAAAAAAATAAATAAATAAATAAATAAAAAATTGGTGTAGAAACGTTTTTTTTCTCAGAAATAGTAAATTTTCACAAACAATTCAAATTGTGAAGTAAAAAAATGGAATAGTATTTTCTTGTAAAACACTCCAATAATTGTTGCCTTTTTTATACAGTGTACCTGATTTGCTGGTAGTAATGTTTATGGTAGTAATAGTTATGCAAGACGTTATGGTAGAAATAGCAATAGAAATACAAATAACAGAATTGCCACTTTTGTCAACTCAGCTGTTTGGAAAAAGCTTCTGTTTGGTCTTAAAGGGACAGTTTAAGACTTTTTTATTTTCTTTGTGCTCAAAAAGTAATCACGTAGCTTCGTAAAATTACAGTTGAACCCCTGATGTCACATGGATTATTTTGCCGATGTCCTTGCTACACTTCTGGACCTTGATTGTGTTAATTGCTGTCTATGGGAGGGTCAGAGAGCTCTCAGAATTCATCAAAAATATCTTAATTTGTGTTCCGAATTTTCATTTTTGGGTGAACTAACACTCTAAAATTGCCATTTTATTTCGCCGGCTACACTTTTGTGCTTACCAACGGCAAGCGAAATAACATTTTATTATTATTTATCAAAAAATAAGTAGTGCGAACTTAGAAATGTCTAAAAGGAGATCATGTTTGTAACATTTCTACTTGTGGGGATGTTTTGTCCAACACCAAACAGATTTGAAATTTATGCTACTCTAAGCTGGTCTTCTCAGCAGGCACTTGCATATATAATATACAAGTTCTTTGAATACGCACATATATACTGACATTAATAAAGGAGTAAAACCAAATCAGTGAGGAACACTTCATCATCATGTGCCTAATCATCTACTAATAGCCACTATTATATAGTTGGTCCAGACCCCATGTTAGCTTGGCCCTGGAGCAATTACAGTGCACATCAGCATGTCTGAATATAGTATTAGCTTTAGCTCGCCATATCCCAACCCTATCAACCAATGCCTCATGTTCTCCTTCCTCTCATTCTATTCCTCTGTGAAATCTTGTCCAGCATGCAGAATTAACATGCTGTAATATTTAAAGTATATCCATTTATAAGATTAAACACTTTAATCTTTTAACCTTGATTATAACTGCAGAAACTCAGGGACAGGAAGAGAGAGGGAGAGAAAGTCAGCACGGAAACAACATTGCAGTCATAGGTCAAAAATATCTCTTGGCTTCTTGGAAATATTACTTATTCATTTAGCTGTGGCACAAACAGTGCAATTATAAATAAATCTGGAAACTACATGCATAAGAAACATAAACCGATCCTCTTTAGCACACAGGCTTACTTTCTCTGTATTTATTGTATTTTATGTGGGTTTTTATATTAAAAAGTACACTGCTCTTTATTGACATTTGTAGTTGAACCAAAATTACTAGTTGCTTGCAGAGGAATAATTTTTTATTGGTTGTTCATAAGTTAATTGGAATGCTAGCAAAATGTTCTTAGAGGGTAGCCAGACCATGTTTACAGATATAAGCCTGAAATTTCCTGCCAAATCCAACCTGAAATCTACAGTCATTAATGTAGGCTTATCGTAGTGACATATACATGCAGTTTTGTGCACAATATTTTTATGTAATCCTTAATAATTATTTTTAAACTTTAAAGTTAGTTAGCCTTCCTCTGTAGTGTACTGTGAAGTATTTAAGATCTGTTGTGTCTTCCTATATGTGACCCTGGACCACAAAACCAGTCTTAAGTGTCAATTTTTCAAAATTGAGATTTATACATCATCTGAAAGCTGAATAAATAAGCTTTCCACTGATGTATTGTTTGTTAGGATCGGACAATATTTGGCCGAGATACAACTATCTGAGTGTGCAAAAAAATCAAAATATTGAGAAAATCGCCTTTAAAGTTGTCCAAATGAAGTTCTTAGCAATGCATATTACTAATCATTAATGAAGTTTTGATATATTTATAGTAAGAAATTTACAAAATATCTTCATGGAACGTGATCTTTACTTAATATCCTAATGATTTTTGGCATAAAAGAAAAATTGAAAATTTTGACCCATACAATGTATTTTTGGCTATTGCTACAAATATACCCCAGCGACTTAAGACTGGTTTTGTGGTCCAGGGTCACATATGTCCTATATTTCTTATTTGACGTCTGTTCAGTGTTAACATTGGGTTCTGTAAATGGATCATTTCATGTCGCTGCTCATAAATTGACCTGCTTGTTGGATTATGCCTCCATCTGAAGGGTGAAATGTGTTGAGGAGGTTCAGCTCCACCTGACCTCTTTTGATCTGGCCAAGAAGACCATAGTTACTGTTCCACAAAGGCTTGAGGGAATCAATAGCAATAGGTCTTTTAGAACATTACAGCTGTCCAGGGATCAGACTGAGACATGTTCCTATTCATCTTGATCTGATAGCCGATCACAGTCTACTTCCCTTCAGCACTCAGGGCTTCAGACTGGAATTTTCAAGCTTTATCTGCATGTCAGTTGAGTTTAGTAAAGGCCAAGTGAATATGTGTAATGATGTTTGATTTGGTATAGTGTTTCTATACATATCTTTCCCTAACACTTCTAACACTGCATTCAAACAGACATATTGGAATATAAGCAAGTGTTTACATAAGGAGTCTTGTTCAAAGATTGAACAGTCTTTGAACAGCAGATGGAGCCCCACAAACTGAAGGTTTCAAGGGAAGATAAACAAAACAGTCTTAAAGGTATAAGAACTTCTTTCCAGCTCTTCTGGAGGAATTCATTTGTTTGTCAGGAAATTTGCTAAGCTTAACAAATTCAGTTACTTTTCTTGAGGATTCTTTAAAAAACAGACATTTATTATACTGTTTGTAGCCTGTGATATTGTTAATGCCTTTGAATGAGAGCTCACCAATGCTGCATTTATTTGATCAAAAATACAATAAACATTGTGAAATATTATTACAATATAAGATAATGTTTTTTTTTATTTTAATATAGTTTAAAATGTAATTTATTCCTGTGATGTGTTTATGATCAATGTATAAAACATTTAATATTAAAAAAGAGAGCCCTAGAGAATGTACTGCAGTTGTATAAAATCCCCAACATATTTTCTAAAGTATTAGATGAGGAATTGTGGTAATGAGCTCATTTCTAGGTGACAACACCAGTCACACGACATGAAAACATGAAGTTGGTATGTGATTTCACCAGGCCTTGAAGGAGCATGACTAACCAAGTTTGTGTCACCTACCTTGAAATGTTCTGTATTAGTTCATGTAATTTGTTTCCCATTTCAGTGACAAAATGGTTTGCTAATTTGGATGACAAAAATGCTGACAGAGTTAATAGATAAGATTTTCTACTGAGGATTATTATACTTTCTGTAGTGATGACACTATCCATCAATTAGGATGGTAATCAGCTTGTTTTTTAGAGTAAAGCTCTTTAAATACACATGACACATCAGCAGGCTGGTCAGAGGAATGTGCAGGAACTATAATCTGTAGACTGCAAGTCTCACAAAAGCTCTTTATATGTGACATCACCGGGTTTTCCAGAAGGCGAAAGTAGATTAGTTTCCACCCCTCAACTTCACCTATTCCCCTGTAGTGCACTCTGGGAGCACCAGAATTCGTTTTAGATATGCTGATGCTAAAATGCTTCCTGGAAGTCAGTAATGACATCATGGTTTTCCGGACTGAGCTGAATGACATAATTTTTAGTGTGACCTCAACTGGGCAGTGGTGGAAAGAGTACTGAAAATTTGTACTTAAGTACAAGTAGTGTTACATTGCTGAAATAATACTCAATTGCAAGTAAAAGTACTGGTGTCAAAACAGTACTTAAGTAAAAGTACAAAGTACTCTTCTCAAAAACTACTCAGAGTACTAGTTACTAGTTACTTTTTAGCCGGCGATATTTAATGATTTACCAAAAAAATATTCATTCATATCAAAGATCTATGTAGATAATAGTTGTTTTGAACAAAACCCACTTTTATCTTATTGACAAAGTATGTGAATTAGTGGTCATGATACAGGTATTTCTAACTTCAATACCTTGAAAAATATCAGTATTAAAGTACCCGTGAACCAGAAGTTGCAACTGACTTCAGTATTGTGATGCATTTTTAAGTGAAACAGAATATTGAATAAAGGGCAGGGTTTTATTGTGGCGCACCTCCACTCCACCTCTTGCTCATAGCAGATTCACGGTTAAGTGGTTAAGAATATCTGCTTGTTACGCAAGTTTAAATGCTTAGCTTAAATATGTAATATTAATTAAATAGTGCTCATAAATGGCTGTTGAGATAGGATTCTCAAGTGAAATGAGTGGATGGCTTGGACCCGGAAACAGCATTCCTTACGTCTTACTTAACAAGAGGATTCTCCCCAAGCTGTCAAACTGATGTCATCAGAGCGAGAACACCATTCCAGAGCGGAAGCGGATTTTCAGTTTTTGATTAAAGATTACGACGGCAGACAATTTATTTATTTTTTTTCCGGTGTATTGATTTGCACGGTTTAATTGTTCACCACAAGGTGATGTGCACTAAAAAAGTAAGTAGGTTCATTTTTTATTTCATGACGACTTTAAAGGGGTCATATGATGCGATTTCAATTTTTCCTTTCTCTTTGGAGTGTTACAAGCTCTTGGTGCATAAAGAAGATCTGTAAAGTTGCAAAGACCAAAGTCTCAAATTCAAAGAGATATTCTTTATTAAAGTTAAGAGTCAGCCACACCTACCTAAAATGACTCGTTCTAACACGCCCCCACATCTCTACGTCACGATGTGGGAAGATTTGCATAACACTGCCCAAATGTATACGCAAAGAAAGAAGGCGTAGCTTTCTCGCTCTATGTTGTTCCTTCCGCCGGCGCCATGTTGTGGAGAGGTGCTGTGTGTTTGGATGCGAGTAAAGAGAACATAACAAGAAATCTGTGGCTGAGTTTTATTTACAACACTGTCCCAGAGCAGTACAACACAAATATTGAAGTTTGTGCTGCGCACTTCATGGAGGATTGTTTTCTGAACATGGGAGAGTACAAGGCCGGTTGTGTGTAACTGGTCCTATTCACCCCACTCTGAGCGAGATTCGAACCACGGTCTAAGCGCGGGAGATGGGCGCTAAGAGTCACTAGATCAGGGAAGTGAGGTTTACTGGCTTGCTGGACACCACGGCTGTTACATGTAGAAAGACTTTTACTCAAAAGTGGGGCAGTTCAAACCTTACAAGGACAGTCTGGCGCTTCTGACTCACAGCCTGTAAGTAACGTTACGTTTTATATTTTAAAAAATCTGCTACTTACTATTCAAACGCGAGTGTAAGTAGTGCTTGTTGTTTGTGTTTCTTCAGAATCAGAAATCAGAATCAGAATCAGAATCGGAAAGAGCTTTATTGCCAAGTGTGTTTACACACACAAGGAATTTCTTCGATCACAAATGCAGACATGGTGTTATGTTTACGCGGCGTGATGCAATGCGACGCATAAAAAGACAGTATAAGTCATTATAATCAGTAATTATGTCCCCACTGGATGCAACAAATGCCTCGTTTGAAATGGCTTTTAATGTTTTTGTGTCGTCGTGGGGACGCAGCATCATATTATGGTAAGGGGCGTAAAATTTCCATCACACTCTTGAGGTATTCGGCCAATCACAACACACTGGATAGCTGGCCAATCAGAGCACACCTCGCTGTTTCACACCGATGAGCTTTGTAAAAATCGACCCGTTTCAGAAAGGCGGGGCTTAGAGGAGATAAAATAATGTAAAATATATGGAAAATAAAACACATTGCATTACACCAAATACACATAAGAATGTTCTTTTTAGCACCATCATATGACCCCTTTAATAATTTTCAATACCATTAGCAAAACTACCACATACTGTATACTGCCATATAGATATTTTAATATCTTTTTTTTTTTTTTTTGTCCATCCATTTTTTTTAAGGCAATCATTATTTCAAGCTTTGAGTGGTTTGATCCAAGTCTTCTAAAAAGACACGTTCAATTTATATGATGAACAGATTTTCATATAGGCTTTTATGTACATACATAAATTGATCAATTACCATTACAAAAATCTCAATCTTAAACATTTGCTCATTCTGTGTATTTGTGTCTTTAAAACAGGGTAACTTTGTTGCAAAAGTTTACAGCACAAGGAAGCATGATTTCAAATTTGATTTCAAACTGAATTGAATTTACAAAAAAAGACAAGTACACAGTCAGTAATAAAATTATAAAACAAATGACCTCAATTTAGTTGAGGTATTTGAAATATGACAACACTGAATTTTAAGCAGTAATCTAAGAGCCATTTATGTTGTTTATTTAGATAAATGGATGGCTTTGACATGTAATGTCTGTACAATGTAGTGATGCAGTTAGGCAGACTAGAATATTTATATGTACAAATCATACAAATATCCCATATCGAAAGCTTTCTAGCATAAACTTACAATGTAAAGAAATTAACGTTCCACCTTTGATTGTTGAAAGACTTTCTGGTGCATTTCACTTACAGCCAATAAAATTTCCAGTATCATTTACAACAGTCAGGCGTGGATCTATTCTGAATGGTTGATAATTTTTTACAAAGTTTAATCCAGGAATAAAGAGAAATCACTTCTACTTTAAAAGCACGTAGAGATCGCGATTGCACACAGTCTGAGTGCTCACAAGCAATATCGGAGTGAGACAGCATCATTTGTATAAATTAGGCATATTTGAGAGCTCGCATCCAGTTTTCTGGATTACATGACTGTGTTCTCGTTACAATATGCTTGCCACATTTGCAAGGGAATGATTAAAATTATGCGGAATACCTGCAATCTCGCGCGGATATTCAGACTCTGTGATTGACACTGTGGAAAATGAGTGATGGAACCGTGTCAGATATTTCAGTATCAGTATCAAAATATAGGTATGTATGATAACACTACCATGTAGTTTGTTTCTCCAGACTCTGAGTCCATAAATCATGCTGAGCTCCCTCACTGTCTGATCTGCTCTTCACTGCTGCAGCAGCGGCTTTTCCCGCGGTTCAGATATCAGGACTTTTATTGGTCCGTTTACGATCGGATATCTTTATTAGCTACTGAAGTGCCATCAAAGGTTTGAATATCAATTCAAATTGTGGGTGTACTCAGTAACGAACTATGATTTAAAAGTAACGAAGTAGATTATTTTGCTTAATTTGTACTTAAGTAAAAATACAGCTTTAAAAATATACTCAAAAAAGTACAAGTACCCGAAAAAACTACTTAATTACAGTAACGTGAGTAGTTGTAATTCGTTACCTCCACCACTGCAACTGGGTAACCTAAATTCACACTCACAGATGAGAATAATTCTATTGAGCGATAAAGTGCTGATACAGTGTCATAAATGATTCATACAAGCATAAAAAGATTGAGCACATCTGTAATCCTGGTTTCTTAGAGATGGTTTTTAAAGGTTAATAGGTGTAATTCACAGCATTGTATCTGAGTTATTCATGAAAGCTGCTGTTCTGAGGATTTGCCGTGTGAAGAATGTAACTGGATTATGCTTTTTAATTTTTGCAAGTTACATTTTGAACATTTGGTGAAAAGTTCTAAATATTGATTTCAGAGTGTTACAGCATTTGATTTATAAGTGAAATGATAAAAATTTTTAAATTAGTCTCCCACATTTTCAATCTGATCTCTATTGAAAAAGATTTCAGCCTTGACAATAATAAGAAATGTTTCTTATGCAGCAAATCAGTGTATTAGAATTATTTCTGAAAAACAATGTGACACTTAAGAATGGCTGCTGAAAATTTGGCTTTGCTATTACAGGACATTACATTTTAAATTATATAAAAATAGAAAACAGTTATTTTAGTAGTAATATTTCACAATACTACTGTTTTGTATTTTGGATCAAATGCAGGCTCGAAGAGCATAACTTACTGTTATGCATAATAAAAACCAGAAAGACCATATACAGTGGTGTGAAAAGTTTTTGCCCCCTTTGTGTTATTATACAGGTATATATATATATATATATATATATATATATATATATATATATATATATACAGGTGCATCTCAATAAATTAGAATGTCATGGAAAAGTTCATTTATTTCAGTAATTCAACTCAAATTGTGAAACTCGTGTATTAAATAAATTCAGTGCACAAAGACTGAAGTAGTTTAAGTCTTTGGTTCGTTTAATTGTGATGATTTTGGCTCACATTTAACAAAAACCCACCAATTCACTATCTCAACAAATTAGAATACTTCATAAGACCAATAATAAAAAAAAATAAATAAATAAAAAAAAATTGTGAATTGTTGGCCTTCTGGAAAGTGTTCATTTATTGTATATGTACTCAATACTTGGTAGGGGCTCCTTTTGCTTTAATTACTGCCTCAATTCGGCGTGGCATGGAGGTGATCAGTTTGTGGCACTGCTGAGGTGGTATGGAAGCCCATGTTTCTTTGACAGTGGCCTTCAGCTCATCTGCATTTTTTGGTCTCTTGTTTCTCATTTTCCTCTTGACCGTACCCCATAGATTCTCTATGGGGTTCAGGTCTGGTGAGTTTGCTGGTCAGTCAAGCACACCAACACCATGGTCATTCAACCAACTTTTGATGTTTTTGGCAGTGTGGGCAGTTGCCAAATCCTGCTGGAAAATGAAATCAGCATCTTTAAAAAGCTGGTCAGCAGAAGGAAGAATGAAGTGCTCCAAAACTTCTTGGTAAACGGGTGCAGTGACTTTGGTTTTCAAAAAACACAATGGACCAACACCAGCAGATGACATTGCACCCCAAATCATCACAGACTGTGGAAACTTAACACTGGACTTCAAGCAACTTGGGCTATGAGCTTCTCCACCCTTCCTCCAGACTCTAGGACCTTGGTTTCCAAATGAAATACAAAACTTGCTCTCATCTGAAAAGAGGACTTTGGACCACTGGGCAACAGTCCAGTTCTTCTTCTCCTTAGCCCAGATAAGACGCCTCTGATGTTGTCTGTGGTTCAGGAGTGGCTTAACAAGAGGAATACGACAACTGTAGCCAAATTCCTTGACACGTCTGTGTGTGGTGGCTCTTGGTGCCTTGACCCCAGCCTCAGTCCATTTCTTGTGAAGTTCACCCAAATTCTTGAATCGATTTTGCTTGACAATCCTCATAAGGGTGCGGTTCTCTCGGTTGGTTGTGCATCTTTTTCTTCCACACTTTTTCCTTCTACTCAACTTTCTGTTAACATGCTTGGATAAAGCATAGTAAACAGCCAGCTTCTTTGGCAATGAATGTTTGTGGCTTACCCTCCTTGTGAAGGGTGTCAATGATTGTCTTCTGGACAACTGTCAGATCAGCAGTCTTCCCCATGATTGTGTAACCTAGTAAACCAAACTGAGAGACCATTTTGAAGGCTCAGGAAACCTTTGCAGGTGTTTTGAGTTGATTAGCTGATTGGCATGTCACCGTATTCTAATTTGCTGAGATAGTGAATTGGTGGGTTTTTGTTAAATGTGAGCCAAAACCATCACAATTAAAAGAACCAAAGACTTAAACTACTTCAGTCTGTGTGCACTGAATTTATTTAATACACGAGTTTCATAATTTGAGTTGAATTACTGAAATAAATGAACTTTTCCACGACATTCTAATTTATTGAGATGCACCTGTATATTTCTTTTTGCATATTTGTCACACTTGAATGATTCAGCTCATCAAACAAATTTTAATATTACACAAAGATAACCCAAGTAAATACAAAATGCAGTTTTGAAATAATTTAATTTGTTAAGGGAAAAAAAGCTGTCCAAACCTGCCTGGCCCTATGTGAAAAAGTAATTGCCACCTAAATCTAATAACTGGTTGTGCCACCCTTTGCCGCAACAACTGCAATCAAGTGTTTGCGATAACTGGCAATGAGTCTTTCACATCGCTGTGGATGAATTTTGGCCCACTCTTCTTTGCAGAATTGTTTTAAACCACATTGGAGGGTTTTCGAGCATGAAAGGACTGTTTAAGGTCATGCCACAGCATCTCAATCGGATTTAATCCCGGACTTTGACTTGGCCACTCCAAAACCCTAATTTTGTTTTTCTTGAGCCATTCAGAGGTGGACTTGCTGGTGTGTTTGGGATCATTGTCCTGCATAACCCAAGTGCGCTTGAGCTTGAGGTCACAAACTGACGGCCGGACATTCTCCTTCAGGATTATCTGATAGAGTGCAGAATTCATGGTTCCATCAATTATGGCAAGTCGTCCAGGTCCTGAAGCTACAAAGCAGCCCCAGATCATCACACTACCACCACCATGTTTGACTGTTGGTATGATGTTCTTTTTATGAAATGCTGTGTTGGTTTTACGCCAGATGTAACGGGACATGGACCTTCCAAAAAGTTCAACTTTTGTCTCATCAGTCCACAGAATATTTGCCCAAAAGTCTTGGGGATAATCAAGATTTTTTTTTGGCAAATCTGAGACTAGCCTCTGTGTTCTTTTTGGTCAACAGTGGCTTTTGCCTTGGAACTCTCCCATGGATGGCGCTTTTGCCCAGTCTCTTTCTTATTGTTGAATCATGAACACTAACCTTAATTGAGGCAAGTGAGGCCTGCAGTTCTTTAGATGTTGTTCTGGGTTCTTTTATGACCTCCTGGATGAGTCGTCATTGCGCTTTTGGAGTAATTTTGGTACGCCGGCCACTCCTGGAAAGGTTTACCACCGTTACAAGTTTTCTCCATTTGTGGATAATGGCTCTGACTGTGGTTCACTGGAGTCCCAAAGCCTTAGAAATGGCTTTATAACCCTTTCCAGACTGATATATGTCAACTATTTTGTTTCTCATCTGTTCTTGAATTTCTTTAGATCGTGGCATGATGTGTTGCTCTTTAAGCATGCTTCACTTTCTCAAACAGATTCTATTTAAGTGATTTCTTGATTCAACAGGTCTGGCAGTAATCAGGCTTGGGTTTTGCTAGTGAAATTTAACTCAGTTTTCTAAAATAATGTGGTTAATCACAGTTCTTTCATGATTTAACAGGAGGGGGCAATTAATTTTTCACACAGGGCCAAGCAGGTTTGGACAGCTTTTTTCCCTTAATAAATGAAATCATCATTTAAAAACTACATTTTGTATTTACTTGCATTATGTTTGTGTAATATAAAAATTGATTTGATGATCTGAATCTTTTAAGTGTTACAAATATGCAAAAAAAATAAATAATTAAATAAAATAAATAAATAACAAAACGAATGGGGTCAAAAACCTTTTCACGGCACTGTGCGTTTGAATGGTAGTGCATATTACAAGAAATAAAATCAGTTATTTTATTTTATTTTTTCTGTGGCAGAAACAGGCTTCTGATGTTTGGACCTTACTGTATATTTGCCCATCTTTTCTCTCCAATTACTGAACATTCTATCAAACTAATAAATACTTTATTCCATCACCTCCTTAGGCTCATCACAAATGTTGTTTTAATCCTAGTTGAGGTGAAATAGAGAGAGAAATCTGTCAGTTGAATCTGTATTCCTCTCTCCATCCTCAGGCTCATCAGTGACTGGCGACTGAGCCGAGAGATCCAGGGGTGGCTGCCGCCTGTCTGAGAGTGGCAGGAATGAGATGGTTTTTGCCATATCAATGAGCTTTATCTATTGAGTGAATCCTCAGTCAGCCATGCTAAGAAAGGGAATGACAGGCCCATCAGGTGCGACAAAATACCATGTGTGATTGTACTGTAAAATATATTTAGAAACGTCTCTAGTGACTTGCACAAAAAAAGGACCAGAATCCATGAGCTGCTCGATATTTCAACTACTGTGATAGTGTTACAATTTAATACCAAAACTGAGCCATTTTAGAGTGTTTTTTTTATATATATATATTTTGCATGAAAGTAAATAACTGGCATCAGTATATAGTATATGTACACAGAAGCAATCGGAGAGAGCACATTCACTTTGAAATATCGAGTAACTTTCCTTTTGGTTTCTGTCTTTGTACCAGCCATTATGCAGGTTGCCATTATGACCGGATACATAGATGGATTGATTTTAATAACTCAGCTACTTAGCAGTGGATTGAAATGTAGCCACTGGCCTTCATAAAAGCAATGCATCAAACAGACAAGCCTATCACAGGTTACACTTGAGATCCGTCCAGTGTGATTAATTGTAATTAATTGTTTTACTTGGTGAAGAGTTGTGTGCCGACTCATATATCTTACTTTCTGCAAATTACATTGCTCAAGTTTGCAGCCGATAGAAATATGGCTGTTTTTGCTTTTCCCTAACTGACCAATTTTGTAACCGTTTTTTAAACGGGACAGTATCTAGTAACAAAACTGTTTTGTTTCAGATCATTGCATTGTTTCTATTTTATGTGAAAACATAAATGAGATTTATAAGATTTATAGTGATAACAAATATTTGGATGATATAATGGGACATAATAACCATCAATTAGCCCTTTCTCTTTTTCATGCATTCACAGTCAAGTAAGTTAATTTATTTACGGTCATTTTTAAGGGTCATCATCTCTGTTATACAACTAGATTGTTATTTTATGTAAAATTTTAATTCTGTTCAAGGTCCTCAAACTGTGCCTCCAAACCAGTACAACCTCCTCAATGCTTAAACCATAAAGTTTTATATCTTTTTTTATATACACGTTGCTCATCAGCATTCAGAACCACACAATACCAACAGCTGCTGCAATCAAAGATATATTATAGCCTGTAATAAAACTTGAAAATGGCAGATTAAGTGATATTTTATACAGCCTCATTAATTTGAAAAAGGTCAGCGGGAAATTTATTTATTTGAAGAAATATGAAGAGACACGTTTTATTAGTGACAAAGGTGGTAGGGAGCAACAGTAACTGGCATTTGTGCTTGTCTGACATGCATCATGTTGAGTGAGCCGAGAGCACATTTTATTGGTTTCTGTCGCTGGTCTGCACGCCCTGTACTGCTGATTTGTACGGTATCCGGTGAATGAAAGGTGACCATTAAGCCTTCAGCAGAATATCCGTATGTGTCATTGCTGATAGTGAAATTATAATATGCAGTGGTTTTGTGTTTGAGAAAAGCATAGTTCCTTTCTTAGTGACATTAATCGAATGCCTTTCCACAATAATTCTTAGAAAATGTTATTGCACCATTCAAAGATGTTTTTTAAAATTATCATGTTTGCAAAATAGATGACAGCAAGCCACGTTAATACAATTTTTAGTTCGTTTGGAAGCGCACTATGGTTCAAATGGCAGCATTCACACTTATTCAAATGCACCACACTAACAGAGCAATCGCACCAGAGTTCGTTTTAATCTAACCAAACCTGCCAAGTGTGAACAAGCCTTCAGTAATCTTGTGTTTGTGTGAATTGAATGGACTTCATGTGACTCAGGAGGACTGGCAGAGATGCGGTTAGTTGACAGTCACTGGAGAGATGACTGGAAAACAGGTTATGACAGCTCTCACTCCTGATCATCCTGTGACGTTGAAGCCATGCTGGAAGTTCACGCTTTTGTGGCAAACTATTTGTGACACTTGCTGTATGAGGAAACATTTCATGACAGTGTGGCCGCCTTCTAAGAATCACCTAAAAACAACAAGTACTGCATCTCTGTGTAGATGGGATCTTAGTTAATGCTAAATGATATAGGCAAGGTTTTTTTTCTGTCACAGGAAGAGACATGGATTTGGAGCCTTGGGTCTCTGGAACGTCACTGTTAATTAATATTGATTAGGTGATTGCGCATGTCTTGCAGAAGCTCATGCAGATGCCTTAATAAATCAGAGTCAAAATTCAAATGTCTGTTCCTTTTGGAAAACCTGAACTTAAGTGCTTGTTGCTTTAGTCCTTGCTCTGCACTAACATGCATTGGTGTTTTGTCTGAGGAGGCCTTGTGAAAAAGAAATCAACTGAAGTACAGAAATAAAACAACGCCTGGCTATCATTCTTCTACCATTCAGAAGTTTGGGGTGCAATTTTCTCTTTTCTTAAATTTTAAAGAAGTTTCTTACTTGTTCACTAAGGCTGCATTTGTTTGATCAAAAATGCAAGTAAAATCATTAATATTGTGAAAATTATTAACATTTCAAATCACTGTTTTTATATTAATATAGATATTATCTATGAATAGATATTTCAAAAGAACAGCATTTTAACATTTTTTTTAACATTATAAACGATTTACTGTCACTTCTTATTACTGTCACTCCTTGCTGAATAAAAGTATTAATTTATTTAAAAAGAATCTTACTAACCCCAAGCTTTTGAATGGTATATACACTGCCCTCCAAAAGATTGGAAACAGTGTTAGGAAAAAGTGGGGTTTTGGACAAGATCAGCATAAATCCTTATCATAATTCTTGGAATAAATGCATTAAAGTACCTTAAATCCATTACAACATAATGATTTTCTTTTTGCTCACATAATAATGGTAATATATCCACGTTACAGTCAGACATGGCCCTTTGGCAGCTGTGATTAAACTTACTGGATTAAACTTGGCCCAGGTTTCTGTTTTAAAGATTATTGGGTCAGCACAACTTTATAGCTTTTTTGATTGATTGCCAGTTAGCTGGACCAATTAGAACATAGTTTGATTCATAAATATCTTTTTTTTTATTAAATAAAATATGTTCTCATAGTTTGTGTTGTCCCTTATCAATGTAAAGCCATCAGAAAATAGTAAGAATTTATGCTGATAAATTCATATGCTGTCCAAAACCCCACTTTGCCTAGAGCGTTTCCAAACTTTTGGAGCACACTGTATATTAATGCATTGGAAGCAGTCCACTCTATCCAAGTGACCTGCTGAGAAAATAGTTTGTTTTAAATGGACGAGAACTTGCTGTGAAGTGTTTAGGCCATGCAAATCACACTTGCGTCCACATTAACTGAGCAGCACATATAACTGGAAGGACTGACAGAATCACATGCTGGTTTGGTTGTAGGATTTTCTGGAGCATGTTAAAGCAGTTTATGATTCTATGATGTCATATTTCTGTTAGGTGGTGTCACCTCAGGTATTCATCATGGTTGCATTTCTCGGTTGCTACACGCAAGCTTAGGTTGCTTGTGTCATCTGGGATGTCCACGTTTCATGAAGTCATGTAGCGAATCTAAGGATGCCGAGGAATAGGCCTGATGCTTCATGACATTTTGGGGAAAAAAGTGACTACTACTTCCTTCACTGGAAAAACCGACATGCAAATATATACGCTAACCACATGCTGAAGCCAATAAGACTTGGTTGGCTTGGCAGGGAGTTTAGAAGGAATGTTTAATCTCTTTGCGTAGTTTAAAGAGAGATTTAGGATGGATTCTTGATTTGGCTAAGCATTTAACCAGGTCGTGACTCATAGTTTCAAACAGAGACATTGCTGAGCTCTTTTATTAATTCCTTCTCTATGTCTGGCCCAACTTCTATTACTGTGTGAGGAACTTGGATCCACCTTTTCTTATTCATTCATGTATATTTAACCTAAAATCTTGATGCTGTTAAAACAGCCATTGGCACATGATGCGATAGCTACTCATGTGCATTAAGTATCCAGATGTGGGTGCACCTGTTCTGGCACACTGTGTGTCCCTGAGGCCTGTGAGGACAAGATGAGTGTAAATGTGTGTTGTCTTCCATAGAGCAAATGGAATGGGCAGACACGCGCACAGTCTCTCTCTCTCTCCTCACAGTCTGACACCTCTGCAGGGGCCGGGCCCTGAAAATTGGCTTATTGAATTACAGCTTCTTCACAGTCGTCTCTCTGCTCCTCTTCCCTCTGCCCCTGATCCATCAAAGATTGTCACTGCGGCCGTTCATCTTAGTATGCTTAAATAAAGAGTCATTCTATAAAACGGGCACGTTTTTCATTTTGTGAAGGTGATGTTTAAAGTAAAGATTTTAAACTTTCTTTCAGAATGAGAATGTCTTTAAGTGGTAATAAATTGCAAGCTATATTAATATCAGGTTACATTAATTAAACGCATGTTGGGATATTTTGAACTTGTTATATATGTAGCCACCTGGTCAAATAAAAACCTGTCTATTTTGATGGGATGAATTTGTTATAAAAGATAAAATCTAATGAGAAAAAAAAAGCTGTTGAACTTGCTCTATGAAGATTCAAATGATGTAATATTATCTTTATTATGTCATTTAGAATAACTTATTATTTAATATCTAATTATTTTGGGTAAATAATTGTTGTGAAGTGGGTAAACAGATACATGATAAAATTTTAATGAAAATTTATTTTAATAATATAATAAATATTAATTTATTTTAATATAATAATCACAAAGGTTCTTTAAATGTTTACATTTCTATTATAATATATAATACAATATTATATTTTATATCATTAATTAGATTTATATGTGTTAGTTTATTTATATATTATTTCTAAAATGATTCTCTGTCTTTCTCTAAACTGTCGTTTTAAATGACACAATAAAGACGTCTTCAGAGGACCCAAGATCAAACCTTTACTCTCATTTAATTAACATTCAAAATTTTGTTTTTGACAAGATCAGCATATATATATATATATATATATATATATATATATGTATTATTTTATATTTATTTTGTTTATTCACTTTTATATATATATATATATATATATATATATATATATATATATATACAGTGCCTTGCGAAAGTATTCATACCCCTTCATTTTTGTCACGTTTTGTTATGTTGCTGCCTTATGTTAAACTGCTTTAAATTACTTTTTTTCTACATCAGTCTACACTCCATACACCTTAATGGTAAGGCAAAAAAAAAAACAGGTTTTTAACATCTTTACAAATTTATTAAAAATAAAAAACTAAAATGATTCCATTGCATAAGTATTCATACCCTTATCTGGGACAGTTGAAATTTAGCTCAGGAGCATTCATATTGCTTGTAGATGTTACTACACTTCAAGTGAAGTTAACCTGTGGCAAATTCAACTGACTGAGTATGATTTGCAAAGGTACACACATCTTAATAAAAGGTCTAACAGCTGATAATGCAAGAGCAAATAAGAGGAAAAACCAAACACTGAGGTCAAAAGAACTGCCTGTAGAGCTCAGAAATAAGTTTGCGCCAAGCCACACATCTGTGAAAGAGTTCAGAAAAATATTCTGCTTCATTGAACGGTCGCAGAAGCATGTAGTCTCTGTTACCCTTAATGGAAGAAGTTTGAAACAACCAGGACTCTTCCTAGAGCTGGCCTCCTGGCCAAACTGAGCAACTGATGGAGAAGGGCTTTGTCTAGACTGGTGACCAAGAACCTGATGGTCACTCTAGTTGAGCTCCATGATCATATGTGGAGATAGGAGAAATCTACAGAAGGACAAACATCACTGCAGCACTCCACCGATCTGGGCTTTATGGCGGTGTGGCAAGACTCAATCCTCTCTTCAGTTAAGACACATGAAAACACACTTGGAATTTACAAAAAAAAGCACCTAAAGGACTCTCAGACTCTGAGAAACAAGGTTCTCTGGTCTGATGAACCTCAATTCTAAGAATCATGTTTGAAGGAAACCAGCTCTGCTCTTCACCTGCAGAGTACCATCCCAAAAGTAAAGTGTGCTGGTAGCGGCCTCATGCTGTGGGCTGTTTTTCAGCGGCAGGGACTGAGGGATTCGTCAGAGTAGAAGGAACGCTCAGTGCAGCAAAATATAGAGATAGCCTTAATAAAAACCTAGTTCAGAACATTCAGAACCTCAGACTGGGCAGACAACCTGACTCAACCTGACAGAGCTTGAGAGGTGAAGAAATGAGGAGAAGAATGGCAGATAATTGCCAAATGCTGATGTGCAAAGCTTGTCGCATCATACCCAAAAAGATGTGAGGCTGTTAAGGTGCTTCAGCTAAGTAATGAGTTAAGGGTATGAATACTTATGCAATGTACTTATTTCAGTTTTTTTATTTTTAATACATTTACAAAGTTGTGACAGTTCTGTTTTTGCTTTGTCATTATGGTGTATGTAGTGTAGATTGATGTGGGAAAAAAGTAATTTAAAGCAGTTTACCATAAGGCTGCAACATAACAAAACGTGAAATAAATGAAGGGGTATGAATACTTTCGCAAGGCACTGTATATAGTGCTTCTTTCATGGACTGCTTATAAAACAAAAAAAGGCATATCAACATCGTCTATATCAATTTTCATAAGTTGTCACTGGAATAATAGGGTCAGGTCTCTTTTTCTCTCTCTGTTCATTTAGTGTTTTATATCACAGCCTATTTTTGAACTATAGCTGTACATTCACTCTCATTTTCCTTCATCTGCTCTTAATAATTCACTCTTTATTCTCCCTTCTTGCACTCTCCCTTTTTCTCTCTCTCTATCTCCGAAGTTAATTTTCAAATCAGTAGCTAAATCAATCCCCATCAGGTCACTCAGGGTCACTTCCGTCTGCTGAAATTCTGAAAGAAGAGCACAAATAGACAGTCATCAGAGCCTGTCTCATGCTCTACGTGACAGATATTGCCTCCGTCTACAAATGAGATTAAAAATTATTCAAAGCTCATTTCAAAGGGCATTCCATAAATCGTGTTCCACCACCTACCTGTGTTCTCCGGCAGGAGCGGAGCACGGAATGCATCCTTGGTTTGAGCTGAGTAAATAAATCAATAGGTCTTTTCCCAACGGGGGTTACATAAATAACCTGGAACACTGCCTCTGCTTGTTAAGGCAGGAAATGATGGCAATGACAGATCGATGGCATGGTGTAAAATGCCAACGTGCCTGTCCTAGACTGTGCCGTCTTTCATATAATCTTTCACCTTGTGGGGGGAATGTGATTATGATGTCCAGTTATCTTTGTCTATTGGATTGAAGAGTTGTGTTTATGTGTTATACAGTATATTTGGGCCAGAAATTGGATTTAACTGTGTTATCTTGTATTATATTGTTATATACTGAAGTCATTGTTTATGGAATCACACCTGCTTCATCTGCCATCGACTCCACCGCATGGAGTATCTAGTTGACTAGGAATGGCTAATACTCACATGGAGCTGACTATGTGATTGAGTTACCTATTGTGACATCACCCTCAGGCTCTCCGACAGGTCTCTGAAGAAACTGCCATTTAGCGCCACTAGACTTGATCCCCAGTCACATTTAATGGCGGCAATTGCATTTGACATGGTGATCACAGTCTCTGGTGATTGTTTTACCTTGTTATATATCCAAAAAGCTGTTTGTAGATCAATGTTCATTCACTTGAGTGAGGATTGGTGCTGTTCGTGAGCTCAAGCGGCGTAAATATGCCCAGTTTCAGCTCTCATTTGCAGAAGCACTGACCCACGCCTTCGCTGCGCAATCAGGTCCCCAGCTGCCCATTAGAATAAATCACTCCTGAACAGAGGAGCTTAACGCCTCATCAGGAGCTGAATTTCACTGCCCGGAAGAAAGTGGCTATCACCCTTTCTCCTTTATAGCAACTAGGGAAAGGACACTCTTGTTGTAACTCTTTACATAAGTTCAGTTTGATTTTTTTTTTAGTTCAGTAAGATTTAGAGAAGACTATTTACATGTACACAGCAGAATTAAATATATTTTATTTATTTGATCAAAAATGCATTTATTTGATCAAAAATACAGTAAAAAAAAAAACAGTAATATTGTGAAATTTTTTACAATTTAAAACGACTTCTCTATTTTAATATATTTTATAGTATAATTTATTAATGTGATGAAAGCTGAATTTTTATCAGCCATTACTCCAGACCTCAGTGTCACATGATCCTTCAGAAATCTTTCTAATATGCTGATTTGCTCCTCAAGGAACATTTATTATATAAAATTCTATATAAAGCTCAAAAGGACAGCATTTATTTGAAAAATAATGCTTTTGTGATTAATTATAAATAATTATAAATGTCTTTATAAAGTCACGTTTTACTTTTTACTGTCTGACTACAAGTAATAATAAATCATTAAAAAAATTGCAGACCATTTTTTAAAATTATTTATGAATTTTGTTTTTACTTATGGATGAAAAAGCAAATATTTTCACTATGGCTTGGAACATAGTGCTTGAGTAATATGGACCATTTTAAACACTTAAAAAAAAAACTTTTTTGAGCACAGTGCCACATAAAGGTAATAAATGCCTGAATATACAAAAAAAAAAAAAAATAAATCAGAAAAAAAAATGCAATTCTTTGGAAAAAATATTAACTGCTGACAGGTCTGGAATGACATAAAGATGAGTAAAGTATGTTATATAAATTTTCATGTTTTCATGTTTTTCAAATTTTCATTTTTTGGATCTCTTTAAGGAACAACAGTATTTAACAATAATCATTAAAAACTGCATTATTTACAGCCTAAATTTTTATTTTGACCTTGCCATCAAAAGAAAGCATAAACAGGACAACACATCTAGACAACAGGATCTAGCATCATTACAAAATGAGTTATGACTGCTTGCTCTCTTATCCATCCCAAGAGCCTGAAGACCCACATGGCCTATTGATCTACTGCTGTCATTGTACACCCTGAACGGCATTATCACCAGCGTAACAGCTCCTCCTTCATCTCCACATCTTCTCATGCGGCGATGCTTGCCAGTTCATAAATTATAATTATACTGATAATAAAACCAATATTTATTTTCCATATTCAAATGTAAGCTCAGAGGCGATGTTTTATGCCTGTGATGGGGACACGAAGGCCACCTTCATTAATGTAGCGTGCTGATGAATAGGTTGTGGAAGATGGCACACGTAGGGAGATGCGTTAAATGTCATGCAGCGGAACATGGGCTCCTCTCTCTCAGAACCCACAGAGTGGAGAGCAGTAGAGAGGAGGAACTGACATTTACAGCACATTCAAACCCACTGAAAAAGAAAAACAGGAGGTTTTTGAAACTGTGAGGGTGTTCAGTGTGTTCTAGGTTAGGAAGTTGAAAGTTTCTGAATGTGTGGTTGAATAGTACACTTAAAAAAGTGCAATGGTATCAATTAATGCCAAAAAAAAAAAAAAAAAGAAAAGAAGACGACGACATTTTTCACCTGTATATTTTTGCCCGGCTTTCTTGAATGAATGAATGAAATTAATGAATGAATAATTTATTTAAAAAAAAGTAAATAAACACTTGTTTGCACATGAGCAAAGGTGTTTTTAGGAGTCTAACTTTCAGACCACTGATTCGTCAAACCTGCTTGCTTGCGGTCTGTGTTCTTCCGACTTTATTTTGTAGTAAGTAACGAATATGCTTTGGGGAAATGTATTGGAGTAAAAGTGAAACTTGACAGAAATATAAAGACTCAAGTAAAGTATAGATACTCCCATGAAATACTTAAGTACTGTAACGAATTATTATTACTTCGTTACATTACACCACTGACTTTTGGTAGTACCTAGGATAGGAGTAAAGGAGGTAGAGCTTTTTCGGATTTGGCTCCCAAACTCTGGAATAGTCTTCCTGATAACATTCGGGATTCAGACACACTCTCTCTGTTTAAATCTAGATTAAAGACACATCTCTTTAGCCAAGCATTCATATCCCTGCAAACAAGCCTGTGGTGGCCCTTTACGGGCCCACTTAGGGCTAGCCTAAGGGCCCCCAGCGGGCTGCCAGTGCAGGGCCCCTGAGAATTTGCTCATTGGCAAAACGTTGGCCCCTTAGTGCTGGCCCTGCACGGGCAGCCCTCACTTAGCCCCAGGAAGCCCTCACTAGGCCCACACAGGGCCCGCACTATTAATCAACAACAATACATCTGTTTCACTATCAATACTTTCCAGCTACTATAACTTAGGTCTTTGGGAAAAATAGTTATTATACATCTGAAATGGATGCAGTCACCACATAACTAATGTCTGTATTGTCAAAAATGTACAGTAGTCAAAGGGATTTCAAATCAATTTATTAAATACAAAATAGAAAACATTCAATTCAGGTTAATACAGCTACATATAGCCAAAAATGTAAATACACAAAAAAAAAACAAAAGAAAGCAAACAAAGCAATGTAAGATTGTAGGATTTTGTCATGTGAAAGTTGATGTGGGAGAAAGTCTTATCTGTAGTGCATAAATGTCCAAACACTGTCCGTAGCTGAAGTTGGCTGATAGCAAATGAAACATCCAGCCTCTTGTAATGAAAACACGCCACAGCTCTCATACACTAGACTGTTCCTAACCAGGAACAGTCAAAAATAGTCCAGACTATGGTCCCACATCGAAAAGAACTTTAAATCCATATTCAAATACCACAGTCTCACTCCCAACCCGTCATATATTGATGCTTGGTCAGGACCCCTTGGCGTCGCTTTTTAACGCTCAAGGTACCTCTTTAGCGTCATTTTTCGAAGCACAGGGTCCTCCATTGTTTTCAGTTGTTTGTCTTAATTTAATGGTTTTCATGCATTTGTATTAAATATAAATAATTTTATATAAATTTATACTTTCATTGGAGCACGTAACCCCACCCCTACCCTAAACCTACCTGCTAATCGCTTAAAATGATCCCGCTCCATTAACGCACTCACATTACATCTCATTCAAAAAGATACTCCCATAGCATGACGCAATCGGTCACGAGACACACAAGAGCCAATGGCATTTCACAACAGCATAACGCAATCGGTCACGAGACACACAAGAGCCAATGGCTGACGTAAGGCTTCTTCTGGCGGCATTTTTTGAATTCGCGCACAGAGACAGCATACAAGAAGAGCTTTACGGCGGATGAAGACGGCGATCACATCTATTCTTCTCACAAATCAATCGTTTTGCCTTGAAAATCTTGGAATATTAATTTTTTTTTTTGAATAAATAATGACGGTAGTTGTATCTGCCTGTTATATCTTGTGTTTTATTGACAAATGGTAGGTTTAGGGGCAGGGGTTGGGTTACCTGCTCATAAATGTGTAAATAGTGTAATATAAATAAAACTGTTGTGACTGTTTACATTGAAAAATCACACCCCAACATATATGCAATAATGGCAATATTATTGCCCAATATATAATTTAATCATTACGATAAGCTTTTTGCGTCGGCATATTGACACTAAGGGTTTCTTAATTAAAGCAATGGAGGACCCTGCATGTTGAAAAATTACGCTAAAGGGGTACCCTGTGCATCAAAAAGCGACACCAAAGTGTCCTGACCAAGCGTCAATATGTGACGAGTTGGGAGTGAGACTGTGTTGATTCAAACTGGACAATAATGTGGTGACCTCACCAATAAAGAGTCCTTCTAAAATGCATTCAAATACACTGTCTTAAACTCTTAGCATCAATTCAAACATAGGCCATACATACATGTAACATCTCTGCAAAAAACGTCAACTCCTTACTTTAGACTGGGCTTGAAATGAAACATTTCCCAACCAGGACACAGCACAATGTGCTCAGTAGGTGAGCCATGCTGCTTGTTATGCTACTCCCTCTACCCACATGGCTTTACTTAAGGAAACCTAAAACACCCTAGCACCCCTAATGGTAAGGAAGAAAACTGCCCACAAAATTATTATTAACAAGCTCATGTCTGTTGCACCTCAAATATGACTCCTGAGACCCACTTTACTGCAGAGTTTAGTTCCAACTTTTATCAAACTCACGCAACTGTGATTTTCTAATGATCCTAAAGACATTGATTAGCATGCTCAGGTGTGTTTGATTAAGGTTAGAACTAAACACTCCAGGAAAGTGCATCTCGTGAGCCAGATTTGTGGATCCCTGGCCTATTTGAAACAACAGGTTCTGAAAAGGTGTTTTTTGGTTTGAGCCATTCCAGTTCAATTGAGTGGCTAAAGAATGGCCAGTCAATGTTGTTTGTATTATCCTAGTTGCATTACAGGGCTGCCTACACAAAAACCTGCATGGGCCCAAAGGTACAAAAGTTGCTCTGGGAGTCTACGGTGAGCCCAAAGCTGTGGGCCTCGCCTGGGCAAGCCCGCACTGGGCCTGTTTAGGTTTGGTGTGGGCTGGCCCTAGTCCACTGTGCCCACAAAAACTGGAACTGCAGCTACGCTAATTATGTCTCTATTTGTTTCTCTGTTTCTGCCACGGGATTGACATCCTGTGGTAACTAGGAATTACACAAGCTTCAGTCTGGATCCATCCCTTAAAAGATCTGAGATGACCGAACACCTGAGAAGAGATGATGCCAACCCCTCAGAGGACCTCAGATGCCAACCCTGAAACAACACATAGAACTACCAAATTTTGCTATAAGTTTGATTGCAACATATAATCATTGCTGTTAATAATGTTCATCGTCTGTTTGATTACTTCATTAACTGATTTTTACCGTACATTTCTGCCATATGTACATCAACTTGGCATAGTCACCACTGATAAGCTACTACTAAATATATTGTAGAAACTTAATTTCCTGTAAAGCTGCTTTGCAACGATTTGTATCGTTAAAAGCGCTGTACAAATAAACTTGAATTGAATTTAACTGAATAGAATATCGCCCCCCTCCCGGAAGGCGCATCCTCGCACCATAGAAACAACGTAGGGAGGGATGGGTGGGGACTTGGGAGGAGGCTCGGGAGGAGGACGGGCACCCGGGAGGGGACTGGCTGACAGAGTCCATGTTGGAGACAATGGAGGGAGTAGCCAGGAGGAGCCAGGGCGGATCAGACAGAGGAAGGAGCCAGGGAGGAGACCAGAGGGACTTGGAGCAGGAGGAACCAAGCGTAAGCGTAAGGCCACAGCCATAACAGCATAAGCGTAAGGCCACAGCCATAACGGCGACCCACGGTGGAGCCGACGGAGGGAGGAGCCATGGTGGAGGAAGGGCTGACGACTCCAGGGGGCTGACTGACGGCAGTGGAGCAGGTGGCGGAGGAGCCCGAGGCAGAGACAGAGAGCTGATGAGCCGGGGTGACGAGGATGATCCGGAGGGCCGAGGTGGAACAGACAGCTCAGGCAACCGATGCGGAGGTGGGGATCCGGAGGGCAGCGGTGGAGCTGGAGCGACAGAGAACTGAGGAGGAGCTGAAGGGAAGGAGGAGCCTGACAGAGCCGGAGGGACAGAGGGACGAAGTGCAGCCGGAGGAGTGGAGTCCTGAGGCGACGGATGGTCGACAACAGACCAAGGTGGAGCTGGAGGGACGAGGGAGCCGATGGAGCCAGTGGACTGATGGGCCACGGCAGAGAGGAGGAGCTAGGAGTCATGGTGGAGCCGCTGGGTCGATGGGCCAAGGCGGAGTCCGAGACTCAGAGGCTGGAGGCGGAGGCAAGGGGTTCTCCAGCCACGCCGACGATGGAGATTGGCAGACCCGCGGTGCTCACACCGAACAGGGCCGATCTTGGGAATGGAAGCCCTCTCTGGGCCGTATTCAGGAACAGGAGCCTTCTCTGGGCTAAACTCGGGAACAGAAGCCCTCTCTGGGCCGAACTTGGGAACAGAAGCCCCCTCTGGGCTGGACTCAGGGAAGAAGCCCTCTCTGGGCTGAGCTCGGGAACTGAGTCTCTTTCTGGGCTGGACGGGGAAACAGGAGCCTTCTCTGGGCGGAGCTCGGGTACAGTATCTCTTTCTGGGCTGGACGGGGAAACAGGAGCCCTCTCTGGGCAGAGCTCGGTAACAGAGTTTTTTTCTGGGTTGGAAGAGGAAACAGGAGTGACAGAGGGCTCCGATGAAGGAGGGAGGAGAGGGGGCAGGTCAGCATATATATCCAAAAACTCTCATTCTAAGTCCAGCTGTCCCAGATCCACATTAAGCTCACCCTCAGCCATGGTGCAGTGGGCCGAGCTCCTCTCCGCGCTCTCGCTATCCACGGCTTTCTCCCTCGTGGCAGGCGTTGTAGCTGGCTCTCGCACCTGGACTGACGTCATAAACAGCTGTGGCTCCGCGGCGATCCTTGGCTCTGTCTCTCCATGTGCTGATTGCTTGTAGGTTGCAGCGGTCTCGGGCTCTCCATCAACGGTGGGCTCGGACTTTGGCTCTGTGCAGCGAGGTGATGGTGGACTGGGCTCTGGGTCTGGAGTGGAACTGGCGTCATAGAATGCACAGAGCACGTCATCCAGGTAGCTGGTGAAATGAGCTATCTCCAGGAACAGACTTGTATAGCCCTCGAGAGATCTTTCCCCCTGCTCCAGCAGGAGAAGGAGGAAATCAGGACGGGATAGGGGGTCAAAGGGATCCATGGAAAAAAAATAAAATAAAAAAATAAACACACTGAAACAAATAAGGTAAACAAAACCGAGTGGAAACACCCAGTTTACTTTTTGTAGGTCGGGTCTTCTGTCACACTCTGTGTCAGAAGGAATGACGGACACGTAGATCAATGAACAGCCTTTAATATAATCCAAACCCAGGGTAAATCCACACAAGGAATGGCTGGTGACACACAAACATGACGATTGAGACCCGACAAAGACAGACAGCACAGACTGGGACTTAAATACATGGGTAAATGAGGATAATTAACATGACACACCTGAACCAAATGACTTGATCAAACAAGGGAGAACTGGGTCACGGGCAGCACATGGGGACAAAAACACACACAAACAGTCCAGAGGCATGACAATTACTATTTTTTTATTTTTATTTACTGTGTTAACCTTGATGAGCATAAGAGACTTAATCAATTATTCCAAACTTATGATCATGTTTGTGTGTGTGTGTGTGTATGTATGTATATAGATACATATGTATTTATTTGTCTGTATGCATTAAAAAATTATACACTGCGCATACATGTATCTTTCTCTGTTTCTCTCTTTCTCAATATATACAGTATGTGTGTGTATGTATGTATGTATGTGAAGTGTCTGATTTTTTTTATGTTAAATATTGGGTGTAGCTATCTGTGTTTCTTTGGACCCACACTTTATTGCTTTATAACTCACTCTCCCCATATATCTCACCCACAGCCGGTATTTGCCCCTTAAACCTACAGTCTAATCAAACAAGTTCAGTATCACACTGTACCAGCACACTGACAAACAGCCCCCAAACCCACCATCACAGCTCCTCTAGAATAACAAATATAATGCAATCCGTAACTCAGAGCGTGTGGGGGGATGAGTTTCAGGCAGGAAAATAATTTTCAGATGCAATATGGGTGAGTTAGGGAGACTTGTGAGCTTCTATTATATCTCTCAGGGTGAATAATGCATTCAGAATCACTTTCAAATTTATTATCTCAAAGGCAAGCCTCTATCCAACGAGCCGGTGTCCATTATCATTCATAATCCCTGCGTTTGTTACGCTTTGCTTGTGGCTTTGCTTCTTAGATCACCAATTAGTAGCGGCCTTATGGAGGTCAATCTGAAAAGACGACAGCTGCACATCCTTCTCTCAGTGGAAATCTTTATCTCGCTTTCTGTTCATATGGCTGAGATGATTTACGCTAGAAACAGAGAGAATTTTATTTACATGCAGTTGACCCATGAGAGTTTATTCATGCAGGTTTGACTTAGTGCATGATGTGCGATTAATAATTTTCTATAGGAACAGAAATCTCAGTGGTAGTATAAATTAGTGATTTATTTTGAACCTGGAATAAAATAAGGTTTTAAACAGCTTTGGCCACTTTAATAAATATTATAGTCTTGATTCCAACACAGAGTGTAGTAGCTGGTAGTTAACTCGAAATTAACCACATGATTTGTCTGGATGCCTTAGAAGAATCACTGAGAGGAGAAATGTTCAACATGAAAAGCTTGATAATTATTTTGATTGAGACTGCACAGTGCCTTTGATATCTGCATGTTTTTCATAAAGACACTCGTATCTGAGAATCAGTTAATTGTGACTGGAAGGTGTGTTAGGAAGGTCAGAATAGGTTTGTGCTAAGTAATTTATTTCTGTTTTAATTATTCAGTCTGAAATGCAAATATTGGTAAGATCTAAAGCCGTAATTGGCTCTGATGTTTAATTCAGTAGAAAGGCATAACAACTAGAAAAGTGATACTTTGTTCGTTTAGACTTTTTGCAGTCAATCTCCTGACTGGATTCTAGCTGTCAGTAAGGGAACTTGTTTGTCTGCTTATTAGCATACCTTCTACTGTAAACTTTTTCCTCAACTAATACTCTTCTTGCACATAGTAATTACCCTAACAAAGTTTTATTTCTAAGTGGCATCATTACTACAGCCTTCAAGAGAAGTCAAAAATATCCTAATTGAGTTGCATGCACATGAGTGACCAAAACAAATTTGTATTTACTGGCAAAAAACTCACCAAGATGTGAAGTTGGAAGCGATGTGCCTACATGACATACAGCCATAGAAATGCTTTGTGAATCAGTCCATCTTGGGGCGAAAACCCAAGATTCTAAGGAGGTCTATGAATGAGTGAGAATTTGTTATACATGGTAGACTTATGAGAGATATTAAAATCTTGATAATTGTTTTGGATTGAGACTGCACAGTGCCTTCGATATCTGCATGTTTTTCTTGAAGACACTCAAATCTGAGAATCAGTTAATTGAATGAATGAATGAGGCATTTATATTGCGCTTTATTGTGTATTGCCGTACACCCAAAGCGCTTTAGTACAATCATGTGGGGGGGTCTCTCCTCAATTACCACCATTGTGCAGCATCCACCTGGATGTTGTGACGGCAGCCACAGGACAACGGCGCCAGTGCGCTCACCACACACCAGCTATAGGTGGAGAGTAGAGAGAGACAGAGCCAATTCAATGGATGGGGATTATCGGTAGGCCATGATTGATAAGGGCCAGTGGAGGGAATTTGGCCAGGACACCGGGGTTACACCCCTACTCTTTATGAGAAGTGCCATGGGATTTTTAATGACCACAGAGAGTCAGGACCTCAGTGTAATGTCTCATCCAAAAGACGGTGCTTTTTGACAGTATAGTGTCCCCATCACTATACTGGGGCATTATGACCCACACAGACCACAGGGTGAGCACCCCCTGCTGGCCTCACTAACACCTCTTTCAGCAGCAACCTAGTTTTCCCAGGAGGTCTCCCATCCAAGTACTGACCAGACTCAACCCTGCTTAGCTTCAGTAAGCAACCAGTCTTGGGCTGCAGGGTGATATGAATTGTGACTGGAAGGGTGTATTTGGAAAGGTCAGAAAGGCTTGTGCCTATAAAGTAGCCTAATTAATTTCTATTTTAGTTTAGTTGACTAATATAAAGCTAATTATTTGCCTGTCGCTTTACAATAAGGTTTTATATATAAATATTATCAACATTTTTATTATTATCAACAAAGTTTGGGGTTGGTAAGATGTTTTTAAAATAAGTCTTATATATGCCCACCAAAGCTGCCTTTATTTGTTTAAAAAAAAAAAAAAAAACACTTTATGAAATATTACTTTTTAAAATAAATTTTCTATTTAAATATTATAAAAATAATCTTAGTTGATGTCACTTTATATATATGCTAATGAATGAGTTAACAATGTAAAATAGTATCTTTACAAATTAAAACTAACCGAAATTAATAATTGCTGTAAAAATGGTTGTTCATGTTTATTTCATGATACTTAATGCATTGAAGAAATCAAAGCTTATTGTAAAATGTTACTAATTAATTAAGACAATGCATAAATTAATCGTATAAGTTGTCCTAAAGTGCTTATCTACGGGTACAACAGATCAAAATAAGTTTTTGCAGCTTTTCTTTTTGAATTTGTTTTATTTTGGCCACTTTCATATTTATTTTAGACTTGAGTGTGTCATAATAACATCTGCCCAACTCGGTCATAGGAGCTTCCAGCATGCGCTTGAAGGCAGCATATGCCATCTTCAGCTGTAGATGAGGCTAAAAGCATCTTGTAAAGTCCTCAGAGATTTGTTTAGCCGAACACATCCTGATGGAATATGAAGCCACAGACGGGCGCTGGAGTCTGAGGCGTGGATGACTCATTCTTCTATTATCTGTATAGATCATGATGCAGGCTTACATCATTAGGCCTATTAACATTACGCTAAGAGGCACACTCAGATCCCCTGAATCTGAACTGCTTCTCTGTGCTTTGTTATATTTTAGCACTGAAACACTGTTGCAGTTTATAGACTATATCCCAGTGCTGTTTTATCATCCCAGTGTATTTTAGCATCTAACTAAACAGTCACGTAATCACATTATGCACCTGTGTGGATGATGCAATCTCACCAAAGACGACCACATTAGACAGCTAGAACTGTTATACAATATTTATTCGGGCACACTGTAATTCTGGAAAGCTAAAAGGCACACTGGAGAGATCCTAATAGAAAATGGGACTCAAAATGCAATTACTGCGCTGATGATGTTTATCTGGCCCATTTTTTTTGCTGGTTTCTCCGCTATAGACTAATTACCTTGTGTGTGATGTTATTTATGAATTCATAATCTTTTTCTGTGTGGAGAGCATAATAGATCACATCACACCACACTGCCAAGTCTCTGACACTTGCACTGTTAATTACCAGCCTCATTTGCATATACAAAATGAAACCATTTAGAAAATAGTACTTTGTAGCAGGACGTGCAAATTTGGAAAACCGAATTGTGTTGTTTTCATTGCCTAATTTCATATAAAATTGGTTAATTTCATGTGAAATTCTGCTATAAATCAAAGCAAAGTCTAAATTACTTTTCATTTGTTGCCATAAAAACCTAAGAGAGGATGTTTGCTCCTTTCGAAACTTTAATATTCAGCTGTGCCTCTGCTAGTGCCGCTGGTCAGATTGAAAGAGACTTTTAGTTGTTTTTATTCCACCATGAGCTTCATCAAACAAAAACGAAAAGAAAGAAAAAGGAAAATGAATTTTGGAGCTCCTCCCTAGAGTTGAAGCTCTTGCTGAGCTCCATGCATGCTAATAAAGGTGTGGGAGGGAGATGGGGGTTCTCAGAAAATACAAGATTGGATGTATTCCCCAGGAAGCCACATGGAGGTTCATTACTTTTGTATGGCTCCTGTTTTCTGGTTTATCTTCAAATAGATTCCGTTTAAGATTGATTAAGGATGACACTAATGTATGGTGTGCTATTTTCTCTCTTTTAGCAGCTGAAATGTACACAGAGCTAGAATAAAAGTAATAAATTGCCCAGCAGAAATATATTGACATTGTATAGCGCAGACCCCCAAGCGCAAGAGGATAAAAACGAATCCATGCGTATCAATAATCTGATGTGACAGCTGCAACATTAAATGATTTTAAAGCCATGAAATTTAGCATCTTAAGGGCTACTGAAACAATCTCTCTCTCTCTCTTTTTCCACCTCCGCACATGGGAGAACCCCAAAGGAGGGCACGGAGTGAGTAAACACTCTGAAGTGAGTGTTTTATGTGTTTTCAAACTCCCCTTTTAACCCAATCTAGGGCCTAATTGCTAACAGAAACCATTCCTCTGACTGTAAATGTCCATTTGGTCAAAATAAAAAAACACACACAAGATACACTTCTGCTTATATGATTTTGTGCAGCCCCTCCCAGTCTCAAGCCTTTGTTTCCAGTTTGAGTGCCTTGGGGTCTGATGAGGTAACATGGACGCCTTGACATCCCCACTGTACCAGCCGTACTGTACTAATGAGGAGCCCCCCTTCACCCCACCTTGCACCTCCTCAGAGAGTCTCCCATCAGCTCAGGATTCAGGTTGCAGCACCTCCAGCCTCCTCCTCCTCTGTGTGTGTGGGTAGAGTCGCTTCAGGTGCGGCTAATTATTCCTGTCATCTCCGAGGCCTGTCTTACTGTACCAGACAAAATAAGAAAGCTTGGCTTTTGCAAATCCACTCCCAAAAGCAGCATAACTCATCTTTCGGAGACTTGTAAATTATTCATTCTCCAAGGTTAATGAAAATATGCTAATGGGGAAGAATCCGTGGTGAAAGAAATGATAAAATTGTAAAGACATGCCCGTCCTAAATAATTAGAACGTGTACTGTCTTTAATTATGTTTGAAAAACAATTGAAAATGCAGCTAAGATAAAAAAAAAAAAAAAAAACATACAGTAGATCTTTATATTGTATATAATAACAAAGGTGTTTTAAAAGTGTTTATTTATAGAAATTCTGATATGGGGCAGCTGTTTAAGTATGTGCACAAAGCTCTTGTTTAACAGTGACCAAAAAGTCAGCGACATGAAGCAATTTTCAATTTTTTTGCTGTTTGGATCTCTTCACTTATTCAGAAATTCATATATACAGTGACTTAAATACACCTCTTATATGGCAAACATGTTTTTAATTTATGAATTAATATTTAATTTTAATTGTACTGATATAATTATGAAGACTCAATGAAAAGGTCAAATTCTTAAAAATAATACTTGTTGTTTGGAATATAATGTAATGTAATGTAATATAATTATATAATATACAATATAAAATAATAGAATAAAAATAATTTTGGAGTTTTATTATATTAAATTCGTTTTTAAATTTTTGTTAAAATGTTCACATTTTATTTTATTATTTGTAGTCATGTGTTAAAATTAATGATAATATAATATTAAAAGATAATATAATATAATGATAATTTTATAAGAAAGTTTTTAATTTTTTGTTAAAATATTCATATATTTCATTTTAGTGTTGAAATGAATGAATCATGATATTTGAATATGTTTTCTAATATATTAATAGAGATTGATTATTTATGTTTTAAGTATGATCTTAATACATATTTTATATTAATATATACTTTTTCAATAATGAGTAAGTTGTGCACACATGTATTTAATTGTAAGATATACATTCAAGATTTTGAAATTCAAGCACATTTCTAAGAACTTTTTTAAATAGTTTTTTTCCTTTTCCTACTGTTATTTATCTTTGACCCTTTTATTAACTGTCTCAAACCAACTGCGGTGCTGCTAGTGTTCCAATATTAGCATGCTGTAAATGATTAAAGAGATTATGAATGGCGAACAAAGAAATAGAGAGGAGAGAGAGAATGAAATAAAGGGCCCAAATGATTGTGGTTCTCTGAAGTCCTGGCCCTGACCTCTGAATATAAGGCTGACTGTATGTTTACAAAGAGAGCAATGGACGGCTGTCAGAGCGCTGTGAGTTAGAGTGAGTGTGAAGAGGGCATAAGCAGTGATTCAGACCACAATCCATCACAGAGCTGTCACTCAACCTCTCCTCTCTCCCCTCGCTCTGGCCCACATACACCTTGCGACCAGTACTCACTCTTTTCTTTTTCTTCTCACATTCTGTCTTCCCTTTCTCATTTCCTAGCTTTCTCTCTTCATCTCCATCACTCTTCCTATGCCACTCTCTCATGTCCCCCAGTGTCTTTCTTCTTCTGTCATTCGGTTAGGGTTTTCGGTCAAGGGTCAGTTTCCTGCCCTAGTGAATAGAACAGAAACAGTAATGTTACTGGGCTTTACTTCTAAACATACTCCAAACCCTTAAGAGCCTGCAGACAGTTTCTCTGTTTATAACTGTATTTGGGTCTTGAGGTGCTCAGGTCATCTAGATGTGCTTTGTAATTTTAATTCTAAATCTAACCTGTGTGTTTTTCTCATAAAAATGAGGGAACAGATTACCTACCGTTTTCTAGTTAACTCAGAGGTCTTCTGAAAAGTCTCATGCTGAATGCTGGTATATTATTTTTAACTTCTAACTCATTTATTTTGATCTTTCACCTCTGTTGAATATTGTAACTAAAGCTAAATTTGTCCATGTGCTGACTGGGGCACCTTCATTATGGATTTAAACCTTTTTTGCCAACTTTCTGTGTTAAATAACAGTTCATGATTCAAGTACTGCTGGTTTCCCAATTAAATCAATTATGAGAGTATGATCATGAACCACTCAAAACGGCTTCACAGAGATGTAGAAACAGCACCACATGTGATTAGCTGAATTCATTTGTTCATTTAATTATGTACATGACTCTTCAAAAGTTTGGGGCCAGTAAGATTTTTTTTAAAAAGAAATTAATACTTCAGTATGGACACATTAAATTGATCAAAAGTGACAACAAAGACATTTATAATGTTGCAAAAGATTTCTATTTTAAATAAATTCTGTCCTTTGAACTCTATAGACCTGAGCATTTTCTAAAAAAAAATTAAGTGTATTGTGTAAATGTGTATCGTGTAAATTTAAATTTCATTCAGTAAGTGTAAATTACATTCAGTAAAGGAAATCACAAACTCTCCGTTGAGATTTTAAAAAACTAACTCATCCAGATAGGGCTAAAATAAATTCTGCTTTATAGTTTTGAGTGTTTTGTGAGTGTTGTTTTATGGGTAACACTTTATTTTAAGGTGTCCTTGTTACGCATGTTACATATACTTACTATTGTAATAACAATAAATTATGCATAATTACATGCAAGTGACACAAAGCCTAATCCTAACCCTAACCATATAGTAAGTAAATGTAATTAATTAATATTACTGAATAAATGTATAATTACACTGTAACAAGGACAACTTAAAATAAAGTGTAACATAAGTGTTTTATGTATGATATGGAAGGCACAATGTAATATCTGTTTGTAGAGCATAAAAATGTTAACACAATGAGAATCTAAGCTGTTGTAAAATATCTCAAGATGGATAGGTGTGCTCCAGACTGAAAGCATTATCGCAAACCTACTGGAATCCTGGTTGGTTTATTCATGAACTCTGGATGCTGGATCAGCTATCTGTTTAAATGGCCTGCTGGTGTAAAGAATAAAGCATCACAACAGAAAGTGCACATAACGGCCCTTTGGTGACCTGACAGACTTCCTAGAGTCTGGTTCTGTTGGTTTGCGAGCTATTGGCAAGAAGTAATTCATCTTGTGGCTTGTTTCCAACACTGGAACAACTTATCAGTGACAAAAGACGGAATATACTGTATAAGTAACCTGTGGTAACCTTAAATGTAGATTTGAGTGTAGATGCAATGTAGGGGCAATTCCATTTATTTTAACACTGTATCAAATAAACAAGCTTTACAAGAACTTACATCTTTAAATAAAACCAGATGGCAGTGTAATTCTTGCATAATTTAATTCACTGAACAAAAGGTTGACAAAGGTTTCAACAACAAGTGTCTGAACAAGAACAACTGATCAGCTGTAAAATGCAATTTCACTGTGTTGGTGAAAACATGGTGTTATCTGTTTTATTTATTTTTACATTTGGCTACCGAATCTTCTGCTGCTCTTCTCTCATGCCCCTGACTAAATAATGTCAAATATTTATTTCAGAATATATATTTAATGATTCTCTTAATTAACAAACAGATTTGGTAAAAAAAAAAAAAAATCATTGGTTTAAATTGGGTATGGTTATTTTTTCCTGGTCTCCTCCATTTGCCAATTACTATGCGTGCCATAGATAAAACGCTTGAGTATCAAGAAGCACCAGATTAAAATATTTTCTGTGTACCGTCAATTAAATTAACTGAGCCTATGGGACGTTATTGATTTTAAGCAATTAATATTAGTGCAAGAATATATAGATATATTTATATAAATAAATAAATAAATAAATAAATAATAAGTCCTAGCAGAACAGAACCACATTCATGACAGATAATTGGATTCGTACACAGCAGATCTGATCTGGCTCCCTACATCTGCACGACTAAGAGCACATTTTATGGACCAATTTGATAAGGTTTCCATCTATTTATATGTTTTATTGATACAAGTACAGAAAAAAGAGGCAGACTAAAGCCACAGGGCTGCTGCAATACAGCAGACAAACAGAAAATGGAGCCGGTGTCATGGATTCTGCCTGGAACTCAAAATAGCGTGAAATGTCAAGAACCCTCTTGCAGCAGGCAGATATAATTGATGTTTTATGACATTTACAGATGCGTTAGGCAGAGAACTCAAGCATGGTGCTGCTTTAAATGTATGCTAGTTGACATGCCACACAAACTGGCGTGAGAGAAGAGCATGATTAATGCAATATCAACAGCCCGTAGAGGCCCAGTCTACCACTAAAAGCCTTTACTACAGTACACTCACTTACCTTTATGGTAACTGAGACTATATAAACGTAAAGGAAATTAAGGAAAAACAGTGACAGGCCTTTTTTTTTTTTTGCAGATTTTACAGTTAAGCCAGAACTAAAATGATCCTCTGGGAGAAGTGTGGCGAGCAACGGAATCATGGTATATTACCAGTTTGTGTTATAGTTGTAATATATTTGTAAATTTTAAAAGTAATAAAAATCAGTTGATCTCTATTGTTAATTTACTTTTTTGTGTTTGGATTTCTTGTAAAAATAATAATAATAATAATTTTATTATATTTTATATGTTAAGATGCCGTTTGATCTGATTTAATATTTATATAAAATCAAATGGTATTTAAACTTAAAATAGTTCTAAAAGTTATTTGAATTTAATGGATAATTATTTTTATTTATTTATTTGACTTGATTAAATATTTACATAAAATCAAATGGTATTTAACTTTTTCTTATTAAACTTTAAAATAGATACAACCATCTTATTTTGATAAAATCAGAATTTTTTTTATGGATAAAATCTTGATCTTATTTTCTATGATTTTATTTTTAAGCTGTAATTATTTAAAACAATATATATATATATATATATATATATATATTTTTTTTTTTTTTTTTTTTTTTTTTTTTTTTTCTTGGATTTGATAGATAACATTATCTTTTCATTTAAGTTAAAACAAATCATAAATAACATATTTAAACCTATAATTATTGCAAAAATAAAAAAAAAATGAAACAGGACATTACCCTTTATATAATCACTGAATCTGTTCACAGAAAAAGTGAAAAGAAGTACGACTCATGCTGAATGCCCGTGACTGGTATTTTATTTTATTTAACTATTAAAACTATTTTTAAGTTAAATTATTACTTATTTAACTTAAAAATAGATATAACAATCTTATATTGATAAAATATGATTTTGTTTCATTGATAAAATCTTTATCTTGCTTTCTATGATTTTATTTTCTAAATAATATTAGAATATTTAAGCTAAAATTATTAAATATATATTTTTTATTTGATAGATAACATTACCTTTTCATTTAGGTTAAACTAAGTTATAAATAATATCTTCAAGCCTATAATTTTTGCAAAAAAAAAAAAAATGAAACAGGACAGTACCCTTATATAATATAAATAATCGTTGAATTTGTTCACAGCAAAAGTGAAAGGAAGCACGATCCTGTTACACCAAACCGAAAACAATCTTAGGACAGATTTATGGGTCTAAAGACTGCACACTTACCCTGACCTCTTCAATTTCAGGGTGTAACTTGAAAAGTAGATCATTTACTGTGACTGGAGGACTGGTGAAAAGATGTAACAGAGCAATGGGTGAATAAGCGGCATTCTAAAGCCAAATGTTATTGCTTAGGGGCCCAGGAAGGCTGTCTCTTTCACATGCTAATGTCTGCATTTCACGCACGTAGCGAGGGTGCAGACGCGGCGGTGCAGCTGTCTGCTGTTTTATCAGCTCTCTCAGTGGGTCCCTAATGAATATTCTTCTCTCTGGCAGTGTGCATGAGCTCAGTAATCAGGTTAAGAAGCCTAGCACTTAGCAGGGCTTCTGAAGCTTCATCATTACCAAACCATGACCCTGCCCAGGTTCCGTATCCTACTGCAGAAGAGTTGGCAAAGCTGCGTAATGGCCAAGAGAGAGCAAATAAAAAAAAAAAACAAATAAAAAAAAAATGGTTGAAAGGCTCTTTTGAAGTCAGAACAGCTGCTCCCTGGGTTTTCTTTTGGTATCTTTTGAGTATCTTCATGCTTTCTGCAGATAACTGGACAATTTAATACCATTGTTGGTTCTGGGAAATAAGCAATGTAAAAGCAAACAGAGCATGGAAGTTAAAAAACAAAGAAAGCAAGTATCCTCTGGCAAGGCCAAGATTTTCAGCCCACGTTATATGAATGTTTGGAGTGAATTATTTGTGAATTAATTGCCCCGCCGTGTACCTTTTGTTATTTTCCAATTAGTTTATATCTTCCAATCTGCAGTGAGCGAAAGCTTGGAGTCGTTGGGTGATGTCAGACTATTATGAAGAAGACAGTCCCCCCAAAAAAAGCAGATAATCTGCACAATGGCTTCTGTGAAGGACACTTAATTAAGTCAACACAAATCATTAACGCATTTTCACTGAGGCTCAAATGTGAGAATTAAAGATAAAGTAGACATCAACCGCATATTAATTCCATTTAAAATGATGTTTAAAATATAAAGTATATATAATATAATATTTTAAGCAGTACATTATATATAATATTTTAAGCATTATATTATGCATAATATTTTAAACATTATTTCAGAAAATGTTAATTTGCTGTTCCATCACTTTCCAGAACATTTTCGTTTACTGTTCCTTGGAGGTGGAATGATTTCCAGCCAAATCCCTGCCAATATTCAAGAAGAAGAAAAAAAAAAATCTTCTATGCTTTCACTACTTCCCATATCCCTCCCTGTTCTAGCTTGTATTATTCTGGGTGATTTGGTAAATTATAAAATTATGTTATATTATATTATTTTATTTACATTTACATTTACATTTAATTATTTAGTAGATGCTTTTATCCAAAGCGACTTACAAATGAGGACAATAGAAGCAATCAAAATCAACAAAAGAGCAATGATATGCAAGTGCTATAACAAGTCTCAGTTAGCTTAAAGCAATACATGTAGCAAGTTTTTTTTATTATTATATAATAAATAAAAAGAAAACAGATAGAATAGAAAAAGAATAGAGCAAGCTAGTGTTAGAGGCCTTTTTTGCTTTTGTTAATTGTATAATAAATAAAAAGAAAACAGATAGAATACAAAAAGATTAGAAAAGCTAGGGTTAGTTTTTTGTTTGTTTGTTTGTTTGTTTGCTTTTAAAGAAAATAAGCAGTAAATGAATAGAGTGCAAGTCTAAAAGGGACAATTTTTTCTTTTTTTTTTTTTTTTTTTTAAAGAATAGAATTACATTAGAGAGTGCTTAGAGGGTCAAATAAAAATGGAAGAGATTTGTTTTTAGCCGATTCTTGAAGGTGGATTGAGTTGCTCAACTCAATCCAACTTGGATTGAGTTGGGCAGGTCATTCCACCAGGAGGGAACATTTAATGTAAAAGTCTGTGAAAGTGATTTTGTGCCTCTTTGGGATGAACAATAAAGCTCTGTTCACTTGCAGAACGCAAGCTTCTAGAGGCACATAAGTCTGAAGTAATGAGTTTAGGTAAAGGGGTGCAGAGCCAGTGGTGGTTTTGTAGGCAAACATCAATTCCTTGAATTTTAATAGCAGCTATTGGTAGCCAGTGCAAATTGATGAACAGAGGTGTGACGTGCATTCTTTTTGGCTCATTAAAAATTGATCTTGCTGCCGAGCAATTATATTATAATGTATTAGATTAGATTAGATTAGATTAGATTAGATTAGATTAGATTAGATTAGCGCTGTCAAACGATTAATCGCGATTACTCGCATCCAAAATAAATGGTTTGTTTGCATAATATATGTATGTGTACTGTGTATATTTACACACACATGCATGCATATATTTCAGAAAAAAATTTGTTTGTATATTAAATATATTTATATATAATATAAATTATATGAATATAACTGTAGACATGTAAATACATGTAAATATTTTCAAAATATATGCTGTATGTGTGTGTATTTATATAAACATAATAAATATACACAGAACACACACATATTATGCAAACAAAAACTTTTATTTTGTATGCGATTAATTGCGATTAATCGTTTGACAGAACTAATTATTATATTATATTATATTATATTATATTATATTATATTATATTATATTATATTATATTATATTATATTATATTATATTTGCACCTTATATAATGTTTTATGAAGCTGCCTTTAGATATTAGGTGTAGAGTTGAAGTAGATACACTAATAAACTCAAGTCCGGGCTGATTTATTGCTTATTCCACTGCATGAAAAATAGAAGTTAAACTAAACATCTCTGTTGCTGGAAAACACAAGAAATGCACACTTGCAGCAATCGACTTTGGCACAAAAGTGCAGGCCATAAAGCTGTTTTCTGCCCCGTAGTTTTAAGTGCTCCCAGCAAGTAGCTTTTAAAATAGGTCAGTGGCCTGTTGTCTTGTGCAACAGCGAGTTCTCCCTGGGCTCTGCGCTATCTGGAGTAGCTGGAAACGGGTGTTTCTGCTTTTCTCTGCAAATCGATACCTCCACGCCAACTCGCTCTCTCTATGTCTGAGCGATTAAGTCCTGCAGGAACAGGAATCCAGCTCTGTCTCACTGAAAGCTGCCTGCCACTCAACTCCAGCGGGCAGATAAGTTCTCACATCAGGGAGAGAAACCTGGGAGGCATCGGGAGAGAGAGGGAATGGGTTTTACACACTTTTACAGGGTGATAAAGAGAGAGAGAGCGGTAGTAGAATTTACTTTCTGACAATGTGATAGAGTGAACTTTTCACTCGTTTTCAGGGCCATCAACCAGACAAATTCATATTTATGTGCGAGAAGACGAAGAAAATGTTCTCGCACTGACATCAAAACAGTGTGGACGAGCTCCTCGGAGTGTCCCAATAAACAAACTGTCTGTAGCTAGACAAGCCGTCTGGAGGGACAAACAAACAAACAGAGGGATTACAGCGTGCAAGATTAATGCCTCTTTTGTTTAATGAACTCCTCATGAACCTAATTACTGCAGGGATGCTGAGTATGAAAAAATGATGTCTGATGAGATTGACTTTGACTTATTTGGAATGATAGCTTACAGACACCCAGCATGCAGGGTGGGCTTGTGTACAGATGGAGGGAGGAAGGACGGACAGCTAGAAAGTCAGGAGAGGTAATCAGTGTTCTTAGTTGTTGATGTTGTTTGCTTTCTGAAAATGACCTGTTTTGAATCTGTGATCTGAATTTTTAGGCTACGTCGCTGTTTTTCGGATCCTGTGGGATAAAGCAGCATGTGGTCCTGGTGATTTGAATCCTGTAAAACCGCCCAGGGCATATTGAAACATCTGTCAGCGTAGATCGGGACAATGGGAGGTAGATCAAATCCTCATAATTTTATGTTGTCAAGTGTCCAGTGTGCTGATTGTGGTTCCCGTCCTGTTTGATTGTTTTGGTACACTCAGGGTCATGTGATCAAGCTGTGCTCTGAAGACTGTGACCCAAGCACCAGTAGTGCTTTGCTTTGTAATTCTCTGCTAAATGTATAAACGCAGATACATCACAATCTCGATTTCATGTGTTGCATTATAAGCCTTGACACAAGGGGTGCTATAACAGACATTATTATTATTATCTGTCTTCTTCTTCAGTCAGTTTCAGGTCAATAACTGTCATCCTCTTACATGCTGAGGGTTGTTTCCGCCACAGTGACACAAAATCTGTGTTAAGTATGTACAACTCACACTTTTAATGTGTGCAATTGCATATTTGTGTAGAGAAGTGCTTCTCAACTTCCCAAAAATAGGTCACAGGTCTGTTCCGATAGGGCTGGTCATAGGCAGCAGGGGAAAATTACAGTGCTAAATGCAAATAATAACATTGAAATGCCTAATTTTGCATTTTGGCTAATCAAATTTTAAAAGCATTGTTCAGCTGAAATTTAAATCTGTGATCCATTTTGGTTACCATTGACTTTCATTGTATGAACAAAAGAAAGGCATTTCTCAAAATATCTTTTATGTTCCTCAAAAGAACAGGTTTGAAACAACAAGAGAGTGAGTAAATGATGACAGAATTTTTATTTTCAGCTGAACTGTCCTCTTAAGGCCATATACCAGGATGGACAGGTTTTGTGACAAACCATGAACAAAAAAGTTTAAATTTATTAATTTAATTTTATTTAGATTTCAGTTTTAGTTTTTAGAGCTGCTAAAAATGTGCTAAGTTGTATCATTTAAAATTGTTTAACAGCATTAAATTTCATTGCACAGTCTGGTGGTATTCATATCTAGTGAAACTTTAATGTTTAAGCAGACGGGTTGTAAATGTTTTAAATTTTATAATTAGTGCTGTCAAACAATTAATCACGATTAATTGCATCCAAAATAAAAGTGTTTATTTACATAATATATCTGTGTGTACTGTGTATATTTATTATGTATATATAAATACACACACATACAGTATATATTTTGAAAATATTTACATGTATGTACATGTATATATTTATATTCATATAATTTATATTATATATAAAAATATATTTAATATGTAAATGTAACATATTTTTCGTAAATATATACATGTATGGGTGTGTATTTATATATACATAATAAATATACACAGTACAAACACATATACCATGCAAACAAAAACTTTTATTTTGGATGCGATTAATCGCGATTAATTGTTTGACAGCACTATTTATAATATATCATGTATATACCAATACAAACAAATACATCTAATACATTTTGGTTTTAGTTAGTTTTAGAGTCTTGTTTCAGAGATTGTTTGAGATTTTATTTATTTATTTATTTATTTAGTTTTCATTAACAATAGTACCACTAGTTAAGAGCATGAAATCACACATACATACCAGACATTTAGAAATCAAAATTGTCAATATTCCTATTTGTCCTATGTCACGTTAATAATTTAGCATATTGTTGGACCCATGAATTCATTGTGCTATGTTGGGTTGCCAATCTATGTCCAAAGTTAAATCTGTGTCCTTATTCAAAACAAGTTGAGAACCACTGGCGTAGCATTTATTTCTGGCCTTATTCAAAATCAGAGCCTCAGTCATCACAATTTATATAACAGACAAACTTTTTCACCATCAATAATAATCAGCTGTCAAACTGTATGCAATTTCTCTTCATCAGCACACACACAGACTTTAAACTTGAATCCTAAACTAAATTTGTTTTGACCATCTGGCTGTAGTAGGAAGAGAACGTTCAGACAGGAGTCCCAAGAAAAGTTTACACCTCACTTTCTTTTGCTAATGAAAAGAGTCCAGTCATATGTCTGCATAGCATTGGCTAAAGCGAGACCCCTCAGCCCACATTGCCCTGGTCTCCATGGCAATGAGGCCTCCTGACCCGCCTGTCAGCATTGCTAATGGCCATTGTTGTGAGCCATGACCTGTGAGCTTCTCATGAGCAGATGGAGGGTTTGACCCCCACCCAGCCTTAGTGCTGCTCCGTCACCCACGCACCCTCCCCTCTATCAGCTGCCCTGCTCCCAAAGAAACAGCATGACAAAGCAGGGGATGGGAGAGAGGTGAGGGGGGAGCGCAGTGCAGGCGTCACTGTGGAAACTTGGAGTGGAGGGTGTGCATGTGTGTGTGTTTGTATGGGCCCCTGCAGGCTCGAGCAGCAGCAGGGCACACTCCCATCTACATGCGGGGGCCGAGGGGCCACGGACAGAGTGAGGGGCTCAGTACCAGCTGAGCGGGAGCCTGTGCTTTAAACTGCATATTTCAAAGACATCTAAACATGCAGTGTTTAGAGATAAACATGCAACATATACAAACGTTGTTTAAAAATTAATGCGATAAATGATGCCGCCTAAGGGCAGGATCATACAAGTGTGTTTTTGCATTCTAAAGTGATGTTTTATAATGGTTTTACTATGTAAACATGAACTAGATAGACATATTTTGACCACTGTGATCTTTTCCAGTGTTTTAAAACACTATGTAAAGTTAAAAGAAGTTCAACTTTAAAAAAACAAAACAAACAAAAAAGACATGATTTGTTCAACAGAATTAAACAGTATGCAGGGGCCTGGAGATGTGTTTTTCAAAGTTTTAAACTTGTCGCTGTCTTAAAAATGCGAAAGACGACTTCGGTCTGCATGTGTACATGGTCCAACAATTTAAAAACTTTAAAATGCATAATTTACCTGGTAAATATGGAAAACTTGATTACAAAATAGATTTGGACTGTAGGCCAGTTTTAGGCTTATTTAATGGTATTGAAATAAACGTACATAGACTTTCTGTTCAATGATTTTAACTACCACAATAATGTAGCCTTTGAATAATCCTCATTTTGGTGGCTTTTCTACTGTTGAAACATTTGGGTTCGGTAAGATTTTTTAAAAACATTTCTGAAAGACATATACTAACCAAGGCTGCATTTATTTGATCAAAAATACAGTAATAGTGTGACATATTTTTTACAATTTAAAATAAGTGTTTTCTATTTTAATATATTTTAAAATGTTATTTATTCCTGTGATGGCAAAGCTGAATTTTCAGCAGTCATTACTCCAGTCTTCAGTGTCACATGATCCTTCAGAAATCATTATGCTGGTTTGGTGCTTAAGAAATATTTCTTATTACTAATGTTTTAAATGTATGCTGTTTAATATTTTTGTAGAAACTGTGGTACATTTATTTGAAATATAAATCTTTTGTAACATTTAAAATCTCCACTGTGACTTTTGATCAATTTAATGTGTCCTTGCTGAATAAACAGACCCCAAACTTTGAACACTGGTGTATACGTGATTAATTGTGATTCATTTAATTAATTAATTGGAATATCATGTAATTAATTCACATTTCTAATTGATTCACACCCTAGTATGAACATGGTCTTTCAGTAAACCTGTACAAGCTCTTGCTTTTTCGCTTTCTCCCACGCAAACACACACACACTCAGAGTGTGTGATGAATAACAGCTATAGAGCGTAGAGGTGGTGGGGTTATAGGGGAGAGCAACAGTGCTTCAGCATTCACTCTGTGGGAGTCAAGACTCAAATCCCCACAGTAGGACTCATTGCAGAGCAAAGCTGATTCAATGCATTACCAATTCAGCTGATTCAACCTTATTCCACCCCAACACAATACATGCTCCTCAGTACACCGCCTTCCGCCACACCGGTCTGCAGGAAAGCACAATCTGTGCTTGTGCTGCGAGACCGAGACGGTTTGCTGGAAAATATTTAATGGCTGCATCTGCGGTTAAGAAAGGTATATTTATAGATAACCGAATTGGAAGTTTGTGCCTGACTGTAAAAAGTGTCTCAGCAGTTCTCTGTGTCCAAGGCAACACACGCTTCAAGAATAATAACATAATATTGTGATGTTCCTGAAAAACTCATGGGAGGTAATCAGGCAGAAATGTAATATCTTCAGCAATTTTAAAAATATAGATTCTGCATTCTAGTTGTTACAGTATATAAGTAGCAATTGTGCTTGTTTAAACAATAAGCAGAAATGGCCCTGGCCTTTTTTTTTAAAGGAATAGTTCACCCAAAATGAAACTTTCTCTCATATGTACTCATCCTAATGCTCTTACAGAAGGCATGCTGCTTTTTGTTCTGTGGAACACAAAAGGGGCAATTTCCCATCGGTTTCATCCTCTTTCACAATCACAGTTTATAGTGACCACAACTCCATGCTTCAAATAGACATAAAATAGGAAAATATGAATTGTGGTTTGTATTTCAACTCTTGTAGAGCCAATGAAATTTTAAGTTATACAATTATAATTTTAGCTGTCAACTTTAGAACTGGATCACTGATTTGATGAGTCAAACTCTTGAACTGGATTGGTCTGATTTGGAAATAAATCTTTTTTGCAACAGTTGATGCAGTTTAATTCAATTCAGTAAACCAACTGATTCTGTTTTATTCAGTCCAGTGCACCACTTGATCCAGTTCACTTTAGTTAAGTGACCAGCAGTTGATTCAGTTTGTTCAATTCAGTTTCTGTTCAGTTCACACTGAACTGTTTAATCTAGTTCAGTTTGATTCAGTTAATTAATTAATCCTTTTTGGTTCAATTTAGAGAACCAGCTGATTCAATACTATTTGATTCTATAAACTTTGATTCAGTGAACCAGCTGATCCATTTCGATTTGATCCAGTGAACCAGTTATTCCATTTCTATTCAATTCAGTGAACTGGTCCAGTTCAGTTTGATTTAGTGAATTAATTAATCCAGTTTGATTCCTTCCTGTGAACCAGTTAATCCAGATCCAGTCTAGTTTATTTTACAGACTCAGTGATTCATTCACAACAGTTCTTGAGAGCTCATCGGAAAGAAAAGGTTAACAACAAATGATGACTTCAAATTCAGTATTTTCCTTACAGAGAAATATTGTATAGCTTCAGAACACTTCATATTTATTCATTTGGAACTTATTTATTCCAAATGACATGCTCTTTGTCAATTGATCATGTGCTTTGTTACTTGCCTTCAGAATTCTCCTTCGTTGTTCCATGGAAAAAATAACAGCATACAGATTTAGAGCAACATAAAGGTAAGTAAATAACGACAGAATGTTCTTTTTTTTGAGTGAACTATCCCTTTAATCCTGGTTTTGTCACATTGTGTGTTTGCACTGCTTAGTACATGAATGCTACATAAGCTACTGTAAAATGTTGAAGTGGTAAAAGCGCAAACTGTAGCTTGCACATTTTAAATATGGCTCTTTCTGTGACCCAACAATGCAGCCCAGCAGGTGCCAGGTAAAGGGAGTGAGTTTTCAGTCTCAAGGGGAAGTCGAGAGAGCTTGTAACTCTGATATGAGGCCTACAGGCCTTCAAAATCAGCACTGTGTTATCCGAGAGAAAGAGTGCGAGAGAGCGAGTGCCTCGAGGGGGATGGCCCGGGTCCCATCTCCTCTCCCTGCCTCCTCCTCCTCCTCCTCCTCCTGGAAGCTCGCCATCTGCCACAGCTGCTGCTTGGCGCAACCGCCACTCTAATTGACAATGAACCCAAAGGCGCAGCGATAATTGTGGCTGGCCGCTTTGGCAACTTCAGCGGGTTTCAATTCCTTCCTTTCAGGATTCATCAAGCCCCATCTGCTCCTCTCTCTGTGTCTGGCATCTGCCCCTCTACCCCTCCCTTTAGCTCTTTCCCCTGTTCTCCCTCTCTCCCTCTTTCTTCTCCTCCCCTTTGGACAGTCCAGGCTTTTGTGAGATGCTTATTAGAGAGTCGGTCGGTGGGTAACCCAGAGAGGTTAACCACACCCCAGAGGAGTGGAGCCTCGGCGGGGGCAAGCAGTGTTTGTACAATCCAGATAAAGGCAGATAAAGGACGCTTTGTGGTTTTTTCTTTCTCTCGCTGTCCCTCGGTTGCTGCTGCTCCGCATCCACCCTCTTTTCTTCTTTAAAAGCAAAAGAAAAGTGTCGTGTGTCGCAAAGCACAGGGTGGGTCACCCTGTACGGATGTGTGTATGTATGTGTGTGTTTTGAGTGCTCAGTTGTCTTGATTATTTTGCCCTGCTCTACTTGCATATTTTGATATTAAGCCCAGGTTTGATGCCATAGTCTTTTTTTGAATATCAAATATTTATCTCATATGTATATAAATGGAGTACCCGAGTACTGTATGTACATACTGTAAAAGCAAGAACACACTGGCCCAAAAGATGCCAGAAAACACAAGGGATGTACAATATATTGATATCAGCCTTCATCCGAATTTTTTTCCGGTATCAGTCAATATTTTATATTTATTCATGCATGCTCATTTTCTGTATTTTTATGCTTAGATTACCTTTACCATTAATATTCACTTAACTATGTAATTTTCAACGTACCTCAAAATCAATTTCTTATACTCTACATTATAATGTGATGCACAAATTTACTTTTTGAATTTAACATGATTTTTTTGAAAATGAATTCATACAAAAAAACAGCTGTAGAATTTGAATATTGAACATTTATCAATTAACAGCCATAAGTAATTTTGAAAATAACTATTGACTTATCAGAATCTTCCAGAATTTTCAGTGTTCAATGTTGATTTTACTGTGAATGATTTATACGTTGATGTTTTTGGGTCCATAATTTTAATAAAAAATGCCATAACTAAATTTTACGGTGAAATGACAGACCTCTGTCTGGTGACATATGCCAGACTTCTCCAATCATGTAGGTCACTCCAAACCACGCCCCCTTCTTGCAGTCAACTTCAAGCTTGCATTCAGATTTGCCTCTATCTGATTAACAACTGATGCATAGAACTAAGTCCTGCCTCACATTTTTTCTTTTTCGATATTGCATGTAAAAAACAATAATGCTAATAAAAAACTTCAAATTTAAAAAATTGTATTGAAAAATTTTTTTTCTGTCATTACTTGGGTTACAACACGACTTTAATATCTTTGCATCCCTAACTAACATAGGGCCCTATGAAATCCGATTTTTTTTCCAAGCTCTGCTTTTTCCGTTTTAATTTTTCTGAATTCTGTTTTATTTATTTATTTATTTTATTAATCAAAAGGCATGTCTAATTAATTAAAATTATTAAACTTACACACAATTTAACAGCATTTAGTTAAAAGTGTAACAAAAATCACATTTTAAGGCACTATGAAATATGTTTTATTTTTTCCCCTCAAATTTTGTTTTATTTTTACCAAATTTGGTGTTTTCCATTAATTTTCTAGATTCCATTGTAATGGTTTCATGAAATTTTAATAATCAAAAGCATCTCTAAATAATTTGCCATTTTTCTTGAGCCAGTACAAGCCAGTCTTAACATATACATTTGAGTAATGTTCAGATCACTTTGGATTATGTTACCTCGCCTCCCAGATCTCTGAAGGATAGGACTCATTCCCATCAGAAAGACGGCTATTGGAGATGTGTCTCCATTAGCTGTATAGCAAGCTCTGGGACGGTTGTCTCCTCTGGGTGTCTCTGGGGCAAAGCTCAGAGCTGGCACTCAGACAACACCAGACAGCCAAGAGGGGATTGTGCCACTGCCATGCCAACAGTCTCTGCCAACTGAGTCTTCTCGCTGCCAAGCTCCTGTCACACAGCAGATACGTGTGGCCTGCGCAGCCTCGTTCCTCACAGGCAGGCCAGAGCTGAACATTGCCAGGGCTAATTGATGGCAGTGTCTCCCAGCTGCCTCACTTATATAGAATTGTGTGTGAAAACTAGGAAAATCTGAGAAACATAAGCTTTCATGTAGGCTTTCTGATTTGCATTCACATACATGATATAATTTGTACCTAAATACCAAACAACTGCTAGCTATATGTTACAGTCAGTCCTGTAGAATGTGGAATGGCAGTGTATTGCAGTTAATAACAGTGATTTCAGATATTCTTCACTCACCTTATGTTATCAGTGCATAACTCATTTTATCATGGCTGTCACATATCTGAATTTGCTCAATATTTCATTGAGCCCTGCCTTAAAAATGTTATGGATCGATTCTTTCTTATAAATTGTTGCTGTCCGCCATTTTTCAATCAAAAACTCTGAATCACCCTATTTGCCCATTTTCTCCTAATCTATTCATTTTTTCATGCACTGCTTTCGGGTTATCAAAATAAGCAAAATGGCATTAATCTCATTATTGTGTCACAAATGGCTGCTCAATTCAAACAAATGTTTTCTGACCACTGTGGTTTTATGAACAGAAAAAGCAAATGCGACTGTATTCACAGTCGTCAAACTGGCCAAGAAACTTTTCTATGATTAAGCACTTCCATTTGGCTTCTCATCTGCCGTGACATGCTGAGGATGTATTTTTAGTACTCTGTGGGTTTGATGTGACCGATTAATGAAGGCCTGTGATGCCAGGGCATTTTCAACACTCTGCCAGTGCACTCTGTTTGGAACGCCTGCATAAATAATGGGAACATCGTGTTCAACAAATAGCCTGGTGCCAAAATACACTCATACATAGTAAATTATCCTGAAATACAGACAGCTCTAAACTTCACTGTACCAGGGCCCTTGAAATCACAATAGTGAAACAGCATTACTTCCACATTTGTAGTTCACTCTCTAAAAGAGCTCCCAAGCTAATTACATAGCTGGTGCATTGTTTCAGACTAGAGAGGCAGATCATGGATCATTTAACAGCAGGCCAACTGTGGCATAAGATGTTACTATATTTGAGCAGGTGACCAACAGTTTAATGTCAAGACAATCTTTAATTTGTCGTAAAATACTGTCAGTTGCTGATGTTGATATTTTGTTGGTTTTAAGTGTTTAGTAACCAAAATTCAGTGTCTTTCAAACATGTCATGCCAACATAATATTGACATACAGCAACATTCAGTAATAAAATATGGTAACTAAAACCCAACGTCTGATATAGTCATAATGTTAACACCCAAAGCCATACATTTTAACTATACTACACTTAAATATTTTGTTGATTTTAAGTTGTGGTGTTAAGTAACCAACATTCAATGTTTGTCCAAAGTTGGAGGTTGACGTCAGGCCATCGTTGGTTTTTGACGTCAACACAATTTTCATTTCCATCCAAAATGCAGTGTCTGTCCAATGTTGGAGGCTGATGTCAAGCCAATGTTGGGTTTTGACATCAACCCGATTTTCATTTTCAAACTAAATTCATTGTCTGTCCAGTGTTGGAGGTTGATGTCAGGCCATCGTTGGGTTTTGATGTCAATCCGATTTTCATTTTCAACCAAAATTCAATGTCTGTCCAATGTTGAAGATTAACATCAAGCCAGCATTGGGTTTTGACGTCAACTCGATTTTCATTTTCAACCAAAATGCAACGTCTGTCCAGTGTTGGAGATTGACGTCAGGCCAACGTAGGATTTAGATGTCAACCCGATTTTCATTTTCAAACAAAATTCAATGTCTGTCCAGTCTTGGAGGTTGACGTCACGCCATCGTTGGGTTTTGACGTCAATCCGATTTTCATTTTCAACCAAAATTCAATGCCTGTCCAATGTTGAAGATTAACATCAAGCCAGTGTTGGGTTTTGACGTCAACTCGTTTTTTATTTTCAACCAAAATGTAATGTCTGTCCCATGTTGGCGGTTGACATCAGGCCAACATTGGGTTTTGACGTCAACCTGATTTTTATTTTCAACCAAAATTCAATGTCTGTCCAATGTTGGAGGTTGACGTCAAGCCAACATTGGATTTTGACGTCAAACTGATTTTAATTTTCAACCAAAATGCAACGTCTGTCCAATGTTGGAGGTTGAAGTCAAGCCAACGTAGGGTTTAGATATCAACCAAAATGCAACATCTGTCCAATGTTGGAAGCTGACATCAAGCCAATGTTGAATTTTGATGTCAACCTAATTTTCTTTTTTTAACCAAAATTTTTTCATCTGTCCAACTTTGGAGTCCAACATCTTTTTGACGTTACATTGACATCCAGTGCCCGGCCGCGATCCATTTGGATGGTTATATGTTTGCAACGTGAATGATATGATCTTTAGTATCCTGCATGTTTTCTGTTGTACCTGATAAATAGTGTGCTTGCATACTTACTTGTGGTACCCAAACATGTAAGCAGCCCCAAACATTGAAGTGTCTTTTTACACAAGAGAATACGAGGACCCAGCGGGGACAGAGACTGTCTGTTCCCACAGGCTGAAGCTCTGCACAAGTGGCCATGTTTCCCCAGGAGACCCTGCAGATGGAAGGGGTGAGGTCAAAGGACCGCTACTACATGCTTACGTCATTGAATGAGTATCCTAACACCATTAGCTAGATCAATCATGCATGACAGCCTATTAGATCATGGCAATTCCTGCATGTGTTTTTCAGTTCAACCTCATGCTAATTAACTGTCCTTGCTGGGAAAAATTGCTTTAAACAGTCTAAGGTGGTTTCTTGAGTTGGTTAGGATAGTCTGGTCTTCTGGTCTTATAGATGGTCGATCTCCCTGGTTGACAACTGACAAGTGCCTAGAACTAATCTTAGACCAACAAAACAGACCAACTAAGCACCTTAGGCTGGTTTAAGCTGGGGGTTTTCATCAGTTTTGCCTAGATGCTTAAGACTACACTATCAGCGTCAATCAAACCATTTAATCAAATCTTGGCTTTTCGCTGTAGAACTTAATCTCATTCCTATACACACTTTTTCCCCACATTCTCAAGGGTCTTCAGCCACGACTGGAGAAAATCTCAGACCTCTTCAAACCTGTGGTCATCAATCACCCCACAGCCAGACAAGCAGAATATCAGAGCATGAATGTGTGACCAGCCCCCCTCTCCTCTCACCCCTGACCCCTTCTCACTGCCAGCAGGGTGATGCAGGGAGAGATGGAGATCACTGAGTGTCTCTAACAGTCCCTGAGGAGCGGATAAGCATCCTTGTGTGGGACTCTGTTCTGAGCTTTCTCTGGCTTAGTAGCTGGACCCCATAAGCCTGCAGAGTAAGAGAGGGGTTTGTAAGGATACGTGTGTCAGGCTACATGGTGTTCGATCTCTGGATTAGAAATGAGCAGAGGAGTTTTTGAAGGGCAAGTAGACCAGTTATTTAGCAGAAGTAAAAACAGTTGTTGGGGTTATTGTAGTATAGGTTATATAAGCCCAAAAAGCCTGTGACATTAGAGGGAAATATGTATGTATCTCTATTCATTCATGTTTGCCCCCTTCCGGAATTATTTTATTTATTTATTATTTTTTATTTATTTATTTATGTTTTTATTTTGCATATTTGTCACACTTGAATGATTCAGATCATCAAACAAATTTAGAATTTAACCCGAGCAAATATAAAAAGCAGTTTTGAAATAATAATTTCATATTTTAAGGGAAAAAGCTGTTCAAACCTGCCTGGCCCTATGTGAAAAAGTAATTGCCCCCTAAATCTAATAACTGGTTGTGCCACCCTTTGCAGCAACAACTGCAATCAAGCGTTTGCGATTACTGGCAATGAGTCTTTCACATAGCTGTAGAGGAATTTTGGCCTACTCTTCTTTGCAGAATTGTTTTAATTCAGCCACATTGGAGGGTTTTCAAGCATGAATGGACTGTTTAAGGTCATGCCACAGCATCTCAGTCAGATTTAAGTCTGGACTTTGACTTGGCCACTCCAAAACCTTAATTTTGTTTTTCTTGAGCCATTCAGAGGTGGACGTGCTGGTGGGTTTGAGATCATTGTCCTGCTGCATAACCCAAGTGTGCTTGAGCTTGAGGTCACAAACTGATGGCCAAATATTCTCCTTCAGGATTTTCTGATAGAGTGCGGAATTCATGGTTCCATCAATTATGGCAAGTCGTCCAGGTCCTGAAGCTACAAAGCAGCCACAGATCATCACACTACCACCACCATGTTTGACTGTTGGTATGATGTTCTTTTTATGAAATGCTGTGTTGGTTTTACATCAGATGTAACGGGACACATACCTTCCAAAAAGTTCAACTTTTGTCTCATCAGTCCACAGAATATTTGCCCAAAAGTCTTGGGAATAATTAAGATATTTTTTGGCAAATGTGAGACGAGCCTTTGTGTTCTTTTTGGTCAGCAGTGGCTTTTGCCTTGGAACTCTCCCATGGATGCCGTTTTTGCCCAGTCTCTTTCTTATTGTTGAATCATGAACACTGACCTTAATTGAGGCAAGTGAGGCCTGCAGTTCTTTAGATGTTGATCTGGGTTCTTTTATGACCTCCTGGATGAGTCGTTGTTGCGCTCTTGGAGTAATTTTGGTAGGCCGGCCACTCCTGGGAAGGTTCACCACTGTTCCAAGTTTTCTCCATTTGTGGATAATGGCTCTGACCGTGGTTCGCTGGAGTCCCAAAGCCTTAGAAATGGCTTTATAACACTTTCCAGACTGATACGTCAACTATTTTGTTTCTCATCTGTTCTTGAATTTCTTTAGATCATGATGTGTTGCTCTTTAAGTATGCTTCACTTTGTCAAACAGATTCTATTTAAGCGATTTTTTGATTCAACAGGTCTGGCAGGTCTGGCCTGGGTTTGGCTAGTGAAATTTAACTCAGCTTTCTAAAATAATGTGGTTAATCACAGTTCTTTCATGATTTAACAGGAGCGGGCAATTAATTTTTCACGTAAGGCCAGATAGGTTTAGACATCTTTTTTCCTTAATAAATGAAATCATTTAAAACTGTATTTTGTATTTACTTCCATTATCTTTGTGTAATATTAAAGTTTGTTTGATGATCTGAATCTTTTAAGTGTGACAAATATGCAAAAAATAAAAATAAAAAAAAAAACGGGAAAGGGGGCAAAAACCTTTTCACGGCACTGTATATATGATTACATATAGATTACATCATTTTTTAAACATATCATTATTTTTTTTACAATAATAAAGTTTATAAATAGTAAAGTAAGCATAAATAAATAAAAAATAAATATACAGAAAAAAAATATAAATTATATAAATATAGGAAAAAAAATATATATATATATATATATATATATATATATATATAAATTATATAAATATAGAAAAATTTATATATATATATATATATATATATATATATATATATATATATATATATATATATATATATATATATATATATATTATGTAAATATAGAAAAAAAATATATATATATATGCATTGATTAATGCATTAATTAATTGTTTATGATATATTATTTATTTATTTTTTATTTTATTTATTTATTTTTTTTTTTTTACATACAAAGGGTAGAGAGGTAATGGATATGGGTGAAATGAGACAGTGTCGGTTAAGTAATAAAACAAAGTAGAATAACAGAACAGTTGGTGTTATTGACACTCTTCTTGGTATGAGTAAAGTGCTCCGGTAAAATAGTTGGTAGAAAAACAGTGTGCCACAGCGCTAATAGAATATTTTGGAGGTGCAGATTAAGATTCTGACATTTTGGATATTTTAGATGTCCACTGTTGCGTCAGTGTTTAAATGAATAGACCTAATCATTATAGTGTAATATTATTTGGGACTTTTATTCCAGATAAATAAGAGCTATATGTATTGTTAAACTGTATAAAAACAGTTGCCAAATGCTGTTTTCTCTTGAACTTTCACTCAAATATTCTTTAATCTTATATGAATGTGTATTCTGCTCTCATCTGTTCGAACTCATCGGTATGAGTCTTAAATGATACAGATGGAATTTCCAATTTTCCTCTGACAAACCCCGAATTGACTTTATTTTTTATTTCGCTGTGTATGTAAATAAGAACCTTTCTGTTTAAAACCATTTCGCTGCACCACAGCATCTTTTTCCCCATCTCGGAGATGACATGTCAGAACCTTAATTTGCACCTCCAAAATATTCTATCAGCACCGTGGCACTGTGTTTTTCTGAATGTCATGTAGGAGCCAAGACTAAATGTGCAGCTAATTATGGGGGAATATGCAGCAGTCCAACGTGTAGTTAGCGCGGTTGGGCTGTAGGAATAGATTCAGACAGCCAAATCCATCACCAGCCATCTGGTTACCTTAGCATTATTACTGCTCTGACATGTTCTGTTCGGGACCTGTCACCACCAATTGTGTAGCCCTCAGTCAGACAGAGCAGCTCATTTGACCAAGCAATTTTTAATTTGCACAGCACCCAGTATTTGACAGAATATGTGAATCACTTTTTCATCGTTCTGGCTCGCTGTGTGTTTTCTGACAATTAGATGGAAACTCAGAAGAGTACGTCTGGTTCGGAATGGTGATTCAAAATAAAACACTCGCATTGTACACGCAGATGCTGCCAGAGATCTTCTGAATGGTAATGTCTCGTTCATTTGTGCTGAAGTAAATTGCAAGTTACGCTGAAAGTGCAGTTTGTATACACACAGTTCCCTCAGGACTGAAGTCTGAGCTTGTGTATTGACGTTATTTGTACCAGTCAACTTAAATGGTCTCTAAAATCTATATTTTCAGAATCAAAGAACAATCTAGTGGTCATTGCAGTTACAGTTGAGTCTTGCTTTAGACTTACAAGTATACTAGACATTGAACAGCATTGAAATTAGCCTACCAGAACTAACCATCCCTGCTGATAAAAACAGCCTAAACCAGCCTAAAGTGGTTTGCTGGTCTCTCAGCTGGTCACTCCAGGTTTAGAGTCAGATTGAGAGACCAGCTAAACTAGTATAAACTACCAAACCATCTTAGGCTGGTTTGAGCTTTCGTTCCCCAGCAGGAAACAGGACTTCTTAATCTATAGCATCACAGCTATTTTAATAGGTTACCTTTTATTTTAAGGTGCCTTGTTAAGGTTTAGTTATACATTTAAGTACTGAGTAATATAAATTAACTACATGTACTTACTATATGGTTAGGGTTTGGCTTAGGGCTACTTGCATGTAATTATGCATGATTTATTGTTATTATAATAGTAAGTACATGTAAAGTGTAACAGGGACTCTGTAAAATAAAGTGTTACCTTTTAATGTTACAAAACAAGTGTAATGCAGCGTGTTATATAATCTGCCTTTACTATAGAAAGTGTCTGTATGATAACAGCCTCATTTGACTTTAATCGTAAATATATCCATAATTTGAAGTGACATTATCCTATTTTAATTTTAAAACAGAAATGAGTTTGTTTGTCTGTTCTTTGACCAGAGCATGCTGTGTTTTTACACAGACTGGCTCTCACAGCAGATCTGGCCTTATCTACCCACACTGTGTTTATAATGGAATCTATGAGAGCGTCTCTTGACAGGCGAGAGACAGGGACTGATATAGTTGCTTAATCAGGCATCAAAGTCCCACGCACTCCCTCCCAAACCTCAGCTGTCATAGTGTAGTCATTATCTTACACATTGTCTTTGCACATTAATATTGTATTTGTCATTAAGCAGTTACTGTAGACAAATGCTAAAAGGGTGGTACACTTCTATCAGACAGGAACACAAACTACTTTAAATGAATACAGTGATTAATTAAAGGTTTGTGTTAATTAATGGAACTGTAAGGGTCCCTGCGACTCTAAACATGTCCTATGTAAATTCCGTGATGCACTTTGGTACGTGTGCTATAAATCATAGACTGCACAGCTTTGGTTTCTTGGGGTTACGTCATCCCGTGCTGTCAGATGGCTTCCAGTTCTTAATTATGAAGTTATAACACCTCCGTCTTTTGTCTCCGTGCCTCCGTAATGAACCCCGCTGTTTGATTCATTGTCAATAGTGTGACAGAACAATAGAGGAGCCTTCACAGAGAGACAGCAAAGACCCACTGTTCTTCTCACATTGATTCACAGTGTTAATTTAGGCCTAGCAGAGAAAGATTAAGCTTGCTGTAAGTTACTCAATACGGTACACTAAAGCACATTAAAGTAATTACAGCCTTTAAGCAAGGATGGAGCGATCAAACCAGGATGTGTGAATCTGTATTTATTTCATAGCCATATTGACCCTTGTGTAAATTCAGTGACTCAGCGTCTCTGGTAGTTTATTGAGAATGTACAACACTGTTATTTTCTTCACAAAAGAGTAACAAGGTGAAAATAACTGTTATTTGGACCTGTTTTTTTGGACGTACTTTTTGTTTCTGCAACTAAGGCCACTTTTAGCCCGGAGGACTTTTAGAAAATAAGCTCTTAAGACCTTTTTTACACTCTCTTGTCTTGAATTTATATCTAATAACAATGTCAAACAGAGAGGAGATGTTTTTTTGTTGTTGTTGTTTTTTTTTCAGATTCCCACCACCACATTTCAAATTATGTATTGTGTTTAATAACATTCTTTGGTGATTAGGGTTGATTTCATATGCATCCTAAATACACACAATTAAATGTTTTTTTTTTTTATCATTATTTTATTTTTATTTATTTATTTATTTATTTATTTATTTATTTATTTATTTATTTATTTATTTATTTTGCATTAACTTAACAACTGCAGCTTGAATTTGATGAAAACGTTTTATCAGGGGCAAAAATTGTTTGATGCCACACCTTTGGGACCTGTTTTGTTTTGTTTTGTTTTGTTTTGTTTTGTTTTGTTTTGTTTTGTTTTGTTTTGTTTTGTTTTGTTTTGTTTTGTTTTGTTTTGTTTTGTTTTGTTTTGTTTTGTTTTGGCTTCTTTTGTTTTGGTTGATTTTCCTTTGTTTTGCTTTGCTTTGATGGATTATTTATTGTTTATATTTCATGCTAATTAATATTTATTTTGATAATATTTTATGTGGATTGATATTCTGGGTCTGGGGCATGGATAAAATAATTGAATCTGCACATAAAGGGCCATTGAAAAGTAGCAAATATAAATCAAGAGGCCATAGTAAAACAGTTTCCAAAACAGTTTTAGTGTGACCTTCAAACAACAAAAGTTGTTTGTTTTATCAAAAATAAGCTCTTAAGACGTTTTTTTTTATACTCTCCTGTCTTGAATTTATATCTAATAACAATGTCAAACAGAGAGATGTTTTTTTTTTTTTTTTTTTTTTTTTTTTTTCAGATTCCCACCACCACATTTCAAATTATGTATTGTGTTTAATAACATTCTTTGGTGATTAGGGTTGATTTCATATGCATCCTAAATACACACAATTAAATGTTTATTTTTTTATTATCATTATTTTATTTATTTATTTATTTATTTATTGTTTTGCAGTAACTTAACAACTGCAGCTTGAATTTGATGAAAACGTTTTATCAGGGGCAAAAGTTGTTTGATGCCACACCTTTGCGACCCGTTTTGTTTTGTTTTGTTTTGTTTTGTTTTGTTTTGTTTTGTTTTGTTTTGTTTTGTTTTGTTTTGTTTTGTTTTGTTTTGCTTTTTTGGTTTGGTTTGGCTTCTTTTGTTTTGGTTGATTTTCTTTTGTTTTGTTTTGCTTTGATGGATTATTTATTGTTTATACTTCATGCTAATTAATATTTATTTTGATAATATTTTATGAGGATTTATATTCTGGGTCTGGGGCATGGATAAAATAATTGAATCTGCACATAAAGGGCCATTGAAAAGTAGCAAATATAAATCAAGAGGCCATAGTAAAACAGTTTCCAAAACAGTTTTAATGTGACCTTCAAACAACAAAAGTTGTTTGTTTTATCAAAAATCAATCCATGGGACATAAAGTGTCCAAAGTTGAAGGAACACCCATTTATGTTCCTAAGATCATAGAGTACAAGGAGTCCTGTATAATGCTGCCATGAGGATGTTACTAGATGTCCCTATGATGTGAATCAGTAAATTCTTATCATGAATCTGGACAGCAGCAAGGGCTATAAACAAAACATTGAGATGTTGATGAGACTGAGAATAGGTAATGGAGTTTAGGGTATGATGGATGGGCTGGATGTTTTCTGTTCTCTACATTGACCACATAACAAGCCACGCTAAAAAAAAAAAAAAAAAAACCCAAAGTACTCTTTCTCTATAGAGTAGGACAGTTTTAGACTCTTTGACACAAAGTATAAACACGTTTCACACGTCACACTTAGATGAAATGACCACACATATGCTGAGCAATCAGAGATGATTCCACTATCTTCCGCCTCATCTTTGCATCATATGGAAAGACCATCAGAATATATACATTTAAACAGACACAAAAACTGTGCTGCTAATACAAACATAAGTAAACATACATTCATATGGCAATCTTATGAATGATATACAATCACTCATAGGCACACGCACTCACACAGAATAACTGATTTGATTAAGTCTCAAGCCCCCATTATTATGTTAGGTAGGTGGTGTAGAATTTCAATGATAATCCATAATGCATGACCAACTCTGTTGCCGTGGAAACATAAATTCAAGGTTACCAGCTTGCAGACACATAACGGGCTGCTCCAAGGAGGCGCTGCTCAAAATTCCGCTCATGGAGGTGGAGCATCAATCAAACTGTCGCAGATTGCAAAGTACTCATAATCAGATGGAATGCCTCAGAGAGAGAGAAAGAGTTCATATGTTTGGGAATATGTAGACAAACAACATCGCTCTACATAAGTAGGAGCAAAAAAAGACTGAGCTATGTTGTCCACTGTCCGTCCGCAGACAGCTACAGCTTTGGTATGGAACTGGTCAATTTGAGGCAATATCACAGGGTTTTTTTTTTTTTTTTTTTTTTCGTTCATTTCCAGGCGACTTGCTCTCACTTTATTTGCCGTTATCTTGCTCGGGCAGGCTGGGATGTGACCTGAGCCTTCTGCTGTAGGGGGATGATGGAAATCAATTCTCAACAGAGATGCTCCGTAAGCCAGCCACAGGCCCCCTGCAGAAAGAGAAAGCGAAAGAGAAAGAGAGAAAGAGCTCTCTGGGCCATGACTAGGCCCAGACAGACTGTTTTTCACATTTTCTGCACTGATTTTGGAGCAAATATGCACAATTACTGATTTGCATATGGGAGAATGTGTTAAATGCAGCTGAGAGTACTAAAGTCTTGCTGGCTGTAGTAATCAAACATGATCAGACTAGCCAAAATGATTTAAATAAACACTGTTTTCTGTGCAATTCTGTGTAGGCCTAGTCATGACTTCTTAATTCTTTCTGCAAATTTGTCTGAGACCTGCAGTCATCTCACCCTCTACATGTAGGACACCAGACATAATAATTACTAGAGAGCCATTGGGCACATTCAGGAGTGAAATGACTTTTTAGGTGACAAATTGCATTTTAGTAGGGGACAAATTGCTGGATAAAGATGGTTGTTCATAAGTGCTTCAGTCCATAGCTTCTTACTTTAGTTTTCGATCACAGCCATTGCTGTGTGCTGTCATAAAAGGATATTTTAGTATATGAATTATGATGATTTAAATCAGGGATTCTCAATTTTTTTTTTTTTTTGTCAACTGAACCCCATTCACCTAAAGTATTTACTTGAAATGCCCCTTCAAGTAAATGCTTCATTTAATCACAGTTCTCTGATGTCAGTTAATGGTCAAATAATTTGCAGAGAAACAAGTACAATATTTATGCTTTTTAATGTTTTATCTATTTATTTTAATTTTACATTTTTATTATTTAATTAATTATTAGATTTTGTTTAAGTCTCTGATTGAAATTATATGAACTGGGGTTTTTATAACCTAGTTATATAAACTAGGTTATTCTCGTTGTATTCCCGTTTTAATTTGTTGTTCCAATTTGATCATGTCAGTTCTAGTGATATGTTGATTGTCACCCAAACAAACTTTCCCTTATCATATATATATAATTGTTTTTATATAATACATAATTGTTTTTTGTGGAATATTTTACAGTTTTTCACTAAAAAGAATCACTTAGTAAGAGTCATTTGTTTGTGAATCAGACATCACGGCTCACGCTGTGTTTACTGAATTGGAAATAATGACACAGAAGGGCAGTGAATCATTCATAGTGAATGTTAATAAATGGTTTCATCCCCACAGGTCATAACAAAATATAGAGTATGTTTTATTTTTCAAAAGCCTCATGTAAAATACATTTCATCCGAGTGAATTTGTCCGTTTTATAATGACACCTATGGTCTAATTCCCAGTATTTCCCCAGCATGAGACATTGGCACGCAATTTGTGGCATTTGTATGGCAGTGTTTTACACGATTCTAGAAGCTAAGCCTCTTTCTAACTCATTCTCCTCCTAATTTAATTCTTTTTCAGTGTTTTTCACTCACACACTCATGTTGCATCTGTCTGGGCAGGATTTCAGTTGTACTCTTTGAGAGGAGCTGGTCAGGCTCCCAGAACTGCGATTGTGTTCAAGAGAGGGGATATTGTTCAGTATTTCTTTTTAACATATCAGGTTTCTTTTAAGCAGGTCTGTGGCCTGTAAGTGTGGCGGGGCTTTGCAGATGCTCCATAGACATGTATATGGAAACACCTGATCCCAGACGGATGATGATTTCTTACTACCACTTGTTCTAGGTTGAGTTTTTGAAAAACTTGAACCTGGTGGTCTAAAGCCATTGTGAACATGTTTCGATTATTTTTGGGGAATCTGGCAGGAGGAATTCAGGTGGTGTGCTGAGAGACTGTGACTGTATCCTGAATTTGTATTCATAAGGTTATAAATCCAGGGCAATAGGGGTCAGTTCACTCAATTGGTCAGTGGTCTCTCTTGATAAAACAGTTTGATGAGAGCCTCATGGTCTGTCACATTGTTTGTTTTTTATCAGGAACTGAAACAGGGAAAAAAGCATTGGTTGTGGCTCGTTTCTCTTCATAAATATTGAACATATAGTAGTGGATAAGACCAGCCTGGCCTGCTTTGCAGCAGATAAGCTAAGAAAGAATTGTGCAAGCATTTGGAGGGTCCCATTTGCATGATGTACAGTGGGAATTGTCTCTACGGATTGAGGAGAGAAAACAAAATAAACCCAGATTTGACCATATCTTCAATAAGGAACACTTTCCGAAACAAATCAAAGAGCTGAGCACAGAACTCTTGCGAAGGAGTGATGCTCTTATCGTAGCATGAGCTCTGATGTGTGGGGGTTACATTAGCGTGCAGGTATTGGCTGTTTTCCTATTGCTCATTTTTCTTTGGATGATTTATGAGATGAACAGCCAGTGATATTGTTGTTTATCCGCAACTCATTTAATGCATTTGTTAAAAAAAAAAAAACATGCCGCCTTGAAAATATTTGTCCCTACTTCCCACTTACTTATTCACCATTCTGCATGGTTGTTTTCACTTTGCAAGGTCATACACACCTGTAATCATAACTGAATGGCGTTTTAAAAAAGTTATGTAGTAAAAGCATATGAGTTCATGATCAGAATTTTTTGCATTTTCAGTATGAACATTAAAAAATAAATGAATAAAAATGAATAAAATTGCTATAAAATAGATTTAGAAAGTGACACGTTTTCATGTGCTATATTAAATTAACTGCCTAACAAAGCTGCACAAATATTTTGTTCACAATCAGAATAATTTTGTGAGTGCATGTTTTAGCCACCTGGAGTAACTGTGAAGTCATAAAATAATTGGCAACTACTGTTATGAATATGTGTTCGCTTGTTTACAGCTCAGAATTATAATTTCAATTATAATTGCATTATATTTGCTAGACAGACATGTTACTTTCATTGCTAAACAACAGATGGTGACCACAGAGTTAAAAGAAACTCATGTTATAGCCTTGTGGTGTTAAAAGTCTAAAATTTCTTTAAAGTTTTTTACAGCCGATGATAAAAATTGTTTTTTGTTGTTGTTGTTGTTTGGAACACATTAAATTAATATTATGATGTTATTGTATATATATATATATATATATATATATATATATATATACATATACACACACACACACACTCACTGGCCCCTTTTTAGGTACACCTGTTCAATTGCTTGGTAACACAAATCAGCCAATCACATGGCAGCAACTCAATGTATTTAGGCATCTAGATGTGGTGAAGACTACTTGCTGAAGTTCAAACCGAGCATCAGAATGGGGAAGAAAGGGGATTTAAGTGACTTTGAACACGGAATGGTTGTTGGTGCCAGACGGGCTGGTCTAAGTATTTCAAAAACTGCTGATCTACTGGGATTTTCACGCACAACCATCTCTAGGGTTTACAGAGAATGGTCCAAAAAAGAGAAAATATCCAGTGAGCGGCAGTTGCTGATGTCGGAGGACAGAGGAGAATGGGTAGACTGGTTAGAGATGATAGAAAGGCATCAGTAACTCAAATAACCACACGTTATAACCAAGGTATGCAGAATACCATCTCTGAATGCACAACACGTCGAACCCTGAAGCAGATGGGCTACAGCAGCAGAAGACCACACCAGGTGCAGCTCCTGTCAGCTAAGAACAGGAAACGGAGGCTACAATTCGCACAGGCTCACCAAAACTGGACAACAGAAGACTGGAAAAATGTTGCCTGGTCTGATGAGTCTCGATTTCTGCTGCGACATTCAGATGGTAGGGTCAGAATTTGGCGTAAAGAACATGAAAGCATGGATCCATCCTGCCTTGTCTCAATGGTTCAAGCTGGTGGTGATGGTGGTGTAATGGGGTGGGGGATATTTTCTTGGCACACTTTGGGCCCCTTAGTACCAATTGAGTATCGTTTTAACGCCAAAGCCTACCCGAGTATTGTTGCTGACCATGTCCATCCCTTTATGACTACAGTGTACCCATCTTCTAATGGTTACTTCCAGCAGGATAATGCACCATGCACAATAATGCACCATGTTTCTTGAACATGACAATGAGTTCACTTTACTCAAATGGCCTCCACAGTCACCAGATCTCAATCCAATAGAGCACCTTTGGGATGTCGTGGAACGGGAGATTCGCATCATGGATGTGCAGCTGACAAATCTGCAGCAACTGCGTGATGCTATCATGTCAATATGGACCAAAATCTCTGAGGAATGTTTCCAAAACCATGTTGAATCTATGCCACGAAGAATTAAGGCAGTTCTGAAGGCAAAAGGGGGTCCAACCCGGTACTAGCAAGGTGTACCTAATAAAGTGGCTAGTGAGTGTGTGTATATATATATATATATATATATAATTTCATTTTATAAATGAAAGATATAAAATATTTTTAGAATGCTTCCTCAAGTCTTTTATTCTCACCAAGGCTGTTTATTTATTTGGCCAAAAATACATAATTTTGTGAGTTATTATTATTACAGTTTTCAGCAGCCATTACTCCAGTCAGAGTGACTGACGCAAATGGGATCTTGCCCGAGAGCCCAATCACCTTCGAGTGTTAACAAAACAAGCCAATGACAGTTGGCGTGCATGCTTTGCATCGCGCACCCCACCCCGCAGCGTGGGTATAAAAGGGGAGCACGTGCAGACGCACATCAGCTTTTCACTTCGGAGGCCGAGCCTTTCAGCGCGAATCTCGGAGAGTGTCTGCAAGACAGCAAACGACAGTGTTGGTGTCACGGCGCGTCAGCAGGGGTTGCTGTCCAGTGCTGCTGCTTCTGACGGCGTGCTGCAGCTCTTCATTCTGTGGTCGCGCTGCGACCTCCCCTGAGCGCTTCAGCGCTTTCTCTAAAATAGTATTCCTAAAAGAGCAAGATCTAAAAGAGCTCCACGAGCAACGGGCATCTTTTTAAAGATGGCTTCCCGCTCATGTATTTCTGGATGTGGTCTCTTCCTGGCTTCGTCTGACGATCATGATCGCTGTCTCTCGTGCTTGGGCTTTCAGTACGCTGAGGCAGTGCTCATGGATAAGTCAGGTTCTCATTACGGGAACATGACCATCGCGATGTTGCAGTCCAGATACCTCCTCATCAAATGAGGGGCCGCAGTCCCTCCGCCAGCCACAGTCCCTCCGCCTGCTCGTCGCCGAGGGCACCCTCCTGCTGCCTCCACCTCCGCTCCAGCTTGGCCTCAGCAGCTGCCTTCATGGCCACAGCGTGGAGCTGGCCGCAGGAAAGCACCGCAGCCCATCTCCGCCCCTGCCAGGCCCGTGAAGCATCAGGGCAAGCGGCGTCCCTGAGACGGGCGACCAGGAGTCTTTGGATCCTGCTCTTCAGAAGATGGTGACCGCACCACTCCTTCCCCTGGAGGAGGGCCGGGTGGAGAATCTTTTGTTTCCTTTTTGTTCTGTTCCGCCACTGGCTCCCCAGCCAGTGGTACCCAAAACCTCAAAAAAAGAGCAGTTTCCTTTCTTTCCAGGTCCCAAGAGAGCGTGGATAGCAGTGCACGAGACACAGTCTCCACACTAAAAGCGGCTGTCACGCCGCTCGGATTGCTTCATATGAGACCGCTTCAGCGTTGGCTTCACGACCGGGTCCTGAGATGGGCATGGCAACGCGGCACGTAACAGGTCTCAGTCACCCTGTCCTGCCGTCAGACCTTCAGCCCGTGGTCGGATCTTGCTTTTCTTCAGGCAGGAGTTCCCCTAGTTCAAGTGTCCAGGCATGTTGTTGTATCAACGGATGCCTCTGCCATGGGCTGGGGAGCCATGTGCAACGGGCGTGCAGCTGCGGGGCTCTGGACAGGGCCCCAACTGCAGTGGCATATCAACTGCCTCAAGTTGCTAGCAGTATGGCTTGCTCTGCACCGCTTCAAATCGCTGCTACACGACAAGCATGTACTGGTCCGTACGGACAACACTGCAGCCGTTGCGTACATCAACCACCAAGGCAGTCTACGCTCCCGTCGCATGTCGCAACTCGCCCGTCATCTCCTCCTTTGGAGTCCTTTGAAGCATCTGAGCTCGCTTTGCGCCGTTCATGTCCCAGGCGAGGTCAATCATTCAGCCGACGAGCTCTCAGATCAGCCCGCCCTTCCGGGAGAATGGCGTCTCCACCCCGCGACAGTCCAGCTGATTTGGAGACACTTTGGGGACGCTCAGGTAGACCTGTTTACCTCCCCGGACACGTCCCACTGCCAGCTGTTTTTCTCTCTGTCTGAGGGGACCCTCGGCATGGACACGCTGGCACACAGCTGGCCTCAGGGCCTACGCAAGTATGCATTTACCCCAGTGAGCCTTCTCGCACAGACTCTGTGCAAGGTCAGGGAGGACAAGGAGCAGGTCCTCTCAGTGGCGCCATATTGGCTCAATCGGACTTGGTTCCCAGAACTGATGCTCCTCACCCCTCCTTGGCAAATTCCTCTGAGGAGGAATCTCCTTTCTCAGAGAGGGGGCAGACCTCTGGAATCTCCTCGTATGGTCCTTGGACGGGACGCGGAGGTTCTAGGTGGGCTTCCTCCATCGGTAGTGAACACCATTACTTCAGCTAGAGCCCCGTCTACAAGACACGCTTACAGGCTGAAGTAGAACCTATTCGTCGATTGGTGTTCTTCCCACCAGGAAGACCCCGTAGATGCCCGATCGTGGTCGTGCGCTCTTTTCTGCAAGAAGGGCTGGAGCGAAGGCTGTCTCCCTCCACTCTCAAAGTGTATGTTGCCGCTATTGCCGGACATCACGATGCAGTAGATGACAAGTCTGTGGGGAAGCACGACTTGGTCATCAGGTTCCTCAGAGGGGCAAGGAGGTTAAATCCTCCGCGCCCTCATCTGGTACCCTCTTGGGATCTCCCCTCGGTCCTGACGGCCTTGAAGGAGGAGCCCTTCAAGCCTCTGCAGTCAGTAGAGTTAAAGTTTCTGTAGTTAAAGACAGAACTCCTCACTACCTTGGCCTCAGTCAAGAGGGTAGGGGATCTGCAGGCATTTTCGGTCGACAATTCGTGCCTAGAATTCAGACTGGGTGACTCTCACGTTGTTCTGAAAACTGGGCACCTCGATAGCAGACATCTGTAGAGCTGCCGGCTGGGCGACACCTAACACTTTGCGAGGTTCTATAATCTCCATGTAGAGCCTGTGTCTTCCCGTGTACTCGCCTCAGGTGGCCAGTAACACCGGAACCGCTCGGTGTCGATCACGCTTGCTGCGCCATTCCCCTCTATGGACCGGATACGTGCGCTTTTACTGCTTCTCAGTTCAGTTCCCCTTGGCGAACCCTGTTGAAGTTCCTCCTGCACCCTCGGCAGTCAGGCATGGCGGAGCGCCAGACGCCAGGTCTAGCACTCGTGTGTATGCCCAAGGTCAGCCCTTGTGCTGAGCTAGGTGCCCGTGTGTAGTGATTCCCCTTCGGGCGATCCCACATGTGTATTCTTCCATGGTACGGCTCCCCTCACGGTGAGCCCGTGTCTTCCCTGGCAGAGACCTTCTGCTGTCACTGCTGTGTATTGATCTCACCCCAGGCTGGCTGAGTCTACCTCAGAGACTTCCATATGTAGTACTGCCCTTGGCCAGTCCATATGTGTAATCTCCATATGGTACCTCCTTTACGCAGGATGTGGCTTCCGTAGTGTTCCCCTACTTGGAATATGCTTTACCAGCGTTATCCAATATCCACTGTACAAAACAGCAGTGGCTGTCATCTCTGCCTAAGCCCTGTCCTATCTTCCGTCCCAACTGGCGTGGGGGAACTTGCTGGCTTCCGCAGGGCACTGGAGGGGGTCAGCAATAGTGGTGTTTTCATAGGGATCCCATTTGCGTTAGTCACTCTGACGTAACGTCGAACGTGACTGACTGAAAGGGAACGTCTCGGTTACGTAGGTAACCCTCATTCCATGAGGGAGGGAACGGAGACGTTACGTCCCGTCACCACAGTTGCTGTACCACCGTTGTATGGCCGAGGCACACCATCTCGGCTCCTCAGCAAAAAACTGATGTGCATCTGCACGCGCTCTCCTTTTATACCCACACTGTGGGGTGTGGTGCGCGATGCAAAGCACGCACACCAACTGTCATTGGCTTGTTTTGTTAACACTCGAAGGTGATTGGGCTTTCGGGCGAGATCCCATTTGCATCAGTCACTCTGATGTAATGTCTCCGTTCCCTCCCTCAGGGAAGAGGGTTACCTACGTAACCGAGACGATCTGTTTATAAACAGGAAGTTCAAAAGTCCTGGATTCATCTGAAATAGAAAACTGTTGTAACATCATAAATGTCTTTACTGTCACTTTTGATCAATTTAATGTATACTTGCAGAATAACATTACTCATTCCTTTAAAAAAAAAAACTTTATATACTGAATTGAACAAAAATTATAATAATCTTATTCGCTAAAACTGTGAGCTCTTCGCACATCCCTCATCTTCTATTGTACAGATTTAAAAGGCTTTGGCAGGAGGGCTTGGGGAGAGGTTCAGTGTGGTGTGCGTTTGAGTGCATGCTGGGAATGCACTCACCAGGACCCCTCCGCAGGACACAGAGCTCACGGGGCCACCATTGATCATTCGCTTGGCACAATGCCTGAAGTTACCTCACCTGTTTCACGAGATATGACTAAACATGCTCACTGAATTGATATCAAATATTTATTCACTACCTTGCAGTAATTATGTGAATATTTGTGGGTCTACGTCTACTGACAAGTTAGGTTTGAAAATGCTGAATGCGTACGTGGTTTATCTGTCACCTGCTGCTCTTTTCTCAATTGTATATGCATGTATCTGAACAGCAGGAGAGGTCTTTGATAGCCGTGGATTTTATTAGTCCAAACTTGATTTCCTCAGGGGTATTTCCTTCCTGCTTGCAAATTGATCCAGCGAGCTTTCAAGAAGGCAGGAGGCCAATCAAAGCAGTCAGAATCAGAGTGGCCACATGTGGACACAGCTCGTGTTCCAGAACTTTCTGGAGTCGAGATTTAATACTTCTGTGAGAGTCATAGTAGTGGTAGAGACCTTTCTTCCCACCTTCTCCTATTTCTTTCTTTCTTTCTTTTTCCACATGAGCAATGAAGACAGTGCCCTTTTTTTATTTGCTCTCTCCGTTCTGTTTGCATTTCTTATTACCATTCAGATAAGTGAATCCCAAGTCAAAGCTTTGGCCTTTGGTGCTATCATTCAAGTCATTCTCTAGGTGTTTATCTATGCCCCCTCCTCCAGAACTGAACTGAAGCACAAGCGGAGCTCAAGCCACTTTTTGTATGCACAGCCATTATTAAGGTGACAAGATACCATCTCTCTGGTGGGGGGTCTGGAAGAGGCCAGGGCGAAATGGATGGGCCGTTCCCTGAGTGTTTTGCAAATGAATGCACCCCGGAAGGCTTCTATGATAGCCAAGGTTCAGTCCCCTGCCCCACCCTTTCGTGCTTCTGTCCTCCGCTCTTTCTGCTATTTTGTGCTTCTACATGGGCAACTAAGACAGTCGTCAGCATTTTTAAGCACAATCATACTGCTTATCTACATTCGCAATGTTCCTCAAGGCTAGTTTATTTATGAGGCCGGGTTATATCATTGTTTTCAGAGTCCCCTACGGTAAAACGACACAAATACTGTTGTGATGGTGGATGGGATTAACAGATCATTTGCATGTCTTTAAAACCAAATCGTTTTTAACATGTTGAAAATGCAAATCTCTGGCTCATATTTAATGGCTGAAATTATTTCTGGGTCTAAATATTATATGTAATGCTCACTGGAGCAACTTATGACATATTGTTATGTAACCTCTGGCCTACTTTTGCCTCAACACGCAAATGACTGGTAATTAACAAGCTGCAGACTGGGCAGATTTTTTTTAATTATTATTTATTTATTTATTTATCTTTTTAGTTTTATTTTTTATTTATTTATTTTTTTTAAGTAATACAGAGAGAAGCTACAGAATTTTTTTTTTTTTTTTTTTTTTTTTTTTTTGCACTGTTATAGATTATTGAGGATTTCAGTTTCAGCCCCCCATTTGGAAAATAAAAAATTCATTAACAAGCTGCAGTCTAGACAGAGAAAATCTACAGAATTTAATTTTATTTTTTGTATATTATTTCTTTAGTAATTCAGAAAAAAAAAATATGTTTTAAAAAATGTTTTTATCTAAATTAACAAATTTCATTAAAAGATAGTCTATACTGTTTTACTGAAGTACTTTAGAGATAATCTACAGTATTTCATTTTATTATATTATGTTTTTTATTTAATTTTATTTTATCTTATTTTATTTTAGATTTCATAAAAAAGCACTACAGAGAAGAAGCACTCATTAACAAGCACTGCTAAGGTACTATAGACAATCTGCAGAATTTAGTTTTATTTCTTTATTTTATTTTCTTATGTTCTTTTCAGTAGATTTTTGTCTGTATAGTTTTTCAGAAAAATGGTCAAAAATATTTTTGTCTAAATTAACAGATTTAACTAAAAGCTACAGTCTAGTTTTTGTTGTAGTGTACTGCAGGGAGTAGTAATACTGTATACAGAATAAAATGTTTTCTATTTTAATGGCATTGTTAGTAGATTCCCTCAGTAGTACTTGAGAAAAAAACGTATTTTATGTAAAAATACGTAAACATAAATTATTTTATGTGAATTCATTATTTTTATTTTGTTCAAATAATACAGCATTTATTTTGCTATTTATTTTGTTATTACTAAAATTATAATTTTAGTGGCTTTAAAGGAACAACACAATTAACATTGCACAAACCTTATAATATCATTTGTTCAGTTACGCTAACCTACAATATTGCTGTGAAGTCCTATTAATTGGCTAATAAAAAAATAAATGCAATAAATGAGATTACATACCCAGAAGGTTCGAGTGCCTAATAAAGGCCCACAAAACAAGTTGAACCCCTGAAGCAAGATCCAGATGTTTAACGAAGCAGAAACCTAGCCTGAGGTAATGGCCAGCTGCTGATAGTAGATACATTCTGATAGACAGAGTGTGAAAACAGAGAGGGGTGACTGGTCAGAATGGGCCTCTTGTCTTTTTTTTCCCAGCTTCTGTAACAGATGGCTGGCCTGAGGTGTGGATTTTTGCAAAGCTTCTCTCTCTTTCCCTCGCTCAACAGGATTGTTACATCTTCACAGCTAAAACCTTCTCAAAACCAGTTGGACAGACACTTAAAACTGAAAAACAACTAGTTTTTGGCATCAACGTTAGATTGTTTTTAGATAATTAATTCAAACACATTATAGTGTGTCAGTTTATTTCCATTCCACCTTTGATCCATCCTGTAAAAGTTCAGCAAGTAATTAATGATTCTCTGGCCTGTAGAAGGTCACACAAAACATGTCAGAGAGCCAAAGGCTTCCTACCGAGAGAAACTAAATCACCTGCATCCCAGACATGAACCTAACCTAACCCCTTCTTCAGGGCTTTACCGCACACTAATAATCAGCGGCATCAAAGGCACGCCACCGCTCAGATTGTAATGTCTCTCTAATGACTTTTAAAGGGTCTTTTAATGTTTATTTTACTGTTACCTGTTGATGTTCAAACATGCTTAATTTTTTAAAACAGCTTGTGCTGTTTTACGGGATGTGTAATGACAGGTTTTGAACTTCCCTTTCTGTTTTGGGTAGCCATTCAGTGTGTTTGTGCGGGTCTGTTACAGGAAGAGCCTTCTTGTAGGGCAGAGTGGAGATCCAGGTGATGACAGGCATGATATCAGCTCAGAGGAAGTGCTGACGGATCCTGAGCTGGTCAGACATGAGGGCTTTAGGATGAGGGCAAAGGCAAGTGAGATATATCACCTGTTTACCTGACAACTGTCACGACACTGGCAGATTTACTATAAAATAGTGCCATAGTCACAGATAACAGATATATACACTACCATTCAGAAGTTCAGGGGTCAGTAAGATTTTTTTTTTTAAATGTTTTGGAAAGAGGTCTCTTATGCTCACCAAGGCTGGATTTACTTGATCAAAAATTGTGAAATATTATTACAATTTAAAATAAACATTTTCTATTTTAATATATTTTAAAATATAATTTATTTCTGTGATGGTATAGCTAAATTTTCAGCAGCCATTACGTCAGTCTTCAGTGTCACACAATCCTTCAGAAATGATTCTAATATGCTGATTTGTTTCAACATTTTGTATTGTCAATGTTGACAACAGTTGTGCTGCTTTATATTTGAAATTTAAATGCTGTATATTTGGAAACCTTGATTCTTAACTATCACTTTTTGATGAATAAAATTATTAATTTCTTTCAAAAAAAAATCTCACAAACTCCAAACTTGTGAACAATTTTTAGAAAGGCCTTCCAAAATGTGTGAGGAACACACAAGTAAAAAGTTAATAAAAAAAAAATAATAATAATTGGGGGGGGGGGGGGGGGGGGGGGGTGCATGTTATTGTCATCATTTACTCCCTCTCATGTCATTCAAAACATGTATGACTTACTTTCTTGTGTGAAGCACAGATATTTAGAAAAAAAAAAAAAAAAAAAACGTGTCCATGTTTTTATCTTTCCATTTAAAGTCAATGGGGTCCAATATTGTTTAACAGAACCAAACATTCTACAAAATATCTTCTTTTGGGTTCTGCAGAACAAAGATCTGTCTATAGATTTAAAATGAAATAAGGGTGAGTAAACAATGACAGTAATTTCATTTTTGGGTGAACTACCCCTTCGGCCAAATCTAGTTCCACAAAAACAGGAAGACAGAATTGAAGCAAAACAATTGATCTCAAAAGGGAGTGAACACAAATAAAACAACAAAGTGACCTTATATTGGCCTATTTGCTCAACTATAAAGTTATCTGATTTCAAAATCAAGTGATTATTTCATTTCCTGAGATAACTGCAGCAGTCTTGCAAGCTCGTTAAAGTCTTTTCGTCATATGCTAATTTTGGAAAAGCAAACACAGTGGCTGGAGGGAAAGATCTATTGTTGCCAGACTATAGCCTGTTCAAATGCAAGCGGTCCAAATAAAATGAACTGGTTTATTATCAGCAGAATCTGGAATGTAAATAGAGAGTTCAAAGCACTGGCCATTTACACTAACATATTAGCATTATGCAGAGGCTCATCAAGTTAATGCCATCATAAAATCTGTTTTATATATAACTGCAGTCCACATTTGGTGTGAATAAAGTGTCAGAAGACATGCCAGCAATAGGAACAAATGTTTATGCAAGAGATTCTGAGCTATTTTTAGGTTATCAGTATGCAAAATATAATGAGATAAGTGCCAGCTAGCTCTCAGTGTTCTAGGTCAAATGAGTAAAACCTCCAGATTTGTTGATGTTATCTCAAAACACACTTGAACAACCGTGGAGTGGCTCCTAAACTTTCTTGTCCAGGTCTCTGTCTGTCGCCATGAACTTTTATCTGATGGTCATGGCTCTTTGGCTATTTGCATTTGGTTCCTATTTGAACATTACAAGGCCACGAGGAGAACCGAGTCCATTATGTGAAGTCAGACGATTCGTGCTCAGGAAATGAGGGTCCAATTATAGTGACCTCAGGGGGCAGCCGGGAGACTTAAGTAAAGAAATATGGAGGACAGAACGAAAAAGAAAGAGGAAATATAAAAAAAATTGTGCATGAATGATATTTTGAGGGTGTTTATGTCTAATATGTGCTTTTCTGTAGAACATGTTACTTTCATTTGGTTTCCCCATATAAGGCGGTTGAGAGGGGAAACAACCAGTTCTCCTCTGCATGCCCTTCTCCAGATGGGACTGTGTCAAACCTGCTTCATAAAATCAAAGAGCAATTTAAGCAATGGTGTAAAAACTAGGTTGCTCCTCCTACAAGTCTGGGCCTAAACAGAAACTGGTTCACTATTTCTCTGCAGAGCTGATGATATTTATTAGGTGGAGTTTAATTGAAAGTCCAGACAGCTCTCTGATGACTGGGGTTTTAAAGCTTGTTTATTAGGATGGTTGTCTGTAATTGTCAGGATTATGGACCTGTCTGTGTGTGTTTTTCCTCTTGTTGATTGTTAATTGGTTTCCAGGTGTGTCTCCTTAGTTCCCTCATTATCCTGAGATTAATAGCCCCAGTCCTTTCAGTTAGTTTTTCTCGGTCCTTGAATGTCTACCCTGCCTGTGATCTGTGTTACCCCTTTGGATTAAAAACTCTAGTTTTGTGAAATACCTCGTCTCCTGGCTTTCGTGACTCCTTGCTCCCCGTGAAATGTGACAGTAATACTCTCACTGAACTGTTAGATACATAACATCCACACCTGATCGGATGTATGTCTTTAATATGATCTTTTAGCTTTGAATGGGTATGGTATATATATATATATAGACACACACAGTTTGATAAAATATGATTTTACCTATATAAAAATAGGCGCAACAAAAAAATCTATATATTGCACAGGCAATTATTTATATATAGAATTTTGCCTATTCTCTATAAAATATATAACAATTTTTCTCCTTCTTGTTGCACCTAATTTTACATTCCACTGGTAAATCCATCAGCACTCACATGGAAAAAAAAAAATCAACTATTTTTTCCCCCTCTGAATACCAGAAAATTCATTTTCCCCCACTGCATTTCCAAACACATACTACAGATCTACTCCCTCCAGTCCCCCTGCTGAGCTGGTCCCCATTCTGCATTTGCATTACATCGAGTAGATCTCATCTCCGCCTTCACTTTTGTCTGCCACCTCCATCTAGACACATAATGAAATTGTCTCGCTTGTCTACCTGATTTAATGTTGTTTAACAATGCTCCAGTCAAAGACGAATGCTGAGAGAAGGGCGCTTGAGGTGAAAACTAAAAATGGAATCCGGTGAAGCCCTCACCAGGTTGACATAGGCCCTGATGTGCTGCATAGATGTCTTTGCTTTGGTTAAATATGGTGGTAGCAAGCTGGCTGAGGAAGAGTTGGTAAATCAAGGTCTGCTGTGAAGGATTGGAACTGCTGTTTTCTAAAAGATCTGATTCAGTTTTGTTAACAGTTCTCACACATGCATTCATATCATACTGAAATACAAAGTTTCCTGTTTAATAAGGCCAGTTATTGGACTGCATTTATGATTGCATTTATGCTGCCTTTAGAATAGTCTGTGTAAACGTCTTCTGCAATATTTTTTAACAAGTTATTTTTAATTTGATTGAAATTATTATTTTTGCATGGGTATTGCATTCCTTTTTTCCAAATATTTATTCCTTAAATATGCTAAAATCACTAATGGATTTGTTAAGGCACCCGAATCGTTAAGGGGCCATTCACACAGAACATATTTTTGCTTGGAATGGGGAGGAAATGCAAAGCCTAGAGATGCGTTTTTTTTTTTTTTTTAAAGTTGAACTAATTTTAATTTGAGCACTCTGACAGTTAACAGTGTCATGCACAAGACACTGCAGGAGATGCAAGCACAACGGTCAAACATATCCATCTAGCACGTTTACATAGAAAAACAATTGAAAAGTAGCATAGTGTAATTGAAAAACCTGTGAACGGCCCATAAGAATGTAACTAATTGTTACATTCTTTACAACTTCGATCCCTGTAGTCGTCCAAATCTTTAGTGAGTGTGTTTTAAAAATGCATGCTAGGTTATAGTATAAAAGGAGACAAAATGCACACATTAAATAGCATTATAAAGTCTTCTCCACTTGTTTGTGACACAGTTTTATAAGCCGCAACTACACCCACACGCTTCCCTTTTCATTCACTCCAGGAAGCCTCTCCACCATGTTTGTTTGGGTTACTGTAGAACCACGCAGCCACATGACCTGAGGTCAGATTCAATCTCCGACTCTGATCCACCCAAGTCTTGCCCAAAATAGAGTCTAATAGTATTTGCATTTTGCCCAGACCCTGCTGTATGGGTCAGTGGTGCTGGATGCAGTGAACTGAACACTTCCTTCTGGCCTGGACATTTGACAGTGCTTAGAATTTGCATTGGGATCCTATTGTGATCCAGATTCGTGCTATTGCAAGAGGGGGAAGTCAATAGGAGGGACATTCACACACAGCAGAGATCAATAGACCTGTTATTCTCGTGACTGCTTGCTCCACCGTCTAACGTCTCAGATGTTGGATAAATTCAGATTACAGGAAAAAAACTTAATGCAGCTGTCTTGTCTGAACTGTTATGTTGTAAAATTATTTTAAAGTTTGCATACAAGTATTTGCATGAAGTTGAGTGGCTCCTTAACCCCAGCAATGAACAATCAATGAAAGATGCTCCTGCGAGGTGGCATTGCTGCTTTAGATTCAGGCCATCTTATGACATTTTTGTCAGTAAAGCACTGATTCTGTTTTGTCAGGTTTGGTTTTTAACTTTTTGATAACTTTTTGTATCAATGCAAAAGCCTGCACTGCCACTTTTACATACATAAAAGTATTAATTTATTTGTAAAAAAAATTACACTGACCTCGAACTGATGATTTATGTTAAATAACTGATATATATATATATATATATATATATATATATGGTTATTTCTGTGAATTGTGGGAACTTTCCATAGACTTCTATTACTTTTATACTGACCAAACGATATTTTCTGTCCCCTTAAACCTACCCCTTACAGAAAACCTGTTTGCATTGTTACACTTTCAGATAAACATCATTTACTATTTTTAATCATTTTTTCCCCTCGTGAGGACCGCAGTCCGGTCCCCACAATGTCAAAAATTTCAGGTTTTACTATCCTTGTGGTGACATTTGGTCCCCACAATGTAGCATAAACAAGTGTACACACACACACACACACTCTGGACGCTCCAGCTCACTCATTCTTTAATATTAATTTCAGCATTTTAAAAATCAGAATGATACAAATGGAAGTATGGGAATTATTTAGTTATTGTCTATTTGTATTTGGTAGTGAAAAATCTGTCATCTCTTCCTCACCCATGCGTCATTACAATAATTGCATGAAAAAGAGTCATTATTAATATATATGAATAAATATCTTCACATTTTCTCCTTCAGTGTTCTGCAGAAGTCGTACAGGTTTGGAACAAAATAAAGGTGAGTAAATGATGACAGAATTTTTATATTATGCCAAAGCTGTTGTACTGCCCTGTAATGAGCACTATAACTTGCAACTCATTTATTATAAAAAGTTCCAAACCAAATCGAAACACTTCACCGTCCTCTCCCCTCTGCCATTCTCTCTTCTCAGACTCGGTGCAGCTATGGACCTCTTCACCTCAGCCTGGCACTCGAGGTCTGCACCCCTGCATGACGAACAATGGAGGTATTAGAAGGCCCTGTTAAGCTGCAGCTCTCTTCAAACAGGCAGCCAGCATGGTATCAGATCCAAGCCCTCAGCAGCTGTGCTAACCCCCATTCACTTCAATGACAGAAATCCCCGCTCTCCATCCCAAAGACTGCTTAATGCAGGGCTCTCTCAAGTGAAAAGAGTGTTTCTTATGTCTTTATTATCTCAGAAAAAGGACACACAGATTCTTTTTGTGCCAGTACACTTTCATTTGCCAAAGGCAAGCGGTCTCATTTTTTTTGAAAAGGGTATCAAAGAGAGAAAGGGGGTTTTATAACAAGCCTGTAGCAGAGTGAGCAGGTCTCGCAGCCCGAAACGTCTTATGTTTCACTGCCTCTTTTCCTGGTATCTGACGCTGCCCAGCCTCCATGCTAATTAGACTGAAAATCCTCCAGTACCAGGCCCCTGCATAAAACTCTCTTTGATGGGGAACTTGATTTCCTCAACATTTCTTCTTTTTTTTTTTTTGGCTAAGTTGGCTTTTGCCCATATCGGTCATCCCCAACCTTATTCCTTACTGGATTTTGACCTACCTGTACCAACACACTTGTGACACTCTGCCCTGTGCTGGTACACAGAAACCAATTGGACATGCTCTATAAATCATCGCCCACATCCTTCTAGAGGAGAGTGGAAAAATAAAACAGCAGGCAGGCCTGTAGCCCTGGGAGGGAGGGGGCACAACTGGGATGCATTCTGCCAAAGAACAGGGGATATTAAATACATAGCAGTAGCTGGAAGTGTTCAGATACATAGAGGAAAGGTGCACGTGTTGCAGTGGATTGGTACAAGTTATAACAGAGAAGGACTGCATTACATTGATCTCACTCAATATTATTATGCAGAATCCCTGATATAGATGGCATGCACTGTAAAACCCAGAAAAAAACACACTTTCAGACATAGTTTAAAAAAAGTGTCTAAAATCTAAAATATATTTGTAATATAGATGTTAAAAAGTACTTACACAACTTATTTTCCTCAAATATTTTTATATATGCTCAATCTAAAGGTATTATATTTATATAGCCCAAATACATTTTATGTTATTATATATTAAATATATTAAATAAATTACAGATGTATGTATTACTTTTGTTGATATTACTTTGCCATATGGGTATTTTAGACTTCCATATATTGATATTTATATTACCCAGATTTTTATACAAATATTATATATATATATATATATATATATATATATATATATATATATATATATATATATATATATATATATATATATATATATATATATATATTTATGGGGTGTGGGTTGTGTAATAAATTATATATGTATTATTGTTATTGTTATTATTATTATTATTATTATTTCAGATTTTTATCAGTACATATCGGTTACCGGCTAATATTAGAGATGTTTTCTTTAATATTGTATATATATATAACCTCTGAGTTTTTAATTTGAACTGAGCATTAGATGACGGAAAGTTAGTAAATAGGAGAAATGAGTTTGCATAATTCAGTGTCCAATCAATTAATTATTCATGCCAATTTTTCCTGTTTTAACTTTTCCATCATCTAATGCTCACATAAAGTTAATCTTATAATTTAAACACTGCTAAATGTGATCTTTAGCAAATCTCGAAATATCATGATGTGCATTATAATTTGTGCGTTGCCTAAATTCACTTTAGCATTTAAAATGATTGATTTTAGTTTACATTTACATTTATGCCTTTGGCAGACACTTTTATCCAAACTTAAATTGCATTTAAGGTATACATTTACGTTTTATTAGTTCTACTTTTCCATGCATTGTTATTGCCATGGTCTTGCTTTTAAGCAGCAGGCTTAGATTTTAGATTTTAGCAAACAGATTCCAATTCCAAAAATAAGCAGAGAATCTCAGACATGTGGCTGAGAAATCTCTTTCACATAACGGTCGACATTCCAGTGTAGAAACCTCACCAGTCATTTCATTTTACCTTTCTGCAGCTCGCTGGGGCAAGAAGGATGTTTGAGCCCAGCATGACCTGGCATGTAGGAATGATTTTTATTGGGACAGGTTTCAGGCAGTGAGCCCAGCAGACAGTTAACTGTTTTAGCATACACAAAAAAGCTTTTGAATATTGTCGAACCGCTGCTCTCATCAGCCGCTGAAGGAGTTCACCTTGAAAAGATCCCCTCTCGGTTGTGCTTTCACTCCACTCCATTTTGGATTCTCTGATGTGTAAATCTGAATACAGGATGTAGCCATAAACCTCTGACTCTCACAACCACGCTTGCAAATTTCAGCTATCAAAACTGAGTGGCTGCCACGAGAAAAGCACAACTCTTTTTCGCTTTTGAATCTGAACTTCCAAACAACCGAGACGTGATCGGCAAGGGCTCTTCTGCCTTTTCATCTTCAAAGGCATGCTATTAATAATCTCCATAAATAATAACAGGTTGCCAGGAGTGTGACGTGGATGAGAATGTCACAGTATCTGCCCCCGAACACTTTGTCTGTCTCACAGGGCACGGCGTATAAACCCTGAACTCACTCATCACTAAACTGCCCATAGATAAAATATAATAGGATCCATCCAGTTATGCAGTACATTTTCATTGCCTCTATCTTAAAACGCACATTTAAGTGAACGTGGAGTCGAATTTTATGTTGTAGCCATGGTTAAGATATTCTAAAATGAAAAAGAAGTTATTGACACATGTTTTTTCCCTTTCTCCAATGAAAAAGTTTCAAATGTATTTACTCTTTCAGAGTTCATAAGGTGCCGCATAACAGGAATGACCTAATGATAGTTTTACTAATAGAGAGGTCTTGAGTGGAATTAGTCATCTGACTAGCATTCTTAATAAAGATTCTTCCAAGAAAATGATTAACAGTAGGGTTCAAGGCGTACTGGAGAAGACTGATCTCCAGGAATAGTCTTTCTAGGAATGTCAATGTTGAGTCAGGCTACTTTTTCTTCATCTCAAGCCATTTCTTTTGCATCTCTCCTTCTGCCCCACTTTACTGGGTCTGTCACTGCATTCATTTGAGTGTAGTTTCTGGCTCTGTTCATCTCCAGTGTGATAAATTAAGAAACTGTGTCCAAGTTGCCTCTTTGCAATTAATTGGCACTAATAGATTTGTGGATAATATTAGTCACCATTCTATCTCTCTAACTACCTCTCACATTCTACCCTCTTCAGAAATTATAAAGTGCTCCCCTCCCTTCGTTCTTTCAGTGCACATGAAAAATGTACACATGTAAGTGTAGATGACCTGGGGAAATTACTGGTGTGCTTCACACGAACATGCAAGATCCCCATCTATCTCTTCTCCTCTGCTATTAGACACTTAATCTGTCATCATGTCAGCTTTTTTCTCTCATAGCAAGATCGCTTGACACACAGCAGATTTTACCAGTTTAAGATCAGATATGTGGGATGAAATGATAGCTTAACATATTGTGGTGCAGGGCTGTCACCACAACAACCACAATGACATACTGCTGGGTGAATTTGAGCTGATGTCACATAGTACTTTTGGTTTCCATCATTGACATCTCAGAATATACTGTTTTTTTTTTTTTTACACTTTAAATAATTTTTATATTTTTATATATATTTTATAAAACGTAAATAGGATTAGATACTTTATTTTAAAATATAGTTAATATGTAGTAAAATTTGTAAATGTAACTTGAAAACAATTGTTTATATTTTATTTTTCATAAAAAATGTTTTTAATTTTTTTTATAGTTGTTATATATTTTATAAAATGTAAACAGTAATGATTAAATAAGTTATTTTTGTAAATGCAACTTGAAATCAATTTTATGTATTTTTATATTTCATTTATATTTTTATTTTTTAATTAAGTAATAACACAGAATTAATTTAATTTAAAGAATTTAATTATTTAATATGAATAGTGAAATTTGTTAATGTAACAGTAGCAGTTTTTATGTATTTTATATATTGTTTATATTTTTGATAAAATGTTAATAATTACATTTAAAATATTTAAATAAAATTTGTGAATGTAACATTAAAGGTTGCTTTTATATTTTATATATATATATATATATATATTTTTTTTTTTATTTGTACTAAATGTATATCATTACATTTAAATAATTTAACTTAAATTATTAAAATATATTATACAGTGACATTTGTAAATGTAACCAAAGTAGTTTTTGTTATATATATTTTTTTATATATTTTTATAAAACGTTTGATTACATTTAAATAATTTCTTTTAAATACCTTAAATATTTAATATATAGTGAAATGTAAATAATTACATTTAAATAAAAACATATTTTTAATATATAGTGAAATTTGTAAACGTAACATGAAAACAGAACACACACAAACACACACTCACACACACACACACACACACACGCACACGCACACGCACACACACACACACACACACGCACACGCACACACACACACACACACACACACACACACACACACACGTGTTCGTTTTTGTGAAAAGTGGGGACATCCCATAGGCGTAATGGTTTTTATACTGTACAAACTGTATGTGCTATTGCCCTACACCAAACCTACACCTAAACCTACCCCTTACAGGAAACTTTGTGCTATTTCAGATTTTCAATACACTCCATTCTGTGTGATTTATAAGCGTTTTGAAAAGTGGGGACATGAGGTAATGTCCTGAAAAGTCACCTTCTCCCTGTAATACCTATGTCATACCTTTGTCATTATACAAATCTATGTCCTGACTTTTCACAAAAACACGTACACACACACACACACACACACACACAAAGTTCAACTAAACTGTACATTTACAGGCCTAACTGTTACAGGGCAAGACCAGAGACATCTAGGCCCTGTTTACACTTATTTTTAACACCATTCGCAGGTGAGCCGTTCACAAGTCATCAGGTGATACAAACCATTCACACCTGGTATTACCATGTGACTCAAAAGCATCTCCTGTGACCCCTTGTGATCAGATTTCATCCAGGGGATTTCATGAGCGCATACATCACGTGCTATGTCAGTGTGCTAAAACAAGTTGATAAAACACAAAATGCCAGCACAAAACGTTTTGGACCTCGTTTTACCACTGTCCACCGATCAGATCACCCAAGACGGATGTTAATGCCAGGTGTAAACGGAGCCCTAGAGCTCCAGGAGTCTTCAATGTGCCTAATCAGAGTCAATGTGCCCACCTCCCATCCCCCAAATGTAATGGGCTATATTAATCCCTGCCTCTCTGCCTGTACTGAGGGGTAGCAGGGGCTTTGCCTTATAATAGCGGCCATCCATCACTGATGTGTGCGCTTTGTGTCAATAGATGTGAGGGAATACTACTATCTTCACACCAAAAGATAACACTGAGAGCACAGTGGGGAAAAAGAAGAGATGTTTCTTAAATGTTCTGAGAGGAATAAAGACATATTGAATGGCCTCAAAATAGAAGAAAAGCACAGGTTAAGAGTGGATGCGGGTTGTATGAATGTGCAGTATTTTATTGCAGTTCCATGTCTTGTGTTTCTGAAAATGAAAAGGAGGATTATTTTGCTGAGAACTGAAAGCACTTCAGAAATAATACAGAGTAAGCAGCCGTTGAACAACTGGGGCCAATTTAGCTTCCAGAAAGGCTTTTTCCGTTTAAGAACATCTGTTACAAAGGTATATTGAAAAACACTGTTTTTTTTTAAAGACTAGGAAACAAGAAATGAGATTAAGGGCCTTCTAAATATAAGTTGTATAAATATAAGATCTTAGCTCTTCCACAACATCTAAGGTTCCAGGAAAAGTGGGCTGTGTTATTCTAGAAATACTTGATATTCTGAGCAAATGCTTGGAACTATATACAGTATTTCATTTCATGACATTGACTTGCTATGTCATTCTGGCAGAACCTCCTTTCCTCATAAATAAATGTGCGGCTGTTGAGATTATGTGATAAGACAGAATGACTGACATTTGTAGAATATAGAGGGGGAAGACACTTAAAAGGCAAAGGAAGATCTTTGATATGGTGTGGTGGAAAAAAGCGATCTATATGTGCATATTTTAAGGTCATGCATAGAATATATATCACCAGACCTATATTCATATTCCTTTATCTGGAAATGCCAAACAAACTATTATTTAATTATAATTGGGGAAGTAACAAATGCAAATTTAATTTGGTCTGGAGGATATACATTATTGAGAATGTCTGAATGAAATTTACTTTTAATCTGAAGGTAGCGAGGAGGACAAAATTGTATTTCTTCTTGCTGTCAACATTGCTTTTTTACATAAGTTCTTCAAACCGTCTGTGAGGTTGCATGAGATGAACAAAAACACTACAGTTTAAGGTCAAGTAAGATTTTTTTATGTTTTTGAAAGAAATCTCTTAAGGCTGCGTTTATTGAACAAAAATACACAAAATAGCAATACTGTGAAATATTATTGCAATTTAAAATTGAACAGTTTTCTATTTTAATATTTTAGTATTTCTGTGATAACAAACCTGAAATTTTTAACAGCATTACTCCAGTCTTGAGCATCACATGATCCTTCAGAAATCATTATATGCTGGTTTTGTGCTCAAAAAACATTTCTTCTTATTATTGAATGGTGACATATTTTTTGGGGAAACAGCGGTGCACTTTTTTCAAAAGATCAAAAGAACAGCATTTATTTGAAATAGAATTATTTTGTTAATTATAAATGTCTTTAATATCATCTCTGATCAGGTGAATAAAATGATCTTACTGACCCTAAACTTTCAAACAGTATTGTAAATATTCAGCCATTTTATGTACACTTAAAAAATCACTGACATTATGTTGGGTAGATGTGCAGCAGAAAAAAATATTGTGATTTAAGCTAAATCCCATAAAAAAGAAGAGCAAAGAGCACCTCAGTGTAATGAATTCTCTTTGCTTGGCTAGGTTTGCAGCAAGCAGCCTCTCAGCACCTCAGAGCTGTGTCTCAGTCAGGTTCATCAGGTTCGTTTCAGGCTCATTAGGGACAGTTGATGGGAGCATGGCTCTTTGGACGTGGAGGTTGAATGTAGAGGTGCCTGTACAGAAAGAGAACTGCACACTCACACACAGTATCTCAGAATGATGTGTACTTGACTAGGACTGTAAGGGACTCTGAGAACTTGAGGTCTTTTCTATGTTTAAAAATGATGACTAATGATGCATAGTTTAGTGGTTATAAGCTGTGACCCTTTTAGACCTGATTTTTTATTATTTTTTTAAAGGTAATTGCTTTTTATCTCACAAATCTGAGTTTAAATCTAACTTTATATTTAACAGTTCTGAGCTTGTATCTCGCAATTCTTAGAAAAAAAATTACAAGATATAAACTTGAGATATATACAGTATATATATATATATATATATATATATATATATATATATATATATATATATATATATATATATATATATATTAATATAAACATTGATATAAACATGCAATTCTGAGACAAAACAGGACTGCAAGGTCCTATACTCAGAATTCATTGAAAAGGGCAAATTAGGAGATTTAAGCTTGTAATTCTGAGAAAAAAATGTCAAATTCTGAAATATAAACTTAGAATTGTGAGATGTAAACTCCGAAATCCAGGAGAAAATTCAGAATTGTGAGATAAAAAGTCACTCTTTAAAATTTGCTCTTTTGCTTTTTAGCAAATTCACATTTATTCTAGCTTAACACTGAAAACAGTTTGGTGTAAAAAATAATTTTCACTTAGATATTGCTAGTAAATTCTACAAATAATTACAGAGAAACAGCAAGTAACACATTCTATTAAGCTTTATTTATTTATTTTGTTTTGTGAAATGTACTCAAATACTCTTTCATTTACTTCAAAAATATATTTTTTTCCATTGTATTTTGGTATGTTATGTCCACTTTTAATGATCCAATCAAATCCTGACCTTTAAAATCAAGTCCTGCCCTATATTTTTTTTTATAATTTAATATCACATTATGCATACAAAACAGTGTGTAAGTGCAATTGTCAACTTTAAAGTAAAACATGTTTAAAAATCAGCAGACAGCAGTGATAGTTGTGTGTATAATTGAGTGTGAAATTCACATCACTTTAAGACTGCATTTATGTGCTGCTTTGTAATCGAAAAGGGCTTTGTAATCATCGCATTATTCACTCCAACAGCCATGGGGAGCACGACTCCCTTGGTGTTTTTTAAAAAACGCAAGGAAAGAGCTCTTCACATTTCACTCCAATTTTGTTAAATACTGCGTTTCAACGGCAATAACCCCCATCCCCCACCCCCCGTACTCATTCGTGTGCCGTCTCACCGTTCATTAAACGCCGAGGGAGTGTGAGTGCTCTTAATGGATGTTGACGTGGTGCCTCAGATAAAGTGCAAGCTGTGGATCTTGTTACGTGCAGGTTGTTCTGAATAAGCCCACCTGCAACCTCAACTTTAGCCTCAGTGTTTGTCATGCTCGGGCTCAGTGCACCTCTCTCCCGCCGCACCAGGTAATTAACTGGAATGTCAACACGAGATGAACTGCTGTGAAATAATAGCTTCTTTTATCCAAGAGTCGTGATCATTATCTTTGTATTTTTTTTCTTTCCCTACACATCTCCAGCACTGTCATCCACCCCTCAACCCCGGCCCCTCCTCACCATTGTCTTATTTGTTCACAATTGATGACATCCTCTACTTACCTTTAAATTAGTCTGCCCTCAGGATGAAGTGTTCTGAAGAGGCTTGCCAAGGAAAGGAGAACTTCAATTTTCAAGTAGCTGTGAGCAGTTTGCGAGTAAACCCGTGACAGCTTACTAATTCAGGGGTTTTTGGTAACAGCTGAAGATTCAAGGCTGCACTGTAAAATTTCACAGAAAGAAATGTTGAGTGTTAAGGAGGAAATCTTTTCTTAACTACCTGAAACCTTGTTTGAGCTGAATTTCTCTTAAAGGAATAGTTCACCTTATGTCGTTCCAAACCTGTCTGACTTTCTTTCTTTCGTGTAACACAAAAGGCATTCTTTTCCATCCAATAACAATGAATGGGGACTGAAGACTTTAAGCTTCAAAACAGCACCTGAAAGTATCATAAAAGAAGTCATTTTGACTCATGCACGATATTCCAGGTCATCTGAAGCTATGTGAAATCTTCATGTAGGAAACGGAGTGGAATTAAAATCATTATTCACTAATCTTACTAACTAATGAGCTAATGAGTCAAAGACATATAAGACCCATATGGATATGTCTTTTTTTTTTCTTATGAATTAAGAACTTAATTATTTGATATTTTAAAGGTGGGACAATATATATATATATATTTTTTTTTTTTTAATAACTAATTGTTATTGCCTTACTTACCCAGTTGATTGATTACACTGATAATTACAAACATTTTTGTATTACAAGTTTTCTAAAATGTTAGGTTTAAATATGCAAATGAGGCATTATTTAATGAAATATGTGCTAATTTGCATACATTTGCTAATTTTTTTGTTTGTTTGTTTGTTTGTTTTTAGAGGGAATACTTTGTCACTCCATAATTCAGAAAATACTTAGAACAGACCGAAAATAACACATTTTGATAATTTTGGGGGGAATAAAACGTATATAATCAACCAAATTATATATGAACAAATCCCTCTGTAAAAACCTTCAGGATACAGACAGGAATAGAAATGTAAAGTTTGGTGTGTGTAAGTGCTACTAGAGTGGAGATTTATTGCTCAGTGTACGAGAAAAAAACTCATTTTAAGAAAACGGCCTTTAAAAATATGTATTGTAAATGAAAACACTTAACAGTATCTTTTGGATATTTTCTTTCCATTAGTCTGAAAAAACACTATGAAAACCAAAAAGCTCAAAATCTCAAACTTGACAGGTGCATGAAAAAACCTGCAGTGTTTTTGCCTGCAGTGTCTCCCCTTAATCTAAACTGTGATCAATGGGAAAGTACTTTATACAAGCATTCATCAACAAAATATAGTTGTTGTTTTTTTTTTCTAATTGTGTTTCCTCACTGAAGAAACAGTGGTGTAGAAACAATTTTCACTCAAAAATTTCCAATTAAAAAATGACAACGATCTGACATGAATGATTCATGGATGTGAATAATGACTTCAAATAAACTAAATTTTGGTCTTTTCCTTAATCAAATTAAGACACAAGTCATATAGACACCTTTAGTGGTGCTTTTGTGTTATTTTTAAAGCTTGAAATCTCCAGTCCCTGTGCACTGTAATTGCAAGGCGAACAGTCTTAGAAACGTCTCCTTTTGTGTTCCACAGAACCAATGATGACAAGAATGTAATTTTTGAGTGAACTGTTCTTTTAGAGTAATTGCATGCTCAACACCATGGGAAAGCAGCTCAGCTCTTGTTGCTCTAAAAATGGCTGCTCAGTTATAAGCAAGATTGTACTTCTGACTCTAACAAAGACCTGGACTGATTCCAGCCCTTATAAGTCTGTAAAACTAGGTCAAACATTCTCTCCACACAATTTAACAATACAACTCAGGTAGTGGTTTGGATTTAATAAAATGAGTATGTTTATTATTTATACACCTTACCCATTTTTGTAGCAAGATAATAAAGCAACTTTGTCTGATTGATGCCTTTCATCTTGCCCTTTGCCACCACATATGCATGAGGCCTGTAGCTATGACATGAAATCGGCTCCAGTAATCGATAGTTTGAAAAGGGCACACACACAAGCACAGAAATCTATGTCCACCCTCACCTTGTCGAGCCTTCCTGTGGTGTCAAGACAGAAAAAAAAAAAAACTCTCCCTCAGGCAGTGCAATCCATCAACACAGGGCCTGGCCTTCAGACTAAACACACTCTCATTATAGTGGGTCAGGGCCCCACGAGAACCCCTGAATACATGTTTACTATTACTGCAACAGCAAGCAAGTGCACCGTACATACCAGTGCTCAGTTTTATGCTGCTTCTTTTAGGGATGGTTCATCAATGGCCCAACAGCCAACTAGTTGATTAGTCAGCTCGAGTAGTTTATTTAGATTTCCCTTGAATACATTTTTTTTTTTTTTTTTTTGTAGTTTTGGTGCTTTAATTAACATGCTGACATGTTTTTTAAAAAACACATCTGCATTCTGTTCTGATTCATTGCATTTAAGCTGTTTTTTAATGCAAAAATGCATTTTGTGTAAATGCCCCCTAAGAATGTGTTCAGTCGTTGTCAGATGGGCCTAAAACCAGTCCATTTATGCAGCTCTAACTTTAACCCTATAAAGCCTACCGTATCATATTTGATACACAAATTAAAAACATGATCAAAACTTTTCTGATTAAACTTTTGTACAAAATAGTACATACCTTTTAATTAATAGTTAATACTTTTTAGCAAGTAAAATGACTTTTGATATAATTCTACAAATGTCCACTTTCAGGTTGTGGTACACGTCTTTTTAGTAACATAAGAATAGCTTTTATATTGTTAATATTTCAAGATGAACAGACTGAAGCAACTTAGGTTTACTTGATTATCCATAAATCATTTATTAGGAAAACATGTTAAAACTTGAGTATTAAATATGACACATCAGGCTTTTGAGGAACATTTATTTATACATCCCTCAATAATCATTATATTGCATTGCATTATAAATATGTTTTGCCCTCCACAATGATCTTGATTTGATCAATGATTTGATCTTAAAATTAAGCACTTAAATATTGTCTTTCTAAGACTTAATATTAGAAGATATAGGGAGTGACAACTGATATTTATATCCATTTTATGTAAGCAGACTGCTATAGTATTATTAAAAATAACAGCAGTTTAAAAATTATTAGAATTTCATCTTAAATTTTGGCCATATAAATATCAGCAACTGCACTAAAATGCATGTTTTTTCTTAGCTTGGGCCTCTGAATAAAAGTGAGGTGTTTTTCCTCCTCGAGTATGAGCGCCATATTACCCTGTATCATATTATATGAGCCATAAAACCCTTATCAAATTTGATATGAATATTTTTTTGTCATTTATTATAATTTATATTATTATTGTTAGTTATATTTGTATCTAGGTCAAATAATCTGTTACCAAAACAAAACAAAAAATATATTTTATGACTATTATTTTATATGTCGGCCTTTATAGGGTTAAAACTGACCAGTTGCCTTCTCTTTCAGGTGACCCACCATCTAGTTGACTTTGAGCACATGTAGTTTTGCACATTCTTTGCTTGTTTATGCATTATTATAAAACAAGTTTTGTTAGACGACTGATGCCAACTGCTTGATTTTATACTGCTTGACAATACAACACCATTAACATGCAGGTTTTAAAATAAATTGAGTTGGTAACTTTTTTTCAAAGTCAATAGTACTGTAACTTGAGAAATGTAAGTTGTTTTTGGCATTTACCTCAGTACTTTCATCATTTTGACACGGAGGCACTGAAGAGAGTGTTGTGAAATCCTGTAAATAACTTCAACAGCCACCTCCAATTCACAGAGATGTTTTTGTAAGAATACTAGAACAAGGTTACGGTGTTGGAGTGTAATCTGCCATTGCATTTGCTGCATTGACAACATCTAACACAAGCACACACCAGCGTGTTAAGTATTCTCTGTTTATCTTCTCGTGAAGTCACTCCTGTCTGCCAAGCATCAGACCTTGAAAGTGTGGAGACATGGGGTCAATTGCATTACAGTATGTATTCCACTTCAGAGGCTCCTTATCTAACCCTGATAACAAAATATTTAACCCTCCCCAAATCACAGCAACAGTGGTATTTTCACTAGAGGGTGAAGAAAAAATGTTTTGGAAACAACAGAATTAGATCAAATATCATCAATTGTGGAAATGTCCATAAAATAAAGAACAAAATGACAGAAAAAGGCTTCCTCTAGACATCTTTGAAAAATCATTTCATACAACATTTTTAGTGTGCGGGCTACTGCTGACTTCCATATCTTGTTAACAGCTTGAAAGTAAAGACCTGTTTAGTTTCTAACTAAACAGAGAGAATTGTTTAACCAGGGGTTTTCAAACTGGGGCCTGCAAGATTGCTGGAGTTCTGTGAAAAATGTATACTATAAATCTAACATTAATGGTTGACAGAAAAAATACACTGTTTACTTAAGTATTGCATTTACTGTATAGTATCGCACAATGTTATGTTTTATATTCATACACTGTAAAACATTTCAAGCGGTTTCAACTAATTATTATTTAGTAACTAGTTCCACAGAAATTTTACGTTCAGTCAATTTCTGACTTCAAAGTGTTATCTGAATTGTTATTTTTTAGTTGGCTCAACCTTTAGTGAACTAGTTTTATAGTCCATTCAGCTAAAAAGTTTTAATTGATGAAACATTTAGAAGACTACAGCAGGTTATGTCAATTAAAATTTAACCGTTTACTCTATGTGTTTTATATGTTACCTCAACTAAGATTTATTATTTGGGCATCATAAGAAATTGCTGGGGAACTACATAAACATATATTTTTATAGTTTAACAAAATTATTAACTGGTGTTTATAAATCACTAAAAACACACACATTACAACACATAATAGCTTTTATTTAATAATCTCCATTTATAACATTTTTCATACAAACTAAACATACAGGAATGAAGAAAAAAATTCATCTACATCTTGGATGGCCTAAGGGTCAGTAAATTAACAACAAATTTTCATTTGTGGGTGAACTATCCCTTTAAAGCTCCAGTTGACAAACATTACATCTGTAATACAACTGCAAAATTCAGTTTAAACTTTGTTTAATGAACTAAGAAAAAACTAAACAAGCTAAACAAAATGTTAGAAAACAAACATTTACAAATATTATTACTGTTCACAATTACATCTTTAAAATGAGGCAGAAGTCAAAAAAAAAAGAACCAGGTGTTACAGTATATAAAATCAAATCAAGTCACCTTTCTTTACATAGCGCTTCATACAATACTGATTGTGTCAAAGCAGCTTTACAGAGTCAAACAGGAAAATAGTTTGCCAGTAATGCAAGAGGACATTAACAAGTCATTTTTCCAGTTAAAGTCAGTTCATTGGTGATTCAGTGTTGACATCATCCAGTTTAGCTCTCTTCCAATAATGTCTGTGCAATCAGCCAAGCGTCCCCAAATAAGCAAGCAAAAGGCGACAGCGGCAAGGACCAAAACTCCATCGGTGACAGAAATTGAGTAGAAAACCTTGGGAGCAACCAGGCACAGTCGGGGGCAGTTCTCCTCTGGCCAGCAAGGCGTGGTTTAATTCTAGGCTGCAACACAGGTCAGATTGAGCAGAGGACTTGTCTGGTTCTCGTGGTCTTCTCCCGATGACTGACAGGGTCTTCAGAGGGGATATGTCTCTGGAGCTCATCTAGCTGACATGGTCTCCGCTGACATTCAGGGCTGTAGAGGTCATCTCTAGGTGATGATCCACCATCTGATCTGGATACAGACTGGGTGGCTACATTCACCTCGGAATAAGAATGAAACAGACTAATATTAGCGTAGATGCCACCGAGAACAGTAAAGCACATTATAATTGTAGTAAAATCTCTAAACATTTACACATATTACCTGGAATGAAAACAATAAACTCCTAGTCTTGAAAGTACACACAGTATGTAGTTGCAGTGGAGTGGTCTGGTCACAAGCCAGTGTTTGGTGCTTTGGAAGAACTGACTGGGTTGCATCTGAAATCTTGCAACGATGACAAAGCACCAATGAAACCTTTGGCCACACCCTGATGGAGAAAGAAAAGTATTTTAAGTTCAAAAAATGAAATGATGCCTTTTAAATCATTTACAATGTATCAATATTAGTAATTTTTTTTATTTTATTTTTTTTTTTTGCCACAAATCCATTACACAATCCATTGCACAACAGGGAGCATTGATGTTGACTGGATTTGTAATAGAACATGAAATAGCATAAGAATAATATCAAAATATAACGGTCCTGTCTGTTGTTGATAAATACCAGTGATGACATTTTACAAATTGATTGATCAGTTGTCCCAGTGTTTACTGAGCCACGGTCTTCCCCAGTGCACTACCTAGTGATTCACTACCTAGGGAACTGACTGAGACGCTTTGAACGTCCGTGTGAAACGATTCAGTTGTTCATTTTCATTCGGAACGACGAACTTCTCTTCCGAAGCGCCATTCACGAGAAACGCTGTGTGTAACGTTAATCCGCCCTGTTTGAAAAGAGCAACATTTCACCATGGCTTGTTGTTAGTCACATTTAATGTCGTCTTTTTACTTCACAAGACAACTGCAAAAGTTTACACAAGCAAAAACCCATTCAACAAGCCCATGTTAACTTCAAATGAGTGCATTAGTGTGGTTTACATTTAGTTACATGTTTCATAGATTTCAGTTAACGTTAGTCGTATTAAGCATAATTTAAAGATCGCGCGATCTCTTCATTATCTTTTCACGTCACGGAAACAAAAATATCATACAATACGCCAAAATTAGCTATAATTCATTATACTAACACAACTTTTGACATTAAGTGTTTTATGGAATAAACAAGGTGAAAGACCACATTCCCTTAAATTTCCCTCAGACATATCATACAATGCTTATTTGATGGTTTTATATATGTTGTACGTCTGTGTATAAATATATATGTTTTAAATAAAACATTTACACCTTTTACATAAAGGTTTTGATACATTCAGTGCCACTTGACTTAACGTTACCTGACACCTGAACTTGACATACACTGTCTTATATCCACTTTTCTTCGGATATACAACTCATAAAGCACTTTCTAAATGTCCACTCAAAAAAAATCGAATATGTTGCATGATTTTCTCGTTAAATTTAGTCTAAAAAAAAAATAACATTTATTTAGTGGCTCTTACTTGAAGCGTGAACTTGACAAGATGGCGGCGCTGTTTCTCCCGCGAAGACACTCAGGCGCGTGCACGTGCAGAATGATCTCAGTGTTGGCTGGATTTGTTTTTATTAGTTTAGTCAACATTTAGCATTCTGAATGGATTTGAAAATAACCATTCATTTAATGTTTTAATATATATTTGTGCAGATTTAATATAATATGTCTTCTCAACTAAGCCCAAGCAATAAAATTAGTTCAACTTAAATATTTTTGCCCTTCCATCATTTTGTTAATTGGATTTTTTATTTATTTTATTTATTTTTTTTTTTACTGTGTAGATTAATGGATACATGAAAATATATAGAAGGGGATTCCTTGAAAAGTCATTTATTTGAGGGTCCTTGGCATCAAAAATATGAAAACCCCTGGTTTAACCATTCAATAAAATACAGTTCTGTTCAAATGTTTGGAGTTGGAAAGATTTTCCCGAAAGAAGTCTCTCATGCTCATCAAGACTGCACGTATTGATAAAAAATACATTAAAAACATTGTGAAATATTATGCATACAGCTATTTTAAAATATATTATATTCCTGTGATGGTAAAGCTGAATTTTCAGCATCATTACTCCAGTCTTCAGCGTCACATAGGATCCTTCAGAAATCATTTTAATATGCTGATTTGGTGCTTATTATAAATATTGGAAACAATTGTGCTGCTTAATGTTTTTGTTTAAACTGATACTTTTTTCTGGATTGTTTGATGAATAGAAAGTTCAAAAGAGCAGCATTTATTTGAAACAAATCTTTTGTAACAAATAAATATTAAACATTTTTATATAAATATTAATATTTTGATCAGTTTAATTCATAATTTCTGAATAAAATTATTAATTTATTTTAAAAAAAGAAATCATATTGACCCAGTATATTTAAACTAAATATTTCCAACCAACCTGCAGCTTTACAAGAGAAAAAAAAACAAAAAAAACAAAGTGTTGCAAAACAATCGCAACAGTTCGCTTCCACGCCTACTCAACAGTGCTTTGAGTTCACACATCTAACAGCAGCCGTTAGGTAAGCTACGGCCCCTAAAACCAAAGCTAGCCATCGCATTCCCATCAATGGCCAGGATGCTAGGCTTATTAACTCATTTATGTGAATGTGGCACTCCACCCATTGCAAGTGTCCCTCCAACCCTACAGTCACCTAATCTGATTTTGGCCTTTTGTGTGCAGTTGAGATTGACGGCATATTGAATGAGCCCATCCAGGGGCCATTCAGAAGGTATACGTCCCTGCATCTTCAATATCAGATAGCTCCTAGTCAGGACTGCCTATCGATCCATTGCTTTAGCACTTCTCTAGCGGGTGAGTGGCAGCTCCTAGTCTAAGAAAGATAAACACCATGGAGGAGATGAGTCATTCCTGTCTGGTGTGCTCTTCTCTGTCTCTCTAACATCTTCTCTTCACCTCTTCTCTCCACCAGGTCCATTTTACCACTGTACAAGCCTCATCTAATTTACTGTAATGCACCACTGCTCTGAGAGCAGGAGGGTGTTATTATAAAAATAAAATGGGAAATGGGTGCAGTAAGAATTCTTGAATGTTCCTGGCTTGAATAAACTTAAAGGAATATTCAAGGTTATACTCATTCAACACCATTTGTAGCATAATGTTGATTATCACGGAAAATTGTTTCACTTCATCCCTCATTTTCTTTACAAAAAGGCTAAAAATGAGGTTACAGTGGGGCACTTATAATGGAAGTGAATGAGGCCAATTTTTGGAGGATTTAAAAGCTGAAATGTGAAGCATATTATTTTATAAAACCACTTACATTAATTCCTCTGTTAAAAGTTGAACTATAAAAGCTGTTCTAGTAATTTTTTTGTAGTTTTAAGGTTTATGGTGTTACATTGTCATGGCAACAAAGTTGTAAATTTGGATATATCTTTGCACGGAAATGGATAGTAAGCAATTTTCACACTATAATCATGTTAACGTGCATTTTGTACACGTCTTGTGTCTATACTAAGCAACTTAATGTTAACCCGACTGGCCCCATTCACTTCCATTAGAAGTGCATCACTGTAACCCAGATTTCTTTTTCTTTTTTTAAACAAGTTGAAATTATTGTTCGCATGATGGATGAAGTAGATAATAAGCTCATTTTGTTCCTTTCGTACATTATCAGCATGTCAACCTTTGGTAACTCCAGGTCTTGGGGCGACATTGTCAGATTTAAATTAGACTATACAAAGTAGCTGAAAAGGCAGCAGAATATTATGATCCATGGCTCAGAGTTGGAAAGACATGTGGCTTGTGGCAGACAGCCCTCGGAAGCAGCCAGTCTCAGCGGGAAGACGTGACGGGAGGGAAGGGGGTGGTCTGGTCTGTAGGAGACGCTGCCCGTGAAAATTAATCTTAGGCTGTATCTCAATATCTCAATGCAAAACTGCCCAGCAAAATCCTCTCACTGCATTTCTAATGTGTTACCGTGTGAGTCTGAGGTGGGGGACGAAGTGATGTGTGGGGGCAGGGCAGGACTGATTCAAAGGGGTAAATGATTGCCCTCTAGGGGAAGGAGAAATGAGAGAACGGCGGAGAGGTTTATCAGAGATGGAGCTGGCTGTCAGCCAGAGCTGTGGTATAGGGTGGTCTACAGAGAAAGAGAGAGAGAGTCGCTCACCTCCTTGACACAGCAAATCTTTGCATTCCGTCTCCTGTCTGCTGTCTGGACACATCATATTATACAGAGAAATATGCAAGGTAAATATGTAGGTTAAGACGACCGAGTTGTATATAACATCATTATTCTATTATGAGCTCAGACTTCAGAGTAACAACCTACATACATTTTCCTTGCATAATATAAAGTAAGTGGGACAGGGGGTATAATCAACACCAGCACTGACATTACATTGTGAAAATGTGAATCGTTGAATAAAGTCTGCAAGGATGTTGAGAAGTGTGCATGTGCCTCCAACATATTTTTCTACTTACAAAAAAGGAAGAAAAAAAATGAGAAATGAGTTTTACTGACCCTAAATTTTAGTGTATTAATCTGAATATTTACAACCAACCTGCACAGACAAAAAGAAATAAGTGTTGCACAACACTGTCAAGATGTGAATGTAAATGTAGTGTTCAAAAAATCTTAACTGAGGGAGTCCCATTTTGTTTATTGCATTAAAAAAAAAAATAGTTAATTAAGTACTTTTTTCCCCAAAGTCTTATTAGTGATCTAAAATTATTTTTCTGTGGGAAAATTTTAATCACTGTGAAGTTTGCAGACTGTCATCTTAAAAACCTGATTAGATTTAGGTTTTCAGATTATTATTATCATTCTGTACTAGTTGCACTAGTATTAACAGGTATTTTTATAAGTAATGCTTAAGTAGTTTGTGCATGACAAGGACATGCTCTGATCTTTTAAATACAGATACACTAAATGTTTATCCTCTCACTTTATCTCTGTCCCCTGGTGTGTCGCACTGAACGAACCCGGTGTCCATTCAATATGCCTGTCTCGCACACGTAATGAAAATCCCTCCCACAGGCGTGCACATGAATGCAATCTTGGGCTGTGTACAGAGGCAGGATGGCAACAAGGCATGTCCGAATCCAGTGTCTGCATAGCATGCTGTCTAGTAAGATGCCTTCATCTGGTTAGTTTTTGATGGCAACATCATTCACTATTATATATCACAATCCTGTATATGCAGGAAAGAATGAAAAGCATTAGATGGAGCATTCAGTTCATTTATAAATGCACAGTACAATTTGTACTGAGAACACAAGCAAATAAGCATAGTCTTCACTTATTTGTTTGGTTAATTGACTTGAATTTGTTTTAGATCAGTAAATATGACATTGTAATGCAATAGTAGGAAGTCTGTTCTCTTAACATGCAGCATTTTGGTTCTGAAGGCACGATTTAAATCACTGCCTGGGCAAGGTCTGGTTGGACGCGAAGGGTTAATGTCTAGGTTTGTGGGCGGAGCCGCGGCACGCTATTGGATAATTATTCGTGACGCAATCGATATGAGAAACCTAGGAACTAGTTAAGAAGGCAGTCGGTAACTTTGAAAAGAGGTTTGTCTTAGAGTGCGGCAGCTGCGAGTCTATCAAGGGAGAAAAGTATCTTTGACCATGGTGCAGCAGACGGAGCACAGCGAGACGGAGAGCAGCATGTCGCGAGAGACCACAGACACCGAGGAGAGCGAACTGATGGCGTGCAGCCCGGTGCCACCGAAACCGGACTGGTGCAAGACAGCCACCGGCCACATTAAACGACCCATGAATGCTTTTATGGTGTGGTCCAAGATCGAGAGGAGAAAAATCATGGAACAGTCACCGGACATGCACAATGCCGAGATCTCCAAAAGACTGGGGAAGCGGTGGAAAATGCTGAAGGACAGTGAAAAGATTCCCTTTATCCGCGAAGCCGAGCGGCTCCGGCTCCAACACATGGCTGACTACCCCGACTACAAATACAGACCCAAGAAAAAACCAAAGCTCGACACAAGTTCTTCGAAACCAGCGGTGCAGTCGCCGGAGAAACTCGGCAAAAGTGTCAAAGCTGCAGGGAAGAGGTGCGCGAAACTCAAGCCGAGCAAACCGGGGAACATTACCGCGAGAGCTTCTTCTCAAGACTGCAGGTTCAACTATGTTTTCACAAACTTAAAAGTGACCAAGTCTATCAAAAGGGAACTTACTGACGACGAAGATGACGATGACGACGACGACGACGAGGAGGAGGAGGAGGATGACTACGAGGAAGAGGAGCACATCAGGCTGCACAACGTCCCCGCGAGCCCCACGCTGAGCTCCGCCGCGGAGTCCGAGGGCGCCAGCATGTACGAGGAGTCCAGACACACGGGCGCGATTCCCGACAGCAGACTGTTTTACAACTTCAAGAACATTACCAAGCAGAGCGCAGCTTACCCTGCCTCGGTGTCACCAGCATCCTCTTTCAGGTCCGTCTCTTCTTCGTCCAGCAGCTCCAGCGAGGACTCCGATGACTTGCTGGTGGACTTCAGTTTGAACTTAGCGGCGGGCTCTCACTCGACGGATTTGAGCAACACTTCAGGAAACCTTTGTCTCTCTCTGGTGGATAAAGATTTGGACTCTTTCAGCGAGGGCAGCCTCGGTTCTCACTTCGAGTTCCCGGACTATTGCACTCCCGAGCTCAGTGAGATGATTGCGGGAGACTGGCTGGAGGCGAACTTTTCAGACCTGGTTTTCACTTACTAACTGACAAACTCCTCCAGAACCAAGGAGGCATCTCGCATCTTCAGGTTATTTTTTGACTCTGCCTCCGTGGTTGTCCCGGTTAAGACGGCGGAACCAGCGTTTCGAGATTTGTAATGTAGAAAAAAAGTGACAACATGGTCAACATTGACTGGGCTGTGTGTGTATGGCAAGCGCTTTTAACATGTATTCCTTAAAACTACATCGCTTCTACTTTTATCTGACAAGCAGTTGTTTTTATCCTTGTAAGCCATTAGTTGTTTTTTTGTTTTTTCAGTTCACTGTGAATTTTGTCTTTGCTGCTAGTCACTATGCCAGTAGTAACAATCTACTATTCCATTCCAAAAGGTATTAGTATAGGATAATGACTAGTAGGAATAATGTGCATATAAATGATTGATTGCTAGTGAAACTGAGACGCTAACCACTATTGAATCACTTACTAGTAATTAAAATAAGTGCTAGTCACGTGGAAATGGATACCAGTTAGTTTAAAGCAATAAATGTTAAAGTAGCTTGCCATAGTGTGTGGTTATTCTGTGGGGTTGCAGTGAAACTGCTTAAACTGTGTGGTGGAGCGCAAAATGTAAAATCTGAACTATGCATTCCCATCCCACCCATATCTCTACAGGGAGCTGGCAAACGGTTGCTGGACCGAATGGAGGCAATTCTGAAACACTGTTCAGGATGGAACTTTTTCTGTGGTCTTATGTAATTTCTTTATGCCATAAATGTTTCTTTTTGTGTGTGTAACCGGTTCCGTTTCCCTCCAAGTACGGGAATATTTAAGCAGATAACCACTCTAGAACACACAGGTATGGCAGGAAGCATTTTGATACATGACCAACATACCTCATCTTTTTAAAAAAAAAAAAACAAACAAAAAAAAGTAAAATATTTTCTGGCATATTTTTGTACAGTTAAAAGGAATGTTCTTACTGTGCTTTAAGTGAGGTTTCTTCAGGCACTTCAACCCGGTTTCATTTGTAAAAGCATGCAAGAATTAAACTGAGAAGTCGACTTGCATTTAAATGCCTGGTTATTATTTTACTCAAGGCAAATGTACAGCTGTAGATCTGAAGCGTTTCTATAGGGAAGTGTACAATGGAATTGGGGGAACACATGAGCCTTATTTCTGGTACTAGATTGAAGATTGTATATGTTCTGTAATATAGTAAAGCTAGGAGTTTATGTATATCTGTGTGAATGGGTCCCAAATAGCAGGTGTAAAACTGGATTTTGTTTTGCTTTTTTTGCTTTTTTTTTTTTTTTTTTTTTTTCATCATAATGGCACATTTGTTTTTCATTATTTTGTGCAATATACTCTCAAAATGGACCATCTGCGTTTTGTAGCAAAGGAAGTGAGTTACATGTCGTCATGCTGAAGTCTGTATCTGACACAAATAAATCAGCTGGAACTGATAAGAAAATGTATGTCTGGTTAATGGCATGTGTGTGTGTGTGCATGTGTGTTTGAGTGATCAAAGCAAGGATATTTGTGATCTTTCCATTGGGCTCCTTCAGAAGGGTTGGTGTTTCTAGATGCAAGCAAACATTTTCCCACCCCTCCTTTCAAATTGAGTAATGCCTTTATTTTTTCCCTTTTCCTTCTCCACTGGACCGGAAAAAATCTGCTGCTTTAAGAAATCAAATCTCGCGCTGCCCCTCTTTCAAATCAAAAAGGGCTGCCCCTCTCTTTCTCTTCTGAACTGCATTCATTCACCAAGCCTCTCACTCTCTAGACTAACTGCCCAGCCTGGTAAGAAGAATTCAGCTCTGGAAGTGCATAAAAACTTGTAATCATTTAACACAATATTTTTACAAACTGCATTTTGTACTGATATAGCACAAAACAGTTTTTTTTTTTTTTTTCTGAACTAAGAATATTCATATGGAGAGCCTCCTACTTGGATAGATAATAGGCCTGTTCCAGCACTGCATGTTATTAATGGTTGTGTCATTGCAATCTGGCTTTGTATGATGCAATATTACCTCAGCTTTTATCTACTAATAGGCTCTAGGAACTGTCATGCTTCTGGCACTCACTATCTATTTCTGCATAATTCATGGGTTGTGCCACCCAGCCCAAACTGATGGTACGTGGGTTGCAAGATTAGTTTACAGTCAAGGTAATGATCAAATCATTATGTCACTGTTAGCATGTGAAGAAAATTGTCAGCTCTAAAAAACTTATTTTCAGCATTTACATGGCTCCATTTTGTTTTATTTATATTCATAGAATATATATGCATGCTTATATTTTTCAGTTGGTCACATTAATTCTTGACTTTTGTATTACTTTAACACCAGGTCTTAACAGGGCCTTCAGTCTGAGCAATTATCCCTTCTTCATGCTCATAATTAAATAAAATGATTTATACTTGGATTATTATCTTTGGAAAGGGATCTTATGGAATCAATTCTGAGTCTCCATGCATTGAGGGGAGGGAACAAGCTTGTGGGATAGTACTCCATAGCGCTCTTATTTAGCCCATATGTTAATCTACAGGAGGAAAGTCATTCACGAGACAGCTGCCAAGATACATGGGTTTGATTATACATTCTCATGTTCTGTTCAGGGGGGTGTGTTACCATTTTGACCTAAAAATACTTTTCTTCTCCTCCTTTCTCTATGTCTACCAGGCCCATCGACTTTATATGAGCTCTCTCTGAGGATTCTGTTCTGATTTAGCATTAAAATAATGAATACACATCTATGTTGTTCACCTAATCAATGTTTTTGAAAACTGGCTTAGATATTCAGTTTTTTTTTTTCCGCTAATATATTTTCAATCTTGTAGTTTGGCTACATATCTATTCTCACTGTTGGTCAGGAAGTGCTGTCAGTAGGGCAAATATGAAAGTTTTCTGACATCTGGCCTGTTGCTTGATTCAAACAGGAAGATTAATTATGGCATGCAAGTTTTGAGTTGAATTTCTGTGTGCCACGTAATGCCTATAATAGGAATCTCTGCGAAAAAAATCTCTTGCAAAATGTCTTTGTTAAATCACAGATGGAGTTCTCAACCTTTTGCTCTATCTTATCTATTAAGGAACTGAAAATGAGCATTCCAGATTTAAATTATTGTGTTTGATGTATAATCTTACCACAGTGAATATCACCAGAAGGTGTGACTGCATTAAGAGGTAGAATACCTACATGTGACTGAGATTAATTATGTCATTACAAAGATGAGAACAGACTTCCTGAATTAGAATCTTTAAAGGTTAATGAATATGAACAGTCATTTGTGTATTAAGCAGAGGATCCTTAGCATAGCAAGTCTTAGTTGCAAACCTGATTAATTCACTGTATTCATATGTATAATATTATTAAATAGCAGTGATTGATTTTTAGTATATTTTTTGTTAAGTTTTGTCTGTGTAATCTAATGTGTTTAGTTTGATTTAGTGATGTTAAGTAACATTTTTATATTTATAAAAATTTGTATGTTTTTTTTTTTTTTTTAGGTGCGTGGTGTTGGTCACTTAATGGCTGGTTTAAAATCTGTTGAGAAGCACTGAGGACCACCATCTCCTCCCCGCAGATCTTTACTTTATTTATGCTTGTGGTTTTTTTGGTCTTACTCAGTTGCTTTGGAGCCGTATCTCTGACAGAGAATAACAAGCAAAGCAGCTTATACATACTCATACAATACAAAGTAAGTGTCTGTCAATTCACTCACCTCCCACTATAACAGATGGCGGTCTGGTGTGAGGATATACTGTCGTTTATGTCTCTGCCATTAATTAAAGCCAAATAGGGAGACAAACTGGATTTGCAGCTTAAACCGTATGCCGCTGCGCTTTATTGATTAAACTTGGGATCTGCACACTCTGTGCTACTAAAGTACATGATTAGTCCAGACTAGTTGAAAGAACTCTGTGGTATCAGTTATGGGCTCATAAACAATATGAATAGAAGTTAGAGTATTATTATAAAATTTTATGTATATTCACAGTGGGAGGCTTCTGAAAAGCCTAAAATGAAATCCACACTCTTGAGTACTAATTTGACAATCTGCATAAATGAATGAAAACATTAAAGTTTAAACATTTCAGCTGCTCATTAACAGTTGCTCGTCTCTGCCTTGCAATGATATGATTATAACTGGTTTAATGGGTAGTGTCCATCATGCATTTATCACAAAGAACTTGAGGAGATTTCCATAGAGTCACAAAGTCATTTTATGGTATACAGATATGATCTAAACAGATCATGGTAGTTTTCATTAAGCCTCATGAATATGAGCAATATTAATTAGGAGATTCTGTTTTTGTTCAATAATCTTAGAAACAATTCTAACCACATTTTCGTTAGTCAGTTAAAAAGAGTTTAAACCTTGCAATTCTAACTTACTTGTACAACTCACAATTGTATTGTTTTTCTGCCACAGAATAAAAATGAAAAAAGGTAAGTTTTCACAATTTTGACTTTTTTCTTGAAATTGCGGTTTATATTTCACAATTCTGACTTTTCTTCATAGAATTGCAAGAAAAAAGGTCAGAATTGTAAGATATAAACTCGCAATTGCAAGAAAAAAACTGAGAATTGTGTGATTTTTTTTGTATTTGTATTTAATTTAATTGTACCATCTTAAACTATGGTGAATTATGGACCATGTGAATTTTGCAACACTGGATGTCTATTAACATGGGTCATCTGCACCTCTGACCAGCACCATAATATGTAATTGTAAATATGTGAATGGCAAGACGCCCAGACTTTACCTCCATTAAGTCCTATTCTGAACAGGTTAAAATACCTTTTGATGGAAATCGGGAGTTGTCGTGTAATCGAATAGGCTGAGGATTAATGTGAACCCCCACCCCACGGGCACACAGTGCAATTTGCTTATAGATGAGTAATTTATACACTTGAATGTAATAGTGTGTTCATTTGATACCTGAAACATGCTGTTTACTTGTAGATTGGTTTATTAGAAGATGCTTTCATATGAAGATAGATGGCATCATCAATTTTAGATGAAGGTACAGAGTGTGTTTATCCATGTTCCTCCTTAATAAATCTTCTGATTGACACTTGCGCCTGAGACACATACCGCTGGACTTTATTTTTGTAAGCGCACAGACATCCTGGCCTGTCATTGGTCACATATGTGGGATGAATGTTCAAAGGAAGGTCTCTTAAATAAAAAGTAACACATAAGAACAACTGGAAGAGCAAGACCACATGCTATCAGACTATTTATTAGTCCTATGATCTTTTTGGTCTGAGAGATTGTTTTTTGTTCAGCCAGAAAGCCTTCAGAAGTCATTCGATTAATCACTAACCAGCGCAGCCCTCATCTGTATGTCTGCATGTCTTGGCTTTTTTTTTTCTAACTGACTCTCAGCAATTTCTGTTATCCTCAATTTCCTGTAATTGAGCTTGTCATGTTTGTGCAGAGAGATGTCACATCAGATCACATAGTGCTTTTTGAGTAGTCTGAAAGAAAGAAGGTCATTGGTCTTTCCAACTTGAGGATCTGCCTCATGTGCAGTTTTTGGCCCAGTTTTCTAATTGCTCATTTGCATAGCATCAGTACGTCCTGTTTGTCCCTCACTCCACCATTTCTCAAGACGTTTCTTCAGTTCACAGATCCTCTGTCATGTCAAGGCAATTGGCAAATAATTGCAAAGTTTAACACAATCAAAACATTTTTTTCTTTAAATAGTGGCCTTATATATTGAGTTGGGTTGGGAACTAAATCACTGGTTTGAGCACATCTGAATCAAGCCTAGAGAAGTCATGTATTCGTGTGATATTACATTACATCATGTTAAAAATTTGACTTTGCATAAGGTCATTTTTTATTTTATTTATTTATATTTTTAAAAAGTCTCTCAAGCTCGCCAAGGCTGCATTTATTTGGTAAAAAATTCAGTAAATACAGTATTTTAAATGTAATTTCTTCCTGTGATGGCAAAGCTGAATTTTCAGCAGCATTACTCTTATATGCTGATTTGGTGTTTAATAAACTTTTCTTTTTATTAGTGTTGAAAATGGTTGTGCTGCTTAATAATTTTGTGAATACATTTTGTCTTTGGATTATTTGATGAACAGAAAGTTAAGCACAACATCATTTGAAATAAAAAATCTTTTGTAACATTATAAATGTTGTCACTGTCACTTTTGATAAATTTTTTCTGGATAAAAGTATTATTTTCTTTTTAAAGAATTCTAAAATATTGTTACAATTTAAAATAACCCATGCAAAGTCTATTTTAACTAAAAATTTATAATTGAATTATAATTATAATTTAATTATAATTAAATTTTATTAATTTATAATTATAAAGTTTGTCTTCTACTTTAGTTGCAGTGTAGACAAAGTATTGTAGTCAGTGGCGATCAAGATGTGCTTTTTAAAGAAACCTAGTTAAATAGCAACTGTACGCATGTATTTTAAGTACTGAGGTGTAGTAATGAAGAGATTAGATGAACTATTGATTATCCACTGCACTGTACTTGATCAACAAATTGTTTTTGATGAAAGTGGCATACATAACTAAGTGCCTTAAATATTGTGTAACCTGTATCACATATCCAAGGATCCACTTTCATTAACTTAAGAAAAGATAATCTGCAAATAATTCCCATTTTTACAACAAAAAAAAAATATCTATATATATATATATATATATATATATATATATATATATATATATATATATACACACACAGGTGCATCTCAATAAATTAGAATGTCGTGGAAAAGTTCATTTATTTCAGTAATTCAACTCAAATTATGAAACTCGTGTATTAAATAAATTCAATGCACACAGACTGAAGTAGTTTAAGTCTTTGGTTCTTTTAATTGTGATGATTTTGGCTCACATTTAACAAAAACCCACCAATTCACTATCTCAACAAATTAGAATACTTAATAAGACCAATAAAAAAAACATTTTTAGTGAATTGTTGGCCTTCTGGAAAGTATGTTCATTTACTGTATATGTACTCAATACTTGGTAGGGGCTCCTTTTGCTTTAATTACTGCCTCAATTCGGCGTGGCATGGAGATGATCACTGCTGAGGTGGTATGGAAGCCCAGGTTTCTTTGTCAGTGGCCTTCAGCTCATCTGCATTTTTTGGTCTCTTGTTTCTCATTTTCCTCTTGACAATACCCCGTAGATTCTCTTTGGGGTTCAGGTCTGGTGAGTTTGCTGGCCAGTTAAGCACACCAACACCATGGTCATTTAACCAACTTTTGGTGCTTTTGGCAGTGTGGGCAGGTGCCAAATCCTGCTGGAAAATGAAATCAGCATCTTTAAAAAGCTGGTCAGCAGAAGGAAGCATGAAGTGCTCCAAAATTTCTTGGTAAACGGGTGCAGTGGCTTTGGTTTTCAAAAATCACAATGGACCAACACCAGCAGATGACATTGCACCCCAAATCATCACAGACTGTGGAAACTTAACACTGGACTTCAAGCAACTTGGGCTATGAGCTTCTCCACCCTTCCTCCAGACTTTAGGACTTTGGTTTCCAAATGAAATAGAAAACTTGCTCTCATCTGAAAAGAGGACTTTGGACCACTGGGCAACAGTCCAGTTCTTCTTCTCCTTAGACCAGGTAAGACGCCTCTGACGTTGTCTGTGGTTCAGGAGTGGCTTAACAAGAGGAATACGACAACTGTAGCCAAATTCCTTGACACATCTGTGTGTGGTGGCTCTTGGTGCCTTGACCCCAGCCTCAGTCCATTCCTTGTGAAGTTCACCCAAATTCTTGAATCGATTTTGCTTGACAATCCTCATAATGCTGCGGTTCTCTCGGTTGGTTGTGCATCTTTTTCTTCCACACTTTTTCCTTCCACTCATCTTTCTGTTAACATGCTTGGATACAGCACTCTGTGAACAGCCAGCTTCTTTGGCAATGAATGTTTGTAGCTTACCCTCCTTTTGAAGGGTGTCAATGATTGTCTTCTGGACAACTGTCAGATCAGCAGTCTTCCCCATGATTGTGTAGCCTAGTGAACCAAACTGAGAGACCATTTTGAAGGCTCAGGAAACCTTTGCAGGTGTTTTGAGTTGATTAGCTGATTGGCATGTCACCATATTCTACTATTTTTCACCATATATATATATATATATATATACTGATATATATATATATATCAGTGATCGGATTATGTCTTTTTTTATGCAACTGCATGTTAGTTATGTAATGCCATTACTAGTATTCATTTACTCTGCAAGCCCGGTGCCCTGTGGCATGTTTTCACCCCAAACAGGACGACTAACTCCAAATCTCCTCCTCATCACCTCCTCAGCCCTTCCCCCAAAGCTCCAGACCAAAACACAGATAAGCCTGGCTTTTTGTTACTTCCTGCTGATCCCGTGGACTGATAAGTATTCAGTGCTACTGCAAAAGCACTAAGCCACTGAGGAAGATGTCATTACCTTTATTGGCCAAAGCTATCACTGTCAATTACTTAGGTGTGCTTTTCCTTCTCACACTGTTGCAGTGAATAGCTCTTGTATTTTTTAGAATTCTGAAAGAGAGCAGAGGTCTCTTCTTTTCAAAACGAGGCCTTCATAGCAAGATGTCAGATCAATCGGTAGTGTCTGGCCTCAAAACATATCTTGCAAAGCTCGTTTTACTGATAGATGGTTGTTCTCAAATACACATTTCTGTATTTGAAAGGGTCTATAGTGACGGTGACACCAAGCTTTCAAAGATGCCAAGACATCTAACCTAGAAGTGTGTGCTTAAGTGCGGCCCTCAAGTCAATCTATTCCTGGAAATACGATGGGCCGGTGTGCCTTAGATATGACAGCTCTGCGTTTTTATGTTCAGCATGCCTTTTTAAATGTAAATACTGACGTAAATATTACCCTCACAGAGCCGTTCTTAAGCCTTAATAGGTTTTTGATACATCTGGTGTTGTGTTTGCCATGCAAGTCACAAGATAATGGCCGAATACACTTAAATGAATACATGTATTACCCAGCTAAAGTTTTCAGGCACTTATGGATTCGGGTTATTTGTTTTCTCTGCTCTCATATCTGACAACATAATTGAACAATCTATATTTCCTCTACTCTCCCCTGCCAGAGAGCCATTGTGGTTTGGTGGATTGATTAGATTGATTCTGCTGGAATATATGCTTTGTTCTCCCGCAATGTAAACTTTCTCCAGGTCCTCAGTGGAGCCGCACTGCCACGAGTTTGCAGATAAATGCACTACAAGAACAATCATTTGTCTTGTAGCACTGTACATTGTATTTTTCTGGGTGCAACAGGAGCTGATAGCTGGGGAATTTGCAAAGAACGATGCGGATTTACTGATAGCATTGTTTATTTGAATCCAATGTGTGAGTTGTTTTAGTAATTGAAATTAGTTAAACACTTAATTTAGTATGCAAATCACCAAATACAGTATGCAAATGAAGTATTGGTGCAAAAAAACCCACAATTTTGCACTTGATGCAATTTGCATGAGGCAGTTCTCATGTTGCGGGTTATTCTGAGCAGACTATTGCAGTCTTGTGTACTTTGCTGTTTAAGTCGCTGTTTAACCCCAAAATTTTGCACTTGAAGCAATTTGCACAAGGCGATTCTCTGTGATCTTGGGTACTTTGCTGTATAAGTTGTTTTAGTACTCTAAATTAATTTAGCAGAAATTTAAATATGCAAATCACCAAGTTTATTACGCAAAAGAACTATTTTTGCAAAACACCACAAAATTTAACACTAGTCATAGTTTGCACTGGACACTTCTCATGTCCAAGCAATCCTCAGCAGACTACTGCGATCTTGTATACTTCACTGTTTGAGTTGATTTAGTACTTTAAATTGATAATGCACAAAATTAAGTATGCAACTCAAGCTTGCAAAAGAAGTATTGATGCAAACATCCCAAAAATTTGCACAAGATGCAATTTGCATGGGGCAGTTCTCATGTTGTGATTGATTTTCAGCAGACTACTGCAATATTGTGTACTTTACTGTGATCATCGTTTGATTAATTACTGCTGCCATGATAACTAAAAACTTTACACAAATGTCTCTAAGTAAAATTCAGTTTACCACCCAGTTTCTGCAATGTTAATTGTGCTAGGCAATCAGTGGTGAGTTTTGTGAATAAGGTGCAATCTATAATGAGCCTCATTTGCATAGAAAAGAGCTGTGTGACTTAATTTAAATAGGGTTTAAATTAATTTCATGCTATTTTAGCGCACTTAGAGCCCGATTAAACTGGATCGCGAGCAGTTAGCGAAAAAGACAGGTTTTACTGTCTTTTACTGTCTGTACCTTCATGTGTTGCCTGAGCTACCTAAAATATAAAATAAGAGTTTAGATGAAAAATATAGTTTTTATTCCTATGCTGTTTACTCTCGCTAATGTAACAATATAGCAGAGAGAACACTTCATGTTTTGATACAACATGACAGTAAGTCAGAGCTTAGAGTTAATTAGATGCCTGCACATGCACATATATAGGAGCATACAGAGACAGGCCCGAGCACACAAATGGTTGTGCATACAGTTGCAAATGCATCACAAAATCCCTGCATACAGATCACCAGATTCCCTGTCAAATTAGGAGAAGTTTAGAATTTACTTGCTGTCAAATCCTTGTTGGAGCTCTGCTAACAAGAGCAAACAGAGACGCAATGAAGGACATTCAAAGCTGAAGGAAAGCCTGTCACTTTTTTGGGTGAAATATGCGGTGACAGAGGAGGAAAAATAAAAAAGAGGGGTTGGAAATCTGTGAATTGTAATTCTGCTATAATTAAAGCAGCAGTCTCTCTTTCTCGCTCTCTCTCCACATCACCAACTTCCACTTTTCCTGCTCATTTCTCAAATTAATGTGTGACCTGCACAATGCTCCCAATGTGTGAAACGACTAATTGGCTGGTTTAAAGTCCAATCTTGTGAAAGGAGCTGTCTGCCATGTTCCCCCTTTCCCCCCGAACGCTCCCTCTTCTTCCTGCACTACAAATCATCATGCGCACAAATGCTAATGGCTGAAGTTTTCCAGAGGTCTTTCGATAAGTGGCCCAAGTGCTCTGCCTGCTTCTCGAGCGGAGATTGGCTCCTAATGGGAACTGCTATAAACAGCCGTGACTGGTGAGTGAGTCGGGGTCACAGGCACTTACGAGGCCTCAGTGAAGAGGTGTTTTAGCGGGCTATATACTGTTCTTATTGCACTGCAATATTTAATTATGGATGATTGACAGAGCTTTTGTCATTCTGAATGTTCATGAACTTTCACATTAGATGATTTACATAGGTGTAGATTGTGTCCCCCTCAGTGCTTTTAATTGAACGAGTGTATGCCCTCACGCCTGTCTTGATTTTGATCATATTCTACATATTTTTGAATATCATTTTTTAGGTCTATTTATCAATGCAGGATGGGGGACTGAAAATGCGTAAATGGTGTAACATCACATTAAGGGCCAGTTTTACAAAACAGGGCAAATTAGCATGAGAGCGCAATTCCAAAACAGCGCCGATGGAGGGGAAATTTCTGCGTGTGATTTACTTACAACGTACAAATTAAAGAACACAGATGCAACATCTCATTTACATATCGACCAACGCAATATACCAAGTGCAGCATAAATTAGCGTAGTTACAAATAAAGAATAAAGAATAAAGAAGTCACAGTATGTTAAAAAAAACAGAGGCCAAAAAAATGAAGGTTTTTCAAAATCAACATGGCTTGGCAAACAATATGATATGCAAACGAAATGTGTTCTTCTGGCATTCAAAATAAATTAATACGTGTGGAAAAAATCCTCTCCCTTCTACCACACGCTCTTCTGCTCCTAGCAACAATAATTGCAGCCATTTCAAGCGCAAAATAGTTTAAGACATGTTTTTTTTGGGTGTTAAATAATGGCGCAAATGCCAGTAATTTGACGAGCACAAACGTTTGTAAAACGCGTTGCCTGATTCATTTGAATTCTCTCCTCCCATAAATTTTGCATCTGGAAGGGAAACTCCTACAAATGCATATTCAATAAGGTCAGGCGCAAAAACAATTGTGTCCATGCCTTTTCAGTGCTTATTCGTCACTGCTCGTCCTTAGTAAAACCTGACAGTACTATTTTAAAGCCAAAAGACGGTTTGAACTGGCGCAAGCTGTTAGTAAATCTGGCCCTAAATGTAATTTTAAAGTAAAATGCAGTCAAATGTATGATTTTTGCAAGTAGAGACTATGAATTAGCCTATAATTTGTAGTGAAAAACAATAAAAGTAAATGCCCTGAAGTTCCTGTTATCAAATGTGATTAGATTTTATTTAAATTGCTTTGTATTTTATTATTTTTTTATTTTTTTCTGTTATCAGTAATGTATATTAGGGTATTTTGTGTCACTTAAATTGCATTTGCATTTAACTAAATACCATATAGCTATCCACTGTATATATTGGGACACAGTTTACAACATGCTAACTGCCCAAGCAAATGTCAGCATTACTGCGATTAACATTTCAATTTCGGCTTTATTGACAGCGTGGCATTGGTTTGAGGTTATTGATTTGCCTATACATATGTGTGTCTGTCTGTGAATTTTGAAATGAAAGAGCTGGTGAGTGATTGTGTGTGTGAGTCATTGTGAGGTCATCTGAATGAGTGGCAGCATTCATGCATGTGCATGTCTACAGCCGCGTCTGTCCCAATCTGACGTCAGCTTCTCTGCCAATACGCACTCCTCTAGTCATCGTCAGTCTTCTTTATCATATCTTTCATTGTCATCCAATTAGCTAGAATGAAGGGAAAAACAATAAACATTATACCAAGGCGGGAGATTACAGGCTCTGATGTTTTGGTTTAGTGGTGAATACTTTCCATTCCAGAGGTTTCTCAGATGTAGGCCCTCTCCGATCCCTTTCCTATGATGCCATCTCATTATGACACGATCGTACCACATATCAAAGCCGGCAGACATGTTCGGACCAAGGAACGAGATGTCATAATGAGATACTTCACCAGCATAATTCGAACTATAAAGGCACCGAGGGAGAGCATTCCTCATTTGATCATGCAGCAAAGATGACCCCGGTGAACTAGCATCATGTTGCCCCCAAACAAACATGGCGCTTCTTGTTTCCCAATCACAAATGCATTCTTTTTCATGTGTGCGTAGAGGCTTTGACTTCTTAGCCAAATAGTTTTTCAAAGCTGTTTGGAAGGGCAAGGTCAAACTGGAATCAAGGAGGCCGGTGCCTGCCCGGAAATCAACGGATGCATTATTTTAAAAGCCTTTTTTGTTGTGTGTTTTTGCAACATCTGTGTTCTGAGAAATCCGATCCAGAGAAAAAATGAGCTGCAGGCTGTAATACATGGTTCTGCGACCAGCGTACAAAAGCAAAGTGGGAGAGAGGGTAGATGAGACAGACAGGAAAAGAAGGCAGACTATTGAACGAGTCATGGCACTCTCACACACACATACACATTTTTCTCAGTGGATCTTAAGAACTGGGCTTAACACAACAGCTTTGCTATCCTTCACACAGTAGCTCATGTATGAAGGGATTAAGCATCTCAAGTTCCTGACCGCATCTGCGGGGTGTCAAAAAGAGACTGAAAAAGCTACTTTTCCTCCAGGTGTTACAAACACTCAGCCACCAGCACAAATTTCGGAGGGGTTACTTATGAAGGTGACAGCTGACGTATGTGATAACTGATGAACTTCACTAATTTATGTCACTCTGTAATGTGTTGTAATTGTTTTTCCTTAAGTTTTATGTCCAATCCTATGTATGTTAGGGTTATCCATAAAAATATTTTTCTCATTTATAATAAAATCAACCTTAATTATAAGAAACTATTGTAAAATAAACTATTGTAACTGTTATTATATTATATTCTTTATTAAATAAAAAATATTTCATATATTTCTTATATGTTTCATATGCATTTAAAAATATTTCATATGTTACATTTTGAGGTTCCAGCCAGGTCCATTTTAGTAGCTTTAAGCATATTTCATATATTTTTCTTAATTATATTCATACACATATAATAAGATTTATGCTATTCATATACATGAAAAAAATCTATATATTTAAATTTGTAACTCTTATATTCTGTTTGGGGTCCCAGCCAGATCCATGTTAATAGTTTTACCAAATTAAAAAATAAAATAATAATAATAATTTGCTTTAATCGTCCTCCATATAAATATTTTATGTCTGTGTTCACTTTAAATATTGCAATTAAATAATGTAAATATGTCATTTAAGTCTCTGGGACCTCAAACATAAAAATAGTAAAGTCTCAACAGAACATGAGGGTTTTTAAAACTGTCTGTACTGAGGGGCCATGGTTCTTTCACTTCCTCTCATTCTGGTGTCAAAGCATTTATAAATTAGTGTACTTTGACTGTAGAGGTTTCTGGGCATGTTTAGAAACAAAGAACACAGAGTTTTTCATGCCTTTTGATCTTCTCAGCACCTGTGGTCTCCTGACCACCTACACAAAACACACACAGACTAAAGGAAAATGGCATGTTTCTCTGTTTGCCAACTCAGAAAAAGGTTGATGAGTGCAACCTGTTTCTGTCTTAAGAGTACACGTTGCCTGTTAGTGCATGTCACCATCATGGCGAAGTATGTGTGAGTGATGCCCCTGATGTCTTTCATCTGCTGACTCATGGAGCTTGTGTGTTTTTTGTTTGCTCAGGTTTTGGGGGCATGAGGAGGGAGGGACCCTTCCCTGTCATACCAGGCCTGTGTTTATCCACAGGCAGACTGTGGCTTTTTCAGATCTGTAATGGTTTTGCATTTATGTTTGGGAAAAGAAAAGTTACTGGAATACTGAGTTGATAGAGGCAGAGAGAGAGAAAGAGAAAGAAAGAAAGAAAGAAAGAAAGAAAGAAAGAAAGAAAGAGAGAGAGAGAAAGAAAGAAAGAAAGAAAGAAAGAAAGAAAGAAAGAAAGAAAGAAAGAAAGGAAGAAGTTTCAGCAGTAATATGAGGGTAGGTCCATTACTTCTCACAGATAAACATGTTTGCACTGCAAAAGCTGGAGAAAGTTTGTCAACCCTCACAGGCAATCCAGCAGATGTCAATGATAACTTTCAAGGCTTGCGTGTATGTGTGTGTGTGTGTGTGTGTGTGTGTGTGTGTGTGTGTGTGTGTGTGTGTGTGTGTGTGTGTGTGTGTGTGTGTGTGTGTGTGTTTGTGTGTGTGGTCCTGTAGCAGGAAGCTAAACGATCCACCTCACAGACAAATTAAACCGAAAGGAACCTAGAGATTATAGGCCACCAGTACAGAAACCACAGTTTAAATGAAAAGACTACGGTGCAGGGTTTAACACGCTTAAACATGACAAGGAGTCATTCTTCAACTCACTTCCAGTAAAGTCTCTTTTTTCTGGTCACATATCAGATATTTTGTGTAAAACATGTCTTATTGCTAACCAATTCAGATTACTTATCTCAAGAGATTTTTCACAGGTTCTCTCCTTTTATAGCCTTCAGTATAGACTGATAGGTGCTGCAGAATGCTGAGATACTGTGGCTGTTTGTCTGTGGTTGTGGTTGTGCAGAGGTTTTATCTTATCACCACATATCACATCCCTGTTTTATCAGATTGTGGCTTCTGGTGCATTCTTGTCATTGGGCCGTTTGAATGTGCTGTAGCGCTGATGAGACATTTCTATGAGTCAGATTGATATGAACATTCTTTGGTGTAGATTTTATATGAATGAAGACCATTTGTTGATTATCATCTTTATCAGAGTTCTGCTTGATGGCGGGCTCCTCTCCTGCTTGTTTTGAGAAATAATACTGGTGTGGAGAATCAGGTACGTCATGCACCTTTTGAGGCACGATAACATCTTAGTATTTTATTATTGATATGTAAGATATTTTAGTAAAACACTTAGCGTGCAAGGGGACCTGGCTTCAAATCCTAATCTTGTTTATAATTTTCTTAATAAACCAAGCAAAATTGCAACTGAACTGGAAAATAGCAGCTTTGACTAGCAGAGATTTTTTTTTAGTAACTGGAAACATTTTTCCCACAGGAAAAAAAAATCCATACAGGTTTTGAATGGTGCGATGATAAAATTTTCAATTTAAAGCGATTTATCTGCGAATATGCGACTTGATTGGATTGATCAAATGTAGAAAACAGTGTGATTTAGACTGTTTTTTATCTACAATAATCATAATTTAAATCATCATCATAAAGATATGAATCAGTGTGAATATGCTAAAGGCTTTGAGGCCACCGACAATATGATTATTTATTTATTTTATTGACTTCAATCTCAGCTTTTAGTGTGCGCCTACAATCTAAAACGCATTTTAACACTTCAACACTAATCAATTCACAGAGCATATCAAGCACACTTTTTTAACACTAAAATTGAGTTAGACTGTTTAGAACCATGGGTAGGGTAGATTTGTTGTGATTATAACACACATGATGCATGAATCAACTAAACAATTGCAAAATTAGTTGATTCATACCAGGATTAAAGCAGATCATTCCCCCATGGACACAGCTTTCCTTCCTGTTCTCTTGACATCAGATGAGGGGAAGGGAGCTGTGGATGTGCCAGTGGCTGTCTCTGTGTGCTTGGATTTCCGTACAGACTTGTTGTGAGGCAAACTAGCATGTTCCTAAAGGTCAGTGGGTACAGAGGCATTACTGTCAGTGTGGATAGATTGTGATGATCATCTTCATTAGCTTATATGTATTGGACCTGCAGAGAGAGAGAGGAGGAAAGATCTCTCTGGCTGACTGTTTATGGATTTCCAGACATGCTTTGTTCTAGAGGAGAAATATATTACACTTACAGTATTCTTGTATGTTGACATTAGTTAAATGCATTAGCTAACATGAGCTAACAAAAAATTTAATAAAATGGTGTAGTGTTATAAAAATAACAAGCTATTTCTAGTTATAATCTTTCCCTTGAAATGATTGTTATTAGTCAAGTAGATTCAGTCATCTGTATTTTTTTTTTTTTTATGGCTGCATTTATTTGATCAAAAACAAAAAATAAAAATGCAATAAAAAATAACTGTTCTCTTTAATATAAAAAAAAATGAATTTGTAAATAGGATTTTTCCTGTGATAGCAAAGCTGAATTTTCAGCAGCTATTACTACAGTTTTCAGTGGCACATGATCCTTCAGAAATCATTCTAATATGCTGATTTGAGTCTTAAGAAACATTTCTTATCATCATCAATGTTAAAAACAATTGTGCTTAATATTTTTGTGGAAACTGTGATACTTTTTTCAAGATTCTTTGAGGAATAGAAAGTTTAAAAGAACAGCATTTATTTGAAATAGGAAACTTTTGTATATATAATGTCTTTGACATTTTTGATCAGTTGAATGTGTCTTTGTTGAATAAAGTATCAATTCCTTTTAAAAAAAAAAAACTGCCCTACCCTGAGCCCTTCACTGACCATATAAAACCAATACATTTACTGACTATATAACAACATTTATTATTACTGTATCAACTTGATTATAGGTTACATCAACAAAAAACATTTTAAGGGTCAGTTTCAGATTCGAACTAGAAATATATACCCATAAAATGAAAGAGTAAGTAATTTCAGGACAGGAAGAGATGCAGAAAAATTGAGAGAGAAAGAGAGAGCATCCTTCTTCCCCCCATCTGTGCTATTTTTCCTCTGCTGGTTGTGCCCTCTGCAGTGGCATTAACACATATGGTGATGTCAGCATGTCTCAGGTGTTATCAGAGACTCAGACAGACAGAGAGAAAGACGGGCTAGAGAGAAAGCCAAAGGATCAGAAGTCTGACTCTCCCACTAGCGCATCGGATCACTTAACACTCACACACACACACACACACACACACACACACACGACGCATGCACAAGACTGAAGCTGAATCATGATGCGACACTGACTTCCAATCATAATTCCCATTTCTGTGAAATATTTTCCATGATGTAGCAAACTCATAGGTTTTACATTTTCAGCACTACGGTCAATACCCGCAGACTGACATTCCTGCAGATTTAAATCTAATTAGGCCTGAGATCAGTGCTTGATTTATCTCAAGCTAAAGCAGTTGCTGTAGTTTAGCAAAGCTAATTCCACACTACAAGACTGAAGCTCATCACCCCTTGATGTTTGAAATCTGCAACTAGTTTGTGAAAAAAAAAAAAACAAGTGTGTGCTGTGTAAGCACTTTTACAGAAAGATCAGCATAACCACATGACCCCTTATAGACATTTACTTTACATGATAACAGTGGTGTTGGTTGCTTATGCCGATGCAGGTCAGGTCAAAGGGTGCATTCATCTGCACCTAAAACATGATCAATAAAAGCGGTTAGGTCAATGGAAACAGTGGGGAGAAAGAAAGGAAGACATCTTTGTTCAGGGAGTGTTGAAAGAGAGAAAGAGAAAGAAAGAGAAGCTCATTCCGTACAATCAATATTGTAGTCAGAATCCCCTAATGATCTTTTTTACCTTGTGTTTGTATTTATTGCATCTGTGTTCCTTTTCTCCTTTTATCAAATGTAGGTCTAATTTTTTCACCTTCCTTCATCTCTTTTCTTGCCCTCTACATCAACAACTCTCTCTCTTTCTGTAGCATGACGTATGACCTTCAATGCACCATGGGAGACTGTAGCAAGTGAGAGGTTCTTTTGCACTTAATTGCCGTGGTGACAGTGCTGCTGAAGGGTAGTCTTTAAGATTCTGCTGTAACATCATAGGTCAGTGACATGGCATTTCATGTCTCCTAAAGCTGTCATATTACTACAGCAGGCTGCTTAAGCCTCCAAACCACAATTCCAAGCTATTCTCTGAGGAAAAACAGGGCCATGGCATGCCTTTCCTGAGATAATCCAAGATTAGTTTGTTTTTTAGCTCACACATCTTTGATTTTGGTGTCTCTTTTATGGAAGCAAACAATTTGTTTGCTGTTAAACAAGGAATAGTTCTCCTAATAACAGTAATAATAATAATTGCTGAAAATTTCCTCAGGCTGTCCAAGATTATGTCACTTACAGTCACTCTGCAGTGAATGGGTGCCGTCTGAATGAGAGTCTAAATAGCTGATAAAGACATCACAGTAAACCACAAGTAATCCACAAGTGCAAAGCATCAATTAACGTCTTGTGAAGTGAAAGTAAATCCATCATTTAGGCATTTTAACTTTAAACCATTGCTTCTGGTCAAAATAGTAGTTCATAATCCATAATAATGCTTCCTCCAGTGAAAAAGTCCATCCCCTGTTGTCCTACCACATCACAATCCATCAACACATTTTCTGTTTTCGCTTGTAAATGGTGCTTTATCTGTGTATATTTCTCTCCTGATTCAGAGAAGATTGTTTTGGTGAGCAAGTGATGTAATGCTAAATTTATCTAAATCTATTTCAATAGAAACAATTAAATTCATCTATATCATGGATCTATCCATTTGCACTTTCAAAACAACCTTCAGATTATGATTCATCATGATTCATCATTTGTTGCCACTGCCTTTTGACCACACACAGAAGATATGTTATGGAGGCTATCACATATACAATTAAAGAGGCAATTCACCCAAAATTCTATCATCTTACCCTCATGTTGTATCAAATCTGTATGACTGACTTTCTTCTGTGAAACACAACCATTTTTCATGCAATGAAAGTCAATGGAATTCAAAACAACACTGGACCCCACCGACTTTTTTTATGGACAAAAAAATGTATAAAAGTTTTGAACGACATGGGAGTATTTAAATGATTACAGAACTGTCATTTTCAGGTGAGCTATATTCTTTTAATACAACAACATAACATCAAAACAGCTATTCAGTGCAAAAGATAGATGTAGGGGTAATTCTGAGGTTTATATTAATGACTGATATCAGTAGAGAGGCTTATTGTCATTCATTCCTGCTGAACAACCTTGATCTTAAATCTTGATTCTCCTTGAAATCTTGGGAATGACAACTCATTACAGAAAGCCTTAGACTCTCAGTAATGGTTCAGTTCAATTTCTATGCTTTATATTCAGTAGAAAAACAGCTGTTTCCACTGCTAGTCTCTTGTATTGAAACTCAGATGAATTATGCAGCATACCTTAGAGCCAACTGAACCGTGCTGTGCCTCTAATTGGGATGAATTTCACTGAGAGGTTATCAATAGAGGTATTTCATGCACATTTGTTAGCAACTCAGTGAGGCAGTCTGAATATTATTGCCTTATACATTTGCCAAACATTTTTTTTTTTTCTTTACTAAAGTTATTGGTTTGTTATGGTTTGATCAGACATTATCGCAAAATATTATCACAAACAGATTTCATGTCTCTAAATGAATTGTTCTGGAATTTGTTGATAACATATGCTTGAGACAATGCACAAGTTTACAAGTCAAAAGGTTATATTTATATACAGGAAATATGCAAACTTGTTGGCCGGTCTTCACTCTTTGCAGGCTGAGTTGGTGAGAGTTGCTTATGCAAAAGTAACCTGATCTCATTAGTATTTATAAGTATTTTTATAAATACTTATAAATACTTTTTGAATTTTAGTCAGTGTGTAGTGTGTATGTTTGGGCATAAAAAGATCTACAAAGTTACAAATCTCAAAGTCCACTCCAAAGGGAGATATTTCGTTTTTAAAAAATCCCTTTTCAAGAACTACAACGTTTTGTAGAACAAGTTTTCCTGTATTTGTGACATCACAAATTGTTCCATTAGAATATCATTAAAATAAATCTGCCTCCGGAAATTCGAATACACGTTTCAAAATCGATGAAGTTTTCGTCTTCATCAAACCCGGAACTAATCAAGCCTTTTTTTTTTTTTTTTTTACTAATCGAGCCGTTTGTGCCAGGCTGGGGAGGAAGGTATTGTAATAATGTAAATTATGTGAAAAATAATGTGATTTTCGAACCACCAAGCATGAGAGCATGTTCTAGTACACCCACAAAACAAAATCAAGACTTTGTAAGAGAGCATAATAGGACCCCTTTAAGAATTGCATTGAAACATACAATATGGACGTATTAAGTTATTTACTAATACACATTTACATTTAATAATACACAGACACAAATATTTCTAAATGATTTTGTTATTATAAATATACTTGCATAGTTAAATTTTGCTATTAAAAAGATATTTTGTAATTAAAAAATTAAATGATTAAATATCGATCCATTTCATTTTAACATTTTAAGGTTTAGCGTTTGGAATACAACACCAGAAACAGAAAGAAACTGTAATAATGTCAAATGAGGTAAATGCATTGCAACACTTTATTTTAAGGTGTCTTTGTTACACGTTACATGTACATGTTATTATAATAACAATAAATTATGCAAAATTACATGCAAGTAACCCTAAGCCAAACCCTAATCCTAACCCTAACCATATAGTAAGTACATGTCGTTAGTTAACATTACTCAGTATTTAAATGTATAATTACACTGTAACAAGGATACCTTAAAATAAAGTGTAACCAATGCATTAAATACATGTGATGGCATTGAAAATTTTTATTAATATCATTGATTACATAAAATGAAATCAACCTATTAATTGCATAGCAAGCATACAAAAATGTATGTGTAGGCCTACTAGAAAAATTGAATCTAAAATATATTTCTTGTCTTTTCAGTTTTAAAGTAATAGTTCACCCAAAAATGAAAGTTGTATCATACAGAATGGAATGGCATGATTATGACATGTTTTGTGTGAACTGTCCCTTTAATAATCATTCCCTCCATGATGACCATAAAATACTTGACTAATGACTGTTCCCAGAAGTAAATCAGCTAATGTGATAGATGCAAGTAGCTCTTATATGCACAGTTGTTTCACAAGTACAACCTCAGATGTCGTAGAAAGAACAGACTAAAAGCACTCCAGATAAACACTGAAAGAGAGAGAGACACTGGTAGAGAACCAGCCAGCCATAAGTCTGTGGATTGAAGGAAACTGAGAGACATAAAGGCTAAAGGAAGGAAGGGGAAGAACTCTGTGTTTGATTCTGCTTCAGAGGGGCATGTGGTGCCACTGACTGACGGACAGGCGATTAATGAGAGTTTGATTTAAGGGCTGTTCTCAGAGCAGCCGTCCCCGGCGCAGACTCTGGCTTTAGTGTGGTTGCTCTTGCAGACATGTTAATCATGGCTACAGATGATTCTACCATACACTTCCAGCAGGGCTGCAGTCTGCACGTTGCTCGGCCCATTAATAACCTCAGAAGGCACGGCTGCCTGACTACATGCTGGTGCAAGAGTCGACTGATGCCCTGTGAGTGAGTGAGTGAGTGAGTGAGTGAGTGAGTGAGTAAGTGAGTGAGTGAGTGAGTGAGCGAGTGAGCGAGGGAGTGAGCGAGGGAGTGCGCTTGAGGCCTCGCATGAACAGTTTCTGCCGCTGCCTCCACAGATGAGATTTTAAATCAGATTTTCACAAGGTTTCATTTCGGTAGCTGTGTTTCATTTTGAATTTGGATTTGATTTTAAAAGATAGGTTATTGCAATATACAGTACATAGATAAGTCCAAACGTCTGATAAGACTAGTGAAAATGATTTTGTTTTGCTTTTTTTCATTTTAAATTATAATAACAGTTTTATTTAAAAGTTACATTCAAAAAATACATTATGAAAGTCTTAGTTTTTGATTTTTTTCCTTAAAAGTCAAAAAGTTTTTACTTTTAATTTCCATGTTTAAATTGATTTTAATGTGGTCTCAAATTTTTGGACCACAGTCTAAATCAGGCCTAAATGTTTGCAGTAATGAAGCTTTAGAAAATGACATTGCCAGGAATTTATTTCTTTTTTTGGTACAGTATCATCTTAAATAGTTTACCCCAAAATTAAAATTTTGTCTTCATTTACTCATCCTCATTTTGTTCCAAACCTGTATGAGTTTCTTTCTTAGGTTGAACATAAAAGACGATATTTTGAAGAATGCTGGTGATCAAACAGTCAATGATCCCCAATGACTTCCATAGTATTTCTTTCCCTACAATGGAAGTCAATGGGGAGCAACAACTGTTTGGCTCTTCAAAATTCTTCAAAGTATCTTCTTTTGTGTTCAGCAAATAAAAAAGAAACCAGGTTTGGAACAAAATGAGAGAGAGTAAATAATGACAAAATGTTAATTTTGGAGTGAACTATTCCTTTAACATATGTATTGTTAAACTATCAACAGTTTTGAAATAGATATTTTTGTATGCATCAAACAATATATATTATGATCTGTCTGCCTGTCTGTTTGTCTATCTATCTGTCTAAGGTCTATGTTCAGAGCACAAAGACTGACCATCCAGCCCTCACCATTTACCCGTATCCCAGTGTAGGTAGAATAAATGTTTGGAAGGATAAATGTCCAGTGAGATCTTTTGACTGCCTTGAGTCTTTCCATTTCCCAGAAGGCCAATGAGCTAATCTGCTGGGCTCTGTACGGTTTGTGATATCCGTTTTAGGCCGAGCCTATATAAATTGCTCATTTACTTACTAGCAGGGGACACTCAGATGGCTTCCCTCCAGTGGAACGAGTGAAACCTTGTGAAGGCTGTTGTGTTCTGTCTGTCTGCACGCTGGGCTAAGTATACCAGAAGGCCAGGCCTGAAAGCTTACACTGCAACACCCACAGCTCTGTCATCATGAAAAAACATACTTTGCCCTGTTTAGCTCGGCTGTTTTAGTGTTCACACAAACAACGTGAGACCCAAACAGCGGTCTCAAGGGCATCAGGGGAGTCCTGCGCTCCCCTTACGCTTTCCTTAGCAGGAATGCAGGTCGTGTAACAGCTCATCAGGGCTGGCATGCAGTCAGAGAAAGAGAGTCTTAACAGAGCAAAACACACAGAGGGGAGAAATCAGTCAAGGTCAGACAGGGCCAAATGCCTGCTTCCTGAACACCTCCCACCCCACCATCCGACACCCTTCCTCCCTGCTCCCTGCTCGCCTGCCTAACATTACGATCAGCTCGCTGATGGCTGACCTCATCTGAGAGAGCAAGGGTTCAGCAGGGTCATGTGCATGGCTACAGACAGCCCAGCGTGATCCCTTCAGCCCAGGGGCCCTGGCCCTCTGGACCCAGTCAGCAACAGCACAAACAGTTCAGTGTTATGAGGCTTCTCAAATCACATCCAAGCACTTAATGTAGGGCACATTCACTGATGAATGCGGTGAGGTGGGATGGGTTCAGATGAGGCAGATTCTGCTTGTCTGATGTGATCGAATACTCCGCTCCCAAGGGAAATCTCCACACAGGATGATCAGAACCCCATGCAAACCACCTTTCTCAAAACAAATGGACTTGTTTGTAGATGGGGAGCGGGCCCTCTCTCTGGCCCAAACATCCTGGAGTACTTCGCTCTCTAATCCCAGACTGTTTGGATGTTTTTATGAGCTGTTTATACTTGTCGATTTATCACTATGCTTGGTAGTTCACTTAATTATTTATCATATACTTTCAGCTTGCAGTAGAATCACAGTGTTCGGGCAGTCAGATTCTGCCCTGAGTTTTATTCAATCTAGGCTTGCTAAAAATACATGCCTGTACATTTTTTAAAAACTCCAAATACAAACCCATACATATAATTCACTGTATAGCTGAAATGACCACCAGCAACTATTATGCCACATTTGCTTTTGGTAACACTATCAGTCAGGTTTAGGGTAGCGTTAAGTGTAGGTGATATGTTATTTCAAAAGCAATAGAGCATTAATCTTTTAGCACCACTAACTGGACATTTAATTCCCGAGCTGCCGCAATGTACAACAACCAGCGGAATGGAATAAAATGTTACCAAATTCATGTTCCTCTGTTTCAGAGAAAACTAAATATGCATTTAGCGCCACTCACTGACCATTTAACTTTGAAAGTGCTGCGAAACATCCGAGAAGCAACGTAATATCACTTTGCAGAATTGTCGCCATGGGCACGTTTTTCCAATGAGCCTAGGTTGGTTTTATTTCAACGCTACTGCCAAGGATTTAAACACCTTTTCGTGAAAGAGATTCATGGTGTTGTTAATGAATTTTTGTCATGGCACGAACATGGATCACTTGACGCAAAGTCTATTTAGCCATTGAGTTTTAGCAGGTTCTATGAAGCCCATTTCTAGCAAGCGCTCACAGACTTAATCCCCCATTTTTTAAAGTCTCATTAATATAGTGCAGACAGCCCAGGGGAAGCCCGAAACACACTTTTTTGTGAGCATTATAAATGAGGATCTGAAAAGGAAGGTCTCCTTTTTTGAGTAGACACTGTTTTCTGCATTTAGCGTTTGCCATCTTTCCTATCCTTTGAAAACTAGAGCCCATCTGCTACCCAGTGCAGAAAGATCTCGGTCATTAGCTGTACTTAAGCTATTGGGGAGAGAGGGAAAAAAAGGTCCAGCAGGAAAATTTAACATCTCCCATATGCTTTCTAAAATCAGCCATTTGCGCTCTGAGCCAAATGGTGGGTTGCACTATTTGTTCATGTGCTTAGCCTCTGCTGTTGGAGTCATTTTTCCAATCTGTGTTGAGCGTCTCCTGCTGAACTTTTCTTCACACAATAACGTAGCAGCACAGAGGCCACAAAAGAGAGCTGGAAAGCCCCACCCTAACCTCTGAAGATAATGACAGGGTAGAAAAAGCACTCTGTCAACCCCAAACTAGCATTATGCTAACAACTGATGATATGAATGTTCATGTTTCCTGTTTATGACACAAAATTATAAAAAGCTGTAAAGTGTTTCTAATTGTATACTTATGGTAGTCATCTTCACCTCAGAGTAAAAAATCGAAAATGAGATAAAGTTTAAAATAGGCAAATTGTGAATGATAAAGTTGCATTTATAAAAAATAAAGTTTCATTTTTGAGTGGCATATACATTTTTGTTGTGCTTAGTTTCTCTTATTTCAGTTCAACCACTGATTGAGAATTGGTACATAGCAAGCTTGTTTAGTCTATAATACATGCTGCTTTCTGAACCGCATTTATGTGGGGAGCACAGAGTTAAATAAGCCATTTATTTGCTCAATCAAGCAGGGAAATTGAAATGGTTGACGCGTTTTAACTGCGGGGCTGATTGCTGTATATTTTGATCTTCTTTTACAGTTTACTTTGTGAATTGCTCTCACCCTCCCTTCGCTCCTCGCTAATTGAAAGTGAGTGATTACCATGGACTTCTGGATGTGATGACATCCCCCTTTTCAGTGGAAGAAAGTAGCCTTCTGTTTTGCATATGTTAAATTGATAAATTATTCAAATCTCAATGGCGAGGAGCCAATCAGGACGGAATACTGAAAGCTCTTATTTCATCAGAGCACAAAACAAAACAAGATTAAATCAGAAGTACTCTGAATAATGCCTAGAGGCCTATGGGCTGAACATTTTCTGAGAACAAAGTGCATAACTCATTTTTGGAGCAATTCCTATGCTTGCAAATGTTGCCATTATTTACTCACCTTTACATTGTTCCAAATTCATATGACTTTACCTTTTGGATCAAACACAGAAGGTGATTTTTATTTATTATTATTTAGATACCATTATAGTATTTCTTAATATTTTAAATGAATTGTATTACATTTTACCTCAGTTTAGAACGTAGACATATTTAATTTATGTTAAATGAATGAAAAACAAGTCTTAATAGATTTAGTTAACAATAAAAACCCTGTTTTGTGTCAGTACAGGTTTGGAACAACATGAGGGTGAGTAAATTATGACAGAATTTGTATGTTTTTAATGAACTCTGTTTTTAAATTCCCTCAAAAGCTGTCTAATTTCTTGTCTAAATCCAGTTTATTTCAGTCTCTTTCTACTGCTTTAGTACAGGCTGGCTAAATCTTTTTTTTTTTTTTCTAAAAGTATTTAGTTGTGAAGAGATGGGAAAAAATAGTCAGTGGTGCAGACTGGAGGTGGACTTAAATAATTCATCGGTCTGGCCGTGTTCCTGCTCATCTCTGTGTGATAATGAAAGGGACCCTCTGGGACCCCGGTATCTGCCGGTCAGTGATTCACATAACACCCGGCAGACAGATAACCTGCACACAGAGGCAGGCCTTTGATTGTTTCTACAGTTTTATATTTTCTGCACTCTATTAAATATTTATCCCAGGCAGTTGCTCGAAAATTATCATTTGTGGCCATTGCCGGCTCTCGCTCCTGCCCATGGCATTCGGAAAAAGGTTACATTTGTAGCTTCTTGCTCCGAGAGAGTGTTGTTCGGGTTTTTTCCCTCGTTTTGCCGCAAGCCTGGGGTTTGATGCTCGCGTTTTGATGTCGGTGTCGGCTTTGACTGTTAGGTGTCTCATGTCAGAGCGCTCAGTAATTCCTCCTCTCATGCCCTGTGGCACTTCAATCACCAGCACGGTCAATCTGCACTCCAGAGATGAGTCTGCAACAGCTTCCAGATATGGAGTGCAGATTTTCTCCCTCCTCTTTTCCCTACATAAATACTATGTTCCTTGTCTGCACTTGAGGTATGTGGGGTTGTTTTGGTCGTTTTCTATACTGACTTGTTTGGCAGTCTCGCCTTCTCTGTTAGTGGAGCTCAGTGGGCCTTTGCCCCCATCACTTGGATTTCTGTGTGAATGTGAACGCCACACAGTCCTGCCTGTGGTAATTAAACCTCTTGGGCAGCAGTAGGTGAACTAAGGCTCAAATCCACACAGTGTGTCCACCAATGACCCCCTGCAATCTTTGGTAATTCAACCACCCCCTCTGGCTGTGAGAGTCCTGTTTGGATACACATCACCGGCTGGATAAACAAAACTGTATACAAAGATGAGAAAGGAGGAGCGGTGGAAACACAAGGGAGGCAGTCTTATTAAAGGGCACCAGAATGTGGCTACAGCAAATATAATATGAAATTCCTGTGCACCTCAGTGAAACATCTGAAACTTGTGCATATTACTGTTTAATGTGGTTATCAGACAGTGAAAATAAACTCAGGAACTTTTAATTGAATGAAGGCAGTTGGTATGTTTGTCTTGTGGCTCGACTGCTTGCTCACTTCCTCTTAGTGAAAAGAGTCCCAGACTCACTAAACACTACAATACTTCTATCTCTGTTCTTGATTCCATTTTATTGATATGTATTTTGAAAGAAATTGGTATTTTTATGCAGCAAAGACTGCATTAAATTGATCAAAAGTGATCGTTAAGACATTTATGTTACAAAAGGTTTATATTTTAAACAAATGTAGTTCTTTTTTGTTCAACAAAAAAAGTATCACTATTGCCACAAAAATATTAAGAAGCCCAATATTGATAAAAATAAGAAATGCTTCTTGAGCACCAAAGACAGCATATTAGAATTATTTCTGAAGGCTCATGTGACTCTGAAGACTGGAAATTCAGTTTTGCCATCACAGGAATAAGCTACATTTAAAAAAAAAAAAAAAAAAAAAAGTCAAAGTCAAAAGTCATAGAAAATAGCTATTTTGCATTGCAATAATATTTCACAATATTATTGTTTTACTATATTTTTGATCAAGTAAATAAATACTCAGTGAGCATAAGAGACTTTTTGCAAAAACAGTTAAAGTCTTACAGACCCCAAACTTTTTGAACAGTATATGTAATATTAATATTTTGTTTTATCTATCGTCCTCATATAAACACTTTGCATGTTTATATTTGCAGCTGTAATCAAACTATACAGCAGGTTTTTGTGTATTGGAGCAACCGTCTTCATGTGTCTGTCAAGTATGCATGACAAAATGCATAATCAAATATTTTAAAGAAGACAAACATGTTGTGTATACATGCGAGAAGCCAGAATTATCCAGGTCTGTTAGTCTGACTTTGCAAAACTGGTACGATTCAGTTAGACATCAGCATTTACATTTCAATAAGACAAATTATTGCTGTAGTCCGACTGAAATCAAACCATTAAAGTGCACTTAAAGTACACTTACTGTGGAGAGAGAAAGAGAAAAACAGTGTCTTGAAAATCGTGTTTTCTGTGAAGGCTTATGGCCAGTCTTGTAACAGACACACTCTGGAATCGTTCATCCTTACCATTCAGCACTCAAGCAATCAAAACAATGTCCTGTGCAGTAAATTTTTACGTATTGTATATCTTTAAAAATACAGTCTTGTTTTAAGCGATCCTGTTCCTGTTTCCTCTCCACCAGCATTTGTCAGTGGAATGAAGAGGTCACACTTGCTCACCCTACAATTGTACCAGGATGTTAGCAGTAAAACTCAGTGAGTTAACACACTCCATGTTGCCCAATTTGTTACAGTCACGATCCTTGCATTTTTGTATAAGCTGCTTGCTCATTATCTCCATCATTTAACTATAACCCCTGCTATCTCTCTGTTTTTAAATTAAACAAGCAACAAACTCTGTGAACTGCCTTATCTAAGCAGCAGTTTAATGGATGCATTGTTTATGTGATGCTTGTGTGCTGTTGTTTTCCTAACTAGCTTAACAAGCAAGACTTCCTTGATCAATGGAAAAGTATTACTTTTTTCCTAAAGCTAATTGCCCAAAGAAGTCTTGCTAGTTAAGCTAGTTAAAGGAATAGTTCACTCAAAAAGAACATTTACTCAGGCTATTTGAGATGAGTTTCTTCATTGGAGTAAATTTGGATAAATTTAGCATTACATCACTTGCTCACAATGGAAACAGTGAATGGGTGCCGTCAGAGATTTATTATGGAGTGGTATTTTGGCCAGAAGCAATGTTTTAAAGTTAGAATGCCTTAATAATGGATTTGTTCCTTACAAACATACAGCTTTTCACACAGTTTTTAAGACATTAACTGATACTTGTGGATTATTGTGATGTTTTTATCAGCTGTTTGAACTGACGGCACCCATTCACTGCATAGGATCCATTGGTGAGTGAGTGATGTAATGTTAAATTTCTCCAAATCTATTCCAATGAACAAACAAACTTAAACAGCAGCATAAACCAGTCTAGAGTATGGAAACACATACAGGTCTAAGCTGGATTGTTCATCATTAAATGACCTGGGCCCATATTCATGAAAAATCTTAGTGCTAAGAGTTGCTCCTAGTAACAAAATTCTTAGAAAATTCTTAGAAATGTGGGTGTTTATTTAGTAGTGGAGAAAATGGACGAAATATGAAGAGGGAGAAGAAATGTGTTGCACACAATGCATGACAGTGAGTTAATAATACGCTACACATTAGATCGTGCAGGGATCATGTTTGTGACCGATCTTATTAGAGACACGCTAACATCTCCGACACCGCGCAGAAATGCCATAGCGCCAGAAATGGAAGTAAATCACTACATTAGCTTCATTAACATATCTGGCAACTGGAAAAATGCAGCTATGCAGCAGTGATGATTTGGGTCTGTCACAACCTTCTATAAGAAAAGTGATCACACAAACAATTACAGCACTTTCAGAACCTTATTGTGTCGCTGTTCATTTCCTATAAAATATGTTAAGCATGACAGCACAGTAAATAAAAAATAAAGAATATATATATATATAGGCTACATGGGCGTCGGAAGCAAAATAAAAGTGTGGGTCCCCCAGAGACACAAAACAGTGCTGTGGCTGTGTTTGGAGTTATTTTTGTTGGCGAAATAGAGCAAAAACAGGCATAGTATCTAAAACATAAGTCTCTTAATTGTTTGTTTACTGAGCTGCTGTAAAAAATCAATATCACATGTAATCATGGTAATTTTTGGTGAAAAATGGCACTCTTCGTGTGAAATTGATTAACTATATGAAGTGGTATAAATATATACATTTTCTTTCCCCATGTCTTGAATTTGTGATCATTCTAAATGTATTTTAAAAGACTGAAACATGCAGTGAAAGAACGCATTCTAAATGCGCACACGCACTAGTCTAGACTTCATGTAATGTATGAGTGCACTCTGTAGGGGTGTTTTGAATGGTTTTTGCAAAATACTCGATAATGTCAAATCGCACATCGACAACAACAATTACGATATTATCGCAGACTATATATCGCACACCCCTACTGCTGAGGCATCTCAGATGAGAACATCTGTTACCTTGGCTTTTTATCCTTGCAGCACCAAAGCAGAATTACTATAAGGTAATTATTTTACAACTTCTGTTATTGGAAAAATACCGAGGTCCGGACCTCGGGGACCTCAATGGTGGGTACGGCCCTGAGTACCGGGTAAGGTTAGGTGTATTTGAGCAGCAGATACGCTAAGATACTGTGTCACGGGAGTGCAGCAGGCGCGAGTAACTAGTGAGAACAGAGAATAGAGTTATATGGACTCTGAATGAGCCAAGTGGAATAGATTTGAGGAAGCAGCAGTGTGGAATTCAAGGCTGTAGCTAAATGGAGTTTAAGCTGTTCAGGCATTCGTCACGTGGAATGGATTTGACTGACGGCGCTCTGAAAAGTGCACAGACATATTCACTGAATTAGAGACGGTAAAAGTGGGTGGGTCCAATATCACTGGTCTTCAAAAGTAGGTGGGTCCTGTCCCACCCTCATACAATGGTTCCACACCCATGATAGGCTACATATATAATGTGTGTGTGTGTGTGAGTGTGTGAGAGAGAGAGTCCGGTAAAACAGGAAAAATTTTGCCTGTAATTTCAAAGTGAAGGTTTATAATAGACCCTATTCTTAAAAGGGCTCTTTTATTTCCTTCTTGGACAACCAACCAATCACAGTCTTAAAAAGACTGCGTCATAGCTAGCAATGGGGTCAGCCCCGCCTCCTCACAAAGATCAGTTTTTGTCTTTTCCTGGCTCAGAGTTGCTCTCAGATTGGTCCTGAATCACTTTTAAGCTAACACTCCTAGTTAGAAATTTTTAAGCTAAATTAGGAGCTCTCTGAGAGGATTCTTAGAATCTTTAAGAATACGGGCCCTGATCATTCCACATTCCTGATGCCACAATCCAAATGTGCCACATGCCAGTCTTATTCCCTCCTCTGACGGGCACAGCTGCAAATATCACATGGATATGATGAAAGTTGCATGTTCGGTCTCTTGTCCAATGAAATATTTAAACGGAGAATCCTCTATTCTTTATTTCTTGTTTTTCCTTCCTATTCTTCACTCATGCCTATGGATATAGCGCTCACATTACAGGATGGAAACATTCGAGAAGGTCTCTGAGGGCCTCATCACATCTATCTCTTTGTCTCCACATTGAATCTCAACTCTAATCAATATTCTGCAGCCGTGGTCCTGGGGCTGGAATGAATACCCTGAGATCATTTCTTATGAGAGACCACAGGTGTCAGTTAAGCTTGTTCAGTCTCTCTCTGTCTATGCATATCTCAGCAGATGGCCAGTGCTATTTACCTGTAACTCCTTATTTGCACACGGAAATTTTAAAGCAACAGGCTGTGATCTGTTCACTTTATATTTCAGTTCAGTTTATTCACTTTTCTCCGTGGCTCAAATTTCCCATTCACTTCAGTTGATATTTCCAAAGTAGTCACCATATTAAAGTGGCATCCAAATCAACACAAAAAAGATGGAGATTTCTCTTTTTCATGAGCACTCTGATTCGCTCCACATTGACTTGCTAATGTGGCTGAGAGGAAGGGCACCAGGCACGGCACAGCAGATGGAAGACGGCAGCAGCAGGGGCCCTGCTGGGCCACAGAAACACAGGCGCAAGGGGCATAGGGCTGTGGAGGAGGAGATACAAGGGATGTAGGAGGACTCCGAGCAACCCTAGGTTCAGGGTTCCTGCTAGCAGCCACTGCTTAAGACCGCAGGGGGTTAAGGTGGGAGTAGAACCTTGCCTCATGCTGAAGATTAGTGTGATATTGCGACCACCAGATCAATAGGAACCATGTTGAGAGAGAGGGAGGGCGCATGGCTACAGATGTGGCCTCAGGGTTTTGTTATTCAGAAGGGCCTGCTGGAGTTGTATAATATAATTGAGAAAAAGGGGTGCCGTTCTCACAGTCTGGTGAAACAAATTTAGCGGAAGGTGGCTGGTGCATTTTTTTTCTTCACTAAACATTTATTATTTATGTATACTGAGCGTATACATTTTTATTTAGCTCTGATCAGTCAGCGTTTTTGCTTTTGCTTTCAGTAAGGCCAAATGCTGAAATGCAAAAGTTAAAATATAGTGAACGGTTTCATTTGCTTGAGAAAACATTCTGAGATGGTGAGATACTTCTGGGGACCAACAAATTGTGCTTGTAAACAAACATCTTTTCTCCTGGAGGCCAGATTTGGAGCGTAGGCAAATTCAGACAGCTTTACGGCTCAATTTGTGATAGATTATTGCCCAATAAATATGTTTTACAGTGTTGTGTTTTTCTGTTTGTGACCATTTATATGTTGTGTAGCTTATTAATCTGATACTTCTGATTCAAAGTGACACGCTTTGTTGTAGTATGTCCTGTGGGATAATGATATTAAAACAAGGAAGGTTTTACTGGCCACACACATAAAATGTTAATTCAGGTTTTTTAATGGTTCTCTTTCACTGACCATGTGTACACACTTATTTGTGTGTAAAACCTGTGTGTAAATGTTTTCACAAAAAAATCATGATTCATGGTTCATATTTTCAATAATTTTATTTTCAAAACTGTTTGGTACAAATCAACTTTTCAATAATTTCTGAATGATTTCTGAAAATTCAGTTTTGACATTTTAAAATATTAAAATAGAAAATTATGGTAACACTTTACTTAAAGCCTTTATATATTATGCATTAAAAAAGTAATTTTAATGCATTAATTATGCCTTGTAATGCACCTTATAATGCATTGTACAATCTCATGAATAATTGTAACCACAACTAAAAACACTTATCAATTCATTGTTACACTATTTTGTTTGTGAAGTTAAATGTGCAAGAATGCTTTCTGCACAAATAAGTATGCAACTTCAATTCTGTTATTATTAAATGAGACCCTTTTTTCATTTACTTGAAAAAAAAAGTTTTCTGATATATTCTTTTATCAAATTACTTAGCTACTTGGCTTGTGTTTTTTTATAACATGGCTTTAAAAAAAAGATCTTTTAAAACATATATATTCTTATTTTAAATTAATTGTAATTTATTCTTGTCATGGCTATATACAGTATATTTGCAGTGAAATTCAAACAACAGACTCACTGGGTAATCACAACCAAAGCATGCTAGGAGATGCTAAGTGAAGAAAGAGATGGAAAGTGGCGGTTGAAATCTGCAAGTCTAGTCGGAAAAGCTAGGGGAGCTTTTGTTTCAAATTGCCCATATTTTACTCCCCCTTCCTCACTCTCCTCCCTGCTTTGATAAAACACAGGCTTGATTCACTAAAGACTAGATGGAGAAAAATCGCTTGCTCCCAGTTCCCCCTTCCACAATCCATCCAACCCCAGATGTGGGTTGACCCCTGTGCCTCCACCTGCACCAAATCTGAAAAGAAGGCCACGCTGAACAAATACATCAATGTGCATTAAAGCAGCACCTTAAATGCATCCCCTCTGTCTCTGAAGACCCCAACCTCATTATTTCCTTCCCACCTGCCCTTTCTGCTTTGAACTGCTCAGCAGTTGTTCTCCGATTTTACAGAAAATCAGCCATCAATGAAGTCAGAGACCATATATTGTTTAATTGACCTTGTCTTTAATAGGCTTTCTCACTTTATAATGGAAAGTCTTGTAGCATTGTTGTAACGGCTCTAGTGGCCATAAGTCACATGGGAAACAGCATTGCCATAAAGGCCTCATAGGAAAAAACCTTGCAAATTGAGCATCATTTTTCTCCAGACAAACCCTATTTTCAGTCACCGGCTTGTCAATAACCTTCTGACAGCCATTAAAATTTGTTGACCTTCCGAATCGGTGAACCGGCTATAATTTATTTGCATTACAGTGCTGGTGACTGTCGGGACGCTGCTTGTGTTTGATCCTTCTGCCACTCTGTAAAGAATGGGTCATTCATATACAAGGCTATCATGATTCCTGTGGGCCATAAGGTAAAAAAAAAATATATGGAAGGAGGAAGAAGAAAATCCAGGGAACGGCTATAAATTTTCAGCCCGACAGCTTAGTTTGTATGAACTTGGCATTGATTAATCAAAATCTCCTGAGGCTACTCCATAACTCAGGGATGCAGTTGCGCAGAGAGGATAAGACTGTTACACGGACCATCATGGCTTCCCGGCCTCCTCAACAACGCACCTTCGTCCAAAAGCGCAACTCTGGAATGGCACTTCAGGCAGGATTGTGTGTTCCTGGAAAACTATGCAAGGTTTTATAGATATTTAACTTTTAACTCTGGGTTTGGCTTTATGATCAAAGAATCCATGTGAAATTTGTACTATTTAGAATATATAAATAAAATACAATTATATTTATGCCCAAGCTTGTTTCTCAAAGTCTGGACTGGAGGAATGACCTTTCCCTGTTTTGTTGCATTTAATATTAACCTGTTTCAAAAACAAACACATCTTTAACTGTTTAAAAAAGCGCTGGCTCCAGCTGTTGAGGCTCACATAAAAATCCTTTCCAGCCAAAAAGTGTCCTGCCTTACAGCAAAACAGCCAAAGCTATTTTTGTTCGATTGTTTGTTTTGGGGGGAAACATAATAACATTTATCCAGCAGTTCACATCTACCCACTTGGGGGCACTTGTCCAGCTAGTTTAACAGTCACAACTGATGTAGACCATAGATGGGAAATATTTGTCTCCATTGTCCTCATGTGCATTTGGCCGATGAACAGAGCATCCTGTCTATAATTAGAGTCACCCCATCCTGCTCCGTTTCTGTCTGTCTGCTGGGTCAGAGGTCACCGCTTATAATTATAGTCTAGAGGTCAGGGGCCAGTATAGGTTGAAGTTGAGACTAGATCCCTCCAAAGGCCATTGTCTGTAGTAGAGTCACATAGATATGGCTGTTTGTTAATGGCTGTGATCACTTGCTAAAATAATGTAAATATTACTATATATTATTCTTTATCAAATAAATGAATGCAGCCATTTTGGTTCTATTGATTACATCTTATGTGGGTCATGTTGTAATTGGAAGGTGAGAAGACGAGTCTGATTTGCTCCATATGTTTCTTATCAAAGCTCTCACAATAGAACTTGGCACTATGAAGTAGAGATCCTGAATGCTGGTCCCACAAACAGCTTTCTTTGGTTGTTCTTTGTTTATGCAGCTGGGTCTTAACTGCCAGATCACTGTGATTATCATCATTAACATCACTTACCTTCAACCCTTATCCTCAACCCAGAACCATGTGCTTCACTAGAACAGCGTGTCCTTCTTAGTTCAGATATCCTTACCCAGACAAGGTGGTCCAGACATTTGGCCTTTGGATGTTCCTTTGGTAACAGTTATTCTTCTTTCAGATAAGCTTGCAACATCAAGATTAAATTGTTACTGCTAGCAGGTTAAATATCTCTTTAGTGGAGTGCTGTGGAAGGACAAGAAATCCCCAGGACACTCTGACATTTCATTCAATGTCATTTCTTATTAGATTTACCCACACATTCATGTGCCATAATGACTCTCGCTTTTAATGCAATGTGGTAAATATGTTTAGCATGCAGATGTCCATGGACTTGTGGGTAAAAAAAGTGTTGTAAAAGCTTTTGGAAAAGAAAAACATGCAGTCCTCACTCCTCTGTTTTTTGAGTATCAAAAAAAAAAAAACGGTTGGGGTTGCTAGACCTTGCATTTTAGGTTTTACAGATTGAACTTAAATTTACAGTATAAAAAAGTATATTGCATTAACTGAATTTTAACATCTGTTTTACCTTTATAATATACTGATAACCACTTTCTAAACACAAGTGATAAAGTGAAAGCCAAATAATGATCAGAAGTAGCCTTTTCATGAGATGAGATAAATATAAATATATAAAAGTTGACCGTGTCACAAATACAAAACACTATCATGGTAACACACATAAAACCAGAATGTACATTGCTGATAAGAAAAAGCTAAGAAGAAATGCAAAGTTCTGTCATGAAACTCTAGATGGCACAGGTCGATAGGGGCTAACTCAATCTGATATAATCACATTGTCATTCACATGCGCAGCTGATTGGTTACTTTTCACATCAGCAGCCAATGAGTTTACTGCTCAACATTCAAATACTTGGCTAGTACTTACTGTAACAGTTGCAGTGTGCTTCAGAAACCCTCCACTTTCCCCAGCTCCACCTGTATAGATCTGCTATGGGGAGATTTCATGTATGTTATATGGGAGTTATTTTATGTGCAACAGCAATATTTCTTACATGCTCACGGCAGCTTGTCTGTGGATGTATTGGCAGTAGCAAGTCTCGCTACTTCCTCTACCGCAACATTGCCATGTATATTAGCATGCTAAACTCTAGAGAGGTGTCATGACAGAAAGATAGTTGTTTGAATGAAAAAAAAAATCAAATATGATGAGTCACAGAGAGAAATCTGTGTATGTAAATTTATGGTTTTTCTCTGTAAATTATAAAATGACTTCTTTTTCACTTACATAAATTGTATATTTAACAGTATATTACTGTGAAATTGCATGAAGTGTCCCTTTAGATCTATTACAGTTTTTCATCATATAGAGTAAGAGAACCTACCTTTAACCAATTAACAGGCTTTTACCGAAACATTTTTACAGTCTTTTTCCATTAAAATTATGATAATTTCTTAATCTTACACCTAAAACCAGAGAATGAATGTAAATATTGAGAAATAAATTATTTAAAAAAAAATTATAATGGGCAGGCATAACAAACCCTCAGAGATTGATGCAAACAGCTCTGACAGCATTTATCTGTGTAAAAGCACTTGAATGTATGACCCAAATTACTGAAATGCTTTCAAGCGATTATCTGCTCATTTCCACTTGGCTATTTACATGTTTGCTGTTTTTCTACATTGAAGGGCTATTTACAGTGTGAGTCTTGCCACATATTCATGTTTAAATTGTGGGTCACATGATGCAGGCCACATGATAATGGGCTCAAAATGTAGCTGCCTGTGTGGAAACAATCATGACGACCAAGGGCCAACAAGAGAGAAAGGGAATGGATGAGAAATGAAGAATGTGTGATCGGTGCTTTTTATAACAGCATATAAATGCATAGCCCTCACTTACTGATGAGTACCTTGGTTGCTTTTTCGTCATTCCCCACTACAATCAACACTAAGGATCCTTAGCAGCCAAAATGACAATAGCTGGACTGATTACTGTACTTGGACAGCCAAGAGAACATAATCTTTGCTACATTTGTCTTTTCTGTTTCCTTTTTCATTTCACTTATAGACTACCTGAAAGCTATTTTTTCTGTTAAAATACTGTCTATTTCTCTAGAGACAACTACAAGTAAGCTATTAGTATGTTGAGTGTAAACACTGTGGCACTATCAAAATATTATTCCCTTTTAAGAATCTCGACCAGCCCGATAATGCAGAATGGAGCCCCATCTGATCCATTCTTTTTTTTATTTGTTGCATTTTCTTTAACATTACTCCAGTGGTCACATTTTTCACTCACAAACTCTCAGTTTTCCTCTCACTTTTCAATCTCAAGTAGCCATCGCTCATTTACTGTGGGGTCTGTTCTGACCTCTTAAAGTTTTTGTGATGTTATGTGCTCAAATGAAAATGTCTTCATAGAGGAGACCCTGGACTTGTTGCTAAGGAACAAGTCTTTGATTAGCAGAGGCCCGACAAGTCTTTCGTGACAGGACCTTCCATTAATTGACAGCTTCCTGCCCTCAGGGTCTCAACACATCACCCAGAGCTCTCCTGGTAAAGGTAGCTGCCAGGTTAAGAAAGAATAAGAGGACATGTGTGTGTACTCTGCTAAGCTGGCTATAAAAGTTTTTTAACAGAATATTCAGTCTTGGTATGTATCTTATCAGTCGCCTCCAGTGGACCACCACTGAACTGAATGGTAGCTTTGCATAGTTCTATGGAAATCCACTTTCAAAGCCAAATGATGACAGTTTCATTAATTAATACACAGTTTACACAGATCTGTAATGACTTATTTTTTATAGTCTTTTAGATGCAATACAATAATTGGCATAAACTATATAATAAATATCAGTACTAAACAAATAGAATAGTAAATATCAATACTAATAGTAAATATCAAAACAAATAGAATAATAAATATCAATACTAAACATTTTTTAATAAAACACTACTAACAAAACTATATATACATCTTCAACAACACATTTTCATATGAGCAAGTGAGTAACAGCACTGTTTTAGCCTCATAGTTAGCTGTAAACTCTATGTTAGATTCACTGAAAATAACCGAATCATAAGAGTCATTTGTTCGGGAATTGTACTGCCCATACAACAAAAAAATATATATATTTTCAAATATATTTTTAATATATTTCAAAACATACAAAAAGGCCAAATATATATTTAAAATACATTTCAAAATATATTTATGTACATGTATTTTCTACTAATATATATTTTTAATACAATTTTTATTATTTATTATTGAAAATATATTTATACATTTAAAATATATTGTAAAAAAAAAAAAAAAAAATGGCCAAGAAAAATATTTGCTAAAATATTTTTCAAAATATATTTACATAAATACTAATATATTTTAGCTTTTGTTTTTTTGTATATTTTTGAAAATCTATTTATTAAATATATATATTTTTAAAATATACAACAAATGGCAAATAATAATAATAATAATTCCACCAGTTTATTAAAAAAAAAAGCCTAAAAAATAACTAATTCATAAAAGTCATTGTTTCAGCAGTCAAACTACACTGGTTGCACTGTATGTTTTCAACAGGATAAAAATTTAAAATACAAGTCAATGGCTACCATCAACTGTTTGGTTAAGCAACATAATTCAAAATATCTTCTTTTGTGCTCAACAGAAGAAAGTAACTCATACAGGTTTGTAACAACTTGAGGGTCAGTAAATGATGACAGAATTTTAATTTTTGGGTGAACTATCTCTCATAAGTGGCTCATAAGAGAAAGAGAAAGAGAAAGAAAGAAATAAAGGAAGAGCACGCGGAAGAACATCCGTTAACAGAACCGAACGTTATTTAGTTCCAGTGTTTTTTGTATCTTTTTTTTTTAACGGAAATGGTTCTAAATAAGAACCCGTCTTTGTAGCATGGCCTGTCTACAGCAAATCATTACAGGGTAGATACAAGGGTTTCAGTCAGTGAAGAGCATTGATAGAGGGCAGCCCAGTGGGACTCTAGTACAGGAGTGAGATATGATAGGCCTAGCAAGTGATTTCAAACAGGGCAGCAGGGCAAATGGTCCCTATTTCTGCTGCTGCTGTGTTTGAGGAGCAATTTTTCATTTGACCCACATAAGAAAGCAATTTGTTGCAATTCTATCAAATGTTGGTCTGTGCTTTGCTTCCTCTGTGGGATTGTGTGAAGTCAAATCAAATCAGTCTCATCCTCAAAGTAAGCATAGCCAGTGTTTTGTACATATTCTGGCTTATTATTTGTGAAGTTTGACAAAATGCTTTTTTAAATAAAGAAATAAAATGGGATGTGTGTTGTGAATAATATTTTGAATAGACACTGAAGGCTCAGAAGAAGGCATTAGCAAAATACATTTGAAATGACTTGAGTGTAAGCGACCCCATTTAAAAATGTTGTCACATTTTCAGTCTGAATGAAATTACATTTCTGTGCATGGCTGCGATAAAACCATGACATTTCCAAGTAATTATCTCCACATTACTGCTGAATGTTTGCTAAAAGGATTATTTTCACCCCGTGAGCTGCCCTAAACCTGAGCGTTCTCTCTCTCAGTTAGTCATTTCCAATGTGTTGTCACCGAGTTTGACATTGTCATGCGCCTGGTGCTTCTCCTGCATACAAATACATCCTTCCTCTCTCCCCGTCGCAATAGCCTAGGTCATTTAAAATGCTAATGCTTCATTTCCTGACAGTGAATATTGGTTCTTGTTAAATTCGGAGGGTGCGATTGGAGGAAAACCATATACAGATGACTGCCTCCAACCCTCACCTCTCTTTTTCAAGCTCTAATTAGAATTGGAGAAGTGGCCACTTACTCCCATTGAATACTTTATCAGTTACATGATTCAAAATCAAGGACAACGGGTATAAAGGACTTTATAAAGGACTCATTTGCACTGTAATTAATTGGGCTAGTGGACACCCTGTGTGAAATTAAAAGCAATTAGGCTCTGACCGCCCTCAGTAACCTATTTAAAAGCCTCTGCATCCACTTACTCAGCAGGTAGAAAATCTGTGTGTATCGTTGTTCTTTTGCTTAGCATGCCCTTCTGTGAGATCATCGCTGGAAGATAACCACACACCTGCTTGACACACAATCCGTTTTCCTACTGGCTAAAAAGGATGCTTGTCCTTGTGCGAATGATGATCATGCATAAGATAGCAAGTCGATAGACCACAAAACAGAATAGCATTTCAGTTAATTGGTACCATCAGTTTCTGGCAGGATTCTTTTGATTTCATCTTTTTTGAAGGGACAAATTTTAAAGGGACAAACATTAATATAACAGAAAAACATAAATAAAATATAAAAATATTGTAATATATTGGCCAAGCTTCCCATGATTGTTGACAAATTTGTTGTCCATATAGATCTAAATATCAGAATAGAGAGAGAGAGAGAGAGAGAGAAAGAAAGAAAGAAAGAGAAAATTTACTTTTTACATTTTTATTTTATTATTTATTTAAAAAAATATATTTTTAAATAAATATCATTTTTAAATAGTTTACTACAAGCTTTATTTAAAATTTGTTTGTTTGTTTAAATAATATAAATATACTGTGTGTATATATATATATATATATATATATATAGGGACACTAAATAAACAAACTATATATCATTATTATTTATAATTTTAAATAGTTTACATACAGCAAATATGCATGGTATATTTTGCTAAGGTATTTATTCATAAAAACTGTATTACAAACATTAAAAATAAAATGTAAAAAAATATATTATTATATAATATATTGACCAAGCTTTCCAAGATTGAAGACATATTTGTTGTTTCCATATACAGTAGTATCAGAATACAGTATGTCTGTGTGTGTAGTTTGTTTGTTTACTTTTTAAATTTTCCATAGCAAATGTTTTACAATAATATTCTATTTATTTTAAATAATAATTTTACATAAATTATATTATTTATTTATAGCCCAGAGGTATTTTTTAAATAGTTTATTACAAGCTTTTTTTAAAAAAAATTTATTTTTTTACTTTACAAAACAGCTAAGAACAAGATAGTAAGAAGTGTCTTTCCTTTCCTCTACACATATCCCACATTAGCAAGTTTGTGGCCTGTGTGCGTCGCTTGGCTAAGATGAAATGACATGGAAGCAGTGCAGTCCTCATTCAGCGTGGAGGTGATTCATGGGCCTGGCGTCGAGGAGCAGCACATGTGATTTTCTGCCCAGGTGCACCAGATCTGTCTCATCCAGAGCAACTCTCTCGTCCCATCATCCATAATCCAGGTCTCCACCACACTGATGCATTACTTGTTAGCGTTAGCTTGCTGTCTGATTAATTATTGTGCCACGCAAGGCTATCTGTATCTGCCCCTGCGTGATGCTTCTCTGCATTTTCCAGGCCCACACGGCTCTCTCAATGCCCCGGAGAGGCTACCATCTCACTAGTCTGTTGTACTGTCTGTTTGTACTGAGAAGTTGCTGAAGGGTTCGGTTGTGATGTGATACTCTGACGTTAACAATGGCTGTAGGCTAAAAATTAAATCATGTCTAAAGAGAGCATTTAGGAGTTATGTTTTTATAGCAGCAGAAAAGAACATAAGTTGGAGCCTATAATGTCACAAAAGAAGACCTTTGTTCTTGAAAAACTTTAAAAGTTGAGCATTACCATATGCTAAAAGCCAGTCAGAACAGATTGCATGTTAAAATGAGGAAAATATTGCTTTACATCTTATACAACTCCATAACCATCCATCATTTTATGTTTGATGTTTAGCAGAACACATTTCTGGAGTTGGAAAGTGACATCACTGTTCATCTTATTGTATTTGAGCAGCCAGGATGAAGATACAGACATACACTGTGGGTCTTTTTTGCATTTTGATCTGTAAAACAGCATTCAGGATGTATTGGGAAGTATCCAGGAATCCAGGTAGGCCTGTCCACACTGATCTTAGCACACCAGCAGTTTGTTAGTTCAGTTTTCTGACATGCTAGCCCTGCTTCTCCATGCTTTGATCTTGAAAAGTAAATCTGAAGCTTTCAGCTCGTACCAGAAAGCAGATCTGTCTGGCTGAAGAGCATGGGCAAGGCCTGGGGTGGTAATGAACATCACACACACACCCACACAGGAAGGAGAGCAAGAGGAAAAAGGAGAAAGAGAGCATGGCCACAGGGGCTTTGATCTCAAGTGGCAAATGCTGATGGAAAGGACCAATGCATCAGCTAACTTTCATATTTTTTCTCACTGAAAAGGTGCCCGGCTGAAAAGAGCGAGTGTTTGCTTGTGAGGGGACAAGGACACTATAATAATCTGATATACCTACACACCTCTCTCTTACTCTATTTCAGGCTCTTTCTTACCTCTCTTTTACTCTTATTTCACTCACTTTATTTGTACAGGTATGACTGGTTGTTTCAATGTTTCCATGAGGTATACACAAAAAGAATCACAGAAATTCACAGAAAATTCAAGCACTTCCTGCGTTTATTTGCCTCTTTATGATGAATCGCTTATTGTATTCCTCAATTATAAATTGCTTTTGGATAAAAGCGTCTGCTAAATCAATAATTGCAAATGTCAATGTAAAATTTTTTAACAGGAATGTAAACTGTGAATAATTATTAAATTAAATCAAATTAAATTAAATTAAATGATTAAATGTAATCATTTTAGTTTAATTATATTTATGTTTGTACACAGAAATATAATTGAATCAAAATTAAAGAAAGAAAACACTATTAGTAAAAAATAAATATTTAATTAATATTTAATTAAAATATAAATTAATGTATATATGCTATTCATATATACATATCCATATAGATAGATAGATAGATAGATAGATAGATAGATAGATAGATAGATAGATAAACCAAGTGGCATTTACTGTACAGATATATAGTGTGCTTTTCAAGAAAAAAGTTTTGTTTATGTCTATCCTTTTTTAGCCCTGAAACATCATTGTAATTTAACTTCTTTTTTTCCAAAGACATTTTTTCAAAATGTTTAAATTTTCATATTTTTTACAATGTTTGTTAATCATACTTTTGTTACTTCAGCAGTAACATGAAATTGTCATTGACAGGCACACAAACTTTCTGTTCAGTAAATAACTGAATCTGAATTAGAATTTTTCAATCTGAAACTGAATTTTAAGCAGTTTACCGCTACACTTTGGCTTTACGGTTCTGATGTGTGTAGATTTATGACTATTGGGATATTGCCTGACCACATGTAAATAAGAATTCATGATGATCAAGTGTGTAATTTTAAATGTAATATTTCAATTTATAGTTCATGGCAGTTATTAATATAGTTAATCACTATATTATGTGTATTATGTTGGATACCATATAAAGCCAAAACTCACACTGAGCTCTTACGACTGTAAGAAGTAAACTTATGCATGCCTGGTCAGCATTTTACGGTTTGTCTCTGCTGTTCTACTTAACTCTGTCTGTTCACACAATCCAGAAGGATACAGCCGTCTCTCCGCACAGACGTGCACCTGTTGTCTGGTGTAGCGGCTTTGCTGTTTCCTGCCTGTCTCACTTGGGACCATTTAGTGCATCATAGCATTTCATCCCTGCAGAGTAAAGTACATATAAAAGACTCCACCTGTCTTCCAGTGCTGAAGACTTTTGTTCTGTTACAGATCTAGTCTCATCATTAACAAGCTGCAGGTGCTCTGAGAGACCAAGCACAGGGAGCGAGGGGAGCTGCTAACGTGGCATAGAGTTACAGAGCCATCTGTGGAAGTGGCACCATTACATCAGCTTTGGGCACGGACCTGCCGTACTGCAAGAGTGTTCTCTGGCAGAGATGGGCGGCAGCTCATCGCTGATTTTTGGCAGAAGCGTCTCTCTCCGGTTGAGATGGGCTGTTCGAGCGGCACCAGGTTCTGCACCGGGCAGTTCTGTTCTGCATGTGCCTGTTATTCAACCATCTTGGGAGAAAGCCTTGCCCACGGCAAAGGCCAATTCGTGTTCCTCTCATATCCACTCAGTTACTTTTGCCCAGGATGAGTTAATATCACAGAAGGAAATGGCTTTAGGGGACGCAGGCTTGCAGCAAATAATGAGAAAAAAAATCTCATTATTGGAAAGGGAAGAACTGTGGTTTTGCATCAAAAAGTACGACTTTTATTTCATTTTTACTTTTTATTTTTGCACACAAAAAATGAATTGAAGCAAAGTTAGAGAAAGAATACAATATTAATGTTAGTAAATATTTATATAAATTTATTTATGTTATTTTTATTTATATACGTACATTTAAAATTTATATCAATTATTTTTTATACAAAGTTCTTTCCCAGAAATCTCAATTAAGATAATAAATGTTTTCATTCATAATGTAAATGTAAAAAAAGTACATATTTACATGTGTAATACTTATTTTGGTAACACTTTACAATAATGTCCCATCAGGTAAGGTTGGTTAATGCGTTAACTAACATTAACTAACAATAAGCAATGCATTATTAATCTGTGTTATTATTAATCTTTGTAAAATGCAACTGTTCATTGTTAGTTCATGTTTGTTCAGGTCCATTTATTAATATTAACACATACAACAGATACAACTTTTAGTAACTTATTATTAAATGTTGAAATTAACATTAGCTAAGATTAATAAATGCTTTAGAAGTATTTATCATTGATAGGTCAAGTTAACTAATGTTAATAAATGAAACATTGTAAAGTGTTAAGCATGCTTGATACAGAAAAGCATTGCACAAATATATAAATAAACAGTTGGTGATTAAAAAGATAATTTTTTATTGCATTTTTATTATTTATTATATTTATTGCATTTTTATTTTATTTTTATAAAAAAATGTTTTAAAAAATTTAAAAAAAAAAAGTATTGAAGGACAACTGTTTAAGTAAAAAGGCGGGCCATTCCAAAAAAAAAAAAAAAAAGGAATGGCTTAAGATATATTAGTTAATAAAGTCTTCACTTTCTCTATCTTCTCTTAACACCAGCTTTATATCAGAGGGAGGATAGAGGGGTTTCCCCCTGAGACCGGAGAGGAACAGATTGTGGAATTACTATTGGGCTACAGGAGTACTGGACCTGCAGGCTTCTGGCACATGAAGAATCATTGGAGCATATGTCGCCAGCATGATTCATTCATTTAAATTTATGGAGTGGAAGTGGGCCAGGTAGCGCACCGCGGTGACTGTCAACAGCACCTCCATCTTCACACACTTCACATACACCCGTCCCACCATCTTACCATATGTCCCACAAAACACTATTTCTAATGGACAAGGACAGCTGTATCAGGTCAGTCCGGCTTTGCACAGACACACAATGGGAACCTTTGGTGTGGAAATTAATTAGGCAGGTGTGAACACTCACTAGCTCTGCACTGATTGGCTGGGCCTTTCAGAGAGACTTTCTGCTCTTTCATTTTCTGTTAGGCCTGCTGATTCTATTTATATTTAGGATTTAGCATCTTAAACTTAAGAACTGCATTGTAAAGGTCTGAGTTATCACATAACGAAGTCTGAGGCGGGGAAATTCTGGCATTTTAAATGACCTGCGAGTTGACATTATGATGAAAGGGGGAAAAAGCTTTTGATGTGTTATATTTATTAACTTAACACTTTATCACTTTTAAAAGGCCAAACCTTGCTGTTTAACTAATTTATTTTTGGAGAAACAGACTTTTTTCCTATCCTATCTGCTTTGGACAGTCTATGTCAACATTTAAATGTAATTTCCATGTATATAATTTATTATTTATACCCTACCGTTCAAAGTTTGGGCTGTGTGATTTTTTAAATTGTTTTTAAAAGAAGTCTTATATTCTCACCATGGCTAAATCATTCATGGCTTGATAAATAAAAGTATTAAGCTTTTAAAAAAATAAAAATAAAATCTTCCGGACCCTTAATTTGTAAATATGTATTCTGTATGTTTTGGGTCGCTCATACAGTGGATTTACAGGCCTAAAATCATTCCCACCTCTCGCCCCACTAAAGCTGGCCCTGCAGACACAATGGGTCAGAGTATTATTTCAGCAGGTTGTCACTCAGGTATGTCTGGCTCATTGAGCAGTGCCTGGGCATGTTTCCAGAAATAAGTCATTTGTGAGCACTATTTGATATTCCCTCCACTGTTTGGGCTGCAACCTCGACCCAACAGCAACACTTCAGCATAAATCCATTATTCTTTTATAACTTAATGGACCTGAACTTATAACTATGGACAGCTCCTGAAATGAAATATTACACATTAACTTAAGAGGCTTTATTGATTTCTCTTTCACAGATAAAACATCTCAGGGCGTAATACCACTGGGCAGTTGTTTGTTTGAAAACTTCTCTTAGTGGTGAATCACTTGAATTCTAAATGAATTTTAAACTCTTACCATATTTCATTACAAAGTGCCTCTGACAGACAGGGCAGACCATACTGTCTTATTTGTACAAAGTCAATCTGCTGTAAAATTTGGGGTTGTGGAGTGTTTTAGTAGTCATCAACATCGGGGGTATGGAGCGAAGCCATATATCTGTATGTGCTACAATAACAAAATGATCTGCTCCTGTTTCTATATTAGGATTAGATTCGGATAGGATTAGGATAGAATCGGGTATAGACAGGCTTAGAAGTCTGATAAATAAAGCTAAATTAAAAGCCTATTTTTGCATCTAACTATAGGCTATAACAAATCTGACGTGTAGAACTCATGAGATATTCTGTTTTATTATATTGTTTATGTAAAATAGAGATTTTGTTTAATCTCTGTCACTTTCTTTTGAATACATTCACTAAAAAGATTTGTTCAGATCTGTTCACTGACCCTCTCTGCAGGTTACATCATTACGCCAATAGTTGGCAACAAGTGATTTAACGCGTGAATGAGTCATTTGAATCATTCACTCAAGCGACTCTTTTAGAAAAGAGTCGTTCACTACCGAAACTAGTCTAAATTTGCGATTTATGTACAAATCTGCAAAGAGACTCCAGAAAGAGCAAGTTGTGCATTGTGTAACAAAAAAGAGCTACCATTTTCGCTCGTTTTTTTTTTTTTCACGATTCTTTCACTTAAAAGAAACCACTGTGTGCAGAAGCCTGCTTGAGACACAGAAATATGTTGTCAAATACTCTACCAGTCAAAAGTTTTTGAACTGTAAGTGTTTAATGTTTTTTAAAGAAGTCTCTTCTGCTCTCCAAGCCTGCATTTATTTGATCCAAAGTACAGCAAAAAGAGCAAAATCTTGAAATATTTTTACTATTTAAAAAAACTTTTCTATTTGAATATATTTTAAAATGTAATTTATTCCTGTGATTTCACAATCTGAATTTTCAGCATCATTACTCCAGTCACGTGATCCTTTAGAAATCATTCTAATATTCTGATTTGCTGCTCAAAAAAACATTTATTATTATTATTATGTTGAAAACAGCTGAGAATAATTTAATTTTTTATGGTTTCTTTGATGAATAGAAAGTTCAGAAGAACAGCATTTATCTGAAATAGAAATTAAATTATACTGACTCCAAGCTTTTGAATGCGTGTATAATATTACAAAAGCTTAGATAAATACTGATCTTTCTATTCATCAAAAAATCCTGGAAAAGATTTACTCAACTGTTTTAAATATTGATAATAATAATAATAATAATAATAATAATAATAATAATAAATGTTTATTGATCAGCAAATCAGCATATTAGAATGATTTCTGAAGGATCATGTGACTGGAGTAATGATGCTGAAAATTTTGCTTTGATCACAGAAATAAATAACATTTTAAAATATATTCAAATAGAAAGCAGTTTTTAAATAGTAGAAAATATTTCACATCACTGCTTTTGCTGCATTATGGGTCAAATAACTGTTCAAAAACTTTTGACTGGTACTGTATCTCACTCTGAAGCTTTAAAACTTTAAATTAAGCATTTCAACACCTGAAAAAAACGTAATAAGTTTGGATTTCTGAGATAGACTCAAAAAGGAGATAAAGCGCAAAGCGACTTGGATCACACTGTAAGCATTTGGTCATCTTGGCTGCACAGACTCACCACTGCACTGTAATTTAAAATGTTGATTAAAATGTCATTTTATACTGACTTTGTTGGATCATCTTTCTTTTTTTCTTTTTTTTTTGCATTATCTGGAAAAATTCAACATTCATTTAATTTTTCGTGCTTTTCTGTGTAAGGTATTCAGTTTCGCTAATCAAGTGGGACCTTCCACTGAACGCCTAGTGAGGCCTAGTGAGCAGCAAGACATCCTTCCCCTGAGCATTACATCATTCTGAGGGACAACCGAGCCAATCAACAGCCTGGCAGGATTACGCAGCATATGGGCATGTCCTGATTGTGAGGGAGAGATAAACAGTTATGTTCAGAAGAAAACATGGCATTTATGTATATGGTACGTCAGAAAGACACAGATGTTCATCAGAGAAACTCCTGACTGAGAAAGAAAACTTGTTCACACCATAACAGGCACTCTGTATCATTGCCATGGAGAGGTGTGATTCTCAGCTGGCTTGCTAAGCTCTCGTTTAGCCAGACTATTTATCACATTTGTGCTATATTGCTTAATACTCAAAATTTCCACTTAATTTGTGACACATAATAAACATTTGACTGTAGTACAGATGGTAATTAGATGTCACCAGATTTATACTGCATGTTACAGTTTTTGTTCGCCAAAGCAATATGATTTTTTGATTAATAATTATAAGATACCACTTTTTTAAGAGCGGGCTTGGCCATTTGTAACTTACATGTGCTTGGCATCCGGTGTCACTTTCTTCCAGTTTTCTTAGCTTTACAAAACAGTCCGTTATGCTGCTTGCATATTGAAAACTGGTATTTAATGTTCAGCCATACCTCACTATCTTTTTGCCTGTTCAGTAATGGTGGAAATCTTAAATAGGCTTTTCTGCAGCCAAGAGTTTACTGTTTATACAGAAATACTCACTGGAGTGTAACAGAAGATATTTTATTTAATCCATTGTATGCCTTCAAATAATATTGCAAACCTATCAAAATTCAGATTATACTCACCAGGGTCCTTCTTATACTTTTTTAGAAACATGCATGGTCTGAGCAACATGCACTCACAGAGAAACTTGCTAGTACCCATGCTGCCAGTGCCTTGAGAAAAGAAGACACGCATGTATTTTAGTCTGTGCTGGCGCTGTAGTTGATGCCTTTAGATGTGGAGCAGGAAGCAGGTACCAGAATGATGCAGCACACGGCTCTGAATCATTTGATTAGTTAGCAGAAAATGACGTCTGTTCATCCCTGCAGTCTCCCTCATCTATCCCACTCTGGCATGCAAACGGCTGTGATCCGCTGTGTTACCAGCCGGTGTTGTTTGGACAGAGATCACAGGACTCAGTGTTGACGGCCTGCTCTGAGTGCACCAAGACTGAAATCAGTGGAAATGAGGCTTGCAAGTAGTAAAGTTATGGGTCATTTTAATCTTGCAGAGCTTTTATGGTGGAGTGCTCGACTAGCAAGGGTGTAAAACATTCAAGCTCCTATCTGGCCTCCAGCAATAAGAATCAAAGCAGATAGTAAGCTAACATTCAGTACACACTCTTAAAAATAAAAGGACGGTTTCATAGCAATGCCATAAAAGAAAACTTTTGAGTTCCCCAAGGATCCTTTCAGTGAATATTTCTTAAAAGAACTATTTTAGTGTGAAGAATATTTTAATAACCATAACTTTATATTGGAACCTTTTTCCAATATAAAGAACCTTTTGCAATGGAAAGGTTCCATGGATGTTAAAGATTCTCCATGGAATCACAGATGCCAATAAGAAAACTTTATTTTTGAGAGTGTTGGAAGTGAAGGCCCAAAGTGAAGAAATAGTTTTAATCTAGGTTATATATTGGGTTGTCATCAGAATATGCTTTGTTTGATCTCTACAAAGCTATTTCTGGCTTCTACAGCCAGTCCGAGTCCTCAAGGAAGACACCCACACACGATTTTACATACAAATGCAGCACATAAACACTACTGAGAAAGTCAGACAGGCCCTGTTCTCATGGCCTTTGATCTTTGAATTCTATAGATGTAATGTGGCCTGTGGTCCGAGTCATTACATAACTCAAAGTTTATTTGATTTCTGTAAAGTGCTTCTCTCCCTCTCTTCACTTTTGCATAAAGTGTGATATTTATTTATAGACCCACATACAGTCTCTCAAAATCAGTTTTAGTTAAAGGGATATTTTTCCCCAAAAGTAATATTGTATTGTTTTAATCACCTTCATTTTGTTCTAAAATCTATATTGGCTGCTGTTAAGCTCCAGAAATGGCAAAAAAGCACCATAGATGTAACTCATCTCAAAGTTTTTCATTGAAGGTTTGCAAGTCTTCTGAAGTCATATGATGTTTTTTTTTTTTTGCCTAACATCTATTTTTTCCCCCTACAAGTCATACAAGTTTGGAATAACATGAGGGTGAGTAAATGATGACAGATTTAAATTTTTGTATTTTTTTGGGGGGGGGTTAACTATTCTTTAACAGTCTTTTATAAATGTTTCAGAGAGGCGTCATTTATCTATGCTGCTTGTCTGTGCAATAATATTTGAGTAAATTGGGACTTTTTGTCTCTTTCTGTCTGTGTATGCACTTGTGCCCTCAAACCATCATGGAGAAAGTTATCAAACTGAGATGCACTTGAAAGCTGTGGCAGAATGACATAATTGCAGACAAATGTGGTACAAGCGAGAGAGCTGGAGAGCAGAAAGGGTTTAAATATTTAAGCCTCATCAGTGAGAACCTAAAGGCTTTGATAGACCCTCTAGAGCTCTGAACTATGAGAAGAATACAGTTTTCCTTGCTTTTCAAATGCAGTTTTGTGCCTTGTCAGAAAGAGAAACAAGAACCACAGATCTTGTTTTGAACTTTCTGAGACATTACATGGCAGTTTTATAAAAGAGAACTGTTAAATGCAGCTGTGAATTGTACAAGCTGATCACATTTGACAGTTTTCCACAGTAATCCATCCATGCTTCACTCAGCAGTTTGTCCTACAGCGCCTGTTCCAGACGTATTTCATCCTCCATCTTTCCTGTGGCGAGACATCAAGAGGGCCACAGGTATTTATAGCTTGTTAAGCTAATGGGGAGGAGAAATAGGTCAAAAGTAGCTCATTTAACTTGTTGTCACTAAACCTCTGGTGGCAGCATGACCCTGGGCCTCCTACGTATCATCACTCAGTGACAGTCGCCCACCATGCCCAGCCAGCTATAAAATCAGAAGGAGCGAAATTTCTCCAGAGCGTTAGATATGTCATTGTGCCTACCCACCCTCCCTCAGACAGAGCTAAATAATGAACAAGCTTAACAGCATATACGTGCAAACCTGGTGGCCCAGGGTTCAAAGATGTGCTCTGGTGCTTTACAGTGCCCTTGTTTATTGCATTAAGCTTACTTGCCATTTGCCAAATGCGTTTGGATTGGGTTATCATTCTCACAGACAAATCTAACTCGGTGCTGTTCTGCCACATAGGTGTCCTTTAAGAAGATGCTAGAAACACTTTAGTGGCATGTAACAGTAGTATATTTTACAATGGTAAAATCAATTTAATTTTGTTAAAAGCTTGATCATGTTCTGTAATCTGTAATCTTTTTCTCAGTCGCTTTGGTGCATTTCTCGAATCATCCTTAATATTTGTGCATTTCTCAAAACAATTCGTACAAACAGCACCACACAATAGATTATCTGCAAAAGCCTGTAACTTACTCAAAATCTTTAGTTCATCTCTCAATAGTAAGTATTTATGTCAATGAACATATCAGTGCCATCATAATGAAAAGTTCTTGTGTCATTGTTCACAAACAAGATGGTCAAAATGCTTGACCATCATGTTGTCAATGTAATGTTATTGTTATTATTACCTGATGTAAACTATGACAACAGTTTGGATGACAGTTACTGTACTGAAATGCAGAAGGCTGCACTTCTTATGTATGCCATATATCCTTTCAAAAGTACAAATTTACACATTATTGTTTGTGGGAAATTGACTGAAAGAGACTGTTTCGAAATGTTTGAATTATTGAGGATATGGTCGATCTCCAAATATTTAGCTGCACCCTTCAGCCATTGTAAGGCCATGACTGACAACATGGTCCACAATAGTGGCCCTTATTTCATCTGATATGTACCTATGTCCTTGGCCTCTTCTGCCTCTTCCTCTGTTTTGCCTCTGTACACTTCCATGCATCCTTACTCCCCTTCTTCCTCTCGTCTGTTGACCCTGATCGTTTTCTGGATGTTCATCCATCGTCAGAATTTGTAACTTTTGTGTTGTCCTCTGTCTATATGCTTTCCAATTGAAGGTTCATGAGATGCACCTTTGAGCTATTTCAGAGAACTGGTCTGAAATCGGTTGATCTGTATTCTCTTCATTAGTGAAAGTCAAGATTCACTTGAACAATTCATGGCAAATTTACAAAAAGTCTAATAGAAATGTGTAGAAATTATGCTTGACAGTTTATGACAACTAGATCAACCATTTTGCATCTAATGACTTACACGATGAACTAATGACTAGATGTTTTGAGGGGAAAGACTATAGCACAGAGAACTAGATAATACATTTTCAGCAACATGATATTAGCAACTGAAAATGTAAGAAACCGCACATAATCATTTGCATGAAAAGCAATCGCAATTTGTTCAGAAGAATGAGAAACTGCTTTTATGATGTGCACAAGTGACTAGATGATGTGTTGAACAAGTAGTTTTGAAAATTTCATTTCTGATCTGAGAAATGCACCAAAGCGACTGAGAAAAACTGTAATAATAATGTTTAAATTCATATAATCAATGATTTTATCGATGATAATTGTATGAATGTAAAAGTAAATTATTTATTAATAAAAAAATGTATTAAAAAAATTAAATTATTTTTCTGTTTGTCAAATATATTTATATAAGTATGATTGATTTATTATATATTGATATTATTATTATTTGAGAATTTAGTGTTATAGATGCATGTGTCTGTTTATGTCAAATATGTTTGTCCAATTCAGTTAGAAATATTTACATCAAACCATATATTTATATGTATTTATGTATGTACTTATGTGTGATTATTCGTAGAACTTTGCAAGTAATATGTTAATCATATATACATATACAATAGATAGATAGATAGATAGATAGATAGATAGATAGATAGATAGATAGATAGATTATAAAGCACTGTATACAAACAATTTTATATACACACTGTATACAAATAACTAAACAACTTTATATACACAGATTTTTGGGCATTCTATTCAAAAAGAGAATGGGGTGGCACATATGACATTTCTGTGCAAATCTTTCAAAGTTCAGGAGCATTGTGTGCTAAATCATTGTGATGCATTTTAAATCAAACAAATGGACATGATGTCTTCTTCTTTGTACAGAGTAGACAATGTGGTTATAAAATTGACATTTCGCTCTCTCTCTGGTAGGTTGCTTTAGCACTCAGGATTGTCCATCTCTGTAATTCGATGAGAGCAGCCATTTAAAGCAGCCTGGGCTTCTTATACAGCCTTTGCAGGAGCACCACAGGGACTATGAGTATTGATCCAGAGCCATAAGTAGGTCAGAGAAATAGCGACTAAGAAACAGGGTTTAGTCTGACACAGTTCCTCTCAACCTCCGTCTCTTACACTGAGGCCATTTGTGTTCATCCATCTCAATGATTCTTCACAGGCCATCTCAGTAAAGAAGGCACATTCTGTCGCCCCGAGTCGTCTGAGGCACAGTACATCCTGTTTAGAGCATCAGGCATCAGTCTGCTCCCACGGGCAATTCCATGTTCTGCTTCAGGAAACCATGCAGTGAAAAGGTCAATGGGTTTACTGCATTTTTCTCCTCCGTTTTTTACATTCTTACAGAAGACAAGGCATAAATTAGTCCTGTTTGTCTAACGGATCAAAGATATGATCATCTTTGCAACTCAACCTCCAGACCTCAGCGCAGCGCACAAATGTTAATCATAAATACACCAACATTAAAGATCCAAGGACTCGGCTGACCCCAGGTTAGTTTAAAAAACCCGCTACGGTCATTTATGCTGACCTAAAGTCTTGGAAAATGAAAGAGTTCCAGCACGTTGAGTGATTAGAAATGACTAATCAGACATCCCTAATGACAGCACTTTAATTACAGTGCTCTGTGAGTGCAAGCTTTGCTATCGGCCCTTATCTACCATCACAGGCAGTTTGCATATTTGCAGTGTACCTGAAAGAGTCCGGCAGGAGTTTCTCCTTATCTCGGCCTGCCTGGGATGTAAAAACAGCTCTCTGTTTGCAAAAGAGATGGGCTTGTGTTTGTGTGTGAGTGTTTGTGTATGTGTGGATGTTTATGTGAAAGCCAGTCACACCATAATACGCTACAGTGGGCTTTTGTATTGTGTCTTGACATGGTTATCCACGCTTTCATATGTGTAGAATACATCTTTAGTCATAATATTTACCTATTTCAGGCCTCTAGCAAAGTCAAGTGAAACCCAGTAACTTGTCATTACATAACTACATTATAGACATCCATTAACTCATTATATTCCTATTCAAACAATCGCTGATGGTGAGTTAAGGTTTCGCTAAATAAGCGAAACCTAACCTGAACTGTAATATGATACACTGAATATCTTGCACATAAACTGTTGACACAGTTATCATTAACCACAGTTACAGTTATTATTTTTCATAAGTTACCATTAAAGAGCCTTAGGCCATTGGATCATTGACTGGCTGTATCCAACCAATGGGCTGTGACTCATTTAGTTTATTCAGATCAGAATCAACTAGCATTATCTTCAGGGTAAAAAAAAAAAAAAAAAATGTTGAGAGAGCCTGGGAATAATTACTTGAATATTTTTTTGTGGACTTTGATGAGTGATTTGTAATCTGATTCAGATATTCCTTATTTAAGGAGTATGCGAACCATATTATGGGAAGGAACAATGTGATAGTTACAGAGATTTCCTCTGATCTCTCAGATATGATTGTTCTTGCTCAGACAAGGACTAAGAGATTTGGCTATTTGCATTGGACATTCCTCTGGTTCTCTAGTCCAACCATTTTAGAGCAGATGTATTGTTTAAGCACATATAAGCTGTGACTGCTTTGTAGCTGTTGGGCTTAAAGGGATAGTTCTCCCAAAAAATCTATTATCATTTGCTTACCCTTATTTCATTTGTCATTTTTAAACTCATACATTTTTTTCTGAGAAATACAAAACGAGATGTTTAGGAAAATGTTCACGCTGATTACTTTTTATATAATGATGTTGAACAGTGGCTGGAGTCTAAAAATAACAAGTCTTCTGAAGTCATACAAAAGTTTTGTGTGAGGAAATTTAAGTCAAAGCTCTCCAATAATCCATTTTATTACAGCTCTCAAATGGTGCATCAAGATGTTTTATTTTAAGTTTTATGTCAGTCATGTCAAACAAAATTTGTTCTTGTGTACTTGTGTCTTATAACCAGTTACGATGCACCAAACCTAATATCCACTTTTTTAAGTTGTATAAATGTAAATTTAATAAATGACTTTTATTATTATTATCAATGTTGAAAACAGTTGTGCTACTTAATGTTTCTCTAGAAACCATGATCATTTTTCAAAAATAGCATTTATGTGAATTCAGTTTTTTGTTACTTTTGATCAAATGCATCCTTGCAGAATAAAAATATTAGTTTCTTAAAAAAAAAAAAAAGTCCTACTGACCCCAAAATTTTAAAAGATAGATACTGTTTATATATGTATTACAATGGGTGATCTGTCTTAAAGACAATGAATGCTTTATGACCAAGAAATTGAGAGCATGTTGAATAGCATTGTGACGCACTGTACTGTACCAGATGACGATGACACATACTTTATGAGAAGCCGTCATATCACAGTGACACATACTGTATCAGCCCACTGATTGTGCTTGGATCCAGATTAGATAACTGTCTCATAATGGTTAAATAAGGTTGCCTTAAGTTGTCTTGACAACTTTGTTTTTATCATGCTACTTGGCATTATCACTTATGAATCCATACCTGAATTTACTTGACGCTCCACAATGCACTTGTATCAGTGGATGACGGTCAATAAGATGCTCAGATGAAAGAGAATGAGAGCAAGTGCTGAAATCATGACAAAAATCCAGTCGGTACATTGATGATATCTCTGTCAATAGTACTGAGTACAAGCGCCCACCTTTGGATACAGCTCTGTCTGTGGGCTCCAGCATGCTGTGAGAGTCTGTGTATGTGTGTACGTTCTGTTCTGTTCATGCTGTTCTGCTAATCAGTACATCATCTCCTCTCCTCAGAGCGACTGTCAGTGGTGAAATGGTGTGTGGGTGTCCGACACAGTAATGGGTCAATCACTCCGAAAATAATACTTTTTCTTCTGACTGAGCACGGAGGAGATCTGTTCTCACCTAATGTTGTGAAGGTAATGATACACTCTGCACTTCAGTGATGGTACTGGGTTACATAATGATACAATAATGATAATGACTATTCAGAAGCTCAAAGAATCCAGGTTGAATAGAGAAACATGTCTTCAGTAAACTTAAAAAGACAGAGCTGAATGGAGACCTTATTTCAAAGAAAGGATTGTTACATCATAACAGCACAATTCTTTGAAGAAAATACGACAGTAACACAAAAGTTGACTGTTGTTATGAAGTAATCTTCCACCGATCGAGATGTAGAAGCTGAAATTAAAAAATCAGACAAACTTTTAATAATACAAGCTTCCAGAACTGGCGTTATCGGTGTTATATTTTTCATGGCGCTCCACTGGCACGATTTTGTGATTTATATAACACTCGTAGCACTTATGTTCTCTGTGATTCATCCGTGAGTTTTGCTGTACTCACAGAACGTTATTTGGGGGCAGGTGTTTCACATGTTCAGAACAGCGTGTGTATTATGGTTATTTATTTATTATTTTTCTTTGGAGCTGACAGGCAGAGATAGAGCATGAATCATGTTCGGCCTACTCTCAGACAGCAGTGATAATATCGGCGTGCTGATGCAAAGTGACCGGCGAGCACATAGCACTTTCACACCATCAGTCATGTTCCCGTAGCAACATGATAACGCAGGAATAATACTGAACAAACAATGTTGGAACTGTGTGTTGGCATGGGAGGGCAGGGGCTAAAAAAAGTCCCCACAAGAAAGCTGTTGATTATGCATGGAAATGTGAGGGAAATTAGTCAAGTTGTGTAATGACTGTACTTCTTAGATATTGATCAATTTTTTTGCAATTTGCCATTATTTCAGTCTCCAGCTGTTTCACTTATAATGTACTAAATTGGTAATTATATAGCATTCATTGAAGCCATGTTAAATAAATTCAATGCTCACAGACTGAAGTAGTTTAAGTCTTAAGTTTAAGTCTTTGGTTCTTTTAATTGTGATGATTTTGGCTCACATTTAACAAAAACCCATCTCAACAAATTAGAATATGGTGACATGCCAATCAGCTAATCAACTCAAAACACCTGCAAAGGTTTCCTGAGCCTTCAAAATGGTCTCTCAGTTTGGTTCACTAGGCTACACAATCATGGGGAAGACTGCCGATCTGACAGTTGTCCAGAAGACAATCATCGACACCCTTCACAAGGAGGGTAAGCCACAAACATTCATTGCCAAAGAAGCTGGCTGTTCCAACAATTCACTAAAAATGTTTTTTTTTTTATTAGTCTTATGAAGTATTCTAATTTCTTGAGATAGTGAATTGGTGGGTTTTTGTTAAATGTGAGCCAAAATCATCACAATTAAAAGAACCAAAGACTTAAACTACTTCAGTCTGTGTGCACTGAATTTATTTAATACATGAGTATATACATATATAGTACATACATTACCGTTCAAAGGTTTGGGGTCAGCAATATAAATAATTTTTTATTTTTAGAAATTAATATCTTTATTAAGCAAGGATCCATTAAATCAAAAGTGTCAGTAAAGACATTTATAATGTCTTTAAAAAAAAAAATCTAATTCTGTTCTTTTGAACAGGATAATCCTTTCAGATAATCCTGAAAAAAAAGTATCACAGTATCCACATAAACATTTAGCAGCAGAGTTGTTTTCAAAATAGATAATATTAAGAAATGTTTCTTGAGAACCAAATCATAATAGCATATTAGAATGATTTCCTAAGGATCATGTGACACTGAAGACTGGAGTAATGATGCTAAAAATTCAGCTTTGCCATCACAGGAATAAATTACATTTTAAAATATATAAAAAAATAAAGAAGTTATTTTAAATTGTAATATTATTTCATTACTGCTTTTACTGTATTTTTCATCAAATAAATGCAGCAATAATCTTCTTTCAAAAACATTTTAAAAATGTAACATTTGTATATGTAATTTTAATGTAGCAGGGCCCATAAAAGTTTAGCGTCTTAACTTTAGTTTTGGTTGAAGTTCACATAATAATTTATTTTTGTTTAATGCATGTTTAATTTTTTTTTTTTAGCTCAGACAATAATTGGCAGACCTCCTGCAGTACCACCACAGACCCCCTGTTGAAGACTCCTGATGTGGTATATGAATATGGTAATCATTTAGCACAAAGATATAAATCAAAGTACTATGATCTGATACGATACCGCAGAAGTACTTTTGTAAGGGTTATTTGTTTGTTTTAACCAACATGATTTAGTCACAATAGCAGTGTCAGCTCGATCAATACAGTTTAGATCACTGTGTGTCTGTTTGGAGCCTGTGCTTATGGGAGATGGAAGTGAGCGCTGAATCAGGTCCTTGTGGCGCCTGTAGCTGGGGAAATAGGAGAAGTAGGTTACTCTTCAGACATTTGAACTTGAAACACTTGGCCGACTGCCTGTGGAGCTGCAATCCCAGTGCACATGTACTGGATTACTTTACTGCCACCTGCTGGCTGTGGAGGTTCAAGATTACATGGGAATTTAATTGCTATATGAAGCTTATTCTCCCTGATTATGCTTTCATTCATGCTGTCGCATTCGCTCTATCAGTCCCTCGCACACGGGGACACTTACTGTTGTGTTCTCTCATTGATATGCGTGGTAAGATCCGTGGGCTGAAGGTGGTAGTGTTTCTGTATTACCAGAGGAAATTCCTTCTGCTGTGGCGGTCTGCTTTATCATGAGCTGACAGAAGACAGCACCCTGGTGTTACTGCACACAGACTACCCACCGTCCACCATTTCTTTCTTATTCATCTTTTTCAGTTAGTGTGTAATTTTTGGGCCACATGTGGGCAGCACTGACATATCACACAGCAGTAAGTCGGACAACCCAAGTGTGACTCACTACTCGAGGTTCTGTTTCTTCTTTTATCATGTCCCGTTTCACCTTAAAACTGTCATAGCTAATAAAGGTACAAAAATGCCTAAATAAAATTCTATCATGACAACTCTGAAAATTTTAGCATGGTTTTGGATATGACAATATTAATGTATTTGGTCTTGGCGGAATAGATCTGCTACGCTTCTGAATTGCTTCTGCTGTTGGTTATTGCTGTTGTTGTAGATTATTGTTGCTGCTGCTGCTGCAAAGCAAGTACAGGAACTTGCTACTGCCAATACATACACCGATACAGTGCTGTGAGTATTTAAGACATACTGCTGCTGCACAAATGGCATATAATAAGCCGGATCTGCAGATCTGTACAGGTGGAGCTGGGGAAGGTGGAGGGTTTCAGAGGAACTCTGAAAGAGCACTGCAAAATGCTCTAGTGAATGCTAACCAGTCATTTAAACGTAAAGCAGTAATCTCATTGACTGTGTATATAACATGATCCAATCAGCTTGTGCCTAGTAGTTTAACGCTGTGAATATCATCAGTTTGTGTTAATAACCCATCAGTCTGCGCCATCTAGAGTTTCATGACAGAACTTGGCATTAATGATTGTCTTCAAACATGTTTCCCAGTTACTCAATCTGTCTGCCTTTGGTTGTTTACAACAGATAGTCCCACACCCAACTCACCCCACTGGTTGAGCCGATGTTGTTGTTTTTTATGTTGTTGTTTGTTTGTTTGTTTGTTTGTTTGTTTGTTTTTGGTGGATCAGTGACATCAAGCTAAGATCAAACTACAAATGTCATAACAGCTGACAGAAATATAGTTATAGAGTTTGTTCTTCTTTAAACAATATAAATTTATGAAGCAACACCCCATAAGATATTAAGACTTGTTTTTACAGATAAAAACTTGAACATGTGAATTTTGTCTGATAGATTTTTACATTTAAAATAAGTGAGAAAATCTGCCAGTGCAGTAAGACAAAATACATTCATTTTAAAGATATGTTGTTTGAAAACAAGTCTTAATATCTGTTTGTGTGTTCTCAAGTAAATTGATCTTGTTTTTAGGATTTTTAGATATTTAACTAGAAAATTTGACTAAAGTACTCAAAAAAAAAAAAAACACATCTTATTCAGTTTTTTTGTCTTGTTTTCCAGTGTAAATATCTTAATATTTTTAAATCATGATCAACAAATTTTGATAAATATTATAATATACGAGATTTTGCATAATGTAGTTTTGCTTCCCAAATAAATGCATCTTGTTTTAAGACTGTTTAGATATTTGAATGAGATTGTAATGAAAACACTGATGATGATGTTGTATGTGTTTGTGTACTTTATGTACAGAAGGAGGTGCCACTCTGTTCTTCCTGAAGGTTCCCTGTTGTGTCCATAAAAGAGGTTGGTGTAGGTTTATCACAGTCCTACAGACCTCTGCTCCTCTCTTCTCCTGCTCTCTCCCTCTCTGCAGCCTCCCCTGGTAGTCGCACCCCTAGTCTAAACAGTAGTCCCTGTTATCTGGGGCCCCTGTGTTGCCTGGTACTGCAGGACCTTGGAGGACCCTCCACCCTCTCTGAACAGAGCAGCTCCCCAGCGTAGAGGCTCCATTGGCTGGCTTATCTCCTCGCCTTTTGGTCCCGAAAGGCCTGTGCCCCATTCTTCTGTGTCTAATCTACAGCCACTGCTCCTGCTGGTTTAGCAGCACTGGCACACTGGAAAAGAAGCATGCAAAGAGCATTCCCAGAACTGATATTCACAAACATTTCAGAGTGGAAATACAGTCTCTGAGTCTGTTTATTCACTACTTTATTATTTATACTAAATAAAACAAAGCACAAATCACTTGAATGAGATTTAGCGAAGACATAACCAATAGCAGCAGGGTGTATTGTCTTCTCATCACCGGATTTATGTTTGATATGAGAGAATGAGTGAGAGGTCTGAACAGCCATCCTTAGAGAGTAGATGAGGAAATGACCTCATGCAGTATGTGCGGAGGCGCTCCCTAATCAGTGGCTCATTTCTGCTCTCTGCCCCCAGGCAACTCTCTCTAAAGTGTACTTCAGTTTAGATGCTGGATATCCAGCGTTCCTGTTTGTGTTTTTAGGGGCCAAGCGCAGAAGGTTCACCAGAGGTGCATAGCCCCTGTTGTTTTTGTAAGAGAAATGCTTCCCCTGCAATGGGAGTCTATGGCAACCCGTTTGGAGGAAGGGTGTCAAATTTGGCACACTGATTGAGAGGGGTCTTTCCTAGTCAAACCCTCTAGCCATCAGCTTAAAACTATTTCTTATGACCTTTAAAATCTTTGGTTTAGAAAACAGTTCCTTCTTCATTTGCTTTAGCTAATCATCTTGGTGTTCTGCCATCTTTGTCATTTGAAAATATTATTATACTACAGTGTTTCTCTACTCCTCCCATTCCTTTTCCAACTTTAACATATATGATTGCTGAGACCAAATCTCATAAAAGTTATTTTTGAGCTGCATCACGTTACAGAATTAAGTCGACAATATCAAGCAGGCTGTATCTCGGAAGTAAAATTGTGTAGGTTTGGTTGTGACTGTGATTGTAATTAAATACTATGTAATCTCTGATCACCTCCTAATGGTCAGAAAACCATAAAACTTGATAAAAATGCTTGCAAATTTGCTATAATTTGATGTTGCAATATCAGATTTCCAGAGGGCTGCCTTATTGCTTATGCATAATTCTGAGTTTTCAACTCATGAAATCAAAATTTCAGTTGAAATTGTCAAAACTGAATAACACCATACATTTTAAGGCACTTCAGTGTGACTTTTAATGTAAATTGTCTAACCACACAATAGTGCATTGAAATGAAACATGGTAAATGTCATTGGCACTATACACTGAGGGTATTTGAGCAATTTGAAGACAGTGCCACCTTGAGTTCAAAATAAATGTAATGTAGATAAGTTGGTAACACTTTACAATAAGGTTCATTAGTTAACATTAGTTAACAACATTAGTTAACATAAACTAAGAATGAACAATACTTCTACAGCATTTATTAATCTTAGTTAATGCTGATTTCAGCATTTACTAATGCATTATTAAGTTGTGTTTGTTAACATTAGTTAATGCACTGTGAACTAACATGAACATGAACGACTGTATTTTTATTAACTAACATTAACAGAGATTAATAAGTAGTGTAATAAATGTATAGTTCATTGTTTGTTCATGTTAGTTAATACATTAACTAATGTTAACAAATGACAACATTGTAAAGTATTATTGATAAGTTTAAGTTTACTTTTGAATTATTTGGTCTGAAGTTATTCATTGGGTTCTTCTTATTCTTTGGGTCTTTAGATTACTTGTCAAACAGATTTCAGATTTAATCAAAAAACTCTTTTCATCTCATGAACAGAAATCTCCATGGTCCAGAAATCCTCCACAGTTACTGAGATTAAAACTGCAATTAAATATAATTTATCATTGTCACTCTGAAATCATCAGAGATCTTCCAAAATCTTTTTATCAAACTTTCCACAACAGATAATTAAAAGCTCAAAACCCATGTCATGTAACAAGTAAGACCTGCGCATCAGCATTACACAATTTTAAATTAGCGGTGTGTTAATGGTTTGGTCCCAGCTGCAGATGCCTGTAAAATGCACTTAGATAATGGATCTGGGTCTGTAACCAAGCTATCATTAGCGTGTCCAGCGCTCATTAAGACACATACATTAATGCAGATTGAATGAGAGCAGGGGCCCTTTGCGTTTCACAAATGACTAGACAGCTGTTCCATAAGACTGAGACATAACCTTTTAACACACTGTGCCACTGAGTAACCTATGCGGTGATTAAGGAGATGCTGCTCGGTAGCCAGACTGAAAAATTCACCTAATGCAATTCCCCTTCGGGGGACTTGGCCTCTTATTCCCAATGATTTCATGTGTGCAATCTATGAATGCACGGTCCACATTAACAGACATTGTCCTTTAGGTTTATGAGCTTTATGGGATTAATAAATAAGTTGTCTGCTCAGTGCTTCCATCCCCTGTCTTGACTCTGTGGTTTGCATGTTTGTGTGTGTCCTAAATGAACTCATGGGAGTTGCCATTCAAATTCTCGGCTAGTTAGGGATTATTTAGTGAATGTAAGAGGCATGGGGTAAAAATCAGGCTGGCTAAATATTTGGCTGTGTGCGTGTCCCTCATGGTCTATCATCACTATGAAAGTCATGTTCATTATTCTGCTATAAAAGTTTATTGCATTATGAATCATAAAATAAATTGGGCAATAATCAAAACAGCTCCCATCACCATGTGGCCTATGGGAGTCTGTCCTCACTATGCTGCTACTTCATGACTAATGCACAGTGTGTTGTATACTTGTGCACAATAAATAAATAAAGCAACTCACTGTAAGTCCTATTTCTGAAAACATACAGTATATGAGCCCTGTTGCCATAATTTTAAACACTGATTTGAATGGTGTACACAGTATGAAATTATGTAGTTTTAGGATTGCCTTTTTGCATTGCACTACTCTGCTTTTCCATAGTTTTTCTATGTAAACGTGCTAAGCAGATTGATGCACTCATATCTTGCATCTTTTGCAGCATCTGGTGCATGACACAGCATTCACAAATGTTTAAAAAAAAAAAATGCATCTTCAGACCTTGCAGTGTTCCCATTTCACCGCCATGCGTGTCACTGTTTTTAATCGCAAAACTCATTACGTATCAACTGGAGCTTAGGGGTTCGTTCACTGAACCCGTTTTTGCATTTTACCGCTCTGCTTTTCCAATGGAAGTAACTGTGTCACACAAATGTGTTTGACCATGGCGCTTGCAAATTATTATTATTTTATTTATTTATTTTTGTGCAAAACATGCATCACTCAAGTTAAAATCAGTGCAACTTTTAAAAAGTTTTAGAAGGTTTTTTTTTGTTTTTGTTTTTTTCCACTGCCATGCATCTTGTGTTTTTAAATGAATGGATTATGCATTAGACTGACCCCTTAGAATGTGATGGACAGTGACAAATTGCTTCAAATTGCTAATTGTTTGCCAACAGCCAACCAATCATAAACTGAACTGCCTCATTAAATATTCACACGTACAGTCACAGAAACTTTGATGCATTGTGTTTTGTTTCAGCTGCAAAAATCAAAGCGTCAAACAGTGATGGAAAACATGTAAATTGAAGAAGAGACTGTTTTATCCGTAAAGGTGTGCTCCAAAAGTCAGTTCTATTATATATGAGCCAATGTGATGTGTGAGAGCGAGTCAAACTGTAATTTAAACAGATTGAACGCTGCATTCGTCCATTCAATAATATTGACGTTAAATGTTAAATGTATCTCTGGTTGGAGATCACTCCTGAAGATAGTAGAAATATTTTCATAATTTTATCATAAATGTTTAGATTACTGTGAATCTTGGTTTATAGAGAAAAAAATTGATTATTATTTCTCTCCAGATCGTTAGTACTACGGCTGTGGAAACCAACATTCCAAATTTGCTCTTGGGGCTGCAGGAGAACGTCTGCTAAGCCAATTACTCGATATTAAATATTCCTGTTCCAATGTACCACACATGTCAGCATGCTGGATCCCTTTTCCTCATTAACACAACTGTGGAGAAATAAGCTACCTAAAGATGAACGTGACGGCTCTCATTACTGCCTTTAAGCACATGGCTCCCTCCCTTTGCATAACTTAGATCTCAGTGACAAATTGCTTCAAATTGTCTCTGCTCTGTATTAAATCAGTGGCTCAAAAAAAAAAAAAAAAAACTTGGAGAGTCTGGCAGTGCGATGCACATGAGCTGCAGGCCTCCCACGGCGAGATTATTAAAGTGAGTCTGTAGCTATTCATCACCCCCAATAGAGACCTGCAGGCATCAAATGAGTGTATCGTCACCCAGTGACTTATTGTAATATGCCAGCAGACACCAGGCCACACGTATTGCCCTTAATGACTTTGCACTGCATCGTGGGTCATTCTGCGGTGGATTATACAAAATAACAGTCCTGATATTTCACATGAAGTAATCTGCTAAATGTATGCAGTATGTTCATCTATTTAAATCCATGCAGTCAGAGGCAACAGAGGAGGAGGTAGAATGAGTTATCAGCTCATGTGGATAATGCTCAATATTATTTGTGAGATATCAGATGTGTTCATTATCGCACTACAGTATGTATGAGTTGCTCGCAATGCATTATACAGTCAGCAAAAGTCACTGTGATGCCTTTCCCATGAATCTCCAGAGCACATCAGTTAAAGAATCAGTGAGAGAATAACAATGACAATGTATTCAAAATTCAGTTTTTGCCCGCTCTTGCTTTTTATAAATGAAAACGGCATGTATTAATGACCATGCCAGGCTCTCTCATTATCGTATTATCTTTATTTGCTAAGTAAATTGTTGTGTATGTGCTTAACATGCCTTTTAAGTTAAATGAGTTCAGACTGAATTTTGAAAGTCATGGCTGGTGTTTCTGTCTGTGAAAATGTGGACTGCATTCTCTGGTTTCCCTGATCAATAGATAAGCATACAATTCCCTGAAACCAGGCCCCTTCTTCCCTCTCAACAGCCAAAACGACACAATAACAGCTTGATGATTTCGATTGTGGGAGGAAGACTATTATCTTAACTGAGCGATCTGTTGTATTTTGGGGTTGGTTGCCTTGACTTAATATATTAAATTTATTTGATCAAAATACAGTTATATTGTGATATATTATTACATATTAAAATAAGTGTTTTCCATTTTAATTATATTTTAAAATATATTTTTATTCTTGTGATGGCAAGGCTGAATTTTCAGCAGTCATTGCTTCTTTCTTCAGTCACATGATCCTTGAAGGGATAGTTCACCCAAAAATGAAAATTTGCTGTTTATCTGCTTACCCCCAGGGCATCCAAGATGTAGGTGACTTTGTTTCTTCAGTAGAACACAAACGAAGATTTTTAACTCAAACCGTTGCAGTCTGTCAGTCATGTAATGGCAGTCAATGGGACCCATGGCTTTGAGAGTAAAAAAAAAAAACACTGTCCAATGCAATGTCCAACTGTCCTGAGCACGTTCACATCAGCCAGCGCGTGACGCGTCAACGTGCTCTGGCATAGTAGACGCATCCATGGAAGCAATCTGTCGCGCGTATACATCACTAATTGTTTACACCGCCACGCGCTGGCTGTTGTGAATGCGCTCAGGACATTTGGACATTGCGGTGGATCAGAGCTAAAAAAATTATATAAATACTGTTCAGTTTCTTGCACAGACCGATCGTTTCGTGTCTTAAGATCTCATTGTATCGTCACGAGCCGCAGGGTTTAATTTGGTTTTGTCTGTGTATGTTTTTTTTTACTCTCAAAGCCGTGGGTCCCATTGACTCCCATTATATGACTGACAGACTGCAACGGTTTGAGTTAAAAATCTTTGTTTGTGTTCTGCTGAAGAAACAAAGTCACCTACATCTTGGATGTCCTGGGGGTAAGCAGATAAACAGCAAATTTTCGTTTTTGGGTGACCTATCCCTTTAAGAAATTATTCTAACATGTTGATTTGGTGCTCAAGAAACATTTATTATTATAATTAGTAGTGTAGAAAACAGTTGTGCTGCTTTCATTTTTTGTGAAAATGATACAGTATTTTTCAGGAATCTTTAATGAATAGAAAGTTCTACACATATACACATATAATATTTACATTAAAAGCATGAAAGAAGTGATTTTTGATTGCTCCATACTAATGTTGCATGCCAGCTCTGATCATGAGACACTGAGGCAGGCAGATCCATTCAAATACATTTTAAACGCATTCTAATGTATTCACAGGTCTGTAGACATGTTCCCAGAAATGTGTCTTACCTTATCTGAACTGCACTGTGTGCTGTAGTTTATAACCCTGTTGTTTACATCAGTTCCTCAAATGTATCTAGAGCAGAAGCATGTAAAGTGCATCTTGGTGAGGGCATGTAAATGTAGAATATGAATATTTCATCATGAAATGTGTCTAATGACATAGGTTTGCATTACTGTACACTGTGTTTTTATAACATATGCAATTTGAAAACATTCTCCATACAGTTCTAGTTAAGTTAATGCACAGCTAATGTCATCTGTGTGTAACAGATGGGCACAGATGCAAACTCCATAGAGTCTCATTCACGGTCCATAGGGCTCGTTTTTACTGAGCTCTAGAGTGGCACCACATCTGAGGAGCCACGTGGGGAAACGGGGAACACAGCTCCTCTTCGGGCACGCAACGTCTGTCTCGCTTGCTGTAGTAATCTTGTGCGACGTCGTGAAACCACTTGCCTGAATGACTGTTGTCATGATGGGAGAGAGTATGGATGGTTCCTCTGTCTCTGTTTGTGTGTGTGTGTGTGTGTGTGTGTGTGTGTGTGTGTGTGTGTGTGTGTGTGTGTGTGTGTGTGTGTGTGTGTGTGTGTGTTAACTTACCTGAGGGCGTACAGGAGGACTGTGTGGTTCAGTGCTTAATGGCACTTACCACCGCCGTGGGCATGGACATGGGGATACACTCTGACAGGGTCACGCAACAACCGTGCCCCAGGTCACATGCCTTCCATGCAAACGTCCAGTGGATAATGCAGGGTAACTGTCACATATTGTAACTAAAAGCTTGATTCTCTCCTTTCTGACATTGTAGGTGCAGGGATTTTTATGAGTGTATGTCTGCGAGGTCAGTTGCGGTTAATGTTAGAATGGGCTCGGTTTGGGGCTAAATTACTTTGAAACATTCCCAATCCATTGGAAGAAGTCTTGCTGAAGAACATGCAGTCTTGTTTTCTGCCCCTTGGCCAACAAACCAAAACAGCCCTCTCGTACAGGATTTATAACAAATTTTGTATTGTATTATTTTACCTAAGGCTAAACTTTAAAATGTTTAAATTAATGAAAATGGTGTCATCATTTACTCAGTTGAATATTTTATGATTAATATTTTTTGAATGCCTAAGCTGAAGCTTCAAACATGACTGAACTACCATGAAAGTATTATAAAAGTGGGAAAACTATTAATGTAATAATCTAATAAAATCTTATTAATATAAATTGATATTTCAGTTCTTCTGAAGCCAAACAATACCTTGGTGTGACAAACAGTACAAAATATAAATTTTATTTATTCATTGTTTCCTTCTCTGCCATTGCATTTTTTTTTTCTGTACTTCTGCTGTATCTTGTATAGGAAGCACATTTGCTCATAATTATGACGTAAATCATAATTATGACAAAACCAATCAAAATTAAGATTAACCCTAACCCTAACCCTATTTTTTAAGTAAATATATTAGATGAATGACTGAGTAAACTTTGTAAGACTCATTATTCTGACTTAGTATGTCATACTTTTGCCTTTTTGCATAATTAAGACTTGGTGTCTCATAATTTAGATGTTTTATCTCATAATTGTTTTATTTTAATCTCATAATTATGATTTACAAAAGCATTTTTATTTATTTATTTTTTTTTATGTGGCAGAAATGTGCTTCCAAGCTAGTACTGTACTTTTCCATTGTGGTGTTGTGAGTATTGTTGGTTTTGGTTGATAAATTGCTTGTGATGTAAGCATCTGTATAGTAGTATAATGTATTAATATATTTAGAATGTAAAAGTACAACAAGTGAAAAAATACTGAGGTCAGAATATCATTCAATGTTTGGGGTCAGTAAAAAAAAAAATATATATATATATATATATATATATTCAGCAAGGATGCTATAAATTAATCAAAAATGAGTTTTTTGTTTGTTTGTTACAAAAAATTTTTTTTAAATAAATGCTGTTCGACTTTCAATTTGTCAAATTGTCCTGAAAAAAAAAATCAAATTTAGTGGAAAATTTTGTGGAAAAATCATATTGTCCACTAAATTATTAAGCAGCACAACTGGTTTTACCATTGATAATAATGTTTTTGAGCACCAAATCAGCATATTAGAATGATTTCTGAAGTATCATGTGACACTGTCAACTGTCACATGATCCCTCAGAAATCAAATAATGGCTGCTGAAAATTCAACTTTGGCATCACAGGAATAAATTCCACTGTAAAATATTTTAAGATAAAAAACAATTATTTTAAATTGGTTTTACAGTATTTCTGATCAAATAAATTAAATAAATAAATTGATCAAATAAAACCTTGATCAGCCTTGGTTTGCATTTTGACTCTAAACCTTTGAACAGTAGACTGTATGTGATTTAGGCTATTCAGGATTGACTTTTGCTTTTGAAATAGTCTTGTAGCCCCTACCAAATGAGATATCAGCCTTCAGTTTAACCTTGCGTTTAATTTATGACTCTGAGCCTGAAGCCTTTTACACTGACACAAACGCTCTTGATAGTGTAATTTTTTCTTTTTTTTTTGCTCCTTTTTGTCTGTTCCACATTTGTATCATGTTGCTGAGTTGAATGGGCCAAGCCCTGGAGTGACTACTTTGTATAGAGAGAGATAGTGCGAGACAGAGGAGGGAGTTGAAGGTGAGCTCCACTCCCTTCACACACTCCTCAATATCAGAAACATGATCTCGCCCAGCCCTATCGTGGCTTTGAAGAGATGACTGCCGTTGTAAATGGCAGCAGTGGCCAGGGGCTGTGCGTGAATAATTGAATAGAAGAAACTCCACAATGCCACATTTCCGTTTCTTAAGAGCTCAGTGGGGCTGTCTCAGTTACCGGTTATGTGCAGAGAAAATGGAGCTCCTTTTAGTCGATGCTTTGGTTTTTTGCAGCGCTGAGGGCTACGGGTGAGGTGACAAAGACAGGGAGGCAGCCCCGAGATAAAGTTTGGCCAGCCATTATGTGTGTTTTTTCCAGGCTTTTAGCCTAAGCCTCGGGCTAGACTGTGCACAAGCCTTTGTGTGAGACTGATGACATTGATCTCAGAGAGGTGTTTCAGCATTCCTCACTCTCCTTCTCATTACCTGACTCATCCGCTTTCTGATGCCTCTGACCACAACCTGTACACACACACAGACACACACACACACACACACACACACACACAGAGTCTGGCGCTAGCCTGATGACCTTCAAGATTTGTAATGCTAGCAGGCATAAGAGCAAATATATTATGACCAATAGGAAAGATTGCAATGTGTCTTTTCTTCCATTATTGTTATAGGACCTCCTGAGACCACAATAAAAATCTGGGATTGTAAATTTTATTTATACCTTGAAATGAACAGGAAGACAGTTTTCACCTGAGAGTATATAAACTAAAAACTAATTTATTTCTCACAATGGTGGTGGCTTTATATATGATTTCATTATTTTCTTAAAAGCTTTTTTTTTTTAACTTTAATATTTCAGTTTGTCTTGATGTTATTAAAGCAAAAGTGAAACAAACTTAAAATAATACTAATAATACTGAAAATTCTGAAATTGATGTTATTTTTTTAAAGGTTTCACTCAAACTGGTGATTAATGTTTTATTCAGGATGCATTACATTGATAAAAAATAGACAGTAAAAGAATATTTCTGTTTCAAATAAATGCAGCTCTTTTGAACTTTCTAATCTTCAAATAATCCTAAAAAAAAAAAACACGGTTTCCACAAAAATATGCTACAGCACAACTGTTTTCAACACTGATAAGCATAAATATTTCATGAGCACCAAATCTGTATATTAAAAGAATTCCTGAAGGATCATGTGACCCTGAAGACTGAAAAATCAGCCATTACAGAAATTAATTATATTTTAAAATATACTAAAATAGAAAAGTTTTTTTTTTTTTTAACTGTAATATTTTTTCTCAGTATTGATGTTTTTACTGTATTTTTGATCAAATAACTACAGTTTTGGTGAGCAAACAAGATCTTATATATAGCATGGCATAGTTTCACTTTATTTCAGGCATGGACCCGACTGTTCCTACAGGATCTTTTAAGTTTTACTAGTTGTAAGGTTGTCAGAAATCTCCTCAGAAGTGATGGATGCGTGCAATGAACTTGTCATATGCACGAATATGATCACTCAAGTCTTGTAACAGAGAAATAGTTCAATGGTCCGGTGGTCTTTATGTAATGTGGGAGAACAGGGACAAAAGCTCAGCTCTATCAACTCGAACACTATAGAAGATGATTAAGATCCATATTCAGAGAGTTAATTCCATAAGATGGAACCAAAAACCCTGAATCAGGGCTCAAAAATGGTTGGGTCTAAAACAGACAGTAATAAACCTGCAAATTATCCAAATTTCAATCAGCCTTTGATGCTGTTTAATTAAGGTTTTATCATTTAAAACTTGATTTGAATGCTAATAAAACTAAATATTTGTTATTTTGAAATTATTTGAAATCAGTAAGTAGCCTTACTTCTCTGCAGTGAAATTTGGCTGCGTCAGTGTTAGAGAATATACATATATTTTATTATCATAGATGAAACTTGCATCATTCAGTTCAAATATAATTACTAAATAATCTGTTGTCTCCAAAACATTTAAAAGTCATTACATGATTTCTTGATTAAATAAAGGTTATAATAATAAAAATAACAATAAAAATTGAAAGCCAACAGAAGAAAATTTCACTAGACTGTTTTTATACCAGTTATAATGTCCTAAACTTTCTATCAAAGATTTGGACTCTAAATGTTGTTAAACACATGTAAACAAAAACCTTATTAATAATTAACAAAAAGTTAATTAATAATTCAACTCATTATACACAGGTGATGGAAATTATCAATGTAAAAATGTCTTAGGACTGTCTAGTGGTGGGAGGTAAAGCTGCAGACTCAGATATTAGTAATCAGCAATTACATAAGTTCAAGGAAAGAGCTTTAGGGGACAAATATTTTTTTGTACATTGATTAGTAAGGTTTTGATATCCTTCATAAAAAATTAAAGGCATTCTTGTTCCTGATAAATGTTTAATTAATCTGGCTATCTATTCCCCCACTTACAGCATACATAAAGTAGAGAGAGGCTTAACACGACCTGTCCTGATCCACATCCCCATCTATTCACAAAGTGGTCCATGAGCCTGCGATTCGAAGCAAAGTGACAATGGGATCAGTCCGCATTTGCATTATGAGCACACAATGCATGACACAAACTTGCCCAGAGAGATATTTCTGCTCAGAAAATATCTGGCTTGAGAAGGATCTGTCTGCAGTGCTCAGCGTCACTCCACTGACTCTGTCTCTTGCTTATTAACAAACCAGCCTGTCACTTTATAAACCCTGTTTCAGCTTTCCCTCAGCCGTACACACATACACATCATGAAATACATTTAGACAATGGCAAACACACAAATTGTCCAGTCAGTTTAAGTGAAACTGTCACCGTGCACGTCATATTAGTCACACAGAGCATGTTGATGTTTTAATATAGTAATACATATTAGAAATTTTGGGGAATTCTATACACAATAAAGATAAAAATAAATTAAAAATATACCATGAATTTAGGGCAGCTAATCGATGTATTGTGCTTCAGTTCACTTCGAAATATTATAGTAAAATATAATTCTCATCATCCTTTAAATAACATAATTACTTTTAATTATTATGAGCTACAAATGAGATGAGAGTTTGTTTTTATTCTGCCAGAGGTGCTATTAAGAAGATGGGAATGATGATAACAAATTTTTCTGGGGGTTTCCAAATTCTTTTATACCCACAATTACACACGATGCAGATATGATGCTGAAAAATGTGTCCTCCATCTTATATTTCTCAAAATAATGTAACCCAATGGTAAGAGGACAACTAATCAACCATGATATTTAATGATAATGAGCTGGCATGGCGTTAAAAAGTGAGTCAATTAATAAATAAAAATAATGATAAAGAAACTGAAGAACAGATTGGACTGCACTGAATAAATTTGAATATTGACCCTGAATATTGACCCTCTTCACTTCATCCTCAACGTCAAAGCCTGCAATGTTTCTCACAAAAGGAGCAAAGAGAGAAGAAAACTATGTTCGAAGATTATAATGTCTTCCAGGATATCTGGAAATGTGAATATACAAAAATAACCGAAGTAATGACAAAACAAGAGAATGACACCTACTCTGAAAATCGCACATACTGTAACAGAGATGTGGAAATGATCTCTGCAGGGATTTGGCAAGGTTCTGTGTTTGGATTCAGCTCCACCACGGATGGCGAGCCGCCTGAACTGATGTCTGAGCGTTATTTATTTATTTACAGCACATGGACAATATTTCTTCTTCCTCTACAGATACTGACTTCACTTTCCTCATCTAATGCCTGAAACAAACCTGATAAAGTGGGCCTGTGTACATATATATTAAAATATATAACACTTTACAATAAGATTAATTTATTAGTTCATGCATTATGTATTTTTACAACTTTTATTCATCTTTGTTAATGTCAGTTAACACAAATTTGGCCTTTGTTTCTTAATATCTTCGTATTGTGTAAGCCACTCCCCTTGGAGTCTAGACTTTTTCTGATAGGTCGAGATTCTGGTGTTTAAAGGATCTCCAGGGTCTGCGGGAGTCGATGTAGAGCTCTTATAGAACACAAGGCATTAGCCTTACAGCTGCTAATGGAATCACTTCCACCTGAAGTGATGGACACAGTCTGGTTGGTTTCCGCTGGGAAAAGAACTGCAGCTGGACCGAGGAAAGAAGCGTTACGGCTTGTAACAAATCCGCACATACTGGTCTTCTCATTCCCTCCCCTGGAGTCTGTCACCGGCCCTGTTCATCTAGTAAATAACAAGGCTGCTCCTGGTTATGTCATTAATTATTCCAGGAAATAAAGGCTTGGGGCGTTGGGTATAAACTCCGATGAAAACCGCAGCCAGATGAAGTGAAGTCATACAACTGCCTGAGCTCGAATGAAACTCGTATTATGACAACAACGATGAGGTATTGCCACCTAGTTTAATCAAGGTGCACAAGGACAAAAATAAGAGGGGGGAATGATAGAGGGATAATCTGGACATTGTCTGACTGACAAGAGTGCCCCAACCCTCACCCTTGACCTCAGGGGTTCATTAGTTCAGACCAGGTGGAGAAAGAAGGGAGGGGAGATGTATGGTTATGGTGCAGGAAAGAGGAGAGGGACGCTGGGATTGAATGGCCTGAGGTGGTCCGATGTCAGACTGGGTGATGGATAACAGATCCAAGTTGCCGGTCTCTGCCCTACTGCAGTCCTGTAATCAGGACTTTTCAGATGAAAAGAGACTTCTTGTGTTGGATTTGGCACAGCGATTCACCCTCAGGTCCTACTTCAGTTGGAAAGTATCACAAATACTGTATGTGTGATCAAAAATCAGTTCCTATTTTCTCTAACGACCATAACATAAAGAGATCACATGGCTTTGCAGTAATTCAATTAGTGTCAATGGGGTTCATTGGACTGCGCCGAGAACGGCCCTGCGCACACAACCCCAGAGGTTAAAGCAGGAGCAGAGAAGACAGCTAGATGGATCAGTGCCTCCGGTTAACTCAAGCATGAAGATTTAATCAAGATTTTTAAAAAGATGAATTGATTCCATGTAATGAAACTGTAATGGGCATGGTGGGCCTAACAAAACAAAGGGGTCAGCAGGTATATGACATGGATGTTCTGCGTCTCTAGCCCTTATCTAACGCTCTTCCCTCTTCTTTGAGAAAATATATCAGACTCAGGAGGACTGAAGAATCCAGCCAGTGTTGAATTGAGGTATGAATGTTTGAAATCCTGACATAAGTGAGGGATATGTACAATCAGTCATTAGTGCTAAAGAAATCAGGAGAGGGTGATCAGGACCATGCTTTATACAAATAAATATGAAATATGGCATGCAATATTGATTTGGGTTATAAATATTGATTGAATTATAATTTTACTGCTAATAAGTTTCTGCTTAGAAAAAAATTCTATTACAATGTGTGGGACAATCAGTCTAGCGACAAGACGACGATTGCATTATTACAGTATTATTAAAAGTCTTCTGAGGTCATTTTAACCAAGTTGATAGCTGAGGCGAAAGATGGAGCATATTCCAGAGTCCCATGTAGGAGAATAATTAGACCACAGTCTCACTTTCTGTTGTTTCGTACAAACACAATTGGCACTAACTCTGTTGTCAATTGTAGTCCAAATTTATTAATAATAATACTAGAAATTTAATTTGTGGTGAAAATGAGGAGAATGAGGTAAATGAGGAAGACCTATGCAAAGATTTTCATCCGAAAAATGGCAAAGGACGAGAAGTCTGCTGAACAGACTACAACTCTTCCTTTTCAGTATTGAAGGTCAATATCTCACATTGTTTGTTCACTGCAGGTCCCCAACTGAGCCTGTTTTCTCCCAAGGTTTTTTTCTCCATTTCTGTCACCTGATGGAGTTTGGGTCACTGTTGCATTCTGGCTTGCTTAGCTAGGGTCTGAAAGCCACATTGACTGTCATCCTCAGATGATGGCACTATTGTTTTCTGTAGAGCTGCTTTACAGCTGAATAGCATCTTGCAACATTGACACTGGTATTGAACTGAATTGAATCAACAATAAACTCGAACTGAATAACAATGTTGCTGCCTTTTGTATAGTGCAGAAACTGAATAGACTCCATTGCTGAGTTTCTATAACTGATTCTTCTACTACACCTGTTTATCGCTGTGAAACTGCTTTGAGAATCTGTATTGCATAAAGCGCTATAGAAATAAAGGTGGCTTGAATTGATTTGATAAAGTTATCCTGCTGTCCTGTAAAATGCATTCACGGGCAAAAAATCTCAGCTGTTTTTGACAGTAGTGTATCGATATAAAGTACAGCTCATACAGAATCACCATCAAACCAAGCAGCTTTCTGTTGGCCAATAATGGCAAATTCGCATGACCACGAATGTGAAATCTGTGGTGGGATCTGTAGATTTTACAGATTCGCTGCATTGACTAACAGACACCTGCTTGGCTAGAAAGTGACTTCTTTTTGAGCTGTGCTTCGTACATCACTACACTACTGACAACAGACACTGGACCTTTTTTGTCTACATAATTTCACAAATATGACTGCACCTTTATGCAAAATTCTGGATCGTGTGGATCTTTGTTGAAACGACTGGTCTCACCCACAAACATCCCCAAACAATTTTCTAGAACAGTTTCAGACGTCAGTGATCTTTCACACTTACTGTTTTTGTAAGTGGATTTCTGTGATATCAAGCCTGTGCTTTTCACAGCTTTATCACATGCAATTTAACATTTCCTTCAGAAGATACCACCCAAATGCAGGCAGGAAAAAAGCTGACAGATTAAAGTGATCCTTCATAGCAGAAACATTAAAAAAGATGAGAATTTATCTCCAAGCCATACTGGAGCCAAAGAGGGAAAATGCAGCTACTTAAAAAATGATATATGACTTGGACTAATGAACAAAATCCCATATGTGTCTTCTCATGACATAAAACATGGCAGCTTTCAGTGTTCCAAATCCACTGATTTGCAACACATGAACACAGAAACCCACCGCAGGAACCAGGTCGATATGTGACTGTTTTCCTTAGTCAGACAGATTGCAGTATCTGAATGAGAGGCACAAAACTATCACCTTCAACAAGGCACACCATCCATTTGGAATTCCGAACTGCAATTATTCCCTTCCTGGTGCAAGGAAGTTGCCATAGTGACTTGACCCTGGGCTACATGGAGTGCAAAGGTAAACACCAAACCACAAGGCAATATCTGACCTGCTGTGCTTTCCAACATTTTTCACTAAGAAAGCTGCACGCTTGATATTTTCTCTCTCCTAACAGCTCATTTCTTCAACTGCTGTCTTATCAGTAACTGTGAATATACCCAATAATAATAAATGAAAGTATTTAGATGTTTAGGTTATTTTACATGTGTCACAAAATGTTATTTCACAGATGTTTAGTAAATCTGTATATCTCTGTTTGATATTAAAAAAAAAGGCCTTTATATGGTAAATACCTTTAGATTTATCCAGTTCGACATTTTATAATCACATTATCAATTAGTTTGCATTAAAAATTAATGCATTCATAATTACATAGTGTGTAATTAGATTCTGTCTTCAGCACTATCCTGGAAATTACAGTATGCATGCTTTGCAGGATATCATTTCCAAACATCGGATTAGCATGTAGATTATTACGCAGAGTTCCAAAACAACCAACATCTTGAAAAATAACATGCTGTGACATGTCCTGACATGTTCCGCGGTGCAGACAAGTGCACTTTTTTATTGCAGCATGAATTAAATCTTTTGTGACGTTGCCATATGCAGTATTGTCAGCTTGTAAGCCTCACACTGACACCTAGTGGCCAGCAATGGTACTGACAAGACACAAGCATAGAAGCATTAAAATTAAGACGCAGTAAAAAGGTTTATTTTCTTAACTGTGGCCTTAATTGTTGACTGCCTGCAAACTGTAAGTGGCTTAAGGACTGATTCAGTTTATGGTTCAGTGAACTTCATTGTTTATGGTTCAGTGAACAAGCATGAAAAAAATATGGTTGAATTCCTTTCCAATTAAAATGTGTAAAGCTTATTTGGATTAAACATGTAATAATTCATATTTTGAATAAAACCTATACTTAAATGTTTTTTATAAGCAGCATAAATAAATAACTAAATAAATAATGAAGAAGGCATGATGTAATTCAGCACAGGTTTAATATGACGATCATATATCAACAATTAACTTGGACGTGTCCATAATTAAAGAAACAGATAAAACTATAACATTTCATATTTACATACAAAATTACAGTTTATTTCAGTTCACATTAAATTCAGTGCTGACATTGTGTGTTTTTTATTTATTTATTTTAGTGCTGTCAAACAAAAATCCAAATCCAATCCAAAAAAAAGAATCCAAAAAAAAAGTTTTTTGTTTACATAATATATGTGTGCGTAGCCTACTGTGTATATTTATTATGTATATATAAATACACACGTGCATGTATATATTTTGAAAATATTTACATGTGTTTACATGCATATATGTACATTCATATAATTTATATTATTTGTAAATATATTTAATATATAAACATAACATATTTTCTTACATATATACATGCATGTGTGTGCATTTATATATACATAAAAAATAAGGAAATAAGGAAATCGCGTTTGGTCTCGTACTGTATCGCGTACCTTGTCAGTGTCTGCGCTTGCTTGGCTATTTGTTGTGATAAACAGGAAAGTGTGTCCAGCTGAATACAATTTCTGTTTTGTCAAACGGAGATAAAAAAAAATTTAAAAAAAAATTTTTTTTTAAAAAGGTTAGTTTACCACGGCAGCCCTCGTCATGTAAAGAACGAAGAGTGTAAAGACGATCGACTCTACCATGCGACTCCACCGGGCAGGGACACCAGCAAGGGACATAAGTATTGCTTTTTATTTATCCTCTTTCCTACTAATTGTTTCACTTCTGTTTTAGTTTTCTTAGAACCAATTCTTACTATGTGTTTCCAGATCACTACTATCAGTACCACTCGCAGTCCACACATCACACACTGTAGTAGGGCCAGTGGTGTATAAAGTACCTGAAAGCCATACTCAAGTAAAAGTACGGATATCTTACCAAAACATGACTTAAGACATGGATTAAGACATGAAACATTTTAAATAAAGAAAATTGTTTTACCAAATTCAAGATTGAGGATGATTCTCACAAAACTATATTTTCTGCAAGCTCTTTTCAAGAAAAATGAAAACATTTTGTTTTTAATTGTAATAATAATTCAAAATTGATGTATGCAGTGCAACAGTAAAATCTGTGAGAAAAATAAATGTTACATTTGTTTAGACCATTTTCTATAAATATATAAATAACTACAAGTCAAGCTGCAGTACCAAGCAGGACCAAACGGAGACGCCAACAGACCACTGTCACAGTCGCCTTAAAGTCATATAACTATACACCGATCTGTATTCAGAATAGTTCCTCTGTCAGAGTGAATGTTGATGCCAATACACCACTGCCCACAGCAAACTCCTATAAAACACGCTTCTTCAGCGAGTGTCCATTATAAAACACTTGCCAGACATGCGATCATACTGAAATGTGCTCATAAAGCTATCAGAGAGCGCACATACACAGTTTGTTTATTTGCACACTAATAATAACGGACTCCCGCGCGTCTAATAATGTAAGTTACGATTCATGTATGTCACTGACTGTAATCGTCTTTACCTCCATTACAATCGTCATCCATCAAAACTTCACTGGTAAGATACTGGTTTGCTTTATTCAGCCCATACAGACTAGTCCTGACTTCATATTTCTTCTTATTAGCGGTATGTTTGTTCCGGCCAATCGCTGCACAAGTTAAGGTTACGCATGATGACGAAAGCACGTTAGTGCTAGCCCTCCCGGAACCCAGAGATTTTCTTACTATAGGGAGATGAGAGGTGCTGCGTGCCAATGTGCCTACTTATACTACGCCCTTAAAGTATGTACTCTTTTGGTGAAGAAATAGTACACACTTTTGAGAGTGTAGTAGAAGAGTAGGCATGCTTTGGGACATACTATCACGTCACACAACTGCGTCTTTAACTGAGCTCTCTGTCGCACCTGTTACACGCACCCTGTCACTAAACTGGCCTGTCAGTCATCTTGTCACAGTTAACATCCTCCACATTTAATTTAACTTCCTACCGTATTGGAGAGAAAAGAAGTAGCTCGTTGATCTTGCAGTCGCGGGTCTTTCATGCGGAGAACTCTGCTCATATTTTCTGTATAATGATGCATTTAAAAGTTTACGACCAAATGGATGTTTATAAAAGCTCACATTGCTGTTGCAGATGAAATATAACACAGATAACAATAAATAAATATTTTTTACTAGGTTAAATGTTAATTATTAGTAACTCAAACCACTTTTTATAAACCTCTCTACCTAACCGTCGATTGTGCGCATCCGCCAAGTTTGTGGAATTTCTAATGCGTTTTATTCGTGTTTGTAGTCCTTCGCCAAAGCGCAATGGATTGTGGGCAATTTTAGCCATTAGAGTGTGCACGGATCCACACTTCAAAAATCTACCTGAAATAGACCATCCGGTCTCACTCCGAAGTGCCGCAAGCTGAATCCCACCTGTCGCAAAAAGTCAGTGACTTGTTTTATAAAACAGCATTTTTTCCGTGGTAAACTCTAAAAATATTTCATTCCAAAATTATTGTTTAGTGTAAAACATGTTCAAGATTAGCAAATAAGCTGTCGATTCATTAAATGATAAGCCGTTTCCTCTAAAAAGCTGTTTATTCAGCATAGTCGAGCCTCTCCTCGGCCTCTGGTCTCCTTTCCCACGTACTGCCAGACCGGAAGCATTAGCTTTAGCCGTTACGCGTTTTCGGCTAATGGTTGCAGGCTTGCCTTCTAGTGGCTTTGCCGGAACCCATAGAGATTGCATTGCAGTGCCTGCAGTTTGAAAAAAAACATCTTTGTATGGAAGTCTATGGGAACACTCGGGGCGATTCTCACGGTGCATTCCAAATGGGATATATCGCCCTCCGAAGGGCACTTCGGAGTGAAAACAATCATGGCCGCCATATTGAAAGGTCGTTCCAAACCGAAGTGCTCAAAACTAGCCACTTCAAAGGGCCCTTCGGAATGAAGGATTTCGAAGGGTACAACTGATGGACACTTTGGGCTCCCATGATCCTTTGCGCTGATTCTTTGCATGGATGACGGCGCCTCCGTATGATGACGCAGAAGGGCACTTCATGAAACAGTTGTTTGGTCCCCTACATCCTTCAACCCTTCGAAGCTCTCACTCCGGAGGGTAAACCCCTTTGAAGGGATTAGGGCATAGGGATGAGCCCTTCTGAATGGAACACAGGGTCAGTCTGACAGAAATCGCCCAAAAAGGGGCGGTACTACACAGAACGTGACTCGACGCTGATTGGACTATATTTCCAGAGGCAGAACAAACAGTATAGAAGAGTGAAAGCTAGCGTAACACTGTGATTGAATGTGAAAGAAAAAAAAAATCACTCCCTTTTGCGCTTTGGTGGTGCGTCACCTGATCGCCCTAATGGAGAAACCGCCCCTGATAAATATATATAAAAAAAATATTCATACAGCTTGAGTAGCAAGATCGTTTTCAGTTTTAACTCTTTCTTCCATTTTGTATTTTTGGGTAAGAATAAGAAGCACTTCATCCGGTACTTAGTGTCTTTTATTCCAACATAAGAAAAGATTTCTGGAATCTGCATCTGAAATAGCATTTAGATGTATTTACACAGTTTATGTATCTCAGAGGGGACATGGATGCATTTAAACTGCAGTTACATATGCATAAATAGGCCTAATGTTTTGTTTTAACATAAAACGTTGAATACTGATATTTGAAATAATTTAAAACATGAAAAAAAAATAGTCGAAATGTGAAATTAAAACCGCCAGTAGGTGACAGCAAGTGGCTGTTAATGAGTGAGTCATTGAGATTCAACCGACTCATTCAAACGACTGATTCATTCAGAGACAAAGCATTTGACTGTCGGTGCGTTCCAAATGGGATATATCGCCCTCCGAAGGGCACTTCGGAGTGAAAACAATCATGGCCGCCATATTGAAGGGTCGTTCCAAACCGAAGTGCTCAAAACTAGCCACTTCAAAGGGCCCTTCGGAATGAAGGATTTCAAAGGGTACAACTGATGGACACTTCGGGCTCCCATGATCCTTTGCACAGATTCTTTGCATGATGACGGCACTTCCGTATGATGACGCAGAAGGGCACTTCAAGAAACAGTTGTTTGGTCCCCTACACCCTTCAACCCTTCGAAGCTCTCACTCCGGAGGGTAAACCCCTTTGAAGGGATTAGGGCATAGGGATTAGCCCTTCCGAATGGAACGCAGGGTGTGTTAATGAGTGAATCACTGAATCATTTATTCAACCAATTCGTTCAAAAAGCTGATTCATTCATTAAGTAAACGCCGTCCATTGCTCAGAGACGCAAAACAATGCTGTGATCTTTGTTTGGAACTATTTTCGTTGGCAAAAACAAGCAATATTATGTCTAAAATGTAAATCACTTATTGCTTTACTGAATTTGTATAAAATGATTATTAAATGTGTTTATGATATCTGCAGAAAAACGGCTCTTTGTGTGATATAGATATAGAAGTTAACTATATTAAATTATATAAATATAAAAGCATACAGAAGCATTTTTGCCGTCTACAATTTATAATGCCTGGAATTTTGAGTTTTAATACACTTATAAATCAACGTGTGTGCACTCTGTGTGTGATTTGGTATAGCCTACTTGAAAATGTCAGATCGCACATCATTACAACAACGCTTACCATATTATCGCAGACGATGCTGTATCGCACACCCCAGACTCGACTTGAATGGAAAATGAAATCATCCGCGGTTGTGCGCGCACTTGTTTGCACATGAGCAAAGGTGTTTTTAGGAGTCTAGCTTGTAAACGCCAGACCACTGATTCGTCAAACCTGCTTGCATGCGGTCTGTGTTCTTCTGACTATTTTGTTGTAAGTAACGAATATGGTTTGGGGAAATGTATCGGAGTAAATTATACATTTTAATTAGGATATGTAGTGGAGTAAAAGTAAAAGTTGGCTGAAATATAAAAACTCAAGTAAAGTACAGATACTCCCAAAAAATACTTAAGAACTGTAACAAAGTATTATTACTTCGTTACAATCAGTGTTGGGCACGTTACTTTAAAAAAGTAATTAGTTATAGTTAGTTACTTCTCACAAATAGTAACTGAGTTAGTAACTGAGTTACATCATTATAAAAGTAACTAATTAACAGGGAAGGTAACTATTGAGTTTACTTTAAAAACTTTTTGCCATTGGCTAGTAAATTTTTTAGTTTACTCACCAGACATATTAATTATCTGAAGCTTATGTTTGTAAAATGGCACAGTTATAAATAAACGGCGTTACTAACGGCGTTATTTTTTTCAGTAACGAGTAATCAAACTAATTACTGTTTTCCCCGTTACAACGCCATTACCGTTACCGACAATAAAAATTTACTCCTTTACCATCTCTGGGTATCAACAGCTCCTTTAAATCACATTCGGTTACTATTACCTACCCTCTTAAAATCCATTTTGTAGTTGTTTATCGACCTCCAGGACCACTGGTAACTTCGTGGAAGAATTAGATGTGTTGCTCTCAACCTTTCCTGAGGATGGTACTCTCTTAGTTATACTTGGAGACTTCAACATCCACCTCGATAAACCTCAAGCTGCAGACTTCCACACTCTACTTTCCTCTTTTGATCTCAAGAGAATGTTAACTATGGCTACTCACAAATCAGGCAACCAACTGGACCTTACTTACACACGACACTGCTCCGCTGATCATGTGCTGGTTACTCCACTGCACACCTCGGATCACTTCCTACTCACTTTTAACCTCAACATGATTCCTGTCACAACATATACCCTTCCGCATGTCACTTTATGACGTAACTTACGCTCACTCTCACCCTCCTGGCTATCTGCTATGGTTTCATCTTCGCTTCCTTCCCCTAAACAGTTATCATCTCTTGATGCTAACAGTGCTACTGATACTTTCTGTTCCACTCTGACATCTTGTTTAGACACTTTCTGCCCCTTATCTTCCAGGCCAGCCCGTACCACCCCTTCTGCCCGTTGGCTATCTGACGTTCTCCACGAACATCATTCTAAGCTCAGGGCTGCAGAAAGGGTATGGCGCAAATCACAAAGTCCTACTGACCTTAATTTATATCGATGACTCCTCTCTGACTTCTCTGCTAATGTCTCCACTGCTAAAAGGACATATATCACAACAAAATTAACAATTCGCCTAACTCTCGCATGCTCTTTAAAACATTTTCCTCCCTCCTTTGTCCTCCTCCCCCCTCCTTCATCAACTCTAATAGCTGACGACTTTGCCACATTCTTCATTAATAAAATTATAAACCTCACTGCACAATTCTCCACACCTCAAAATGTCAAACACATCTTACCAGCAAACACACACTCATTCACATCCTTCTCTCCACTCTCTGAGGCAGAAGTCTCTAAACTCATCCTTTCCAGTCATCCTACTACTTGTCCGCTTGATCCTATTCCATCTCATCTCCTGCAAGCCATTTTTCCTGCAGTTGTACCTGCACTCACTCACATCGTTAACACATCACTTCACACTGGAGTTTTTCCCTCAGCTTTTAAACAGGCTCGTATAACCCCAATTCTTAAGAAACCCACTCTTAACCCAACTCTTTTAGGGAACTATAGACCAGTTTCCCTTCTACCTTTCATTGAAAAAACACTTGAACGAGTTGTTCAACCAAGTCTCTGCCTTCTCACACAGAACAACCTCCTGGACAGCAACCAATCTGCCTTCAGAAGTGGATATTCGACCGAAACTGCCTTGCTCTCAGTTGTTGAAGCCCTAAGACTTGCCAGAGCAGCTTCATTACTTATCTTGCTGGATCTGTCCGCTGCTTTTGATACGGTCAACCACCAGATCCTCCTGTCAACCCTATTGAGAAAGGGCATCTCAGGAACCGCACTCCAGTGGTTTGAGTCTTACCTCTTAGATAGGTCCTTCAAGGTATCTTGGAGAGGTGAGGTATCCAAGTCGCAACATTTAGCTACTGGGGTGCCTCAGGGCTCAGTTCTTGGACCACTTCTCTTCTCTGTTAACATTACATCACTAGGTTCTGTCATTCAGAAACATGGCTTTTCGTATCACTGCTATGCTGATGACACTCAACTCTACCTCTCATTCCATTCTGATGATCTGACAATAGCTGCTCGCATCTCAGCATGTCTAACAGATATTTCTTGCTGGATGAAGGAGCATCACCTTCAACTCAACCTACCTAAGACAGAACTGATTGTAGTTTCAGCAAACCCATCATTTCATCACAATTTCACCTTCCAGTTAGGCTCATCAACCATAACTCTTTCAAAAACAGCCAGAAACCTTGGAGTTGTGATTGACTGATAAGCTGAATTTCTCAGACCACACTGCTAAAACTGCCCGGCCCTGCAGATTTGCTTTATACAATATTAGGAAGATCAGGCCCTTTCTTTCGGAACATGCCACACAACTCCTTGTACAAGCTCTTGTTCTTTCCAGACGTGACTATTGCAATCCTCTCTTGGCAGGTCTTCCAGCCAATTCCATCAAACCTCTACAATTAATCCAAAATGCCGCTGCAAGATTAATCTTTAATGAACCGAAAAGAATGCACGTCACATCTCTGTTCATCAATTTGCACTGGCTACCAATAGCTGCTCGCATAAAATTCAAGGCATTAATGTTTGCCTACAAAACCACCTCTGGCTCTGCACCCCTTTACCTAAATTCAGTACTTCAGACTTCAGACCCCTCTAGAAGCTTGCATTCTTCAAGTGAACGACACGTTATTAAATCACTTTCACTGACTTTTTCATTCACTGTTCCCACCTGGTGGAATGACCTGCCCAACTCAATCCGAGCAGCTGAATCCTTAGCCATCTTCAAGAAACGGCTAAAAACACATCTTTATTTGACCCTCTAACTCTGTCACTCTCTGTTCTAATTCTATTTTATCTATCTGTCTTCTTTTTATTAAAAACACACACACACACACACACACACACACACACACCCCTGAGCCTCTATCAATTGCATATTTATTCTCTAACTGTTACTTTTTCTTTAAAAACTAACACTAGCTTTCTTTTTTCTATAGTCTATCTACTTGTTTTCTTTATTAATATTAATATATATATATATATATATATATATATATATATATATATATATATATATATATATATATATTTATATTTATATTTAAAAAAAAAAACTTGCTGTGTGTACTGCATCAGGCTAACCGAGACTTGTAATATCGCTTGCATGTTGTTGCTCTTTTTTGTTGGTTTTGATTGCTTCTATTATCCTCTTTTGTAAGTCGCTTTGGCGTATGCTAAATAACTAAATGTAAATGTAATATACATAATTAATATACACAGTACACACACATGTATTATTTAAACAAAAACTTTTATTTTGAATGCGATTAATCGCGATTAATCGTTTGACAGCACTAAGTTATTTTATTTATTTATTTATTTATTCTAAAACAGTAGGGGTTTTGTCTCATATTTTTGATACATTCAGTCTATGCAATTTCACTATGACCTGGATCAAACTCCACTCAAAAGTCTTCTTAGTAATAAAAAGACAGATGCTCTACAATAAGACTGAATTTGGATGAATTATAACTTTAATTATTTAGATATGTATTTACTGCACAATGAATTTTGGTGTAATGTCTCATGCACAGGTCAAATTAGGAGAGCTCTATGCGCGATGCTGCTGACAAACACCAGCAGATGGCAGTTCCCGCTTGTCTGCTGTACACCGACAGCACTGTCCGCGTCGCGTCAGCAGAGGGCGCCCGCAAGCGTCGCGTCTCAGCGACCGCGCGCCTCCATGCGCAGTCAAATGGCGCCTCTCCAGAGAGACACAGCGACCCGTTCGACCAGCTGATGTTAATTAGGGCAGAAAGCGCTTCTCTGGAATATTAGCTTATTTCTGTGCAATGATTCTGTGAGCTATGATTTTTTTTATTATTATTTTTTTATATAGGTGATAAATGTGGACGAAAAGGAATTGTGCTTAGTTGTGCATGGAGCTGTTGATATTCTTATAACGGATTGACAATTAATAGATTCATCTTAAGGTAAGTGGTGCATGTATTGTTATTATTACAATGAGTAGAGCGGCGTATTCATCGTTAGGTCGAACCGTTCTGATATGACAGCAGTGATTTGTTTTGGTTGCATGCCACCTTGCATGTTGTGTTTGAAAATGTAACCGCTGTTGACGCTGTCTCTTTGAAACACTTAATATGCTGTATTTATTATATGAGTACACTGGTGTTTGGGAAATCTCAGTATGTTGTCAGGCTGAACCGATTCACATAATCCAGGGAAACTCCATTGTATCTTATACGTGTCATTTAGGAGGTTGCTCATACAACAACAGGTTTCCCTATAGGGCTTTTCCTCTAAATATGGTCACCAGTGGCTTTAATGTAACTTACTGTAATAAGAACAGTGACATCTACATGGATGCTACTTTACTTTAGAAATGTACTTTTAAGAAATCTTAGTGTTGTTTACTGGCAGCTAGACCACTCAGAAAAGAGATGAGATCATGTGCCCCTCTTTCCCAGGATATAGCTCAGTCAAAACATGACCTTTTACAATGTTTGTGGGAGTTGTTCGTAATAGTTTATGCCTGACAGTCTACTGTTGATGCATTGCAGAAATATACTTCCAACATTGGTTGTTTATTCAGGATGTTTAATGCAAAAGGAAATCATTAAAAAAAAAAAAATTAAATTAAAAAGCATTTTTAACAAACGGACTGACAATATTGACAACCAACCTATATACAGTATATAGGCCTAGTTATTTATTAACTAATTCTATAGTTTTTTTTTTTTTCAGTTTTTTTCTTCTCTTAGTTTGATGTTTTAAAAAATCAGTCAATGGTAGTTTGCATGCCTGTATTTTAGTATTATTTATATGTTTTTATAGTTTATTCATATTTGGAATTAATTTTATTTTTGTATTTTCAGTTTTTAATTTTATTTAAATTTTTAGTAATTAGCTTTGTCATTTTTATTGGTTTTAGATTTGTTTTTAAATATAACTGTATAGGTTTGATGTATTTTTATTTCAGGTTTAGTTTTCATTTTTATTTATTTTTTGTTAGTAACTTTAACTTAAACTTAACCTTAAACTTATTTCTTTTAGTTGCCAACTGGCAGCATTTCTAATTTATTTTTTTAGTTTTTTTTTTTTCCCATTATTTTCTAATATTTGTGTTTTATTTGATTTCAGCTTTATTTCAATTAACAAAAATGTTTTAAATAGTTTTGGTCTTAGTTAATGATAATAACCCTACCTGTAACCACAAGTGTGGTTCACATCTAGCTTGCACAAACGCAATGTATTTCAGATTTTATCAGTCTGACAATATTTTCTTCTGTTCCTCAGTGCATTGTAGAAGAGCAGGGCCGAGTTGGACATGTGCCTTGTTCATGCAGACTCCTGCAAAGCCTCTCAGCTTAGTTTGACTCGACTAGCAGCCACAGCCTTGGCATTTTCTGTGGTCAATCTGAGAGTGACCCAGATCATGCTTGATTTGAATATTGAACTCTAGAGATATATATATATATGTATGTATGTATGTATGTATGTATGTATGTATGTATGTGTGTGTATCTATATCTATCTTTTGGCAGCCAATTATGAGTTATGAAATTAATTACTTATGAAGTTAACTGCTCTTTGACAGGAATAAGTCTAACCTGTAGTGTGTAGAAACCTATTATTAAAGGCGATTGGAGACTTCGTTGTGCATTAATTTGCATTAATTTGGTTTACATGAAGATTGGTGCCTTTAACCTAAATTGGGATGTTCAGACGTAAATATAAAGAGAGTGGAAGATGATTGAGCCAAGTGTGACATTCCAGAAGAGGACTGAGCATGAAAGAGGGGCATTAGTGTCTGCCGTAGTACAGCTGGTCAGCTCTGAATGTCCTTTTCATGAAATGCACAGGGACTTCCCATCTCCGGAACAAACTGCCTGCTAGCTTTCAGTCTTCCTGCTCTATACGTACAAACTCTTTAACTATTACGTCAAGGATTTGTTAATGTCTCAGCACAGGTAGGTGAATTGTTATTGAGGCCAGACCAAATAAATTAGCCTACTAATATGTCCTTTATGAATTTTCAGACCTGTGATCAGGGAGCTGTATAGCATCTCTTCAGTGTAGCGAGGACAAGAGGCTGAGGTGACTCACTGCATGCTGATCACCAACTTTACAGAATGAGAGGTGTATTGATGTCTAGTGGAGCATAATATCAGCCCACATCAGGAGTGTCAGATCATTTAGGGCATTTATGGGTCGGAACGGACCTTATCTATTATATTTTCTAATATACAACATAAACTGTTTGAATGTTTTATTAAATCACAGACTACACACCTTCACAGTCATACTTTGACACAATCAAATGAGCATTAATGTATCTTAGCATGTGTAATAAGTTGAGAAATTCACATTTAAGAGTAATATTTCTTTTTGAACCTGTCCAAGTTGTCATGAGCGACTCGTACAAACTGTAGGTAAAATTGAACTGATCAGTCGTCGCACAGATGTAGTGTACATGGGTTCTTTAAAGAGGTTCATTTGCCTCTTTAAGATCTGAGCTGTAATGTGCAACACCATTTTTTTTTTTAATCCATCCTAAAAGTAGATAAGGGCTAAAAGTAGAATTTTATGAATATGCTAAATGTACTAGAGTGTTTTATTTAGTGTCATTTAATTTTAATTTTTTTTTTCTGCAAATCACCACATTGTACTCCTTCACAGGCCTTATGTTTGACCCCCGTTGCCTAATATTTTATGTGATAATTTAACACGTTCACGTTTCTCTGATTTTAATTGTCACATGTCCTGCAGGTAAGCAAATGAAATATTAAATTTTTTAGTGGTTTTTTTTTATTATTTATATTTTACATTATGATTTAATGAAGCTCGCAACACCATGTCTTAGATACAGTACAGTTAAGAACATTATAGGTACAGCTTCTAAGTACATGGTCTGGATATCATGGGTTCACTGTGAGGTCATGCCACTGAATTGTGGCTTTTCTGCTAAAATCAAATATTAACTTGAACAACGATTCCAGACATCAAAAGGACAATGAACGGCATGGATCTGAAGTGAACAGATCAGTAGAAGGAATCACAATGAAATGGGTTCCTCTCCGAGTTAATGAGGCCACAGGCTAGTGACTTCAAAACAGAGATTACAAATTCACCAAAACGTAAAAAAAGCAACCTACTTTCAAAACCTCTGGAAGCATATCAAGTATTGATTTAGACGCTTATGAAAACAGAATACACAAAGAACAAACTCTCCTACATATGTCTGAGGAATACAGAGAAATATGTTTATAGTTTCTCAGACATTGTTGAATGAGAGATGATGGGTGTGCATTTTGAACTGCTACAAATCCTTTGATCCCAGCCATTCACATAATCTGTTAAATCCTCTTTAGATCTTGTTGTCTACACTGAAATGGAACAAGCCCTATAGAGATTCATCTGGTTGATTTCTGGTGCACAGTGCGATTTGTCACTTTACTGTAAACACTTGCTAATGATCTCAAATCCTTGTTTGTGAGATTAGACTTATATCTGACATGATCTTATTACCCACATCTTCTCATTAAATGATTCAATTACACTGTGGTATAAACAATTTTATTATTTGAATAATGCATGGCTGTTGGTGTCTGCATATTTTGATCAAGATTTCCTTTCAATTTCAACAGTATAATTCCCTTAATCTTTTGAGAGAAAAGATCAAATGTCTCATTCTGAACTTTCTACAAATTAAGAGAAAAAAAAAATATTTAGGTGATTAATCACAATCATAATTTTGCACATTTTGGTGTATTAAAGCTTTTTTGGCATACAAACCAAAACTTATTCTGCATGTGCTTGTACTGTTACACCAGTTATGAGTCTTGCAGCGCATAAGTCTGGGCTCCTAGTCATACATATGCTGATATGCGTATGGCAAAAACAGGAAGTGTTGCTGTTTCCTTGGGCAGAGCTCACATCCTGTGCTTGGCAGGAACACTGTCAGCTCCCTCTGACCTGCACACTGCCTTGCAGAGTTTATTTCAGACCACACTGTTCTAAATGAGGATATGTGATTGTTTTGTGAATCGTTTTTACTCAGTGTGGCCATGTGGGAATAGACAGCAGGAAAATTCTGTTTTGTGCAAAACCTTATATTATTTTATTTATTATTATTTATATATTATTTAACAATTTAAAGCGATAAACTGTTCACCAAAAATGAAAATTGTCAGCATGTACTTTACTGTCATGTTGGTGTAAACATAAAAAATCAATAAGGACTGGTGTTGCCAATCTTTAAAATGGGAATAAAAACAATATATAAATGACTTATTTAACTAGTGTGCTATATATCAAGTCTTTAGAAGTCATACGTGATCTACCACAACTGAGATAATTATTCACTAAAAATGAATGGTTCTTTTGATTCAGATTTCATCAGTGAATTGTTTGATCCTGTTCACAAAAGCAGTCTGAATGATTTATTCATGATGCTGGCTGATCCAGTTCTCAAATTCAGCTCAGTTGTTCAATTTGGTTGCATGAACAGCCCTCTAGATTAGAAAATTCCTTTAAATTTAAACAACATGATAGTGAGTCATAGGGAACTTTGGAGGGAACTGTAGAAAACTGCTCCAAATACAGTGACTGAGAACATTAGCAATATATTTATTTTTTTTGTCAGGAACCAGGTTTCATGTCAGCAAAGTTCATGAAAGGCCTTATTTTTTCAAGGCGTTATCAAATTACTGTGAATGCAAAAACTCTCATTATAATGTAATCCAATTAAGCAGTTAGGTTGCTCAGGGATTTCAGTATTGTTGCTGACACAAATTGGAAGACCTGCCAAAAGCATGTGTGTTCTGAGCGCAGTCAGGCTTATTTAAAGTGTTGCTGTAAATGGTTTCAGCACCTTTCAAAAGTTTGATATGAAAACTGAGTAAGTGTAAAATGTGCTTTTAAAATACTTCTAGAGCATTATATTGTCTTCATTAAAATAAAAAGTAATGATGCTTTGAGTTTATCCTTACGTTGTCTTCATTAATGAAGGATAGTGTGTTTTAATGTTTGTATCAAAGGTCTTGATAGCCAAACTGTTTTCACCCTGCTTGCAAGAGACAGTTGGAGCGACAATTGAGAACAGCTTAATTTGGCTTTAACCTAGATGGATTAAAAATAGATCTTACGTAAGACCTTTATCATTATATAATTTTACTCATACGTGTGCTAAAAGCTTAGATGAATGCTACATTGACATCTCCAGAGCCCCAATGTTTTTTGCAAAACTGAGCGAAACCAGTTTCTTTATTAAGTGATCTGTTAGCGCTTTTAAACGGTGCATACACTACAAGAAAATGTGCTTAACAGCTGTCAGCTAGTTCAGACTATTAACTTCCGTCTGCAGATAGAACAGTTCAATTACATTGCCAAACTGTTGGCCACTCTTTGTTCTCATCTTGGACCCTATGAGGGGTTCATTGTGCCAAACCGCTGTGCTTGACCCAGATACATATAGGGTATTTCCTGACCTTCCCTTCCTGACCCATGGAGGAAGAGCTCCAGATGTGGTTAGTCACTGTAAAGAATGAATGCACAGTGGAGGGTGTGGTGGACATCTTTGTTTCTGGTAATTTGTTCCTTTTAATATAATTTGTTGTAGTTTGTATTTGAATCTGCTGATTGAGAGGTTAGATCTTTGGTAGAGTGCTTTCTCAGAGGCATATTGTTTAGTTGACAGACATTGGGCCTCATTCATGAAACATTCATAAATATAGGAGTAATTTGCGTGTAGAACAGACCTTCCCGAAAACTCTCCTCCGGATTCACAAATGCTTCGTAAACGTCTGATTTGTTAGTTAAACGTGTATGTTAATGAATTCCAATCATTCGTAAATAGGGCGCTCGTGCACGCTTTTTCACAATTAGCATAATCCCCGCCTATGAATTACAGCTACGCAAATTGCGTGTCCAGGACGCAGTGGAATATTCTGGTCTACTTTCTCAGCTTTGACTCCAGTATATTGCATAAATGCAAAAAAGACTAATAGGCCATATGGCTAACAATAAATATTCAATAACGTGTGTCCACCAAAGCGTTTTTAGCCACCTGAAATATGACAGATACTCTTTTGAAAACGGCCAGCTGGTGGCACAGCATTTTTCCCATAGACTGTAAAAAAAAAAAAAACAAGGTTATCCACAGCAGTAGCGTACTAGTATCTCATTTAGAAGAATATTACTGAATATGAAAATGCAGTAATTTTAACTTCTCTATTGTTGTTCAGTTGTTGTATAAGTAGGATGTTTGGTCGGTGTGGTATGTCCTGCCCCTCCTCCATTGATTGGACGGCTGGCTAAAAAGTGACACTGACAAGCGCTGCATTCTACCCAAAGCTAAACCGGATCAACTCTCAGCTACAAAAAAAAAAAAATTTAAAAAAAAAAAAGAAAAACCAGCAAACGAACTTGTAAAATATTATAATGGCAGTGCATCAAAATCTAGTGTCATCAGTTTGGCAAAAAGAAAACTGAATGTTTTATGCACCATTTACACATGGTGGGAGCAGGTGTACATTTCTTTCGTACCAACTAACATTTTGAAAATACGAACACTTTCATGAATCCGAAAATTTAGGTCAGAACAGCTTTACAAACAATTTACACAAAAATGCGTTCTGCTGGTGTTTCATGAATGAGGCCCATTTATCGAACTTAACTTTTATCAAATCAGAAAAAAAATATATATATATATATATATATATATTCTCATCCATTGAGAATTTATTGAATTGTAGAAAGTGGTCATTTGCGACTACGATGGATGATTGCTTCATGTGAGTGACAGGTTGCTGGAGGGGAGAGATTCAGACTTGTCTGGCCATTGGATATTATTGCCCAGCCCTCGCGCCATAATAATATCGTTTTTCCTGAGGATATTTGATGTATTAAGGCTATACTGCAAGAATGTGGCTACCATTTTGATGTTTGAGACAAATTTTGGTCATTTTGAAAGATTTCTTTCATAGTAGGCCAAACAGTAGTCTTTTATCATATATTGTTGCATTCACAGTTAGAGGTATTTAATTGCCGCTGTGATGTATATGGGCATCCAATGAAGGACTGACAGAATCAGACATTTTGGTTTGCAGTTCTACAGTGTAATTGCTCTTATGACAACTGTCTGAAGAACCAATTAGGTGCACAGCAAGTGGTGATGTTTGATGCAGTGTTTGTCAGAGAAAGAAGTCATAAACTGTGTTCCCTTCATATTATCAACACTGCCTCGTCGATTATAGACCCCATATATTCTACAAAATTTCATTTTCTTCATTTGTGTGGTACCATTTCAAGGTGAATATGTCAGAAAGAGCTTTGATTACCACATCAGCACTGTCCTGAGATGTACATCAAACAATCAGTCCGACATAAAACACTGTTGATGTCTCTCAATCTGCCTTGGCTTTTACTCAAGGTCTCACCAGGAATGTATCTGACAGCCGACAATCATAAAGAACAGAAGAATCTCATCCCGTACACGTGGCTTTACATATGACATGTGAGTTACTGTGTCTGGTTAAGGCTGTGTGGGTGTGTGACGGAGGTGAGAGGCTCAAACAGAGAGACGCACAGCCTGCTGAGAGCCCTTTGCTGTTTGGGCTGTCGACTATTCCCACCACAACACAATGAGATACTGCAGGCGCAAGCACATGAGTCTCCATCTGTCTCCACCTACACAGATATCTGCTGTGGGGAAGCGTATTAACTAGACCATCTGAATGTTCCTCAACAATTAATTCTTTCAGCACGTGATGGTGTGTAGTGCGTGATGAGGTGGTGCGGTGAATCACATTACTTTTTAGTGCAAAAGTTTTGCTGTGGCATATTGTGAAGGTGCTTTTGAAAGTTCAAGCATACAGTGTGTTTTGCAGAAGTCTGTTTGTTTTTAGCAGGCTGCGCTGTGTTGCTCGTACTCTCTGAGGGAGTCTGTTCTGTAGGGCTCTCCAGCAGAGACAGTCATTAGTTTTCTTTGGGTTGCCTGGCAGCAGTACTGAGGGATATTGACATACTTGCCACTGACTGATTGGACAAGCCCTTGACAAACAGCAGAAGCTCTCTGAAGGGAAACTCGTGTGGCAGACCAAACATTTTAATAGATAAGGAGTGAGATACCCCAAATGTTTGTATCCATGGTCATAGTTAAAGGGGAAGTGCCTGCCTACCACCATTATTTTTACCTTTAAATTACACATTACAAAGATAACTTTGTTGTCAATGCTCACTTAAATTTAAAGGATTAGTTCACCCAAAAATGAAAATTTTGTCATTAATTACTCACCCTCATGTCGTTCCAAACCTGTAAGACCTTCATTCATCCTCAGAACACATATTAAGATATTTTTGATGCATTCCGAGAGCTCTCTGACCCTCCCATAGACAGCAAGGATCCTTACACGATCAAGGTCCAGAAACATAGCAAGGACATCGGTAAAATAATCCATGTGACATTAGGGGTTCAACCATAATTTTACGAAGCTACGAGAATACTTTTTGTGCGCAAAAGAAAACATAAATAACGACTTTATTCAACAATTCGTCTCCTCCGCGTCACCCTGACGCCATTTTGGAGAGTATCCACTTTGTTTTCTTTTGCGCACAAAAAGTATTCTCGTAGCTTCGTAAAGTTACGGTTATTTTACGGATTATTTTACCGATCTACTTGCTATGTTTCTGAGCCTTGATCGTGTAAGGATCCTTGCTGTCTATGGGAGGGTCAGAGAGCTCACAGATTCCATCAAAAATATCTTAATCTGTGTTCTGAAGATGAACGGAGGTCTTATGGGTTTGGAACAACATGAGGGTGAGTAATTAATGACAGAATTTTCATTTTTAGGTGAATTATCCCTTTAATCTTTAAAAAAGCTGTTTTTAAATGCTGTTTTCAGAGATTTTTAGCAAATGTCAGAATTAATATTTATTTTCCTTACTGTTCATTATATTGCTGCAATCAGTCTTATTTTAAATTGAAAAATATTAAATGTTTTCAGTAATTGAAATAAAGCTGAAGTAAAATAAAATAGGCCTATAAATATTAGATTAAAAAGTTAAACTTGGCAAATTCCGTTGGCAACTAACTGAAATAAGTTTGAAATAAAATTACTAAAACTGAAATAAAAACAAATTAAAGCTAGTGGAAATATTACAAATAAATGTTATATACAAAAAAAACAAATAATGAATGCACAAAATTGAAGCTGAAAATATAACAGTGATTAAAATTATTATTAAATACTGTATAAGTATATTATTGTACTAAAATTACACTGGTAGTGTTCAATAGTTTCATTTAAAATTATTGATTATATTTTGCAGTGTTCCGTTTTAATTTATTTAGATAAAATGATATGGTATTTATTGACTGCTTCAGCTGTTTTTATTATTTCTGTCTTTGTGTCCCAGATCCGTGTACCATGAGCAGCTCTCGCTACGAACCCAGCTGGGACGTGGACCTGGCGCCCCTTCTGTCCTGTAAACTGTGCCTGGGAGAGTTTCCCCTGGAACAGATGACCACCATCTCACAATGCCAGTGCATATTTTGCAGTCTGGTAAGAACTGTCTTCAGAGGCCACTTTAGTGTGTTTTTCAGCTGTGTGCATTCCAGTCTAACAAAACAACTTGTAAGACAGCTTTTTCACAAGTGGGAATAAAACAGTAATGTAACTGCTCTAAATATACAGGAGCTGGTGGTCATATGCCTCTAAATACTTGAGTCCTGAGTCTTGAGTCCTATTTTTCATCAGATAGATAGATTTAGATACTGTTTTTTATTATTATTATTCTATATATAAAATATGTAATTGAATATAATTCTATACCAATGCTTTGACAGTTGTTTTTGCCATGTGTTAGTTTCTTGAATCTTGATATTGGCCAAACTGGCCTGTTCTCTACAAGCAGCTCTTGAATGTTGTCACAGCAGAATGCTGTGACGGTCTGATGTTGGCTTGACTACAATGAACAGAGCGTTTGTGGAAGGAAACATAACCACAGGCGAGCAGTTGTCTCATTATTTTTTCAAAGATTAAAAAAAAATAAGAATCTGTCTCTTACAGTGTTTGAAGCAATATGTTGAACTCCTCATTAAAGAGGGCCTTGAAACAGCTATTAGCTGTCCAGACTCTGCCTGCCCAAAACAGGGACATTTGCTGGAAAACGAGGTAAGCTCACTCAAAATTTGTAATTTTTGCCAGAGACTAGAAATAATTGTGCTATATTCAAAGTTCTAAGACAGTCTCTTGCTCAGTCGCTTACGCCTGTCTTGCTCATATACTCTTTCTCTGATGTAGATTGAGTTTATGGTGGCTAGCGAAGTCATGCAACGTTATAAGAGACTCCAGTTTGAGCGAGGTGAGTTTTCCTGTGCATTAATATAATTTAGCTTTTCAATCATTTTTATGAAAAATATAGGACTGTGAGTTTTGTCATGTCTAATATATAATGTAAATCTTATATATCTTTCAACAACAGCCTCTTTGAAAAGCCTGCATCAAAATTTGACACATTCATAAAACATTTTTACACAGAATTGTGCAACATAAAGTGATCAGGACATTGTTAAATGTTTCATTCAGAATGAGATTTTTGCAGCTTATTCTTTTTGACTGAGGAGGAAGTTCTTACATCATACAGACTAAGAGTATGTGTTCATACATCAGCCTCTTTTATCTCAAAACAAAATTTGATTCCAAATGTCAAACCGGGAATGTAGATGTCTGAAGTCGTTGGAGATCAAATCAAATGGGTCATAATTTCAAATACGCTGTTTGTTTTTCCTTGCAGAGGTGCTTCTGGATCCTTGTCGGACCTGGTGCCCATCGTCCTCATGCCAAGCTGTGTGCCAGCTGAATGAATCAGAGGTGCATCTGCCTCAGCCGGTGCAGTGCCCTCAGTGCAGTCTGCGTTTCTGCTCCGCCTGCAGGGCAGACTGCCACAGCGGCCAGGCGTGTCAGGAGAGCCTGCCAATTACCACCTTCCTGCCAGGAGAAAACGGGTACTTGCACTGGTGTACTTTAAATCCTCAGCTTCAAATCATGTAGCATTCACAGCAGAAATCTTGCTTGTGTGGGTGCACCTTTTGTAAAAATAAAATTAATGCCTTGTCTTTCTTTCAAATTCTTTTAATAGGGTTCTCTCCCTATTTAAAGTTCAGTATACAGATATTATTGAAGTATCCTTCTGTTTTACAACAAATCAGACATTTTTCAGAAACATGACTGATTTTAGTAACGTTTCTGTTTGGATTCAGTTTAATCTCAGCAAAATCACGAAAGAATCTACAATTTTAAGAATAAAAAAAAAAAGTCTAAAAATTGACGCATGTGATTAATTTACATTTTCAAATTATTTCTATTTCAAATGCATGCTGTTCTTAAACTTTCTGCTGATCAAAGAATTCCGCAATTCTGTTTTTTTTTTTGTTTTTTTTCAGCACTGATGATCAGAAATGTTTCTTAAGCGGTAAATCGGCATATTAGAATTTCTTAAGGATCATGTGACACTGAAGACTACAGTAATGGCTGCTGAATATTCAGCTTTGTTGTAACAGGAATAAATTACATTTGAAAATATATTTAAATGGAATTTTAAATTTGTGATAACGACCCGAGCAGCCACAGGGAGGTTCACAAACACCAGAGCGAAGTTGGCGTCCAAAAAGATGTTTATTAGAGCGGATGTGCAAAAACGTGCAAATAAATAGGTTTAAGAGCTTAAAACACAGATTGATATAAAAACAGTCTAAACTGCTGTGTACTAAGAACAGTACTAACTCCCTTCCAATTCACTGAGGCTAGAGTTTTACATGCTTCTCAGCTCTTTATCCGTTCTCCCTCGTACTAGTAGTGACAGCCATCTTAAATACACATTTTCCCGCTCTCACAAATTGGAACATACCATTTCTATAAAATCAACTCTTGACTTACTATATGATTTATACATGAGATTTAGAAACAAGAGTCTAAATAAATAAATCCAAATAATAATGCAAATTTAAAGGAACGGATAAATCAAAACACATTTGCAATGCACACACTAAAATAAGCACTTTCCTCAGTTTGCTCTTCCTATAGCCATGCCTACTTAGCTAGACGAGGAAATACAAAAAAGCAGAACCAACATTAACAGTGAATACAGCGATGGAAGACAATTTCCAAGTCTCTCCATCACAAAACTGAAATAATATTTCCCCAGTTTGACAGTTTTACTGAATTCTTGATCAAATAAATGCAGCCTTGATGAGCATTTGAGACTTCTTACCGACCACAAACTTTTGAACTGTATTGTTTAAATACACGTTAGCAAGTTGAAATTTTAGTTATAATCATACTTCATAACATTAGGTAAAATCATTTCTTCCAAACCTAACACTTCAATGTCAGAGGTATTCAAATAGCCTTGATGAAAACATGACACTCGTGACCTGTTCTGTTGCATGTTCATCTCCCCACTTTCAGCTCCAACCTCAAGAGTGAGGAGGACGAGGCTCCGATCAAACGCTGTCCTAAATGTAAAGTTTACATTGAGAGAGATGAAGGTTGTGCCCAGATGATGTGTAAGAACTGCAAGCACGCCTTCTGCTGGTACTGCCTGGAGTCATTAGACGTAAGATGTTCATATAGTATGACCTGTTTAACTAGTTTTTTTTTATTATTATTTTAAAAAAATGTCTATACTAATTACTTACCCTAAAAGCATTACTTTTATTGGGATGTCCTATTACTTGTCTTATTCCCTCAGTACAGTTATGCTTGGTTAGACCAATATGTTGTGGGAGTTTCTAAGTGCTGCTTCTCCATGTAACTCCTATTCATCTTCGCCTCCTCAGGATGACTTTTTACTGATCCACTATGATAAAGGACCCTGCCAGAACAAACTGGGTCATTCCAGAGCCTCCGTCATCTGGCATCGGACACAGGTGTGTACTACATGAGCATATCCTTCTAGACTGCAGATCTGAAGTGCTAAAGACAAGCTGACCCACACAATTCACCTGAAATAACCCCCATTTTATAAAAGACATCAGGGCATGATTTATTTTTCAGTAGTAGGGAGATATTATGTGTTTATTATTACAAGAGTGGCTTGTGTCACACTTGTTAATGGCGTACTTTACAGTGCCGGGAGATTGGAGCTTTGTTGTTACTTTATTATATCGGTAATAAAAAGAGGGAGAGAGAGGTGGCTTATCCTCAAAAGCACCATAGGAGGAATGTTAATAAAACCACATTGATATTTTTTAGTGAAAAAACATCAATTTGACTATTCAGTACTACATCAAACTAATAGGCTATTCAAAAATAATACAATAACATTTTTATTTTTATTTATTATATATATATAAATTATATATAGCATGTTTGCTAGTTGACAGTTCTTTCAGTTTTTTTTTATAACTGGAAATGGAGAGTTTTATCATCTTTTTACTCTTTATCTCTTTACGAAATCCCAACTAGTAGCACTAGGACAGACACCAAGATACGATTGCAAAGCCATTACTGCCCCCCTGTGGCTGAATGTCATCTGATTTGACATGTCAAAGCATCACAGACTACCTATAATATCTGAACTATACTAGTTTATAAACAGCAGGTTATTTATCCTACGCTTTTGCTTCTTTTTTTGTACTCTTTTCTCCCTGGATCTGTCACCCCTGTGCTCAGGTTGTTGGGATTTTTGCTGGCTTCGGTCTGCTGTTACTAGTGGCCTCCCCTTTCCTTTTGCTGGCCACTCCTTTCGTGCTTTGCTGCAAGTGCAAGTGTAAACGTGGTGACGATGACCCCCTTCCCACCTAGAACTTCAATTCCACTTCAGGAGGTGATTTTCCACTCATTTGATAAAGGATTGGCTGCGATCCCGTCTTGTTCTCCTGAGCACACTTTCCAGGTGCATTGGTAAAAGACTCGTCTGTTCGTGAGACTGCTCTTCTGAATATGTTGACTTGCATTGAAAGGTGTTACGGAGGAGCAGAGAAGCTGATTGGATGAGCCATTGGAGTTAAACAGATCTGTAGTGTTTGGAAGCAAACACTTTTGTTCTGTCCTTTTGTTGCACATTGTCTTGTACCTTTTCTCAGCATCACTGTTTCTTCACTTTATGTGGTATTAAGGTTAACTAAGCTATTTTTTGATGTTGTTTATCCTGAGATATAACAAACACTAGACAGGAAAACATTTCTTAGCAGTGCTTTCATAATTTTCTTGTAGCATAGTCACAACCTCAATATCTCAGCCAGTTTGTTTCAGTTTAATTGCATATGCATGCTGGTGGCCGAGGATGTTTCACTTTCGTAACTCGCACACAGGGCCTTTAATGAGCCTCAGACTACCACTTGCTTTTATATGCTTCCTATACGCTTTTCATAAGACAGTAAAACCTTGTTCTTCCATTTGAATCTTCTCAGATACTGCACACGCACCATAGCCGTAGCAGACATGTCACCTGATGCCTTCTCGAAGCTTGTAGGCTTGGGTGTTGCTGAGAGATTTTATTATTATCCTGGTATCAGACAGTTGGTCACATATCAATCACTGATTATAACCGAGCTTTCACAAACGTATCATTAAAGCAAGCAAATATTTTATACACATTGTAAATGATGTCATCTACAGATACATTTTGTTGACATAACACACATGTTGGCTTTTGTTTGTGTTTCCAACCCAGAAGGGTCTTATCCACAAATGCAACCTGCATTACCATGTGCCTGCCAATTTAGGTCAGAGTAATCAGGCCAGTGAGGCTTAACTTCTTACTTTTCAGGTCACTCTAGGAGTTGTGTATTTATTTAATTTATTTTTTGGAGTAATACTTTTGGGAACAATTTGCCAAACGTGATGTGTAAGCCCACATGTTCACTATCTAGCACATTAATAACTGGTTGATGACTAGGGTACATCTAGTTAGTACGCCTTTTAATTTTTTTTTTTTTGTTTTTTTGTGTGTGTTGCAACACTTTGTAGCTAACTGTATATAATGTGTATTTACATGTACATGTTTTTCACGTTTAAATATATTATTATGCTGCAATGCAGTTGTTTGGCTTTTCTTGTGCATTAGAACAACTCTTTACAAACCATACTAAGAAAATTACCTTTGGGCAGAACAATTTGTGTCTTTTCTCTATCATACTTCAAAATTTTGAAATTGAATTTCATTTAGATTCAATGTTTTTTTTTTAGATTTAGCATTTAGCATTAGAGTCAATAATTTTAAATTTCAAGTCCTGGGAAGTATTCTGGCAAGTTAGTATTTAAAAGTTGGGAAGTCATAATTGCAAAGTCAGGTGCATTAAAATCAGTTTCAATCAAGTTGGAGCAAAATTGCACTGTACGTTTAAAAAAAAATAATAATAATAAAAAAATATATATATTTTTTTTTTTATTATTATTATTAATAATATATTTTTTTTAACTGCTATAAAATAAATAATTTGCACCAGGTGTGTTTTGCTTTGGTTTTGTTAAGTGTATAAAGATTCTGTGAACTGAATTTTGTATTTAATCATAATTGTACAATACTACATGCAGTTTAGTTTTTTTTTCTTGTAATTTGGAGGTGGGAAAAAATCATAAATTTAACAAGTTTTCTCAATAACACAACCCAAATCGGAAGCTTGAATTCTGGGCTTCCCACGCAAAATTATGACTTTTGGTAGCCTTGCAAGCACTGTAAAAAATAATAATAATAAATAAATAAAATTCAATCCAACGGACTAAATGTTGGAAGGGCAAAAATATCAAAGTTGAACCAATTTTTTTTCTTTGGCGCAGTTGAAAAGGCATATTAAGTATGCAAAAATATATTTTTAAAAAAAATTAAAATGAAGGGTTATTTTTTTTAAATCCAGTCAACATTCAGAATGCTAATGTTGACTAAACTAATAAATACAAATTCACCCAGCCAATATTGAGATCATTCCGCACGTGCACGAGCCTGAGTGACTTCGCGAGATTCACGAGACAACAGCCGCCATTTTGTCAAGTTCACGCGTCAGGTAAGTGCCACTAAATAAATTTTTTTTTTTAAATTTTAGACCAAATTTATCGACAAAATCGTACAATATTTTCAATGTTTTTGAGTGGATATTTATAAGTGTTTTATAAGTACCCTAATATGTCTGAAGAAAAGTGGATATTTACGTTAAGTGCATTCACACATCAGGTAAGTGGCACTGAATAAATACTTGTATTAGACTGAATTTATCAATGTATTTTTTAAAAAGATGTAAACATTTTGTTCAAAACATATATTTATACACAAACATACAATGGCACCCATTCACTGCCATTATATAGTTCACTGCCATTATAGAGCCAGGACATTAACTCCAATTGTATTCGTCTGAAAGAAGAAAGTCTCATACACCTATGTATTAAGGGTGAGTAAATCATTGGGTAATTTTCATTTTTGGGTGAACTATTCCTTGAATGATGAAATTCTTTTAAAAATTCTTAAAATTATTTACCATAAAGGTAAATGTCGTCACTTGACATTTTTCCCCTCAAATGCTGAAACTACTGTTTAAACATGCAGTGTTTCCGTGACTGTCCACATAAATATGAGACGATTGGGTGTCTATTGCTAAACATCTAAATGTATTATTGTAACACTGCACATTGTAACAATTATTGTAACAAGTTTGACAGAACAGGGTTTCATAACCCCGGATAAAAAGTGTTTTTTTTTTTTTCAACAGTCCAAAAGAAGTCAAATAAAGAGCATCCATCCATAATAAAACGTGCCTCACACGCTACACCAACGTCCTACGTCATCTGCCCGGATTGGCTTGCACGTTAGCGGAAGTGAGAAAGTGAGAGTATGGATATTTTTCTTACAAAAACACATCGATTCGGTACAGGAGGCCTTTATTCACCCCCAGAGCCGTGTGAGGCATGTTTTAATATGGATGGATGCGCTTTATTTAACTACTTTTGGACTGTTGAAAAAAAACACCCACCCAATGCCATTATAAAGCTTGGAAGACCAAGGACAGTTTTTAATACAACTCTGATTGGATTCGTCTGAAAGAAGAAAGTCATATACACCTAGGGTGGCTTGAAGGTGAGTAAAAAATGGGCTAATTTTCATTTTTGTGTAAACTAACCCTTTAAGCCCAGTGTTACCGCTTCTCAAATGTCTTACAATAAATCCATGTGAAGTCTCACGAGAAGTTCCATAGTTTTCCATCCATCCTAAATGCTCTATCAAACATGTCAACGTCCATCTTTTGAAGAGCGTGAGAGGTTTCGCTGGGGTTCTGCAGCATCTGCTGGGAAGCCGAAGGGCCGTGGCTGACCGAGCAGAGGGGCTCTCGCGGGGCCAGTGGGCATCTGCCTCGACCCGCTACACTTCACCCTCCAGCATCATATATTCATGTGCTGCTCCCCCCGCACCATCTGTGTCCACACTCACCAGCGGTTCGCACATGAGCTCTGGTGACACACAGGACGGGCAGGGCAGGGCCGCGCTAGAGCAGACTGCGGAGCACTACGCCGTGCCAACACGTAGAAAAGCAAGAAACAGGAGCACAGCTGTCTTCCTGTCACTACACTCGCTTGGATGTTAAATTAGAGTTGTGAGCATGTGTCTGGAAAGCTCATTTTTGAGTTTCAAGTAAAGGCTTAACACGGTGCTTGTGCTTTTATTCAGTTGCACTGTATGTATTCAGCCACAAGATGGTATGACTGACTTACTTTTTTACCTTTATGTGAAGTCTAAAGCCACTCACTCCGATTACTTGAGTTTTGCTTTATGTAATAAAGCTAAAACACCCCGCTAGTCTTGGTTTTCTGCATGTGACCCACTGCTTCTACCATCTCTGACCAGACCTCGCTTTCCTCCGTCGTGTGCCCCATCCGAGCAGCTGAGACCCAGCGGCTCGCTGGCAGGTGTTGGTCCTCCTGTCGGCCGCAGCTAAGGGAACTTCACTGGGCCTTTGTGCCCGCTTCAGCCTGGCTCTGCCGTCCCGCTGGCAGATGGCATCAAGCTGCGGGCGCCTCTCCCAACTATAATTACCAGCTTCAGCTACAGATGGAGACAAGCAGGCGCGATGGTCCCTGTATCCTCTGTGGCCTTCACCAACCTCCGCAGTCTGCCCTGAAAAGCCTAAACAGGCCTGCTGCTAGGACAAACCACCACACACTTCACCAACTGCTAAAGTGTCTGTGAGCTTCCTGCAGATTAAATACTGTGTAGATGTTCCATCGTTAGTGTAATATCAGATATGCGCTAGCTTAGTATTATTGTTATTAACACAAATTAATGTAAGCTCTAAGATGTAAGTAGTACTGTCAGCTTCTCATCTAGTTTAAACTGTAGGCATTCATTCATTATTATCCAGTATTGCATCTTACATTGCATCAAATTTTTGTTGTTGCTGATGTTGTGGAAAACAAACTCAGATATATATAGATAGAGTCCTTTTTTTAGTTTAACTAATACATCTAAGATACTAAAATCAAGCTGAACCATGTTTATTTAGAAATATTAAGTCAGAAATATGTAGTGTTACTGCTCTACTACTGATCTGTCTGAAATAGTGACATTGACTACATTTTGTTTTGACTATGTACTACTTTTGATTTTGAAGTTACTTCCTCATCAGTCATATTAATGTTAACTAAAACTTAATTTTTAAAAAGTTTTTAATTGAAATAAAGCTGAAATAAAATGTCAATTAGATGAAAAACTTATTTTAGTCAGTTGCCAAGGCAGTTGTTGTGTTTGTTAGCTTATGTTGAAGTACTAAATTTACTAAAAACCAAAGCTGAAATAAAAGAAAGCTAAATAGAAATGTTTAAAAATAAATTAAATAAAATGAAATAAAAAAACTACATAAACCAAAAAAAATTCCAAATATTAAGAAACACTATAATGGTATATTAAAAAGCACAACTAAAATTACAAGGAAAACTGAAAATAAAGTAATTCAAAATATTAATACTATAAAAGTATATAAATAACACTAAAATATTGCTGTGATCAGTGCTTTGGTGTTTACATTCTTCTTCTCTTCTTTTTCTTGTCTCCACCAGAGGTTAACATTATCAGGCATCCATTAATGTCTGAGCTACTTTTGCTTCAAACTAAGCACTCCCCGACTCCGTCTTCTTCCAGTCTCTGTTGAAGGTCACACAGTCATCGGTTCCTGGTGCAATGAAAGCATGAGATCTGTCTTTGATGACCAACTGGCCTTCACTGATCACACTGCAACAACTGCCCTGTCCTGCTACTTCACGATGTAACAGCACACGGCATTTCCAGTTTCTCTCCAACCTTATCCCATCTGACTCACTGTTGAGACTTTTAAGTCATGACTAACAGGTTGTTATTCACTTTTCACTGTCTGCATGTTCGTTCAATCCCTTACATGGATACAAATCGCAAGGCTGCATCCCAATTCTAATACACTAAAAAAAATGTAAACTGCTAATGGAGAAATCCTGTACTTTTAGTGTATTGAAAGTACAAAGTAAGTTGAAAGTAAGAAGTAAGTATATTATCAATCCAAAGGCCAGTTCACAAGTAGAACAATAACTACAATGACAACTACATTATCGTTGACACCAGCGGAAACTAATGTTTTGTGTTTATAATCAAAGTGGGGTGCAGTTATGCCATCTGCCACTTTAAAGGTTCAAACTCTTTAAGTCTGGAAAATTCTGATTTACTCTCAATGTTTTTATCATTCATCAGCTGGGGAAAAAAAAAAAAAAAAAACGGTCTGAAAGTAATTCCAACAATATTATTCCTCTATGTTATTGTTATTGATGTTGTGTGGATGTTTCTCTAATCATAGAGTTAGAACTATTATTAAAGGATTAGTTCACCCAGAAATGAAAATTGTCTTCATTTATTTACCCTCATGTCGTTCCAAACCTGCAGGTTTCTTTCATATGTTGAACACAAAAGAAGATATTTTGAAGAACCAAACAGTTGTTGACTTCCATAGTAGGGTAAGAAATACTATGGAAGTCAATGGGGACCATTAACTGTTTCATTCTTCAAAATAGCTTCTGTATGTTCAACATAAGACAGAAACACATGCAGGTTTGTAACGACACAAGGTTGAGTAAATGATGACAAAATGTTAATTTTTGGGTGAGCTATCCCTTTAAAATATTATAGTTGTCATTATAGTTATTGATAATGGTGTGAATGAGCCTTGCTGAACTGAATGTAGCTTGCCAAACTGTTTTCTATGGTTTTGGGTCACATTAATTCTAATCTCATATACAATTCAGGATGCGTGTGTGAATTGGGCACATGCTTTTTCTTGGATCTCACCATGAGCTTCCTGTTGTGGCTAGAATCAGATACAAGATTGTTTTTTCTGCCCTACAATGGAACCAACAGTTATCTACAAGCAATATAGCAGCCATAGACCCCAGCTGGACCACACCAATCAGCTAATTCTGGTAAGAGCTGCATTTTATTTCACCCACATGAAAAACTATCACTAACCATGCTTGTTAACCAAATCTGGCGGAACTGTGTGCTTTTTGGTTTCCGACTGTGGCCAAGTACCTATTTTTGAATCTTGCAAAATTATCTTATTCTTTTTTAAGTTCTTTTACCTGGTAGTCGTGTTAGTACAACTGCAACTCTCCGAGATGCATCTGCGTGCATGTGAAAGTGTTTTAAAGTGTGCCTAGACTAGCGGGAGTTGGGTTAGTTCTCATGCCCAGCTGGCTCTTCTCTGAATCAGACATGGCTCTGCAGTAACAGATGGGTACTCTGGGGAGACTTAGAGAGAAACACGCCTCACATATCAGACACTCTCTGCTCTAGATCCACACTACTCTCAAGACTGCCCCTCAGTCCTTGAGGGAAACCGCTATTCAACATTACTCCATTAACTCATTTAATTTATTAAATATGACATTACTAACAGGATAGTTGCGTCAGCACTTTGGGGAAATTGCAGGTGGAATGACTTTTATTGGGCTGCTGCATGCGACTGTGCATCTATAAACACCATCCCTGAGCGGTGTTAGTCACGCCAACATAATTACTAACACAAATGTTCATTAACTCACCGAAAATGCATCCTATCTGTGATTAAAGGGATTGTTCACCCAAAAATGAAAATTCTGTCATTAATTACTCACCCTCATGTCGTTCCAGACCCATAAGACCTGACTGACTGGCACAGAAGAGTTGTTGAATAAAGTTGAATAAAAAATTGTTGAATTATTTCAAAAAGTATTTTCGTCGCTTCATAAAATTATGGTTAAACCACTGATGTCACATGGACTATTTTAACAATGTCCTTATTACCTGTCTGGGCCTTGAACGTGTCAGTTGCATTGCTGTCTGTGCAGGGTCAGAATACTCTCAGATTTCATCAAAAATATCTTAAAGGGATAGTTCACCCAAAAATGAAAATTCTGTCATAAAGGCATATGTTCAACGTCATCACGCTGGATCTGGATCAGCGCTTGCGCGGCCACGCACTTGCATTTACATTTTACATTTACAGTAGAGACGAAAATGTGGAATAAAATCGTTATTTTTGTTTTCTTTGCGCAAAAAGTATTCTCGTTGCTTCGTAAAATTACAGTTGACAGACTGATGTCACATGAACTACTTTGTCAATCATCTTGGTACTTTTCTGGACCTTGATCATGTAAGGACCCTTGCTGTCTATGGGAGGGTCTGAGAGCTCTCAGATTCCATCAAAAATTCCATCAAAAACTTTCAGATTCCATGAACGGAGGTCTTACGGGTTTGGAACGACATGAGGGTGAGTAATTAATGACAGAATTTTCATTTTTGGGTGAACTATCCCTCTAATTTGGTCGGCGCTGATAGCCTTGCGGGCAGTGTGCTGACGTACAGCGCCGTTGCGCTACGGGCGTCTTGAGTACGAATCCTGAATCTAGGACCTTTCTCTATCCCACCCCCTATCTCTCTCCCACTACGCTTCCTGTCAGTTCTGATCTGTCCTCTCATAATAAAGGCAAAAATAAATCTTTAAAAAAATGTAACTATCTTAATTTGTGTACCAAAGATGAACAAAGGTCTTACGGGTTTGTAACGAAATTGAGGGTAATTAATGATAATTTTCATTTTTGGTTGAACTCTCCCTTTAATGAGACATAAATAATCATTTAATAAATAATCAGTCTAGTCGCAAAATGACAAGAATGCACATTGATGACTGACAAAAGCTTTAACTAAAACGGGAAACTTGGAATTCTAGAATCTAGATGACACATGAGTTGCTAAGTTGTGATGTTGGAAGGGAAATGTCGAGTAAAACATGGCGGAAACACTCATCCTATAATGTCACGTTTTGAAGGTTGCACCCTCCGGAGGTCACATTTGTCTGCCACATACGTCATCAAGGCTGTCTCATGTGACCTCCGGGGGACACAGCCTTCAAAATGACACAATCTGTACTCATTTGTAATATAATATATCCAGGGTTTGAAATTAACACCCGCCAACCCGCTAAATGCGGGTTAAAATCAGCTGTGGCGGGTAAAGCTGTCAAATCACTAGCCAATTTGGCGGGTTACTTTTTGTAAGTTATGTTCACTCATTCATTTCTTGGGCAAGTTTATGCAAGCCAAATCTGCACAGGTTTAGCGCAAATACTGAACTCGTGAGACATGACATTATTGAGTATATTGCAAAAACTAAACAAAACGTGATGAAGTCTGGTTAGACTAAGTGCGCATGCGCATTTAGACTGTGTTCTTTCACTACATGATTCAGTCTATTAATATGCATTAAGAATGATCACATAATTCAAGATAAGCAGAAAATGTATATATTTATATCAATTCATATAGTTTATATCACATTAAGAGTGCCGTTCAATAAACAATAAGTCAGTATCAAGAGACTTACGTTTTAGACACCTTATTGCCTGTTTTTGCTCTATTTCACCAACAAAAACATTCCAAACACAGCCACAGCACTGTTTTGCGTCTCTGAGCAACATGATGGTGTTTCGTTCCTGGATGAATCAACCTTAAATGATTCGGTTCAATCGCAATAACTCTCTTATTAACAGTGACTTGCTGCCACCTGCTGGCGATTTTAAATTCTCATTTAAAGTATCTTTTTATTTTGTAAATAATTTCAAATATCAGTATTCAACATTTCGTGTTTAAAATATCAAAACATTATTTATGCATTTGTAACTGCAGGTTAAAGCATTCCATGTCCCTCTGAGCTGCATTAACGTGTAAATACATCTAAATGCCACTTCATATGCAACTTCTGCAAAGATTCATTTTCTTGATACTGATTTCATTTGTTTAGTAACAGCCTAAATTTATTATTATTATAATTGACTGGTTAAATGTAAGAATTTAACTCAAAAGATGATGCACACTTTTAGAAAAAATGGCTTTATAAAGGTAAAAATCAATTTCAACTTATTGGAAAAGATTAATTTCTATCACTGCTGTGAACTGACTGCCACACAGAATATGAAGAATATCAAAAAATTTAGGAGTCAGCTGTCCATGGCAGTCCTTAAGATATCAGTACAATAACACACTCAAAATATCGTCTAATTATCTTTATCAATAAAATCCCGGAAAATATTGAGATATTATTTTTTTTGTCAATATCGCACACTCCTAGTACTGATGAAATCCGTAATGATTTGCAACGGTAGCTTTGTCATGTCCAGTGTAGACAGCCTCAAGCTGTTGGTTTATTTCTGTGTTTTGTTGGTTTTTTTTTTTTTTTTGGTTTTTTTTTGGGTTTTTTGGCTAGTATAATTTATGAATGGCTGGTAACTTAAAAATTTAGTAGCCAAATTGGCTGGTGAGTGAAAAAGTTAATTTCAGTCCCTGAATATATCTATGATATATTCATGATGATATATCACTCTGCTTTCACCGTTTGCTTTATGTAACAAATATTTAGTTGTGATACCATGTATAAATATAAGTTATAGAAAATTAAAATTTATAGAAATATTAGTTATAGACAATTTTAAATTCAAACTTAATCATTTGGGTTTACGGTTCATAATATAAATCTTTTGTGGTGTTTAGACTACTTTCCTGTTATGTTTCTGAGTTGAATATGTGACACATTGTAATAAGAAACGCCTGACTCGAGTTTCCCAGGTGCACATGAAGGCAGCATAAGTTATGTGCAAGTCAGAATGTGTGAGTCATGTGAATATGCTCTTTCCGTAACAACACACAAAAACACATCAAGTAAAGCATAAAGAATTCACAAAATTGTATTACAATAATATACTTTCTGTTATTTCAAGGACAGTTCGCATATTGTTATAAATAAAATATCCAATGTTTGATTTAATTTTGCACTTTCACCTAAAAAAATCATGTAAAAATGTTAGATCAAAGTCAAATTTATGAAATGTAATGAATATAAAGAAAAACCCAGACTAAATTTAAAGAATGTTTTCATAAAAAGGCAAAAACTATGACCAAACTAAAACAAAAACAGTGAAAAGACATTTCAACACTGCACCTGAGGGAGTTTCCCATCCATCCTAACTGCTCGGTGAGGCAATAGTGCTGGGACGGCCATGGCTAATGGGGGCTGCAGCAGGTTAGGTCAGTTTGGAGAAGGAAACAGGGGGGAAGAGAGGTAGAGGTGACCTTCTTACTGTACCATTTTAGCCTGTCCAGGGCAGTGCGGTATAAGGGATGTGTCCGTGGGGAAAGTCAGACAGATGCTGTTTCTCTCACTCTCTCTCTTTTTCGCCCTGTGGGTGAGACAGAGTGCAGTCTGGCCTGTGCAGCTGCCACCCGCACCATCAGGAGCCTCTTCTGCCTGCTTCTCCTCGATGACCTACACACTAAACTTCACTTTTGCCGGGACCACACCAGTTCAGGCAAGAACAGCTTTAGGAATGTAACCAGAGCTTCAAAAAAGCATCTTTATTGACAGATCGTGTATTGACATCTGTGTGTGTGCTTGTGTGGGTGTCGATGATGAGTGAACGAATGTATGGGTGAAGGGGGTTGGGAGAAAGAGCCAAAAGGGAGGGGAGGCTTCATACCAGCTGCTAAACATGACATTTCCTGGCTGGGCCTTCGGTCCCCAGCAGGGGCGACATCTGTGTGCCTGCCTTTCATCCCCCTCTGCTCCTCAGGCAAGATGGCTGAACTACCTGCAACAGGGCACAGGCCCCAGAGACAGCCAGCACTCTCTACTCCAGCCAGCCAAAGCCTCTCCCAGCTGGGCTCCTGTTGCCTGGGGCCTGAAGCCCAGGCACCCAGCTGCAGTGTCTACCCTTCCCCTGGCCCTGTTTGATCCTCCGCCCGCAGTCCCTCTGTACACACACCAGTCACCTCCAGCCCTCGGAGGAAAGATCATGCTGGCTTCACACCTCTGAGCTGTTCACGCTGGAATTAGAGGTTTTTGGTCTTGAGGGAGCTATATTTGTACATAGTATGCTTTCTTCATTGCTATCTAACAGTAATGCTACTATCTTTTCAGTAGCATGGTTGTGGCTCAAATGATTGGTTCCTAATAACAAACTACTTTTTCCAATGATCAGCATTGTAGAGAGACAAAACGCTATAACCCCTGAACAGTTAGTAATCAAATGCTATTCAAAATAATGAAATGAAAATCAAAAAAGCTCTTGCTGATATGAAGAAAATATATCAGAAAGTCTGATTCATTTCAGGGAACTCAGACATAAACCAGATCAAAAAGAACCAATTTACTGATTGGAGTCTCTGTGCCTAAGTTCTGTGTCTGAAATCAGTTACTGTCAGAGTACTGCATTTAATAATGTATAGTGTTCTCAATTATTGGGTCTCCTATAATGTCAGCCACATCATTATTGTTAAATAATATAAATATAATATAAAGTGATATGACATATTTATACAACCGTTCAAAAGATGGTTTCTGTAAGATTTTTTAAAATGTTTTTAAAAGAATTCTCATATGCTCACCAAGGCTGCATTTATTAGATCAAAAATACTGTAAAAACTGTAATATTGTGAAATATTATTACAATTTAAAATAACTTTTTTCTATTTTATTATATTTTGAAATGTCATGTATTCCTGTAAGCTGAATTTTCAGCATCATTACTCCAGTCTTCAGTGTCACATGATCTTTCAGAAATCATTGTAATATGTTCATTTGGTACTCAAAAAAAAAAAAAAAACATTTCTTCTTATTATCAGTGTTGAAAACAGTTGTGCTGCTTAATTTTTGTGCAAACCATGATACATTTTTTTTCAAGATTCTTTGACTTGTTAGCTTTGTAGTTTGAACTATTTTAAATTATGTGTAGCTCGTAACTTGGCAATCCACAATTTTAAGCTAATTTCCTGGTTGAGGCACATGAAAAATAATAGGCTAGTTAAAGTGACAGTTCACCAAAAACAAACAAACAAATAAATAAATAAATTCTGTCATCAGTTCTACACACCTCATATATTGTTCCAAACCTGTATGACTTTAGTTCTTTTGTGGAGCACAAGAAATTTTGAAATGTTTTGGACCCCACTGACATTCATTGTAACATTCATTGTATGACCAAAAACATTCTTCAAAATGCTGTCTTTTGTGTCCCACGGAAAGGTTTGGAATCACACAAAGGTTAGTTAATTACAACAGAATGTTCATTTTTGTGTGAACTATCCCTTTAAGTCAATGCAGAAATTGCTGCTTACAGGAAAGTACTGCATATCTTGCCATTTCCAAAGTTCCTGTAACTGTGTACTTTCAAACCCAGCCGGTCTTGGTTTCATGAGAAGATTTAATGACTTTGGAGAGAATGGTGCAGCCCAGTTATAAATGGGAAAAGATTTGTGATTTTTCACCTCAGTTCATTGATGCTAAGTTTCTCACGGAAAATATTGTCCATGCAGATTTTCCTCACAGATCCCAAAACTCCAGTTTAGATTGCAAAACTCCAGGAGCCACAGACTTATCAAAGCCACATGTTGAGTAATGACAGCCACAGTGAACGCCTGGACAGTGTGGTTTTGGACAGTTCTCGTCTCTCATATGTTTGCTGCAAGGTTTCTACACAGAAAAAAAAAAAAATGGGAAATGTGTTCCGGGAAGGATGACAGCCATGATTATGTTATTGTGTTGTACGTAATTTTCTAAGCAGCATATACAGAGAATGTAAATGTAGAAGCAGAAAGAACGTTATTGCCTTGGTAGCAATTGTTGAGTAAAGCACAGCTGGCAATTTAAGAAGTCACCATAATGGTTATGATACTCTGAACATATTTAACATAGTGAGCATTTGGAAACTTGAAAAACACCAACACTCTCTTATGACTTTTAAATTATTCCCAAATTGATTTCAAACTATCAAAGAATGAACTCTGAATCCAGGAAAACCGATTTATTTCTAGTCATTTGTATTTCTACTCATTAGCCGATCCTGTTCTGTCACCATTTTCTGAGAAATATTCAAGCGCATCTGCTTTGAGTTCCTCAGCAACAGCCAAAATCTTTTTCTCCCACTTTGTTGACTAAGTAAGTTATCAGCAAATTTCCTAATGGAGGTGTTGGGATGTCTTTCCCTTGGGTTAATGATTTCCTTTTCTGTGCCGGGCCATTTATTCATTTTCTTAAGAGAATTTGGTCCCGCCCTTCACTAAGAGACAATCAGTTCTCTGTGAAAGCAATGGGGCAGTTTGGCAAGGAATGGATTTCCTCTTGTCATCTCTCAAGGAAAAAGTGTGCTTGGCTCAGAATAACAAAATATAACACTGTCACAACGTAAGGCAAACCCACAGCCTGTGAAGAGCAGGCACCTAGCCAAGCACTTTTATGAGAGTGGAGGACATATTTATGCAGTACTTACACTAATGGAAGCACATTTAAGAGGTGGAGGCAGGGAGAGACATTTATGCATTTTGTTTTCTCCTTAAAGTTTCTTCTAAGAAAAGTTTCAAAGAGAACTGAAATTAAAGGGTTAGTTAACCCCAAAATGAAAATTATGTCATGAATTACTCACCCTCGTGTCGTTACAGACCCGTAAGACCTTCGTTCATCTTCGGAACACAAATTAAGATATTTTTGATTAAATCGGAGAGCTATCTGACCCTCCATAGACAGCAACGCAACTGAAATGTTCCCAGGTCCAGAAAAGTAGTAAATACATCGGTAAAACAGGTCCATGTGACATCAGTGGCTCAACTTCAGTTTTGTGACACTACAAGAATACTTTTTTTTGCGCAAAGAAAACAAAAATAACATAATTTACTCAACCATTCTTCTCCCCCGAGTTACGTCTTCCTCCATTTTAGAGAGCATCACAATGCATGCTTTCCCCTAAGCGTAAACAACGCTTATTATACAGATTATACGTTCATGCACGCTTTCCCCCCGAACGTAAACAACGCTGATTACGTCAAATACGTTCTTGGGTACTCTCCAAAATGGTGGAGGACATAACTCGGGGGAGAAGAATTGTTGAGTAAATTATGTTATTTTTGTTTTCTTTGCGCAAAAAAAAGGTACTCTTGTAGCGCCGCAAAACTGAAGCTGAGCCACTGATGTCACATGGACTGTTTTACCGATGTATTTACTACTTTTCTGGACCTGGGAACATTTCAGTTGCGTTGCTGTCTATGGAGGGTCAGATAGCTCTCAGATTTAATCAAAAATATCTTAATTTGTGTTCCGAAGATGAACGAAGGTCTTACGGGTTTGGAACATCATGAGGGTGAGTAATTAATGACATCATTTTCATTTTGGGGTGAACCAACCCTTTAAGTTTAAATGGGCCAAAATCTTACTTAAAAATGATAATTCCTCTTGAGATTTAGTAAAAGGCCTAAAACACCATGTTGTAAAACAAATGTTCCACAACTAATTGCCAATAATCTCTGCTTGCAAGTAAATACAATGTGGCCTACAACAATTAAATTCCAAAAAAAAATCAGGTAGCAACTGAATTTACATTAGATATGTAATTTCAGAATTATATTTTAGAAAGTCAGCCTAGTGTGACCAGAACCAAACAAAACATGACTCTTCTGTGGAATGCAATTGAAAAGGATTTTGTTTTTAATGGCTAAATATAATTTGCTTTTCACCAAAACCATTCAAAACACTTAACACAAAATAATCAGCATTATTATTCATTTTATTTTTTTCATGCTAAAACTCCTGGGAGCTTTATATTATCCATTAAAATCAGTCACAATGTACTGTCATTGTATTCAGTTCACCCACCTGGATATTGATTAAATTATGTTCTTTGTTTTACAGAAGAAAATCGGTTTGGAGCGACAAGAGGGTGAGTAAAGTTATGTATTCATTTAATATATTGATGTCACTCTTCTGCACACCATCATCTCGTCTGAGGTTCTGAAAAAAAAAATCACAGAGACAAATGAACTGCACACTAACTAATAAGCGTTATAGACATGATGAGCATGTTTCCAGAATGTTTTTGTTTCCTCATTTATCAGACACCACCTGAGTATGAGAAAGGCATCACACCATGCACCTATAGGCAAAGAAGTTCAAACATTTACCTAGTAAACGTGTTGCTCAACAATAGAAGCTCACTAATAATCCTGGGCGGTTTGCATGTTATCCTCTATCTGCCCTTTCAGCCAGCTTCCCAGCCGCACTCTATCGGCAGATTGCACGCACACATGCAAAATACTATTGGGGGTCATCGTGCAGCTGTACAGCTCTGGGCATCCGCATATGCATATGCATACACAGAAACACACAGGCTGTGAAATATTCAAATGCTGAGATGGGAGTGTTGTCCGTGGTACAGTGCATTACTGTCAAGTGCTACAAAAGAGTTATTCTTATTTTGCACACCCAACAGTCACCACACCCCTGCTCAATAACAGGTTAGAGAATAACTTTTTGTCTTGCATAAGCTAGACAAACAGCATCAGCATCAGCTTCATTACATGAAAGAAGATTGGCTTATTAAATAAAGTTCTCAGAGGGATAGTTCCCCAAAATGAAAATTCTGTCATATACTCACCCTCATGTCACTCCAAACCTGTAAGAATAGCTTTTTTCTGTAGAATGCAAGAGCAAAAAACTACTAAAACAATATTGGTTGATGTTTTCCATGTAATGTATGAACCGTCAAGCTTCAAAAACTACAAAAAAACAAAACAAAAAAAAAACACCATAAAAGTATCAAAATGTAGTACATGAAACTTTGTTCACTATATTCTGATTCTTCCTAATTCATACAATTAGTCAATAAATTCAAATGATCAAATGATTCTGAATTATTCAATTTGTAAACTGGATCACAAATTCGTTTAAAATATCTGGCTCAAAAGCAATATTCATTGACAAATCAGACGTCTCTACCTCTCTCATGAACTCACAAGTGAGTTTAAATAACGATTTAAACTGCAATACAACATAATTGTTAAACGTGGACTACCTTTATGATGCTTTATGGTGCTTTTGTATCCTTTATGAAACTTGAAAGCCTCAGTCTCCATTCAATCTAACTGAATGGAAAAGAGCAACCAGTAAAATGCTGCTTATGTGTTTCACCAAAGAAAATCAGTCATGATTCCAAGTTTGGAGCAGCATAAGGGTGAGTAAATGATGGCAGAATTTTCATTTTTGTGAGAACTATCCCTTTAACCTGAATCAGAATGAAATCACACATAGAACGCTTTAAAGATATGTCTTTTCAGACTTGTCAGGCCTCACTTTGACACTGATGGAAATGCGAGGCTGATTCCTGTGGTACACCACAGCGAGCTGTAAACTTTCAGAGATGGATGATAACCAGAATCCCTGAGGGACAGCGAAACATTTTCTACCAAGGGCTCCCAAAGCACAATACACTGGCATTCAGCAGACAGTAAGTCTGAATCCTCTCCATGTTCCCTGGTTGTGTTGTTGCTGTTGTTGTCAATTTGTTTTGGCACATTTTCTGCAGGCTTGCATTCCGTAATTTAAGATAATTAGAGAACTGTGCTGACGTTTTGCCAAAATTTGAGACAAAATACACTATTAAATTGATTTTACTAATAACATTTTATATTACATGGATCTATAGAAATAACTTGGAAAGCAGTTCAAGTAAACACACTTGCTAACAAGAAATGTGATTATTTAGTAGTGGGCATCTTGTAAGAGAAATGGGAAACTGCAGAATTGAACCAGTTTTTGCTTCCACCTGGAATGATTCATTGTTCTGGCATTAAAATCCAATAACCCAGTGATAAATGAACCCTTATCTATATCTTTCTCGGAACATTGTTTGTTGACATGGATGCCAATGGAAACCCATGTTATGTCCTGCTTTTGTAACTTGGAACATGTAGAAGGTGAAGTTTCTCTGAGGCAGTTTTCACTCTAATGGATTCAGGGACCGTTAGGTGACCTGACTGCACTTGTGCTGGAGGAGGTTCATTACTCTGGGATGAAATACAGAGCTGGAGCACCTCTTCTGCTCGGGATGAATCTGCTGATGGCAGCACTTGATGTGCCAGGTATCCGATTAGAAAATGAAAGTTTCAAAATGCTTATCAGCACAATGCAATTCATTGATACTGCAATGTGTGGTAGATGTCTGTTTTACAAACTTTTAAAAATTCAGATGATGACACCAGAAAAATCAATTTCATGAACAAACAAGTATTTACATTTACATTATTCTGTTTGTTTGATGGATTGTTTTGGGGTTTTTTGCATCCGAACCAGCTTCAGTTTTCATGTTAAGTTTACGTTTTAGTAATTTTATTATATATATATATTGTGATAAAGTCACATTAGCTGCCACCGCTGGGGAAGCAGCACTGACACACATACACACACACACACACATACATACTCGCCTACTTACCTCATTCATCCTCCGTACCGTTCCTCCCTGCCGCCGCCGCTATCGGAGTAGCGGGTGCACACGCGATCCTGATAGCACATGGACATTTTCCCATTGCAGCACTCTCCCCTGTCCATATCCAATTCCCGGTCATTTCATACACTTACACTGCACTTGTTGTGTCGTTTCATCCCTGTAATGTTTGTCTGTGTGGGCGTAGTCAGTCTTCCGGCAGGAAACACCGCGCCGGCCAAACCGAACGAATAAGCGGCAGTCTATTATAACATCACGGGCTTAGTCGCGCCACACAGCGCAACCGGAAGCTGGCGAAACCATTGTCTAGTATGAATAGGTGTTTCTGTGTGCATTTAAGTGTGGAAATTATGTGTTAAATATATTATGTGTTAATGGATTATGTTTATGTGTATATATATATATATATATATATAGATCGGAAGTGATTATTGTTGATTAAGTATTACAGATGACCAATAGATGTGGTATTTGTGTGTGTGTTAAATGTTATTTTTACCGGTGAATGGTATAGCCCAAAAAAGGGGCGGGGTTTGGCCTATATAAGCCGAGGCCAAACAGAAAGACGTTACTTGTTTACCAAGTCGATGCAAGAGTGCTACTGCGGTGCCTCAAGCAAAAACTCCTTCGTATATTGTGGATACCTGTTTGCTACCTGATTATATCATTGTTGGATTATTTTCTGGTTTATTTTTCCCTTTTGTTGTTTATTTGGTACTTTGGATTTTTGTCATTTTTAGGTGCACTTGTATATATTCTTCACTGTGGACAATCTTTCTGGCACTGTAAATAAATTCCACCTTGCACAAAAGTGCTTTTGCGAGTGAGCCATCGTTTTTACATCCCTTCACGGACTCACATTTTTCCCCGAAGGCGAGCTGGTGGGCTCGTCTTCATCACATTTGGTGGCAGCGGTGGGATGGCTACTCGCAAGACAGCGCCGAAAGGTAGAAAACCCAGGCCGGGTTTACGATCCCAAGTGAAGGTGACGTCAGAGGAGGAGGCAGCCTGGAATTCGGTTGAGACTACGGAGGAGGAGGAGGAGGGAGCCACGAGTTTTCCCAAAGTCTCCCCAAAGTCCAGTCAACCACTGACCAAGCCCGTCAATCCTGACGCTACAGCTGGCGAGGGAATGATTTCCCTGATGCGCAGATTTCTCGAAACTCAAGAGCAGAGAGAGGATCGATATCTGCGGGAGCTCCGAGGTCTTCATGAGTCCATCTTGCAGTCAATTCGTCCTGCTGAGACCTCGCTCGACGCGGAGAGTGTTCGAATGGAGCTACCGACGCCAGCACCAAAGTTATCCACAAGACACAGACCCGCCTACGTCCAAGACTCCCCGAATGTCACAGCGCCAAGAGAGCCAATGCAGTGGGCTGATCCGAAGATGCCAAGCTTCCAGCAGGGGGAAGACATCGAGAGTTATCTTCGGCGGTTCGAGCGTCTGGCCAGGACCTGGAGGTGGCCTGAGGAGGAGTGGAGCTATCGTCTGGTTCCGTTGCTGACAGGGCAGGCATTGGAGGCGTACCTGGCAATGGACGAGGAGCAGGCTGAGGTCTACGCTGACCTGAAGGAAGCACTGCTGGAGAAATTCAACATCTCTCCAGAGACCTACCGTCAGCGCTTCCGATCGACTACAGTCCCAGCTGGAGAGTCGCCAACAGAGACTTACCACCGGCTAAAGAATCTGTACAAGCGTTGGGTGCGACCGGAGGAGCACTCTAAAGAGGAGATCGGCGAGGCCATCATCCTGGAACAGCTTCTTCGGGTGTTACCCTACGACGCACGCACCTGGGTGAGAGAGCACGAGCCGAGGTCAGGACTGGCGGCAGGGAAGTTGGCACAGCAGTACCTGAATGCTCATCGTGGCAGTCCTCGTACTCAACCACTCAATGGTACTGTACGTGGCATTTCTCATAACTCTGGGTCTGAAAGGGGTCGTGTTGAACTATCTGACAATGCACAAGGTCCAAAGTCAATGGCCAAAGACTTGCTTTGCTTTTACTGCCAGCAGCCGGGCCACAAAGCAGCTGTGTGTCCCGCTCGCAAAGCGAAACTTATGGGGTTTTGTTATGTGCCTAGAGAAGGGGACTGTGATTTTGACTCTGTAGGGGAGAGTCAGAATCTATATGATGTGACTGTTAATGGACATGAACTGAAAGCACTCTTGGACACTGGAAGTTCTCTGTCAATGTTGAAATCATGCTTTGCAAATAATGTCAATTATGTAAATACTACCTCTGTTCAATGCGTGCATGGGGACGTAAAGCAGTATCCCCGAGCTGAGGTAATGGTGGAGGTACAGGAACAAATGTACTTACTGAATGTTGCCGTAGTTGACAATTTACCAGCTGATATGATTCTAGGAAGAGACTTGCCAGTATTACATGAACTCTTGCAACCCACCATCAAGGACTCTGAACATTCTGTTGCCACTGCAATGTCATGTCCTGCTCTTACTAGAGCTCAAGCCAGGGCAGGTCTGCAGCCGCTGCCAGACTTGGATGGTAGTCTGCTGCAGGGCGGGACTAAAGGCCCTAAAAAGTCACGACGCCAACGGCGGCTTGAGAAGTACCTGGGTACCCCAGCCTCTGAGGCCTCAGTGGAGGGTCTTGAAGTCAATGGCTGGAAGGTCCCAGGGAACATAGCACAACTTCAAAGGGGAGACAAAACTCTGAAACCTTTATTTGTCAAAGCTGAGTGTGACAAACCATCAAATCTGTGCAATGAAGAATATGTAGTGATGAATGATGTGTTGTATGTGCGAACCAATGATGTGATGCGTCTAATTGTACCATCTTGTTGTCGTCCTCTTGTTCTGCACCTTGCACACACTGTTCCATGGGCTGGCCACCTGGGCCAGCAGAAAACATATGCACGCATTAGCTCACGATTTTACTGGCCCACACTATACACTGATGTACAAACACACTGTAACACATGTGCCATCTGCCAAAAGACAAGTGCTGTGTCCCAGCGGGGCAGAGCACCCCTGCAACCTCTCCCTGTCATTTCTGCACCTTTTAGGCGGATCGCCATGGACATTGTGGGGCCGTTGGAAAAGAGCAGTGCTGGACATCGCTACATCCTGGTAGTCAGCGACTACGCCACAAGGTATCCTGAGGCCTTCCCACTCCGTTCCATCACCACACCTAAGATCATTCATGCCCTGGTTCAGCTTTTCTCCAGAGTCGGCATACCTGAGGAGATACTCACGGACCAGGGAACGAACTTCACGTCACGGCTGATGGGGCAGCTGAATAAACAGTTGGGCATTACCGCCCTCCGAACAACTCCCTACCACCCGCAGACGGACGGTCTGGTGGAGAGATTCAACCAAACGCTCAAGAATATGTTGCGGAAGTTCGTTGCAGACACAGGACGAGACTGGGACAAGTGGCTACCATTTGTTCTCTTTGCTTACCGAGAGGTACCCCAAGCGTCAACGGGATTCTCACCGTTCGAGCTCCTCTATGGATGGCAGGTACAAGGACCCCTGGACCTGCTGAAGAAAGGCTGGGAGGAGGAACCTGCATCCAAGAAGGAGGAGAAAGGCGTCGTGCAGTATGTGCTAGAGATGCGAGATCGACTGGAGCAGTACAGAGAACAAGCTAAAGAGAACCTACAAGAGAAACAACAAGCGCAGAAAAGATGGTATGACGAACACGCCAGGCTACGACAGTTTCAACCTGGGCAGAAGGTATTACTCCTGTTGCCAACTTCAACGAGCAAGCTACTGGCTAAATGGCAAGGGCCGTACACCGTGGTCCGCAAGATGGGGCCAGTCACTTATGAAGTTCATCACCCGGACAAGGGCAAGGCCAGGCAGACCTACCACGTGAACCTGCTAAAGGAATGGAAGGTGCCACCCGGTAAGGGACCAGAAACATCACTGCTGGTAAGGAAGGTGGAGGTGGAAGAGGAAGAGGAATCGGAGGATGCAAAGCGACAGCCGTCTGTGGTGAGTCTAACTCACATAGAAGACTCCAAAAGGAAAGAACTGCAGCACCTCCTGAACCAGTTTCCTGCTTTGTTCTGTCAGAGGCCTGGACGGACTGAGCTGTCCCAACACACCATCCACCTTTCCAATCCATCACCATCACGTCAACGTCCTTACCGGGTGCCTGAAAGGCTGGTGGAACCCTTGAAGGAGGAGATCAAGATGATGAAGGAGCTAGGAGTGATCGAACCTTCAATGAGCGAGTGGAGCAGCCCAATGGTGATCGTGCCCAAGAAAGACGGTTCCCTGCGTGTCTGCATCGACTTTCGCAAGCTCAACGCCCAATCTAAGTTTGATGCATACCCCATGCCAAGAGTGGATGATCTGCTGGAGAAGATTGGAAGAGCCCAGTACATCACCACGTTAGACCTGTGTAAGGGGTACTGGCAGGTACCCCTCAACCCTGAGTCCAGACCCTATACCGCGTTCCGAACACCTCTAGGATTGTTCCAATTCACGGTCCTTCCTTTTGGCCTTCACGGGGCACCAGCCACATTCCAGAGGCTGATGGACCGAGTACTCCAAGGCTGTGAAGACTGGTCTGCAGCGTACCTGGATGACGTGGTAATCCACAGCAACTCTTGGGCAGAGCATCTACAACATCTTCAGCAAACTCTAAAGAGGATAGAGGAAGCAGGATTGACATTAAACATTTCAAAGTGTGAGTGGGCAAAGCAAGAGGCGAACTACCTGGGGTATCACCTGGGCAACGGACAGCTGAGACCACAGGTGGACAAATTGGAGGCAATTCGAAGGAGCCCACAACCAAAGACCAAGAAGGAAGTGAGGTCGTTCCTAGGACTGGTGGGCTGGTACAGGAGGTTTGTACCAAATTTCGCCTCCATCGCGGCTCCTCTGACCAACCTGCTGTCCAAGACGGTGAAAAACCCTATTCCCTGGACCGATGACTGTGAGACAGCTTTTAAGACCCTAAAAGAAAAGATGTGCTCCAGCCCAGTCCTGCAGAGTCCAGACTTCTCTCAGAGATTCCTGGTGCAAGTAGACGCGTCCGCAACAGGGATTGGAGCGGTCCTTGCCCAGGGAAGTGCAGGTGAAGAGAGGCCAATTGTCTACCTCAGCCGCAAGCTACTCCCCAGGGAGACAAGATATTCGACGGTCGAGAAGGAAGGTCTCGCCATCAAGTGGTCCCTGGACAGCTTGCGCTATTACCTCCTTGGTCGAGAGTTCGATCTAGGAACTGACCACCGGGCTCTAACCTGGATCCAGTCCATGAAGGACCACAATGCCAGAGTCACACGGTGGTACCTCGCCCTGCAGCCGTACCACTTCAAGATACGGCATCGACCTGGCAGACTCAATGTCGTAGCCGACTACCTGTCCAGGTTTCCGGCCAGTACGCGGCTTGGAGAGGGGGAAGGTGATGTGATAAAGTCACATTAGCTGCCACCGCTGGGGAAGCAGCACTGACACACATACACACACACACACACATACATACTCGCCTACTTACCTCATTCATCCTCCGTACCGTTCCTCCCTGCCGCCGCCGCTATCGGAGTAGCGGGTGCACACGCGATCCTGATAGCACATGGACATTTTCCCATTGCAGCACTCTCCCCTGTCCATATCCAATTCCCGGTCATTTCATACACTTACACTGCACTTGTTGTGTCGTTTCATCCCTGTAATGTTTGTCTGTGTGGGCGTAGTCAGTCTTCCGGCAGGAAACACCGCGCCGGCCAAACCGAACGAATAAGCGGCAGTCTATTATAACATCACGGGCTTAGTCGCGCCACACAGCGCAACCGGAAGCTGGCGAAACCATTGTCTAGTATGAATAGGTGTTTCTGTGTGCATTTAAGTGTGGAAATTATGTGTTAAATATATTATGTGTTAATGGATTATGTTTATGTGTATATATATATATATATATATATATATAGATCGGAAGTGATTATTGTTGATTAAGTATTACAGATGACCAATAGATGTGGTATTTGTGTGTGTGTTAAATGTTATTTTTACCGGTGAATGGTATAGCCCAAAAAAGGGGCGGGGTTTGGCCTATATAAGCCGAGGCCAAACAGAAAGACGTTACTTGTTTACCAAGTCGATGCAAGAGTGCTACTGCGGTGCCTCAAGCAAAAACTCCTTCGTATATTGTGGATACCTGTTTGCTACCTGATTATATCATTGTTGGATTATTTTCTGGTTTATTTTTCCCTTTTGTTGTTTATTTGGTACTTTGGATTTTTGTCATTTTTAGGTGCACTTGTATATATTCTTCACTGTGGACAATCTTTCTGGCACTGTAAATAAATTCCACCTTGCACAAAAGTGCTTTTGCGAGTGAGCCATCGTTTTTACATCCCTTCACGGACTCACATTTTTCCCCGAAGGCGAGCTGGTGGGCTCGTCTTCATCACATATATATATATATATATATATATATATATATATATATATATATATATATATATATATATATATATTTCTGTATAGCTTTAATTCATTTTTATTTGAGTTTTAGTTTTAGTAATTAAGTTGGCTTGAGAAAGCCAACTTACTGAAATCCTATTTAAACTTCTTATTATTCTTCTGAGACTAAAATTATCAACTCTAACTCCTCCTAGAGCTTGAACTCTACAGACTCCAAACTCAGCCCAGATCTTCAGACTGATCTGAAGTTAGTTGCTATATCTTTTCTAACTGATCGGACTTACGGTTTTCATAAAAATGAAGATTAAAAATCATAAAAATCCCATAGACTTACATTGACGGAATGTTCAGATGAGCCAAGACTATTCAAACTCCAACTGTCAAAAATTCAAATCTAAACACACTGAAGCCCATTAGACTCAATCAGACTGCCCTTCTATGTACTATTTCTAACCCATTCAAACTCATTCAAACTCATCTATCTAATATTTCCAATCTATCTATCTATCTATCTATCTATCTATCTATCTATCTATCTATCTATCTATCACATGACTATATCTATCTATCTATCTATCTATCTATCACATGACTATATCTATCTATCTATCTATCTATCTATCTATCTATCTATCTATCTATCTATCATTGACTCCTATCTATCTATCTATCTATCTATCTATCTATCTATCTATCTATCTATCTATCTATCATTGACTCTATCTATCTATCTATCTATCTATCTATCATTGACTCTATCTATCTATCTATCTATCTATCTATCTATCTATCTATCTATCATTGACTATCTATCTATCTGTCTGTCTGTCTATCTATCTATCTATCTATCTATCTATCTATCTATCTATCTATCTATCATTGACTCTATCTATCTATCTATCTATCTATCTATCTATCTATCTATCATTGACTCTATCTATCTATCTATCTATCTATTATCTATCTATCTATCTATCATTGACTATCTATCGATCTATCTATCTATCTATCTATCTATCTATCTATCTATCATTGACTCTATCTATCTGTCTATCTGTCTATCTATCTATCTATCTATCATTGACTCTATCTATCTCTATCTATCTATCTATCTATCTATCTATCTATCTATCTATCTATCTATCATTGACTCTATCTATCTATCTATCTATCTATCTATCTATCTATCTATCTATCTATCATTGACTCTATCTATCTATCTATCTATCTATCTATCTATCTATCTATCTATCTATCTATCTATCTATCTATCATCTGACTCATCTATCTATCTATCTATCTATCTATCTATCTATTATTGACTCTATCTATCTGTCTGTCTGTCTGTCTGTCTGTCTGTCTGTCTGTCTGTCTGTCTGTCTGTCTGTCTGTCTATCTATCTATCTATCTATCTTTAAACTTTTAAAACTACGTTAAACTTCAAACTAATTCAGACTGAAAACCGTCAAACTTAAAACTTCCCAAACTTTTCAAACTTAAACTTTTTAAACTTCTTAAACTTTTTTTAAACTTTTCAAACTTTTTTAAACTTTTCAAACTTTTTCAAACTTTCTGGTCCGGCTTTCTCAAGCCAACTTAAAGTTTGTCTCGACAAACTTTTTTATCTAGTTTTAGTATTTTATCTTAAACTTTTTATTTCAGAAAGTTCCCAAGGCAACATTTTTATTTTTATTTCAGTTTTTTTTTTTAAGTTTAAGTTTTTATTTGAATGTTTATATTTTATTCTATTTCAGCTTTATTTAAATTAAAGCTGCAGTCTGTAACCTTTTTTGGTTAAAAATGATCCGAAATCAATATTTGAGAAAGTACATAACCAGCCAGTGTTCAAAACTATCGCCTTACTTTAGCCCGATTCACAACTGTTAGCTTATAATAATTTTTTCTAATTTGAGTGGTACGGGTAGGTTTTCACGGGAAATTTGAGCATGGTACTGCGTCATTACGTCATGTCTGTAAACATAAAGAAGTTGTCCCGGCTACTAGGCTATTGCTTGTGAGGATCCTGCGGATCGTTTAGCCTTTTCTCACAGCAGCTGGAATAATTACATGTATCATTTCGATGGAGGATTGTAATCCAGAAAGGATTATGTGTTTATGAAACACATGTGAATGAAATTAAATTATATTCCAGTTTTAAATGTGCTTCTGATTACAGATAGCCTGGGATTACACAAGATTTGTATTTTAAAGAAAACCAGTTCGAAGGGAACATAGTTTGCTTTTTGGTTTAGAAGAATTTCTTAATATGAAATTCGAATGGCATGACAATTAGATTAGACTGTACAGAAATTGAAATCTACATGTTAATACACACTGTACTCATTGTCACACAATTCTGATGTTGTTAACATTAATAATTTGAGAATAAAGTATAACAATAATAATAATTTGCACAGTTTGATGTGATATGAGCTAACCGATCGTTAGATTTAATCACCATTGGTAGCGTGATTTATTGTAATGCTTTTTTCCTCAGTTGGTCAGAACAAACGTGGCAGACTTGTTACTTACTTGTTCAGATGGCAATATACAGTGAAAATTCTTATTTGGGTCATATATTCCAAGACATAGGCTAGAATCTGTGATTGCGAAGTACAGTAAATGACTGACAGTCAGTGACTGACAGCTACACATTCACCTCAAAACATTAGATTCATCCGAGCTGGAGCCATGCCAAAGCACAACCCCATGCATGGAAGATAATTCTGCAAGTAACTGCAATTCCAGGTTTTCAAACAGAGATGGCGACAAAGAGGCAAAACTTACGGACTGCAGCTTTAACATTACTGTTTTAATAGTTCTAGTTAAAAAAAAACAACACTGATGGCAAGGACAACTTATTGAATGATTATTTGTGCAATTCTGTTTGGTGACACTAGTGGTGCAGAAAGTACACATGAAATAATTTTCTAGCTTTAAAAAATATAACCATGTCTGTATAACAACTTCTGTGAAACAGTTGACTGTTCTCTTTCAGAGTACACAGAAAAGAAGGAAGGACTCTTAGAACTGACAGTAGAAACAAAACGTAAGACACTTAACATGAAAAATGTCTTGTTAGGAAATAAAAGATTGGTTTTGTGGCTAGGCTTAAAGCCTGCAGTGAAAAATACCCATCATTTACTGAGTTTATCAGATCTGCAAATCATTACAGCTCATTAAAGGCCATTACAAGAAGTCTTTCTTAAATAGGACTTTATTTAAGGGAAATCTTCAAATGAGGTAAAGTGTTCTCTCTTTAATTAGATCTGGAGGAACCCATTCTTCACCAATTAACACTTAACGCGATCAGATTCTCTGAGACGGCTGTTCATATCAGGTTTAAACAGGGCCACAGGTGTCCCGAATGCAGTACCAAAACCGTACCCTTGACAATTTGAAGAAGAAAAATTTGAAGTACCCCCTACTCCTTAGCATTGCAGGAAGACTAATCCTAACCAGCCATTTCCTCACTTTGTTCGCTTCCCTCCAGCCGCAGATAAGAGCCACACGCACGCCGAAACGTGCAGTTCTTCGACATCCACCATGACTGTGCTAACTCTCAGGAATGCGAGAGACAGTCTGTGAACGATAAGCAGACAGCGGACATGAGATTATATAACGTCCGAGGAAGGAAAAGAGAGGACAGAGACTGTTTTCAAGACTCCTGAGCAAACAGAGAAGTGAGAAGGTACGATTGTGGTATGTTAACAAAGAATAATGTCAGTCGTTTACAACATCCATACGGGTTTGAACGCTGTAAAACTAGAGGACAGCGGAACTTTAACAAACACCCTGTCTGGGAGGGGGACCTCCCTCCTTGCGCTCAGTGGCAGATTAGATTATCTGTCTCAATGCCTTCTGTACACACATTTGCGGATGTCCTTGCCCAGGGAAATGAACACACCATTCTAGGGTGGAGACCAAATCATCCTGGAAATAAAAACAGATTTGAAATAAGCACTCTGTCCATCTTTAGAGTCAGCTGGACTCTGTTTAAATCTATTATGTAGATGCTAAGCTGCATTTATAATCACCTCACCCTAAAGACGTTAATTAGAAGCAATTTTCTTTAGAGCCCAAGATGTCCTTATAGAGATCCAGGATGCCTCAAAATGACCGTCTCCAGCGCTTGAGATGATTACTGCTCTGTCCTGACATAATAGTGAGGGTTACACTGAAATCTGAGCTATTGTCTCATGATTCAGTGTCTCCAGTGTCTTTGCAAGGTCTCGCCCACAATACTCGCTCCTATAATCCACAATTTTTAAAGCAACTTCCAGTTTCTACCCTAGATAAATCTTACAAATAAAATGTTTCATTTGTTAGACTTTTAATTCATTATTTTCTGATTCAAGGCAAGCTGTTATGAAATGGTCTGCCAAGAGAAGGGTTCACACATGACTTCTGAGGTGACCTTGTTGCATGAAATGGAGATGCCAGAGAGCAGAACCTGAAGCTTTGAGCTAAAATTATTTGTGTACTTCTAATCCTGATTTAGTATATAAATATTCATTATTTTTAAAGTTCACTTTAGATCTGTACATTTAGTTAGGTTTTATACCAGATAATGTATGTGATTATAAACATAAAAAATACCAATAATTGTCTAGATTTAAAATGCGAATGAAAGAAATTCAAAGTCCTACTGCACCTATAGTCATTCATAAATAATAATGGCTTATCCGCCTTTTCAGCCATAAGCAATAAAATGGCATTTTGTAGCTTATATGTGGCACTTAAATTTTTATTCTGTTTTATTCTCACAGCACATTGCCTTTGATATCATCTGGCAGTGATAATGCAGTAGAAGTGGATTTCAAACAGTGCTATGATTTTTGGAGAGCTATGACAGACGCTCTATGGCATAAGGACAGAGGAACTTCACAGATGGCTTCTAATGGCACTTACTCAGGAAGCGAGAAGCTTCTGCTTTCACCATCATTGCAAGACCATTAACTAATTATGACAATGGTGAATCACAGGTGCAGAATATGACCTCTTATCAGTGTTAATCTCTAAAATGGCACTACACCAAGCAAAAATCGTGGAATATAATTGAAAATATAATGGCTATATGAAGCTTTGAAATGATGCTAAAAACAAAGGTAACTGCTTAGGGATGAGGCCATTGACTGCAAGAATTTAAGTCTATGATGTGTTTAAGGACTGATGTAATGCTGCAACCCCTCCATCTGCTATTCATATCTACTCGCCTATTGTCTAATTGATGCTGTTGTTAAATAAACCCTGTTTGGAACGTTCTTCATCTCTCTCTGGTCTGTGTACCCCTGACAGAAGACTAGACCTCAACAGACAACAGCAGTATGAGCTCCATTTTTGATCCAGCTACACTAATTCTCTTCATAACCCAAGATGGCCGCTCTATCGAGCTCTATGTTGAGGAGTTCCTCCAGCTTGCCAACCAGATACCTTGGAATGATGAACAATAAAGTGTGTGTTCTGGAGTGGTTTGGATGATCCCCTTTTCTTTCAAGCACCAGCAACGACAACCCCCGGTACCCTGGCACAATATATCGATCATGTACTATTGCTAGAGGGTTCATCCTTTACAGTGAGTGAGATTGATGATGATGCTGGTGTTACTCAGTTGCTGATGCCTCAACCCCCTTCAGTTCTCCTAGTACCATCAGTTTGTTTTTCCGAGCCCACTCCAGTCCCAAAGTCGATCCCAGTGAGTGAAAGTCCTGTTCCAGAGTCCCATTCTGAAATGGCCACCACACTTGTGCCCCTGGGAGTGCTGGTGGAATATGAGGGGATGTCTTGGAACTCAGAATTGACTCCAGTCCCCAAATTCAACCCAGACTTTGCTCATATCCCCGAACTCCGTCCAGAGTTGACTTCTACTCCCGAGTACAATCCAATAAAGACTCCAGAATGCTCTCAAGAGTCCGCTCCAGAATGCTCTCCAGACTCCGCTCCAGAATGCTCTCCAGAGCTCAACAGGGAGCCCACTCAAGTCACAGAGCTTAACGCGGAGCCCAGCTCTCCATCGTCTCCTGAGTCTCCGCTGGTCCCGTCCAGCCCTCCATCGTCTCCTACGTCTCCGCTGTATCCCTGCCCTGCACCAGCCTCCAGGGTGCCCGCCCCCCTCCCCGGTGTAACTGTTACGGCGCGGGACGCGCCTTCCAGGAGGGGGAGGTACTGTCAGCTATTCTGAACTACATTTCCCATCATCCCTCCTGCTGCTCACCTGCTCATGTTCACCAATCATCTAATCACGATCACCAGCTGTCTCTGCTTCCACCTGCACTGGTTAAAAGGACTCACCACACATACACAGTTGGTCTAGTCTCGTCTAAGACCTTCCATAGTTTTGCCTTTGATTGTTACTCACCTGAAGTCTACTTACCTGTTGTTTGTTTGCACTCCCAAGTCTCTTGTCTCCAATCTCCAGCGTCCAAGTCCTTGTCTCCAGTTATCAACTCTGTGTCTCCATCTCCAAGTGTCGTGCGCTCTTCCTACAAGAAAGAAAAGGAAAGTGTTTACCTCTTCATCAAGTCCTGTAAACGTGTAGGTGTGGTTCCTCACCTGTATGATCTTCCTCCTGCTCCATCTGCTATGCTTATCTACTCACCTATTGTCTAATTGATGCTGTTGTTAAATAAACCCTGTTTGGAACGTTCTTCATCTCTCTCTGGTCTGTGTACCCCTGACAGTAAATGTATACAGCACCATTTAAGTTTGTTTCAATACATTACGACATCTAGAGAAATCAGCTTTGTTTTGTTTTCCATCAGATGAACTACAATCTGGCAACATTTCAACAGCTTTATTGCTTTCTCAGAGATACATTCAGCCGTCCAAGTTGGTGGCTGGACTGTGTGCAATATTAGTTTTTATTGTTTCCAGCTGCCTGAATGATGACTGCATGTCAGAGAGATGCCACATAGCTGGGAGAGTTTGACATTAATTTCATCTCTCCGCAATCATTTCAGTTTATAAACTTCCAGCGGCCCATACAGCCACTCCTGCCAATTTTATTATATTTCATTCACACCCAGTTGAAAAGCTCTGGTCCTGCTGGTGTGACACTGCTGCATTTCATTCCTCCTTGTTAATACACAACATCTTTAGATATGAAATCTTAATGCTGGAATGTTGCATATTGTGAGTAGTGCTGGTGTGTGAATGAAGCTTTTTCAGGAGCAGTGTGACAGTGACATCAGAGAACGCTTAAGTATCATGCACACTGCAGAGCACAGATTTCAAAACCGCAAGAGTTACAATTCAAGGTTGGTGCCCATCTGTTAGATGACCTCTATTGTAAATGCTGGAGGAGAACAAAGGTGTGTGAATGCGTGTGTGTGTGTGTGCGTGTGCGTGTGCATGCGTGTATGAGAGAAAGAAAGGAGAGGTTTGTTATGGTGTAAAGAGCAATATAAAACATGTTCTCGTTGCAGGCTCTAATATCATATTTTTGGCCTGCAGTTGACCCTGTATTGATATCAGTTGTGAGGACGGCCATAAAGATGACCCTTATCTGCCAGCTCAATTCCACATAAGCCACCTACATCAAAAACCAGCACAGTCTGACATCCAAAGGGAATAAGTAATGCTCAACCACTCACTAATACACTTCTCAGTTTTGTTTTGTTTTTTTGTTTTGTTTTTTGGGGTTTTTTTTATATGAAATGAGAGAGAATTATTCATAATTCAGAATTATACAATTCATATTTGATTGTGGGGATATAGGTTCAAAATGAACTGAAATTCAACTCTATATAATAAGTACACAGAGTTGTAACTTGTATTTTTGTCCAATTTTCAAATACCTTTTTGCTTCAAATCAAGGATTGCTTCAAATCAAGGATTTTAATGTTGTGGGGGGGGGGGGGGGGGGGGGGGGGGTGGGGATAAAAATTTAACTATGGCTGCTGAAAAAGAGAACATGCACTGTTGCACTCTATTGGAATTCAGTAAATTCCAGCTTCCTGTAATTTCAATTCAAATTCTAATTCAACTTCCTGTGGGTGTGGCCAATTCAAATCATATCTAATTAATTGAAAGGGAGCACTCTTTTTTTTTTTTTTTACATTTTGCCCAACCCTGCTATAGTATGGATTTAATGCCAATTCTTTAATTAAAATGATCAGTAACATTGTTGAAACTTCACTTCACCTCGATGAAGGACAAAGTAGGTGATCCTACAGCATGCAGAACTTAAGACTGATGAAAGACATACTGGTGAGTTGAAGACAGGACAGATAAATTAGGTCAAACCTTTGTGGTGAGCAGCCAGCAAGAGTGACAGCTCCATTACCCAGAGGTGGGCAGATGCCCGCAGCATGCAGCTGGGGCAGGTGGGGGGAGGGGGCGATAGCAGGGCAGGGTAAGCAGGTGTTCTCCCTGTGGGCAACGCCCTCCCCATCCTCAACAACAACCAGCAGCCCCCCAACTAAGCACACTCCCCATGACACCCACATATGGGCTCCCCACCTGGACACTCAACCTACCACACTCAGCTGAACACCAGGGGAGGAAAACTTCAGGAGCAAGCTCACATAGAAAAAGACGTGCTGTATGAAGGGTTGTGTTCAAAGACAATCAGTCAAAAGGTGCAGCTAAGACCTTTGGAAGGGTGACAGTTATGTAGCAAGCAATGTGGTTTTGTCATAATGGTTAAGTATTTGTGTAGTCAGAAGTTTCTGGTTTGTCGTTGATGACATGGGTGGGGAAACCCGAAGAGCCTTAGGTGAAACTGGCACACATTTGAAACACCTGCAGAGTTTGTTTGTGCGCATCAGTGCTGGAAGTAGATAACTTTACTGTCTCTAACTTTACTACATTTTTCTGTAGCATGACAGTAAAAGCTGCTTTCAAAATAATGTCGTTTTTCTAGTAACGACCTACTTTTACAAAGAGTCGGGTTGCTACATCGCTGTTTTTTTGTTTTGTTTTTTTTATGTCTGAGTGAATAATCATACGCGCACACCTAAATGGATCCGGTCCAGTTCATTCTACTGAATCGGTTCATCGTAAATGGATCTTCTCTGTCATATGTTGCGTTGTATAAACATATTCATTGTCTTTAGTGAGTCGCCTCGTCCAAACAAGTAATTTTTGAACAGTCCAATTCATTTTAGTGAATTCGTTTTTGCTCTCTCGCTCTCATATATATATATATATATATATATATATATATATATATATATATAGGTGCTGGTCATATAATTAGAATATCATCAAAAAGTTGATTTATTTCACTAATTCCATTCAAAAAGTGAAACTTGTATATTATATTCATTCATTACACACAGACTGATATATTTCAAATGTTTATTTCTTTTAATTTTGATGATTATAACTGACAACTAAGGAAAATCCCAAATTCAGTATCTCAGAAAATTAGAATATTACTTAAGACCAATACAAAGAAAGGATTTTTAGAAATCTTGGCCAACTGAAAAGTATGAACATGAAAAGTATGAGCATGTACAGCACTCAATACTTAGTTGGGGCTCCTTTTGCCTGAATTACTGCAGCAATGCGGCGTGGCATGGAGTCGATCAGTCTGTGGCACTGCTCAGGTGTTATGAGAGCCCAGGTTGCTCTGATAGTGGCCTTCAGCTCTTCTGCATTGTTGGGTCTGGCATATCGCATCTTCCTCTTCACAATACCCCATAGATTTTCTATGGGGTTAAGGTCAGGCGAGTTTGCTGGCCAATTAAGAACAGGGATACCATGGTCCTTAATCCAGATACTGGTTGCTTTGGCACTGTGTGCAGGTGCCAAGTCCTGTTGGAAAATGAAATCTGCATCTCCATAAAGTTGGTCAGCAGCAGGAAGCATGAAGTGCTCTAAAACTTCCTGGTATACGGCTGCGTTGACCTTGGACCTCAGAAAACACAGTGGACCAACACCAGCAGATGACATGGCACCCCAAACCATCACTGACTGTGGAAACTTTACACTGGACCTCAAGCAACGTGGATTGTGTGCCTCTCCTCTCTTCCTCCAGACTCTGGGACCCTGATTTCCAAAGGAAATGCAAAATTTACTTTCATCAGAGAACATAACTTTGGACCACTCAGCAGCAGTCCAGTCGTTTTTGTCTTTAGCCCAGGTGAGACGCTTCTGACGCTGTCTGTTGTTCAAGAGTGGCTTGACACAAGGAATGCGACAGCTGAAACCCATGTCTTGCATACGTCTCTGCGTAATGGTTCTTGAAGCACTGACTCCAGCTGCAGTCCACTCTTTGTGAATCTCCCCCACATTTTTGAATGGGTTTTGTATATATATGGGTTTTGTATATATATATATAGCGTTAAAAAGTCATATTCATTCTAGTGAGTCAGCTCGTCTTAAACAGATCCTTTCTTTTACACATGGCGTTAGACACTCCAGTTCATTCTAGTGAACTGTTTCATTCTCAACAGTCTTCTCGCACTCAAATGTAACGTTGGAAAGTCTAATTCATCATATATATATATATATACAGTGGGTACGGAAAGTATTCAGACCCCCTTCACTTTTTTCAATTTTGTTATGTTGCAACCTGATACTACAATTGTTTAAATTCTCTTTTTTTCTCATTAATCTACACTCTGTACCTCATAATGATGAAGTGAAAACAGAATTTTAGAAATGTCTGTAAATTTATTAAAAAGAAAAAACTGAAATATCACATTTACATAAGTATTCAGACCCTTTGCAACAACACTTGAAATTTCGCTCATGTGCCTCCCATGTCTCTTGATCATTGCAGAGATGATTCTACACCTTGATTGGAGTCCGCCTGTGGTAAATTAAATTGATTGGACATGATTTGGAAAGGCACACACCTCTCTGTAAAAGGCCTCACAGCTGATAATGCGTATCAGAGCGAAAACCAAGCCACGAGGTCAAAGGAACTGCCTGCAGAGCTCAGACACAGGATTGTATTGAGGCACAGATCTGAGGAAGGCTACAAAAAAAATTCTGCTGCACTGAAGGTTCCCAAGAGCACAGTGGCTTCCATAATTCTCAAATGGAAGAAGTTTGGCACAACCAGGACTCTTCCAAGAGCTGGTCCCCAGCCAAACTGAGCAATTGATGGAGAAGGGGCTTGTCTAGACTGGTGACCAAGAACCTGGTGGTCACTCTAGTTGAGCTCCATGATCATATATGCAGATGGGAGAAACCTACAGAAGGACAAACATCACTGCAACACTCCACCGATCTGGGCTTTATGGCAGTGTGGCCAAACTCAATCCTCTCCTCAGTGAAGACACATGAAAACACACTTGGAATTTGCAATAAAGCACCTAAAGGACCCTCAGACTCTGAGAAACAAGATTACCTGGTCTGATGAACCTCAATTCTAAGCATCATGTTTGAAGGAAACCGGCTCTTCTCATCACCTGCAGAGTACCATCCCAAAAGTAAAGTGTGGTGGTAGCAGCCTCATGCTGTTGGGCTGTTTTTCAGCGGCAGGGACTGAGGAACTCATCAGAGTAGAAGAAAAGCTCAATGCACCAAAATATTGAGATAGCCTTAATAAAAACCCAGTCCAGGGCATTCAAAACCTCAGACTGGGCCGAAGGTTCACCTTCTAACATGACAATGACCCTAAGCACACAGCCAAGGCAACACAGGAGTGGCTTAGGGACAACTCTGTGAATGTCCTAGAGTGACCCAGCCAGAGCCCTGACTTGAACCCTATCGAACATCTCTGGAGAGACCTGAAAAAGGCTGTCAACAGACGGTTCCCATCCAACCTGACCGAGCTTGAGAGGATTTGCAAAGAAGAATGGCAGAAATTCCCCCAATCCAGTTGTGCAAAGCTTGTTGCGTCATACCCAAAAAGACTCGAGGCTGTAATTGCTGCCAAAGGTGCTTCAACTAAGTACTGAGTAAAGGGTCTGAATACTTATGTAAATGTGATATTTCAGTTTTTTCTTTTTAATAAATTTACAAACATTTCTAAAATTCTGTTTTCACTTTGTCATTATAAAGGACAGAGTGTAGAGTAATGAGAGAAAAAACAAGAATTTAAACAATTGTAGTATCAGACTGCAACATAACAAAATTGAAAAAAGTGAAGGGGGTCTGAATACTTTCCGTACCCACTGTATATATATATATATATATATATATATATATAAGGCCTATATATTTTATTTTATTTAACCAGGAAGTCTCATTGAGATTTAAAATCTCTTTTACAAGAGAGACCTGGCCAAGGTAGCAGCCATACAGTAAGACAATTATAAAATACAACAAGTACACATTACAACAATATTATTGTGAGTCAGGTTGTCGGAAACACAGGATCCTATCCTCGTTGAATCATCCAGTTCATTCTAGCGAGTCGGTTCCAAAGCTGCCTTCTCTCCCTCTCTCTCTTATGCAGCATTGAGAAGTCTGATTCATTCTAGAGAATTGGTTCATCTAGACGGCTTTCTCACATACAGCGTTGGATTCATTTGTTATAGAGAACTGGTTCGTTCAGACAAGCAGAATACAAAATGATTAATCGATTTGAGTCCCTGTACTATGTTTATTTAAGTTAGTTTTTTTTGTTGTTGTTGTTGTTGTTGTTTTGGTTTGGTTTGTATAAATTTGCCTGTTTTAAGATTTAAGATACTGTTTTAAGATACGGTTGATGGATTGTTCATTTGTTTAAAACCACTCACTGTTTTTGTGCCAACAAAACTGTGCTCTGATATAATTATAAATTTTCATTGCACAGTATTTGCATAGCATTTTTGTATAAAAATGTTTCCTCCCTTAAGTAAGTTAAGTGTAGTTGAGTACCAGTACATATTTTTATTTGCTGTCATTTGAAGGTCAGCACTAGATCTTGGTATAGAAAGAGATGGTAGCCACAGTGATGAAAAGCCACAGCTACATTAGCTTCCTCTTGCATTCTTTACCAACAGTCAGGTGTGACCTCTCCCCTAAAGTGTGAAAATATATTTCCACATCAGTCATTTTGTGCAAAACCTTCCCTGTCTTTCTTCACATGGCATATACGTGTTTTAAGCACATGGCTATCCTGACACAGGTCTGAGGTCAATTCAGAGGTAGTATCTAAACCTCTACTTCAATGATCCTTCTGATTCCCACCTTTGATGTTTCAGCAGAGTTCTGGGGCAGCAAGGCAAACAGCACCTGTCCTGTGAAGTCATGCCTGAGGCATCTCTCAGACTCAAACTAAAAGAGCATGTAAACGACTGCACACGAGGGCATCACCATTGGCTGGATCTGACGTGATAGATGTAGAAACATGTATCTGTTGCTTCTGGAAATCTTTGCTGAAACACTTTATCAGGTAACAAATACATGTTGATATGGGTACAGGCACAATACACACAAAACATCCTGTTAAAGGTGCGATAATCTTTGGTTGCCATATAATCAGTGGGACAAAACTATTTATTTTTAAGAGTATACAGTCACTTGCAGAGTACATTAATCTAAGTAGAAATTAAATTTTTTATTTTGATGTTTTTTAATTGCATAACGAGGCCTATCTTCCCAAATACTATACTGGGTTTACAAATAATCACAAAATATTATTTTACACTGTTAATACTGCAGCATTTTGTACAGTGATAACTTATTGACACTTAACCTCATCCTACAAATGAACACACACAAACAGAGGGTACAGAGCCAAAATGTGGGGCCATAAGTTGATATGGGAAATGACTGTTTCTCAGAATACACACTGACTGAAAATTGGCATGACTTCAGGAGCACTCTGGATTGAGAAAACATGTTCTTCTGCTCATATTTCCTCGAAACAGCTGAGAAAAGAACATTATCCTGAAACTCTATTCTTTTTGGCTTGTGTACTTCAGTAATGGGCACAGAGAGAGCCAGAAAGGCTAGCTCTTAGTTCTGTGTGATGCTCCAAGGGATGCCATTCAGTCATGTAAAGTTAGACACATTCCTTTGTGTTTGCACCACTGATAGTCTCAGGAGGAAAAGGTCAAAAAACATTCACTGCTGTGTAATTTTAAGATACTAGTACATCATGATGCCTCGCAGACTCTTCCTTTGCATAATAAAACCAGTAAACATTTCCCATTCTACCACTACAGAAATATTTTACATTTTTAAACTTTTGCCAGTTAGGTCACTGTTACGTAAATTGGAAACAGTCTTTCACACGAATAGCATCTAAAAATGTAGTATGTCACTTTCGCTTTAAAAGAATCTTATGAAGCCTAATGGACATTGTTTACAGGTTCAGTCTTAGGTAGGGGTGACCCAGAGACTAGACAACCGCTGATCCTGCTTTATCAGGATTGTGTCCATAAGCATTGCACTTGACCTGCAAATAGTGTACTGCTGCTGTCAATTACTGTGGATGAAAAAGTGAGTGCATAATGCCAAGCCAGGTAAACAATGTGTATTTGACCTTAATAGACGCCAGGCGCCTGGCGCCAGAGAGTCGCGAGCTCGGCGGAGTGCGTTCACTTCGAATCATGTTCTTTCGAACAGTTCGTTTCAGAGAATCGGTTCAGTAAAACAATTCAGCGGTTTATTACGTCCCTACTGGCATCCTTACCTGCAACTCTAAAACGTCCCAATTTAGTTAATGTCATTTATTAATAAGATAATTTCTTGTATCGCAGTTCAGCCATGAAATTCAATTAGCCTATCTTTCGGCTGAAATAATTGCTTGTAGGCAATTATAAAACCCTATTTATTCCAAGCACTTTGTTTTGTGTGCTGACAAATCTGTCATATAGTCACGTTTTTATTTGTAAACATTTCGACTCATCTCTTCAGTTCAGCTCACACATAGTCTGACCTGTTCACTGGCGCTCTAGTTAGACAAGTCGTGTATTTTTAAGTAGCCTACATTAAAAAAAAAAATTAATTAATTAAAAATCAAGTAAATTATTTGTATAGCACTTTTAACAATACACATTGTTTCAAATCTGCATTACAGAAAATATGATGTTAAAGTTCGCGTTAGCAGCTGGGCGATAACTGTATAAACATTCACACAACCGATATTTGCAGTATAGTATCGGTTTTGCGCTTACTGATTCAGTTCGGTTAATAAGTGAATCTCTCCGCGAAACGATTAAGATTCGACTTAAAAGAACGGTTCGTTCCATAGACTGTAAAAAAAGGTTCGTTCACGCATCAAACAGCGTTACAATACCAAGGGCACAATCCGCTGCATAAACTTAGTCACTAGCCTATGTTAAGACTACGTCTTAAGAAGAACTACTAGTTAGCCAAGGTTAATGGGTAATGAGTCTTACTTTTCGGATTCAAATCAGACCAATCTACGTTTTTAGCCTTACTTAAAAAGTTACGACTGTCTATATGACTATCTTAAAACTAGTCTAAGCCAGTTCCGGTATATTGTTGTAACAGTTAAAAAAAATAAAAAATAAAAAGTTCTGCATACCAACTCGTTTGCATAAAGTGCACGCAATAGGGATGGAGAGATGGGCAACTAAATAAACTTGCAAGAAAATAAACATCTGGGGTTAATTAAATTTAAAATATTACATGTTTGTTGATGCTGTGAGACTTTACAAATGGAAATCCCTTGCAAAAATCATCCCGTTCCATTATGTATACAAGTGATGTCATGTTATCTGTGCACGCAGCTGCTCAGATTCAGATATGATCTTCAGCACGAGGAAAGAGCGCAGAGGATGTGGGACGTGCTCACGTGCTGCGAATTTGGCCAATGTTGATGCCCCGGTTCACAGAATGACGTCGTCTCATCGACCAATCCGCTTAGTTCTTTATGCTTTATAACAAACCCAGTTGGGTTACTATATAAACGCATTGACAACAAGCTTCCAGCGCAGATCTGTGGGAGAATCGCATGCCCTGAAATTAACCACAACATCGTTATCCACTATGAAGGCAGTCAGTCCGGTGAGGTCCATAAGGAAACCCGCCTTGTATTTTTCGGAGCATAATCTCGGCATTTTACGGAGCAAGAGCTCCTCGGACGACCCGCTCAGTCTCCTGTACAACATGAATGACTGCTACAGCAGGTTGAAGGAGCTCGTGCCGAGTTTACCGCAGAACAAGAGCGTGAGTAAGATGGAGATCTTGCAGCATGTTATAGACTACATTCTGGATCTTCAGATCGCACTGGACCAGAACCCGCAACAGCAGATCCTCGGACAGAGCCCTGCAAAGAAGACTGTCAGATCACTCGGAGCTGATATCAGCATCATCTCCTTCCAGGTGAGGCAAGTTTGTAGAACATTTTATACTTACTTATCGTGCTGGCAAGTCAGAGTCATTTATATTAATGATAAATCGCACATGCAGTTATATAAGAAACGATTGAAGTGTGAAATAACAACAGTATGCAGTGTTATTTCAGCATCAGTAAAAAAGAAAGAAGTGAACTAATATGCAATCAGCATTCATTTAAAAAAGCATAATGTATAACACCAACTTCGCTGGCAGCTACACTGACAATCATTGTTTACCTCTGTTAATTAACAGCCCAGTAACCCTCAAAGAGAGAGCAACTCAGATGACCTCATAGCCCTGTCTCGTTGAAATGGTAAGTTAGATGCTCTACTCTGAAACTGATGGTTTCACGTGAGAAGCTGTAACAAAGTTAAACTTTTGCACGTGGGGCAGTTGGGCTGTTTGCCAGCGGTGCAGCGCACCTGTGCATATTTATTATACATTATGTACGGACTTATTAAAACAAAGAGAATTTTTATTACTTTATTAAGTCATTTAAACATGGTATTATTACAATTGGTAGAAATGTCATTAAACTTTGATTATCAAAACTGAAGATGATTCTCAAAACACTCAAAATGTTTTCTGTGACGCACGAAAAGAAAAAAAAAATCCCTTTGTGGTGCACAGAAGAAAGTCGTATAAGATGAGTGTGATCCAATCTTCATTTTTGGATAATCGGTCTAGTTCAATGTTTGCTTATAGCTACGTTATTTTAAAGTACTATCAAAGATATGTCAGATGCTCGTGTAGACTCCTCCATCTGGAGCTGTATGGGATTGCCCGGTATTTCACTAGTGTTTGGTTAAAAGTCCGAAAAAAACGTCCTGTGGCTTCCTCCCTGGCGCCAGTCTGTCCGGATCTCTGTCCTTTTGCCTTCTCTAAACACGCCTCTCTCTCTCTCTCTCTCACACACACTATCTTTTGCAGGTGTTTCGGTCGTGGAGCAAAAACAGGGGCTTTTTGTGTTTTTTGTCCCGTGTCATTCGCCTGGACTTCGTCTTGAATGACAAAGGATTTCCCTCAAACGGACATAAAGAGTTAGTTATATACGGACTTTCAAACTCTTTCTTCCAAAGGAAGATTCAAAAAGACTGGAGAGATTTTAAAGGAAAAGAGTAATTAAACAAGCAATCTCACAAAGCAGGATTTTTTTTATTTTTCCTCCTTGCTTTTATGTTGTCAAGATGTTGCGCAAAACGAGCGCGCATTTTAACAGCTCTAATCCAGTTCGTCAAAGGCTGCGGACTCTGTAAAAATGTATTTTGTTTTTTTCTTTCTGCTGAAAATGTGATGTTTATAATATTACAGAAAATTTTATAATTATAACGTAAATGGCACTTTTATACTGTACATGCTAAGTATGAAGTCAGTGTCCTTGTCTGAGCTATAGTTACAAATGCATTGTTTTGTTGTATTTTTCATTTTTGCAAATGCATAAAGCTTATTAACTTATCGTTCAGGCTGTGAAACTACTACTTGTATTGTAAAGGGGTTTGGGGTTATAGGATATTCTATTTTTTTCACCCATATATACGTTTTGTCTGAGCTTCCAAATGTTTCATTAAACCACAAATTTTTAAAAAATATAAAGCACACTAAATAAACGATCGAAAATGGAAGAGTTACCCTTGCGCTTGCATTTGGTAACCATAGGCTGCTCCAGCTCTTAACAGTCGGGACTCGGGCTCTGTATGGGACGCTACATAAAGAAAAAAAAAATAGCGTGATTTGCTCTGTTTGCGCTTACCAAATAGTTTCGTGGGAACATTTCTGCACGAATGTGTGTACAGAACAGCAAAATATTTATTTCAGTCATTTTTCTTCCTCAAACAAAGACTCCAGAAAAGAGGGATACTGTCAGTGCAGGTTTATTTCATTCCATGTTGAAGACGAGCATCACCAAACACGTTTTACTTTTCAGGACATCTGCCAATAGTACAGTTAACTGCTAAATACTAGCATCACAGGGCATGCAGTTTCTATTGGCTAATTTAGGACTGCAGTCTGACACATGCTTGTCACTGCTTATATACTACTGTAACTACACAAAAAGAGCGTGCAGGACAATGCAATAGAACACCAAGCCAGATTGAATCTTCATATTCATACTTTTTAAGGGGTTTACACAAAGTTTGGGTGCTTTACCATGACAAGGTACTACAATATTTTCCTTTGGGAAACACTACTGAATATTCTTCTACAGCTGTGATTCCAAAATGCTTTATAGCCATACAACTGGTGACATTAATACGTGATTAAGCTACTAATACTGTACGGAAAAACACCACATGTATGTAACTATAAGATGGTGGATGATGAGTAGATGGACGGAACTGAATGAAACCTACTTCAACTACACTTAACATTTAGAAATGTCACAATCACCGTTACGTGTATTTAGGCATGCGTCACCACAAAACATTAATTAGCTAAGACTGCTGTAGATCCAGACGTCACCTACAGGATACTTTCACGCTCTTCTCCGAAGGTGACGGTGTCAGAGGACACTTTGAGGATCTCAGGAGGATCTCCAGGGTTAAGCCCCCTCTTCAGATGCACCACACGGACGTTCTCATTTTGGGTGGTGCTGGAACTAGGAGTCATGATGACGTCACTTCTTGTGGTGTTGGAGCTATCTGTGGGTTGGCGAACGTTGTTTCCTTGTTGGGCGTTTGTGTTGTTATTGAGGGTGGTGTTGCTGGGTGTAAGGTTGAGGTTGTAGCTCTTGGAGGAAGGCCAGCTCTCTTCGGGGCTGCTGGCCAGAAGACTGCACTGGTCTTCGGAGCAGATGGACATGCGGGCGATAGCTGGGTCTTGGAGGCCACTCAGACTATTTGGCAGCCCTTGCTTTCGAGCTGAGTTCTCCTCATCCAGCTCAATCAGGTTAGCCCTCTCAGACTGCGACAGGTCGGCCTCTTCGTCTTGCAAGGAATGATTGGGAGAGCTTTCGTTGGAGCGGACTCCCGAGTCAGAAGAATCCTTCTTATCTGAAAGGTAATCCTTACCTTTGGCCAAAGATCGATCTCCAGCATCTGAGGCTTTGGGCTCAGGTTTCTTTCCATCCTTGAGCAGAGGGGCGTTGTCCGACTCTTCAGACTCTTCGTCATCACTAGTCAGTTTCTGGTAGCGTAAACCGCCTCCAGGCTTCAGCTTCAGATCAGCACCCTGGAAGAGGCTCACCTTCTCTCCAGATGTCTTGCGTCCCAGAAGGGACTTTGATGACCCATGGTCAACCTTCTCATCCTCTTCTGTTATGGGATCTAAAGTGGGCGTGTCCGCCGACGCGTAGTCAGTATTATCGGTCCCGGACTTGCTGCTTCCTCGTTTTGAAACGGATTTGCGCCCATCTTGGTCACCTCCATCCTTCTTCTTGTCCTCAGAGCTGGAGTGCATTAGTTGGCCAACAAAAGGTGGCACAGGTTTCTCCATTCCAACCTCAATCTGAGCCATGGAGGCGATGTATTCCTGGTAGGCGTTGCGGTACTCAGCCTGCTGCTTGTCTGTTAGCTTGCAAATTTCATTGGAGGACTCTTGAGAGTTGAGGCTTGACATACTAGGTGTACGGTGAGTGGTGGCCTACAGAATGCAAGAGATGTTGAGATAAATGTCTAATATGGAAGGGCTTGGAAAAAAGGGTTCAAGAACCTAGGAAGAAATGCTTACCATCCATGTAGGGTTGGAGTGCCTAGGAGGCTCATCCAAGCCCACATTACTGAGTTCCTCAAAGCTCAGGTTGAAGTTGTACATTGGTGAGGTGTCCGTGTTACCGACGACTCCATGAACGGGCGCACCAGTGTGCCTGGAAGACTCCACATGGCCAGCCATGCTGCTGCCCTGCTCGCTAGGAGCCTCCTCATGCAGGATTTGGTTCTCCACATGACGGAGCTCAATCACCTGCACAACATCGACTTCATTACACCAGTATTTAGGGCCAGTGTGAGAGACTTTCAGGCCAGTTAACTGTACTATCACTTGCACTATTGGGTCAATCTTACATTTCTTGATAATGTACATGCTTTACAACTTAAACATTTGTTTTTTTGTGAGATTTAGTTATGAATTCTCTTAGGTAAAAGTACTGAACTGGCTAACACAGATTCTTTCCAGGAATAAAATGTGACTAAGTAGCAACAAGTGTGTAAAATGTGGTTTAAAAATTACATAATCTGCCACGCATGCCATTATTTTTTTTTAGCAAAAGAGTTTATGAACTTATGGCCATCCTGTATTATTTCAAGCTATTATTGCATTTATTTTATTTACATATTTATTTTATAAATCACTTGGTGAAAGAAACTAAATGCTTGTAAACATTTATAACAATTAACTTAAACAAATATAATATGAATATTATATATAATAAATAATTATTAAACAAATAATAAATATGAAACTGATACATATTTCATATGTATTCATGTAATAAAATTAGAAATTTTGAATTTTTAAATTTAAACAAGCGCACATTTAAATTCATAGACATTTTAAATGTAGAATTTTTTGTATGCTGGCAAGGCATAGAAATCTGACCAACTCGTTATATTACTGACAGAAAACTACTCACTGTTGTCCTGAAAAGCTGCCAATCTCCAAAATTCATGTTCATCTCTTTCTTCAGCTCGTCAATGTTACACTGAGACAGAACACGGCCATTTATGTTAGCCTGGAAAAAAAAAAATCAAAATCAGAACGTAGTCCAAAACAGTTTGATATTTTCTTCTCAGTGTACAATTTTTTTGGGTCACAAATACACACCTTCTTAATGGTGGCTGTATACTGAGAAAGCATGTTCTGGTCCATGCCGTCGATAAGTCTGACACGCTCACAGACAACATCTGTGCTCATTGAGCTGAGCAGCATCGATGGAGTGCCTGAGACCACAGAGGCAGACCCCTGGTACACACAACACAGAACCGTTAGTGCCACTCAATTACATCAGAACAGTGTGCATATGAAAGATCTCTGAAGCCTTCAGACTGCTACCACAAGAAATAGACCATGCAGATTTTTAGAAAACAGTCCAAAAGGGATGCAAAAGTCTTGAATTAAAATTCAAGGAAGAGAGGGATCAAAAAGAGGTACTGCGGAGGAAAGTATGCAATGCATTTTGAACATATTGCTGTCAGCAGGATTTCAAAGAAGCTTGTGCAAATCTAGAGTGATATGATGGTAAGAAAAAGTTAGGGATACAAATAGTTGTACTCAGAATTTGTTAGTGCTGAAGGGTCACATCTACCACCACACTTAACATTAAGTATTATGTAGCTTTCAAAGCTATGTCTAATTATAACAAAACCAAAAATTGTGACCTACACTACATGGACTATAAATACAGACCTCTGTTAAGGGAAGGTCAGAGTGGCACCTGGGTTCTATACTTTTAAAAGTTTTCTGACAGAACACTTTAAAAGTTCAGCATCCAGGCCACGCTGTGTGAGAAGCTGATTATTTCAATGGCTTGTGTGTAAATCGGCATCATTGAAACAACTGCATCACAACTGAAAGGGTATAGACACAGATAGGATTTCTTTATTTTTGAAGGATTTTTTAAGGACAGAAGCTTGAAAGATCCAGGGGAAAGTGAGAATTCTGAGGAAGGAGAATGACTTAAGTTTAATGTGACCAAGTAAACAATGCTCCATGTTAGCTTGTCACTTAGGTGGGTATGAGTATTAATGCAGTGACCCTTTTTCAGTACAGTTAACTGGCATAATTGAATTTTAACCTTATATTAGGCATCTAACCTCAACTTATGCACTTTTATTCCTCCTTCCCCCACTGTGAGTGAATTTTTTTTGTCCCATAGTGCATGCCGGGGGTGTGAGTGTTTAGAGCTCTGGAGAGTGTTAGCGTGTGTTTGTGAAGGCGTGTGAGGAAGGGAAGCATCAGCAGAGCAGCAGAACTTAAGCCGAGTCTAGAAGGATTCAGTACCTGCTTCTTTTTGAAAGACGGTACCTTACCCTGCTTGAGGAGAGAGAGGAGAAGAGGGAAGAGACAAAGGAGGTGGAAATCGTGAGGGAACTACATTCATGTTGATGAAAGAAAGATGGAGAGAGTTTAAACAGGGAGCAAATGAGTCTTTCTCTACAGCATGTGGGAACTGGTGGACTGTGAAAGCCTCCGGTGAACATTAAGGCAGCTGGTGCTTGACGTCACTAGTGCAGTGCCTGTTTGAACACTGGCATCTTGCTTCTATTCTCACACAAATGAAGCTTAAAATGTACCAAATGTCAAACACTAGGTATAAGGCAACTTACACAAATAGGGTACAAAACAGGGACTGAAAATTTATTTGAAAAATCTTGAATGTTATTTTCTAGAAACAAAATGTAACGATAAAAAAATAGCTAAATTAAGCCTAAATAAGCTGTCATTTTTGGGATCTAGCTGTGGGATCAAAAATCGGTTTGTAATTAGTGAAAACCTCACAAATTAAAGGAAAAAAAAATATTTTTTTGAACATGGTCAACGCATTAATGTGTGATATAAATAAAATGTGGGAACAGTTGTATACAAAATTTTAATGCACAATAAATATTATTTTTAGAAAATAATATTATTTAAAAATAATTTTACAATTAATTTAAAAACAATTAAATAGACTGTCAAAAATATGTATGTTTTATTGTTGGACAGTCGACACTGTCAAGATTTGGAACAGGCCAAAGTCTCAATTTAAAGGGGGCATACAGATATTTGAAGAAGATTAAAATATTTGGCCCTTCTGAAACAAGCTTTTCATGCTAATTTACAATAATTTAACATTTCTCACAACAAAAACCATTAATAAGTAATAACACTCTACAAAGTGCCATAAAGAATATGACAGACTTTCATATCACACATTACAATCTAAGAAAAAGCATAAATTATATCTTGAGCAACACCATGAAAACAGCGAAAATAAAATGATACTGACATATAAGACAAGAGGGAAGAAGAAACTTTATATTCATGTTTATAAAAGGAAACACCTGCAGAGCAAAAATTAAACATTAGCTGTAGAAGAAAAGTATGTCAGCAAGTGAAACCCTAGCAAAAATGTCTAACACTAGCGCTATGCTGTTATCCATAAGCACAAGGTCTGACAGCTTTTGTTCATGACTAGTACTTACAAGTCCACTGATATGGTCCTTGGGATAGCCGGTTTTAATGAATGGACGTGGAAGAACATGAGCAGGGAAGGAGCTGCCAGCATACTGCCGCGGCAGCTGGTATAGATGTTGGGGGAAATATGGCTGGGAGACCAAGTTTGGAGGAGAAAAAATAAATTTAAGGAATGAAAATATAACAGAAAAACATAAATAAATACATGCAGGAATGTTCCAGTTCAATACAAGGTAAACCAATAAACAATTTTTTTTTTTTTTACTATTATTTACTAATAATTTCGACTTGCCCTTCCATTTTAAGAATATTATTGTAACTAGGTTTTTTTCTTTTAAAGAAAATGTTTGGTATTCAAACTTACGCCACAAACACGATCAACTGAGCTTAATTGTATTGAACCTGAAAGATTCCTTTAAATCCAAACACATGAAATAATGAAATAACACTCAATTTGTCTCTCTCTCTCTCACACACACACACACACACACACACACACACACACACACACACACACACTCTCTCTCTAACATGCACAAATGCTTAAAAAATAAATGATTAGAAGGGATACAATGTGTACATACTCTCAAACACCTCATTTTGTTGCATTATAAGGCTGAACTTAAGAAAACAAGGCAAACGCAAATCAAAATGATGCTAAAATGAAGAAAAACAATCACTGAAACACGAGCACAAGGAAATGAATGAAAAATTGTCTGGGTGGGCATGTGGAAATGTTTGGCACTGAGGCTGGAATACTTTGAGAGGTGTGCGCTCATCCAAGGGACTTCCCTCATCTATTAAATGAGCCGACGGGCCTAGTAGAGCTCCCAGAGGAAAGTTAAGTCTAAAACACAGCTGAGTCATCAATCTACACTTGACACTATTTATCAGTTTTAACTGGACCCATTTCACCTCAAATGCCCCCCAAAGAGATGGCAATAATCTAATGATAGATTGCAACAAAAACACAGTTTCTGATTTAGTTTAGTCTATCAAATTTTGTAATTCAAGTGATCTTTTGTGCGTCATCCATGCGATGACACTCACCCTGTTGTAGAACGGGTGTTGTGGCCCGGCCATGCCGCTGAAGTAGGCGCTGTGGGGCTGAGGAGACACACCGGGCGGGATATACGGGCCGTTGTAGGAGGCAGTAGGGGAGCAGGCAGAGGACTGCTGGCTGTAGACTGATATTGGACGGCCCTCCTGTAAAGGCAGCGTGGGATAGGTGACACCACCCATGTTCACTTGCTCCCGGGCAGCACGCACATCTGAGAAAATAGAGATAAAAACTTGGAAAACATGCTTTTCACCAGGGTATGATTAAGGTAAATAGAAATATTATATATGTTCTATTCGTTTTCTATAAGGTTTGTAATTTTCACAACTTTATCAAAATTTGGGACATATAAATTTATATATTATATATATATATATATATATATATATATATATATATATATATATATATAAATAAATTTATATATATATATATATATATATATATATATATATGTGTGTGTGTTTGTGTGTGTGTGTGTGTGTGTGTGTGCGCTTTATGATTGTGATTTTTCATTTTCTAGCAAAAAATATTACATTCAAAAACTATATTATTATTATTATTATTTTAATATAAATTTATTAATATTACACTTAATGAAAAATTTAAAATGAGTAATAAATTGAGTTTGCAAATTTAGCATACATTAAGCTGTGAATATGTAATAAACATAAAATTCAAAAAACCAGTAACATTAAAAAATAATGATTGCTTTTTTAATAAAATATAAGAAAATACAAGACAGAATAAGTGACAGCATTGCAAAATTAAGCCTAAATTAAGCTGTCAATATGCAACAAACATTAAATTTAAAAACCATTCACAGATTATTAAAAAAAATAATTACTATTAATAAAAAACAAAACAAAAAATAAATAAAATCCAGAATGAGTAACAGGACTGCAAATGTTGCCTAAATTAAGCTGTCACTTAAGCTTTCATTCAACTAGTGGCTAGCTAGTTTGGGTTTAAATGTGATTTGTTTTAAAAAGAGACATTTACCTGCAATAATCTCTCTGAGTTTGGGATCTAAATTAACAGTGCAGGGGAGAAAGGTGCGGATGTCTCGAGCCGCAAGCACTGGAGTTCGAGAAGAAAGGAAAACCTCAAAGCTACGGACATCACCATCTATCTCCAGCAAAGGCTCCACATCTTTAGTGGTTGGAATGTTCTTGGAGATCCTGTCAGGCAGTACATAAAAGATGCAAGTTGAGAAACATGAGACAATACTAATATTTTAAGGTTTGTAAAAGTTACTTTTGCATGTGTGGAGCGTCCATCACGTTTTTATTAAAACAATGCAGGTCTTGTGAGAATGACTGGTTTTAACATACCCTGGCATAAATTACACTGAGCCTTGCCAGATAAAACAAAGTCATGATGGTTTTACTGAAAATGAAAATGATGCTGATATAACTCAGCATTAGCAGCACAATATCTTCATTTCATTTTGTGTTTCTGGGGCATGGGCCGCTTTAAGAGTGTGGAAGGAGTGTGCAGACAGCCAGTATCAACACAATACAGCAATATTACTGATGTTCTGGACGCCAAACTTCTTCATAAAACCACAAACTTCATATGTTTCCACTTAAACAGACCTAAGAGTTTTCAGAAATGCTCTATAAACCCCTCAAAATGTCAGAATACACCCATGCCACGAATGCATTCATTTCTCTCTTTATATCTGTGTACAACAAGAACTGCACAGTGATGGTATGTCGCATGTGTAAAGAAATAACATGAGTGCAGTCAATATATTCCATTATCATTTCATATCTGACGACATATCTACACAGTGACAAGTCTTACATGAATAGCATCATCTGACTAATCACCGTAGGGAAGCCTATCTAATGATCTGGACCTGCTTTCTTTGGCTTCATCTGACATTCTGTGGCCTCCCATTATTCGTTTCCAGGAAGCTTCCCAAAGGAGCCATTTTTCTCTAGGACCCTAATGGGCTAACAAACAAACTACATACAAAAAAAATCATACAGGACAAATACATTACATAAGATTACGCTGATAAAAAAACTCTTTTTATACAGATTAGCTATGATCTGAGTTGCTGATCTCAACTTTAAAACAACAGTGTGTTTCTGGCAATCTGATGAGCTACAAAACTACTGTGATAAAGCACGTGGTGAAATTGAAACATCAGGAATTGTGTTAGTTCAAATGCAGTTTTCTAGAGATCTACATTACAACATCATAATGACATTATAAAACATAAATAGTGTCATGTGGTTTCTTTACAAGCCTCTACCTTTCATAGATGGTTTTCAGAGTTGTCTGATCTGGGATGCCATCTGTCTCTTCTAGGAACAGTATCAGCCAGGATGTGCGATACGGCCACTGCTCAGTCAAGTTGATCCAAGATGCAAGCCGGTCCCAGTTAAAACTTATCTGATTGGCCCTCAGCAAGCGGCCTAAACAATTGGAGCATATTTCATGAGTACTGAATGTTCAGACTTTATGATTTCATATCTTTAAGTTCATATTCCATTATAGTGGGGTTGGTATGATTTTTTAAATGGTTTTTTTTTTTTTTTATTAAGTCTTACCGAGGCAGCATTTATTTGATCAAAATCACAGCAAAAAATACAAAAATACAAAAAATACAAAAAAGAAAAAAAAGAAAGAAAAAAAATAAACCATTTTCTATCTAAATATATTTTTAGATGTAATTTATTCCTGTGATGGAAAAACTGAATTTCTAGCAGCCATTACCCCAGTCTTCAGTGTCACATGATCCATCAAAATCTAATATGGTAATTTGGTTCTAAGTATCATTTTTTATTATTATCAATCTTTAAAATTGTTGTTGCTTAATATTTTTGTAGAAAGGGTGATACATTTTAAAGGATTCTTTAATAAAAAGAAAATTCAAAATAACATTTTTTTGAAAAATAAATCTTTTGTAACATAATAAATGTCTGTACTGCCATTTGATAAATTTAATAAGCCCATGCTGAATAAATAGTATTAATTTATTTCTTAAAAAATATCTGACTGTAAACTTTCATACAGTAGTATACCTCTGCAACTCTGCTATAATTCAGATGTATGCAACCTGTCTTGCTTCCACAATGTGACATATTTCAGAGAAAAACAGATACTCAAAATGAAAAAAAAAATTGGGTCAATTAGAAAACATCATGTTTCATTTGGATTATAAAAGGTGGCCATTACTAACCAGACTAAACCTGTTTGCCTATTGGTAAACATTACCAAATAGCTCAAGCGATGTCATTAGAAAAGTAAAGTTGTTTCAGAGTAATAAGTTACTGCATTTTGATTAAGATTAGAGAGAATTTTTTTCTTTGAAATAACATGCAGTGATAAATTTTAGGTGCATGTTGACCTTAAAGATTGAATGCTGACCTGTGACTGATACAATGTTGAGAAGTCTCCTCATAGTCTGAGGGCTGATGTCACTGAACCAGTCCTCGGTGACGAGCAGTTTTGTGAGGTCAAAGGACATCTGACGCGTGACTGACCTCTGCATCTGTCGACGGCGATAAGTATCCTGAGGAGAGATCAGCCAGATTTAAATCACGCTTATTCAAATCAATAGCATTAAGGAATACAGGGAAGGAAAATGTCAAGGGAGAAATTTGGAAACATTTTGTGATATGAGCATATCATGTGGCAAAACATTACTGTCACTGGATTAGTCAGACAAACTGCACAAACACAAGCCACGGGACTGCCAGACAAGACAAACAATTCCATTCTTCTTTGGAGTTCAAATCATCATGTTACTGCAAACATCACATAACTATCTGTCCTATTCATAATCGCTAATCATTATAATGTGAGTAGTCTTCTGACATAAAGCAGCATATTTATCAGCTTACCCTGCGGTTAAGAGTCGTCTTACTGCCAAACTTGGTCTGGTCACCCAGGCTGTTCTGGGACAACTTTCTGTCCAACTCCTCATGCCAACCTACAGCATAAGAAAATTATAAGAAATTTGCTTTGAGAATTTTTGTCATGCGACATTTGATTTACAACAAAGATTTAAAAGCTAATATGAAATGTTGGTCAGAATAGGGTTAGAGCAATGTGGTTTGGACACTATGTTGGCATAAAATACAAGATATGTTTGGCTACATTTTGTAACCTACCATACAAATATTCAGAGTCAGTCATTTTTTATTATTATTTAGCAAGAAAGCATTAAGTTGATCAGAAGCGAAAGTGAAGACATTTATGTCAAAGATTTCCATACTAAATAAAGGCTGTTCTTTTGAACTTTCTATCATCAAAGAACTATAAAAAACTGTATCATGGTTTCCACAAAAATAATAAGCAGCACAGCTGTTTTCCACTGTGATGATAAAAAATATATATATTGAATGTATATTGAAACACAAGAAAGACTACTTCCCATAATAGTCAGTCATTATTTGAAACACAAGACATCCTACAGTATTTTAATCCCTCATCCCATGTTGATACAAACCCTCAGAGTTCCCAGTGTCTCCGTTAGCAGGAGTGGGTGCACACATCTTCTTTGCACTGCTGAGGCCACGGCTGTTGAGAAAGACAGGAAGGTGGACGATGTTGCGCATATAGTCATGGCCGTTGATGTTGGAGTCACGCAGCACGCTGTTTAGATTCTGGTTTATAGCTTTGATGATGATGTGTGGATCACTGGCGAAGACAGAGATGAAAGGACCCTTGGAGAACAGCACTCTCACCTAATCAGAAATACAATTTTGACAAGTTTTTGATATAGGCCTCAAAAGTGGTGATTTAGACAACATAAAAAACACATTTTATAGAAATTAAGGGTGACATTTAAAGGATTTTATCAAGCTAACACTCACTTCACATGCACTAGATCCTTTGTCAGTACATTAAAAGTCAGCATCCAAGTATTTCTTTAAATGTATGATAAAATAATCTTATTTAGAAAAGGACCAATGACTTTTTTCAGGGACTTGATACAATTGACTAAATAGATTAGGGATACTGTTGGTTATCACTAAAACAACGGGTCTGTTCAGTCTTTCTTAGACTAGCAGAAAAGCCAGTTCTAGGAGACCACTGTCTTTTCAAATTATTTAATCAGCTTGAAGGCATCATTGCACATGACAGCACAGACTTAAAGGGGTAGTTCACTTTCAGTAGCTGGTCCCCACTGACTTCCATTGTATGGAAAAAAAAAAAAAAAACACTATGCAAGTCTGTAGGCGCTTTTGCACTGGAGGAACATTTTCATACTTCCTAGAACTATTGGTGGAAGTTCCCGCTTTTAGACATGTTCGCATTGCAGGAACTAGGAACGCATTTAGTTCTACGAACTCTGTTTGGGGGAACTAAATTAGCTCCTTCTTCAGTGTAAGGTCTAAAACAGTTCTATAGGAAAGTGTATGCTGATTGGCCAAATGTGTACGAAACACCGGATACCCAGCTCTTTTAAGAAGCTGTGTAAAAAAATTTACTCCACGAACACGGAAAACAGCATTTAGCTACCTGTTATCTGCAGCTTTGTGTTCTTTGGAGATTTAGTCAGATTTTAGTCAGGAGATTTAGTCAGATTTTTGTGCTCTTTTAGTTGCGTAAATTGTGTGTTTACATTCCATCTCCGTTATCACGAAACCCAAGACACACATCAAAAACAGCTCCGAACACGGCATCCTTTATTCACCAGTTGTTTATGTTTGTAAATGCCACAAATAAAGACATCGCAGTCGGTGCCAGTACGAATGCAACCAGGAAAACGGCCCAAGGAAGAAATTGGTTCTCTAGGAACTATCCTGCTGCCACGTTCCTAGAACTACGCAGTGCGAAAGCGTCTAGTTGGGACCAGCTGAAGATGAACTGTCCCTTTAAGGTTTTAAGAGATTTCATGGTTGATGGCAATTCAAAAGGGAGACTTGTCCAGAAACAGATGGATGATATTTTCAGGCATGATATTTTAGACCGAGGCTTCTGTGCACCAATGTTATTTAAGTATTATTTATATACTATTATAGAAGCTATCAATGTTTTGAATTACCTTTTATTTGTATATTTTCAGTTGTCATTATAACTGTAGTTATTTTGTGTACCATTTTCATCTTCATTATTTTTAATAATTTCTATTCAGCCTTCATTTATTTATATTTAAATTATTTTCTTTTATGCTTTTAATAAATTTAGTATTTCAAAGATAATTTTCTAGAAATATTGCTTTGTCAACTAACAGTTTTTTTTAAGTACATTTTTTTCCATCTAATAATGATATTTTATTTTATTGGAGCTTTATTTAAATGAATGAAAATGATATTTAGTTGTTTTAGTTAGCATTAAAAACACTGGTGTTCACCGTGTCAAGCATCTGTAGCACTTTATCCTGTTCACAGGAGTCCAGACCATCAATGATGACAACTAGACGTGTCTGGTTCTGGGTGAAGCCGTCTATAGTTTTGGCCATCTTAGCCATGAGCTCCACTTCATTCTTCAAGACCTGTGAAAAAAAGTTGACTATCTGTGACACTGTATACAAATATTACTTGTGTGTGACTCTGTAGCTCTTTGTATAAGTTACTCAGAATCCTGTTAACGAACCTTCATAAAGCCCTCACTCTTCAGCTTGTGCATCTTGTTGGCGGCACTGTGCAGCCTCTTCCTCTGGGAGTTCAGCACTGAGTCTGTCACCTGCCACCAGGTGCGACAATTAAGCAACAGCGCCAAACCAACAACACTCGCCATGGAAACCAGCACTGCGTTCACTGTCTGGTTTTGCCCATCCACCTTGAAGACCGCCAACAGGGCCATTCCCATGATCAAGCAGCCCAGGATGAAGAGGAAGATAACAAAGGATGGGATGCAACATGTCTTTTTCCACTTCTTTTTACCTGAGGGTAGACATGGTCACAATAATAAATGTAATGTAGCAAATATAAGCTATGTTTATTAACATAGTTCCTGAAGAATCAAGGATGGTTAAGTGGCCTTTACCTTGAGTGTCCTCCGTTTTAAAGACTCTGAAAAGTCTGGTGGCCAAAAAGCCAAACTCCCTCTCACAGGCATCCGAGAGAGTAGCGATCATTTCAGCCATGGACGTCTCCCCACCCACACTGGATAACCTGTTATAGTCTGTGAACAGAAACCTGAGAGAAAAAAAAATGATCTCAGCTTTTGCTTACCAAAGAGTAATATTCAAACCAGGCCTTTTTTTTTTTTTTTTTTGCTTTATTCTGCTAAAATATTAAAAAACTAGCCACTATAAAAAACTGAAAATGTAATCAGTATACATCAAAAACATAAACGTATGTACACATACATACTGTGGGCCTCATTCATGAAACACGAGCAGAACGAATTTTTTAAATCGTTCGTGAAGCCCTTCTGATGTAAACTTTTGAATTCATGAAAATGTTTGTATTTTCAAAATGTTAGTTGATACGAAAGAAATGTACACCTGCTACGTACCACGTGTAAATGGTGCATAAAACGTTGTGTTATTTTTGGCAAACTGATGACACTGAATTTTGATGCACTGCCATTATTTTACATGGGGCAGTCGTGGCTTAACAGATAGCGAGTCGGACTTGTAACCCGAAGGTCGTGGGTTTGAGTCTCAGGTCCGGCAGGGATTGAAGGTGGTGGGAGTGAATGTCCAGCGCTCTCTCCACCCTCAATACCACGACTGAGGTGAGACCCTTCAGCAAGGCACGAACTCCCAACTGCTCCCCGGGCGCCACAGCATTGGCTGCCCACTGCTCCGGGTGTGTGTGTGCACTTGGATGGGTTAAATGCATAGCACAAATTATGAGTATGGGTCACCATACTTGGCCACACTTCACTTTCACTTATAATATTTTACAAGTTCGATCGTGTGCTCGGTTTTTTTTTTTTTTTTTTTTTGTAGCTGAGAGTTGCTAAACTGTTTAGCTTTGGGTAAAACGCAGCGCTTGTCACTGTCACTTTTTACCCAGCCATCCAATCAAATACTACACCGACCAATCATCCTACTTGGACAACAACTGAACAACAGAGAAGTTAATATTACTGAGTTACTGCATTTTTATATGCGTCCTATTTACGAATGATTGGAATTCATTAACATACACGTTTAACTATCAAATCAAACGTTTACAAAGCGTTTGTGAATCCGGTGGAGAGTTTTTGGGAAGGTCTGTTTTACGCGCAAATTACTCAGAATTTACTCATATATTTACACAGGTTTCATGAATGAGGCCCATTAATAGTACAATACCATTCAAAAGTTGATTTTTTTTTTTTGTTTGTTTTTGAAATGAGTCTCACCAAGGCTGCATTTATTTGATCAAAAATACAGTAAAAACTGTGACATTATGAAATATTATTACAATTTAGAACAACTGTTTTCTATTATATTTTAAAATGCTATTTATTCCTTTGATGGCAAAGTTGTATTTTCAGCCACCATTACTCCAGACTTCAGTGTCACATGATCCTTCAGAAATCATTCTAATATGCTGATTTGGTGCTCAAGAAATATTTCTTTATTACTCCATAGTCTCCATTATTATCAATGATGAAAACAATTGTGCTGGGTTTCATATTTTTGTGGAAATCGTGATACACTTTTTTCAGGATTCTCTGATGAACACAAAGTTCAAAAGAATAGCATTTATTTGAAATAAATTTTTTTTGTAACATTACGAATGTCTTTGATCTTCATGAATTCTTGCTGATTACAATTAATTTCTTAAAAAAGAAATCCCCAAATTTTTGAACGGTAGTACATATTTAATATATACTTATTATTAAATAATAATAATAATAATAATAATAATAATAATAATAACAACTGTTGATTTTATTAATATACTTTAATTATGATAATATTAGCAAATAAAATAATACATAAAATGTAAAACTATACATAATAGAGTTTTAAGTCTGATATTACAGCTGGGAAAACCTTACAGACAGCACTGATACTATTGCACTATGCTGCCCTTCACACTTTAGTGTCTTAATGTTGCTGTGACTATTGGCTACTAAGTCAACACCACATCAACGGCCCATCATGGGTGCTTTTGAGAATTAAATGACAAATGAGAAAATGACAAGACCACATCTATCATTGAGGGCAGGACCTCATATTAATGGCTTAATGGTTTATGTAGAGGACAGGTAATTACCTGACAGGCAGTGCACGGGTGGTCTGTTCCGGCAGCTCTGGTGGGTTGACGAACATGAGTTTGAGCAGAAGCTCCAGGTATCCGATGTGTCGGGCCAGACGGGTGCTAATGACCCACGCCCAGTTCCAGCTCTCACCCTCACGCCTGCTCCCAAAATACACAACCACTGTGTAGAGATGGAGAGTTGCTCATATACATTCACTTTACCTTTCAAGGGATATTGATTGAGTTTGGCTTGATAACTCCTAACTCAATTATGACCAGAAGTATGGATTTTTATCATGAATACAGAACTTAGTCTGGGACAATAAATAACCAGTCTGTTTTACTTACCAAAGAATACATAAAGCAGAGCCAGAATGCTGAGAGAGACGGCAATAGCCAGCTTGGGATCCACGGTGAAGCCGAGCACTAGTGCGACAGAGCCACACAGCAGGAGTGATAATAACACAACCATCCAGGAAAACTGGAACAAAGGCTCCACCTGCTGACCTGCAAATGTCTTCATCTCATCTGAGAAAGAAATATGAAGATTCATCCACCAATAAATATACACCAGATGCAGCGAATTGAGCTCGATTAAACATTTCAAGCTCAGAAATAGCTAAAAAGCTAGGTAGGTACGTGCTGTACATGAGTAAACTGTGCTTTAAAATATCCTTTTCAGGTCACTTTCCTAGTTTAAGCCGAGCGACTCTGAATAATGCTCACCCTCTAGTTTCTTGAGCAGGAAGGACTTGCCGCTGCCCCACTGGGCATACAGACCCACACAGATGGGCGGCTGCATGGTGGGCTCACTCAGGATGTCTGCCAAAGCACTGCTGTACAGGTCATAGCCCAGCATGTCCCCATCTGACTCTGTGGGGGACAGATGTCCTAAAGGGGACAACACAGAAAGGGGCAAAAATACACACAGGTCATTCATAACCTACAGAAAATGTGGTATAATTTAGTGCTGAAATGCAACTACAGCAATTCAAAACATATGTTTACTTAAAAAAAAAAAAAAAAAAAAAAAAAGTTAGGTTCTGAACAATAAAGAGCAAGACTCTTTATAGTTCAGAAGTTTTTGTAGATCAATAAGACTATGTACCACGAAGTTCACAATAAAGAAACAGTCTAATCTGATTCGTGAACAAATGACTCTTACGAGCCAGTTCTTTTTAGTGAAGTAAAACAAAAACAAAATGTGAACAGTGCAATTTGATTCCTAAAAAGAATGACTCTTTTGAGTCGGTTCTTTTAATAAACAATTTCAAAAGTTGAGTTACTGATTTGAAACCGTCTGAAACACTGTCCTGTTACATTTACAGCACTTGCAAAGATATAACTATTTTCATATGTAAGAAAAATAGACATTATAACTAAAATAAACCCAAATTAATAAGAATCAATTGGAATCAAAATCAGAACTGAATCAAGAGCTTGTGAATCAGAATCTAATTACATCAAGAAATCTGTATCGATATCCAGCCCTAATAACCAGTGTTAATCAACAGTTAAGCTCATGGTGGAGGTCTAGTCTCAGACTTACGGGCTCCAAAAATCTGGGTGAGGATGCTCTTCTGGTGGCTGCAGTCGATGTTATAGGGTGTCTCTCCAGCTTTGTTGGGCCGGTAGAGCAGGCGGCCATCTTTAGGGTTACGGAGAAGGAGCTCAGCCAGCCTGCGGCTCCGTCCACGAATGGCGATATGAAGAGGGGTGTCCCCTTTCTGTAGCCAAAGAGATCAGATATTTAAAGTGCGGTATAGTCTCATCATGTGAATGCGAAAAATGCGCATTAAACTGTGACTGAAGTTTTACCTTGTCGACTGCAGACACTTTGGCTCCTTTGTCCAGCAGCAGCTCCACTATTTCTATGTTCCTCATCTTGGTGGCTTTGATTAGTGGAGTCTCAGAATCCTACATATACAGACAAATACAGACTCAAGACTGGCTCAAAACAGTGAAACAATCTCTTTGACGCAAGTCTTGCTGTTCTTTACCTTAGTGGTGGTCTCTGTGTCAGGATTGCACTGCAGTATGTCTCTAACCATGGTTGCATTGCCTTTCTCTACAGCCCAGTAGAGAGCAGTCTTATTTTCCTGCAACAAACAGCAGAATCAACTGAATTTCCCATAACTCTTATACATTGCAGTTTAAAGCAGGACTGATTTTTGCTTCTCTCAATATTGACCCTCAAAACACAACAAACATTAACATAATTTGTAATTACTGAAATCAACGTTAGGTAGGTAACATAAACCCAGTGTATGAGTTTTCGTTCTTGATTTGTGCTTACGTGAAAGTGCAGTTATTCTGATGAAATGTAAAAAAAAAGACTGTGAGTAATAACTATTTTATAAATAATAATGTGATTATCAGTTTAACCATTATTATGAAACCCTAGTTTAAAGTATCTTCACATATATGATATAACAGGCATGTTACCTGTCCTCTAATGTCGATGTCTGCATACTTATGCAGTAGTGCCCTCACGATCTCAACATGCCCACCTCTCACAGCTCCAATCAGCACGGTGTCTCCACTCTACAGGTTTAAAACACAACATACAATGAGAATACATAATATCACAGGTCATTTTTATCCAGTATATCATTTTTATAATTTCTGTTTGTTTACAGGTTTGTTGTGAGGTTCAACCCACCCTGTCTGGGATGTTGACGTATGTTCCGGCATCAAGCAGGTCCTGCACAATCTCAGTGTAGCCCTCTTTAGCTGCAATCATCAGAGCTGTGTTTCCGTCCTTATCAGTCATGTTTACATTAGGGTTCCTCTTCAGAAGCTCTTTAACCACCTCTGTATATCCTCCCTTCACAGCCACGATCAGTGCCGTCATGGAGTTCTGAGTGGGTGAGATTAATAAAATAAGACTGACAGGCCCTCAGGATTCTGATGGAATACTGCTAAATCAGTGGTCCTCAACAAGGGGGCCAGGGCCCACCAGGAGGCCTCAGCTAACATTCATGGAGACAACAAGATGACAATGCAATTTAAAATCCATTTAAAAACAACTAAAAATCTAAATATGTCTTACATATAAGAATTAGAATTATAATGAACAAAAAAGTTAGGTAAAATAAGCTTCAGCTTACACATTTTTCAGTTAATATGTAAAGTTATGTATATTTATTATGGAAATTTGTGTATGAGGACTGACATACTTCTTGAGGAATGATGTTTATATAAACTTTAAAAGTGTGATTTCTAGACAAAAGTCACATAAATTAATCAAATCTTAGGTACAACTCCATGAGCATTTTTTAAATAATATATATTTTTCCAGTTATGCCAAGCTCTAAAATATTTTATCAGGTAGAAATCATGAGTAAAAAGACACTAATAAATCCTTATCCAGTAAATCACAATCTGGGCCTTCGAAAATTGTTGAAGACATTGGGGGGCCTTAAATTCAAAAGGTTGAGAACCACTATGCTATATACTGAGCACATACCGCCCCCTCCTGGTCAACATCGGCTCCGTTCTCCAGCAGGTGCATCACACAGTCGTAGTGACCCTTTCTAGCAGCCCAGATCAGTGGGGTGGTGCCGTACTAAAAGTATAAAATGACACATTTTAAAGTTAAACATAAACAAGTCTTTACCTTTAATACATCTCACAGTAAAATCATTAAAGGAATATTTCCTGCTCATTACAAATTAAGATCAATCATCAGGAACTATGGCATGCTTTTGATTATCAAGGAAAATAATGCAGGCTTTGGTTTGTAGAAACAGAATTTAAAAAAAAAAGGCACTCACAATGGAAGTGCAACGATTGCTCATTAAATGACTGACCCTTTCCATTGTAAGAACATTATTATTCATTTATTAATAATAATTATTTAATCACAGTGAGGAAGGACTGTTTTAGCTCACCTTATCAGAGCAGTTGACTTTAGCTCCATGCTCCAGCAGGAGTTTCACAATCTCTGCATGGCCTCTACCGGCTGCCCAGATAATGGGGTAGACGCTGTATTGCTGTGCATGGCATATGAAATGCATGACAAATTTTAGTCAATGATTGCATATATTGAACTGGCATTATTTGGATTCATTATTGATTTAATATGATTTGTATGTGCTTATACCATATGCAAGTTTTACCTGTCCAGTGGTGTTTGGGTTTGCCCCAGCCTCAAGCAGGACCGTGGCCACCTCAACTCTACCTTTATATGAAGCCCAAGTAAGGGCAGTCCAACCCCCCTGCATGACACAAAGCCACCTCACTGAGTTTTGATAATTAAATAAGATTTCTTTTTTTTTCCAAATGTGATTATTGTACAAAATAAAGGACACATATTGCTTTTGATGCAAACGTTGCTATTAGATTTTCTCACCATGTCTCTGTGCTCAATGTAAGCACTGTTTTCCAGCAGCTCTTTCACTACCTCCACATGCCCCTCCTTAGCTGCACAGATCAGAGCGGACCAGCAGTCCTATCAAGGAAAAGCACAGAGACGGGTCGCTATGGAAACCACTGAACCACTGGCTAATGTCACCATGGGAACAGTGATGGAGTGTGCAGGAGCTGTACTAGAAAGAAAACCCCTACGGCACAATTATAATGGACAACACACCTTATACAGGTTTTAAATATATGGCAAAAAATACTGCACATGAATACAGAAGAGGTTTTACTGGGATTTAAATTCTAATTTTTGATTATTAAAAAAATCTCATTTTGAATAATAATTTATAATTTAATTTATAACAATAATTTTGGGGGAAAAAAGAAATGCTCTATGTATGTGTGTCCGTATTTTCTTGTAACAACATAGTAATAAGCTGCTGATAATAGCCATCCAAAAATGATATCAAGCATCGAGAATGCCTGCTCCACTTTTGGTTGGTAAATGTAATGTGAATATCTGCAGTGATTAAACAGAAACAAAAGTGACTACCTGCCAACTCTTTTTGTAAATCTAAAGTGGGCATTTTCTCACCACATCATCCAAGTTGACATTTGCTCCTCTTCTGATGAGTTCTTGAACAATCTCAATACTGCCCTGCTCTGAGGCCAACATCAAAGGAGTTTGGCCATTCTGTCAAACACACAATGAGAAAGAGAGATTTGATATTTCTACATTTTAACTGATCATCTTAAATTACGTTTGACTTTTTTTTAGATGCAACTTACATCGCTTCGACCATCCACCTCTTTGAACTTGTCAAGATGGGCTTTGACAGCAACCAGATTCTCTTCTTCCACATAGCTGAAGAGGTTCTGGATGGCCAGAGTGGTCATCTTGATGGAGGTTGTGGTGTCCATGATTGCCACTCACTGGGACACCCTGAACAGAAATATATGTAGTAATTTTCAAAACATAGATAATGAACAGAAATGGTCTAAGCTAATCTGAATACTGCAGTAGGTTGTTGGAGGATAAAAATGTGAAATAAGTAACTGAAATGAAATTCTATGAGAGATGTTAAATTGCTGGGTTAGCCTGACTGAGTGACAGGTGATATCAGAGCACTTGCTTCAGTGCAGGCCAAGAATAGCAATGGACTTTAAATGTCAGGAGAAAGGAGGCTGGCACAGATAAGCATAACACTGAGATAACTGTTCATTTTCTCAAAACACCTCCACAGACACACTGTAATAGGTTTCCCTACAGTTAATTAGTGCAAATATTCAGCTTAAATAGCCTATAAATCAAAAAGACAATATCATACCTAACACTCTTTCGATTTCCCCTCATTAATACATTTATTTATTTGTCTATTTCTATTGCCATACCAGCATCTATGGCTATTTTCATGGAAACATCAATGTAAAAACAATATATATATATATAAATAAAAAAAAAAAAAAAAACGGCTACAACATATAATAGTAATGAAAAACAACCAATATAGCAAACATTATATAAGATTTTTCAATTGAATATTTGTCATTTATCATTTAACACTTAATTACAAAATTTAAAATTCCTGGTGAAACAGTAAATAAATAAATAAATAAATAAATAAATAAACAGAACATGACAGGATGAACAATAGAATGCTTGATAGATTGATAGATATATAGATAAATATAATATAAACAGTATGACACGCAACACCCTATACCACCCTGTGTGGCAAAAATCCAACCACAAATCAATCCAAATAAACGTTTAATATAAATATTTACTGCATCTGACCCTTATTTAATATGCGCCAGCATGTGACCCTCAATTTAACCTTCAATACAGACTGTATAAAAGAATGGAAAAAACAGACAGGCATTCAACAAACAACTGGACAACAACAAAGAGAACATGGCAGCTCGCTCAGGAATCCAAGCAGCTCTTTAAGCTCTATCTGTGAAACATGACACCGAAGTTAATCTTATAAACCACTATGTGACACCATATATCCAGCACACTCAGTCTCACACTGTCCTCTGCTTTAGTGTGAATGCCTTTAGATTGCTGGCTGTGACTGCTGTCTGTCTGTCGGCTCTGGAATGGCATCATGCATTATTTATGGCGACCAAGAGTGGTTCACGCCTAGAGTCTACAGCAAGATGCTGAAATGACTGACAGCCCTACAATTATAACGGTGAAAAGTGCTCTATATTATATGGATATTTATAAAGACTGGTGAGAAGCACACTACATTACATAAAACAATAAAAATAACTAAACATTATATATTATGTTTTGCTATATTTTTATATAAAAAATATAACAAAACAATAAATATAGTAATATTTACTGTTTTCTGAATGTTTTTGCAAGCATTATGATGTGCTTCTCTCTATGACAGACAGACAGATAGATAGATAGATAGACAGATAGATAGACAGACAGACAGACAGATAGACAGACAGACAGATATAGATAGACAGATAAATAGATAGATAGACAAATAGACAGACAGACAGATAGATAGATAGACAGACAGACAGATATAGATAGACAGATAAATAGATAGACAGATAAATAGATAGACAGACAGACAGACAGACAGACAGATAGACAGACAGACAGATAGGACAGACAGATATAGATAGACAGATAAATAGATAGATAGACAAATAGACAGACAGACAGACAGACAGACAGATAGATAGACAGACAGACAGACAGACAGACAGACAGACAGATAGACAGATAGATAGATAGATAGATAGATAGATAGATAGATAGATAGATAGACAGACAGACAGACAGACAGACAGATGAAAATATGGCTAAAATAACAATATAATGTCAAATAAATGGAGGAAACTGGATGAGTAAGAGCACAATAAAACCACAACACAATATCTTCCCGGTAATAAAGTGTTTGTTAATCCTGATATATTTGACTGTCTAAACATTATTGTAATTTGATATTAAAGAATATATTTCTAGAAATAAACAGGGCGGGCAGCGCCTCGTCAACATGTCTGCATGATGATGTACTTACTATCGCCATCAAAACAACCCTCAACAGATTAACCGTATCTTAGTACATTTACATAACAAACTACATCCCTGTGAATGGTCAATTCTATTCCCTGTGAATGGTCAATTCTGCTTAATTCTACAGCTGGATGCTCGCGACTGTCCTTTAGGAGGCTATGAACTGTCAATCAAACGCGGCATCAACCGACAAACGCGATTTAAACCCAACATCTACCAACATTTACGAGACGTACCTCACAGAAAAGAAACGTTCAAATGCTCTGCTGTATGAAGGTCCGTTTAGAGAGGCGTATTTCCCTCTAGTTTTTCTGTCTACGGCACTTCTTTCTTCCTATTCACCATCTTCAACAGCCATTTTGAGGAAGCGCGCGCAGGCTGCTGTCCTCGAGCTTCTCTTCCTGCGAGTCCCTGACGTCACGCCTCGCTCACAGCACACCTGATCAATACATGTGACGGATTACAGTATATATATATGGGAAGTGATACTGTACTACACAGCATGTCTAGTCATTTTTTATTGTAGAATATTTAATCTTGTGTGTTTCATCCTGTAAGACAGAACAGTCTATGAATGTTTCTTCAACTAGCATACAGTATTGTATGGAAACTTCGCTCTGTGGCCCTTTAGAAAATAAAATTAAACACATAAACAGGCTACTTTTCACACTTTCACTAGTTTCAAAAGTGAACCAAACGCATGTTACTTCCACAAGATCACAAATTATGTGTTGTGTTTGAAATCAGTCTTGTTTTGTCATAATTTGACCAACAATAACCATATTTTTTGCATTATCTGACAAAATTAAAGGTTGTAAAGATTGTTTGTAGTGTGATTTTTAACATCTCAATACATATCAAAACCTAAAAAATAATTAACAATAATCAGCAATAATTATCTATTAATGTTAATATTAATAATAATTATCTAAATAAATTTATACTTCTTGGAAGGAAGGAAGGAAGGAAGGAAGGAAGGAAGAAAAAGAAAGAAAGAAAGAAAGAAAGAAATGGCTGTTTGGACATAAATGTGCCTGTAGTGGAAGTAACATCCCTATAATATAATGTCAGCAAGATCAAGTAACTTATTGTTATCTGTAGTGGCACAAAGTGCACAGTTTATGTCTGCAGAGCAAAGGGCAGATGTTCATCTAGCTTGAGGCATGTGAGAATGCGGAAGGCTAAATTACCAATGTGTTTCAAACATTTCACTACTGAGTAATGAATGTGTAACTGTACCGTGCAAATGGTTTATCAGAAGACAAACAGACCACAAAGTAGTAGTAAAAAGACTTTTAATCACATAATTTGCAAAAAACAAAATGTTCCAGATCCACACAGAGAACGTAATGTTTCAAACAAATCCAGTAGACATCCTCTACAATTTCGTACATCTTTAACACAAACATCAGCTTCATTTCCAACCCTAAGCAGGCCAAACCTTGAAGCTGAGTGAGGCCGTACAAAATGTGCATTACTGTGCATACAGAATCACCACCTGCCTGACTCGCAAAAGTTATGCAGTTAACAGTACTATCCATTGTTTTGCTGGACGTTACTCAAATTCCACTACTTTCCAAAATTGGATTAGTCTAAGAAATACTTTTGTTTATGAGAAAAGAATCTCTGGTCTTTAGACTGGAATGTATTATGTGTAACTTTCAGCATTTTATGTGAAGACTACATGGACAAGACGCTACAACAGACCATAACAAACATAACATGACAAAGGGCCAAGAGCCCAGTTTTTAATGGCACTGCCATGGAATCAAATCTTAATTCAGTCTTTGTGACTTCAAAAAACAACTTGTCTTAAATTTTTTGGACATTATTTAAAGTTTCAAAGAATTCCTCCATCCTTTGATCTTCTTTCCTTTTTTCCAATAACGTTATTTTTCATGTTAGTTTAGTTAGTCATATTTATTTTTACCCCTACCACATTAAACATTTTTGCTTTCACATATAATATTGCCAGCTTTCTGCAAGTGGTATTGGCCTCATCCCTTGCAAGAAAATCCTATTTACAGCCCAATACAAGACCACCAGATTAGGACATTAATACTTGCTGTGACAAGTTGAATTACAAAGGCAAGGTCAGATAATTCTATACAGCAGTGTTTTCTTGGCAATAATACTCCTCTTATACCAGTCAGATTTGATTCCATCACTTCAAATCACTGTTCAATCCCAATACCACTATACTGAGCCAAGGGATGACTTACTCTATCAGTCCAGACAGAGGCAGGTTGGTTGGTTTATTAGTGAGCTTTAGTTTATCTGACTCTCTTCATGTGTGGCTGGAGAATAGGTACATTTGCCCAGTCTGTGAGTGTATGGAAGATTGGTAAGCTGTTCCAGGACTCATGTGGCTTTTTGTTTCTGGTTGCTGTTGCTGTCTGTGCTCTCCAGACTTGGTTGTACAGCAGGCTGTTGCTCTTTCAGCCGCAGGTGGCGTGGTTTCACAGGCAACGCGATGGCCAGCAGTATACAGCCTATGTGGATGCAGAAGTACCATGACCTACAAAGTGATGGAGACAGTAGAATGTCAATTCATGAATGCAGAAAAAAAAATGTTCTGCATTTTCAGTATCTATTTTTGTTTGTCCTACCCACCTGTAGAACTTGAGCGAGGGGCCCACAGAAAGCAGAACAAAGGGAACCACTGTGTAACAAATGGCAATCTGTGTAGCCGCCCATGTGATGACATCATACACAAACTTGAGAGCTGGAGAACCCAAGAAGTATGGTCTTACATTGTGTCTCACCTGAAGGAGAATAGGGAACATAACATTACAAAAGGGAGGAATAATAACTGACAACCCTCAGAATCCCAAGCATTGATAGATGTATTATTTTTTCAGGAAGACATTAGTGATTTAAAAAAAAAAAAAAAATTACATTTAGGCAAAATTTTCATCAGGATTTTGTAATGTACATTGGAAATTGTAACCAGTAATTTTTGATACTTTTTTCCTTGAAATTTTGGTATTCATAACATCATTTAGAATGCAAATATATCTGAAAAAAATTATATTATATTATATATATATATACAGTATATAAAGATATTTCAACCGTTAAGGATAAAGTCTTGAAAAGTAAATATTCCACAATCTGACCATATAAAATACTGTAATAAATATTTATATCAAAGCATTTTAAATCTAATGTATTCATTTTAATATCAATTATTTTAAATATATATTTCGCTATATAAATAATGACGAAACAGTTCAATAAACACCTGAGAAAAATTAGAATAGTTGTAACATTCAATAAATAGACCATTCAATAAAAATGAGAACAACAGAAACAAGTTTGACCCTTAATGCCCAGTGTTGCATTTTTCCTATGCTTAGAAAAATGGTAAATCAATGCATGTTTAAAATTTTAGGGCATGTAAGTAGAATGTGATGTCACTCACAGCTCTGGCTGCAAGAGTGATGACGATGCCAGTGAGGAAGGTGAGGTAGTAGCCTGGGTAAGCCCCATGCCACATGGCTGACAGCAGGAAGGTTGCAGCAGTGGGGTTGTAGGGACAACGTTCATAACACACCCTACAAGACAACTAACAGTGTCACACATAATAAACAATATACAATAATCATGCTACCATAAAAATAAAATGAGGAAGGAAATGATTCTTCATCTTTTCATCTAATGCTTACACTAATATAAGTTTAAAGGTGCACTAAGCAATTTTTGAAAAACACTTTTGACCGCAGAGTCGGACCATGTCCCAAAACACACTTGCAGCCAATCAGAAGTAAAGGGCGTGTCTTATGATACAGCACTCAATTTGAGTGTAGCCTACAGGACGGATATTAGCAGATCGACAACAGATAGAGAGTACTGGGAGATAAAAAATAAAAAAATACAAAAAAAAATAAAAAGAGGAAAATATAGGAGGAACAAAACATTAAAAAGAAAGGTTACGATCAGGCAAGAGGTAGGACCCGCGTAAATATCAGAGCAGCTTTCCAGCGGTGGAGAGAACTCAAGGAGCAGGAAGGGCTCGAAGCGGATGCCGAGGTTGCGTTGTTGTTTTTTTTGATAGGTGAGCAACGTTGGTTTTGCATTGTTTCACACAACTTATCTGTGTTGGCTTTTGTTTAAATATGCTTGTGTGTCATCTTCGCTTGTTTTCGCGATCATCGTTATGCCAGGGTTGTGTACGTACATGTGGGGCGGAGATATCAAAATAGGGGTGAGGTCCTATTGGGCTATGGACATCTTTGTTTTGGTGCTTTCAAATATCAACATCGTTTGGCAAAAATCGCTTAGTGCACCTTTAAGTCGTTAGTCTGTTTACTTATGATGACAACATGTTAAAGGGATAGCTCACCCAAAAATGAAAATTCTGTCATTACTCCCCCTCATGTTGTGCCAGACCTGTAAGACCTTTGACATGAGGGTGAGTAATTAATGACAGAATTTTCATTTTTGGAAGAACTATCCCTTTAATTATTGATAAACTGGATAATTGTGAAAAATCACCAGTAGATGGAACCATCTCGCACAGAGATTACTGAGATCATTGGTGGTGATATTCATTCAATCTAGGACACGCATTATTTTAAACAAGCACAGCATTTTTCTAATTATGAAGGTAGAGGAGTGACAGGTACTGTAATTAAATAACCATTCAAAAGGTCTGGGGTCATAAGATTTTTTTTTAAAGCAATTAGTATTTTATTCAGCAAGGATGCATTAAATTAATCAAAATTTATAATGCCACCAAAAAGATTTCTATAGCAAATAAATGCTGTTTTTTGAACTTTCTACACATTAAAGAATCCTGAAAAAAAAAAAATCTATCATAGTTTCCACAAAAATATTAAGCAGCACAAATTATTTCAACATGATTATAATACATGTTTCTTGAGAAGAAAATCAGAATATTAGAATGATTTCTGAAGGATCACGTGACACTGAAGACTGGACTGCTGAAATTCAGCTTTGTCATCACAGGAATAAATTACATTTTTAAACATGTTAAAGTGGAAAATTATTTTAAAATGGTAGTGATATCTCCCAATGTTACTATTTTTACAGTAGTTTTGATTAAATAAATGTAGCCTTGGCGAATACAAAAGACTGCTTTCAAAAGCATTAAAAATTTTACAGGCCCCAAATGTTTGAATGGTAGTGTACAAAAGCAAGATGTGCTCTTCCTGTTCTTACCTCTTAAGCCAGTGTGCTGTTTGAATGTTCCAGTTATCCAGGAAAACCTTAAAGCTGGTGGCAAGCTGAAAATATAAGAGTTTACTGATTATAACACTTCCGATTCACTCAGAGGGGGAAAAAAAAACAATGTAACAGCATCTGAACTGACCTCTATATTCATGATCCTGAGGTTGGAAATGAGATCCCATCGAGGCAAACCATTACTGTCGTAGCCATTAAATCCAAATCCTGCTGCGTTATTGATGGCATCAGCTATTTAGAAAGACAGCATGAGTGTCAAGATACTCACATCAGAAATAATAAATGTTATGAAACCCAGAATACACAGCACCCAGTTTGTTTCTACATTTATAGGTGTAAAGTGTTTGAATTGAGCAAGTATGTAATTGCCAAATTAGGAATTCAGTGAATTATGAAAATGCTTGATGTTTCATATTTCAAAGAAGCCTGTAATAAAATGTACAATAAATATTGGTAGAATTTTCTTCTTACTATGTCAAAACCTACTACATGAATTGAATATCTGCATGCAAATATTGGTCTTAGTTCCATCTTTTGTCTAAAGAGGGCAGTAAAACACAAGCTATATGGACCAAGTCTGTGTTGTGTAAGATGTTGATCCCAATTCAAATGGGTCACACAACCAGTCCACACAACAGATGATGGATGGTGCATCCTAATGTGTAATTAATCATGCCTGAGATACAGTATAAACGATAATGATGGAACGTGAAAGACAAACTACTGCTCGTGCTTGACTGAATTATTCTTTCCAGTATAGTTCAACAGACACATACAGTATATAACACATAAGGGGGAGAGAAAGGACAACTTGGAAACAGGAAAACAGACTGATAAAAGAAGTGTCATGCCTGTTTAAAATGAGGGGTCACTTATTTTTTTGAGGGGAATAAGACATGATCAATCTGTAAAAACACTTGATTAGCCTGAGATTTTTATATACATACATACATACATACATACATTTATCAGGCTAGTCAAGTCTTTTTCTTTCTCAGATTGATCATGTCTTATTCCCCCTGATAAAAAAAATAAGTGTATGATGCCCCTGCGAATGAACAAAGAAATCAAAACATGATATCCATCAACGGAACATAAAGAAAAAGAAGATGAGATGAACAGATATCTTTCAATAAAGATCAAAACAAGAAAAGGAGAGAGAAATCTAGCCAGATGGGAAGAGAAGGAGAGCCAGGAAGTCCACGCACCCAGAGTCCAAACAAAGTAGTATTTAGGCCGGGTGGTCAGCATGGACAAATACAGGTAGACCACCTGAGCATAGAAGGGCGTGGTGGCAATAAAATCATCATCAACGTTACGCTCCACAGGACAGACTTTGCATACGGAGAGGAAGACCAGCAGAGAGATGAAGCAGGCGGCCAGTTTCCGGACGACCTCTGTCTGTTGAGAAACAGAAATGCACAAACTGATATGAACTTGGAACAGGCCAGTCATATGCAACTTAATTTTGAATAAAACATAAATAATATACACTACTGTTCAAAAGATTGGGGTCAGTGGATTTTTTAAAGAAATTAAAGGGATATTTCACCCAAAAATGAAAATTCTGTCATTAATTACTCACCCTCGTGTCGTTCCAAACCTGTAAGACCTTCGTTCATCTTCAGAATACAAATTAGGATATTTTTGATGCATCCCGAGAGCTCTCTGACCCTCCAATAGACAGCAAGGATCCTTACACGATCAAGGCTCAGAAACGCAGCAAAGAGATCGGTAAAATAATCCATGTGACATCAGTGGTTTAACCGTAATTTTACAAAGCTACGAGAATACTTTTTGTGCGCAAACAAAAATAATGACTTTATTCAACAATTCGTCTCCTCCACGTCACCCTATAGCGCCGATTTGGAGAGTATCCACTGAACGTAAACAACGTATGCTGTTCTGTGTCAGCTATGTCACGCAGATACGCCATTTACGTAGTTTATACTTTGATCTGAACGTAAAAAATGTATCTGCATACGATCTCCTTGCGACGTTTCTGAGCCTTGATCGTCTAAGGATCCTTGCTGTCTATGGGAGGGTCAGAGAGCTCTCGGGATGCATCAAAAATAACTTAATTTGTGTTCCGAAGATGAAGGTCTTACAGGTTTGGAACGACATGAGGGTGAGTAATTAATGACAGGATTTTCATTCATTTAATAATGTTGTTCAACAAGGAGGCATTAAATTGATCAAATATGAGAATTTCTATCAGAATTCTATAGCAAATAAAAGTTCTTCTGAATTTTACATTGATCAAAGATTCCGGTAATAAATGGGGAAAAAAAAAAAAAAATTATATATATATATATATATATATAGGCTATCACAGTTTCCACAAACATATTAAGCAGTACAATAATGAGAATTTTTTCTTGAGCACCAAATCAACATTAGAATGATTTCTGAAGTATCATGTGACACACAAGACTGGAGTAATGGCTGCTGAAAATTCAGCTTCACAATCAATGACTAAATTACATTTTAAAACAACAAAAAAGAAAACATTCATGTTAAGTTACTAATATTTCACAATATTACAGTTTTTAACTGTATTTTTTGATTACATAAATCCATAATATCTTACCCCAAACTTTTTAATGGTAAACATTTAAGCTACTTGTGACTTGAATTGGTGTGAAATGTGAAGTTATAAGGAAATACAAACAACTTAAAACAAACATTTGGTGAAGGGTCGTTCAGTCTGCTCTTCCCATTGACTTTTCCTTTGGTCTCAAGGTCTCTGTGGCGATAGGGGGTGCCCTCAATGAAGGCTATGTAATCGTTATAAGAGCAGGTGGGACCAGCCAAAATCCCCATGAAATTACAGTTGTAACTGAAGTACTCCAATAAACTGGGCATTCGTCTGAATAAAACACAAATACGGAGGAAAAGTAGATTTTAGAATTGCATTAGAACAAAAGTAACATCACGTCTAGAAAAGAGACCTTGAGATTGCAGTTTTAAATATAAAGGGCAAAGCAACTAGTTTACCACAATTACACACACTCAATCAAAAACTACATTCCTTCATTTAATTTTTGTCTTTGTATTGTCAATATTTTAATAATAATAGTCTTTTTAGTGTACATACCTTATGGCCAACAGTTTTTGACTTTGGTTTAGTTGATCTTCTTTCCTTGCCATTCCTGCACACCCACAATATATATCAATACAAACACAATCAATCCATAATAAACATCCCAGATTATAGATATAAATAGTAGATAAAGCTTCAACATTCAGGTAACTGCATGGAAAAGATGGAGCAGTATATTATTCAAAATATGTTCTTTTTCTGTTTTCCACATAAGAAATGAGTCATCCAGGTTTGGAATGATGGAATGATGATGACAGACTTGCAAGGTTTGGGTGAACTATTCCTTTAAATACGATTTAGTGGGAAATCATAATGTTTGCATTTGAGCACAGTGGATGTACCATACGTGCTCAAATTCTAAGCTTGGGAGTTTTTGGTCTAACACTCCCTGGCCTCTCTCTGATTTACAGAAGCAGAGGGAAGAAATGTGCTGTAAATTGACTTGGCTCAGAGTTCATGTGGTCGACTCATGAGTCTCCTCTACCTCAGTTGTTTGTCTTCCTGCACGATAAAACAAGGCAGGGCGACCCAGGGTAAGTGGCTTGAATAATTTCTTGTTGTTTTATTGCCACCCTTATACATATAACAAGACGAGCCACTTAAAATGTTTTCATTGTGGTTTATGCCCGACTCAGTGAGCAGCAGCAGTGGAGAGACAGAGCTTCACCCATAGTAAGCATCAACATGTCCCACAGCTAGTGATGGAGGTCAGCAAGGACTTCTATGAGGGACTTTGTCCTATTAGTGTCCTACGGACCATAGGGAATATCAATGACAGGTTATTCGGGGCAACAGGCGAGTGAAATCACTTTACAAGAGTCCTGGCAGACAGCTTACATACAATTTATATCACAAAACAAGTAATTTTATATCACAGTAACAGAATATTTTACAATATCTGTATTAGAAATCAATGAGAATTGCTTCATATAACCACATGGTAATGCCCATTTCTGGATAATCCACTGAATTAAATACTTTTCAAATGAAAGGGACTTCATCTTATTTGATTATGTTATATATTTATCTAGACTATGAAGAAGACAAAAACATACGATTATTAATAACATGTCCCGACATCAGTGCAAAAAAGCATCATGTTATGTAATATGAACTAAAAAAAAAAAAACTCAAAAAAGTAAAACTAATATTAAAAATCTATAGTTAGCACTTAAAACTTATAGCTAGCACATTTGTGACAGCACATCAGTTTTTTTTCATTATTGCTACAAGTTTTAACAACACCCATTTATAACAAATTCTTCTAGCCCTGAATTTGTATTTTTGCATCACTCCATGGATACATCTAAAATGGCATGATGTCTGAATTAAATTACCACTAGACAGCAATAAAACTAAACTGTGTTGAGAAAATTAATGTTAAACTTGCAACAAAACTAAATAAAAATGTTAAAGTAAAAAAAGAAAAAAAACTAAAACTATCAAAGACAAATTGAAAATAAAATAAATTAAATTAAAAATAAATTAAATATAACAAATTACAATAAAATAAAATAAATGAAAAATTCATCACAATAACTATATGCAGCATAAACAGTACTGAAAATCTGATACAATACCGCCATGGCACAGTGTAAATCGTCATATCATCCAGTCTTAATCTTGCACTAGACATTCAGTGAGGATAAAACAGAGTAAATCTTAAGGGAATCCACTTTGTTTAGAAGAATCTCCATAACAAAGGTTTGCAGGCCAGCAGCTGAACTCAGCAGAGGACAAAGAAATGAATTAGTGATAACGGTAATATTAAGAAGTGCGGTGTGGGGAGCACACATCATAAGGGTAATCTGTCACCCTGTGGAACAATAGAGGGGTGAAGAGAAGGAGGGAGGCTCGTTTTCATTTGCTTTCATTTCATCCCACTGCCTTCCATTTCTTTAATTAGTTTCTCAGGCCCTTTGGCAGCACATTTGACAATCACAACAGCAGTTGCTTGGAACAGCATCCAGAACAGAATCCCGATGCATCATTCCAGTGTGTATTCTAAACTTTAACCAAACACACACAGATTCACTCACCATCATGGATCTCAAAAGCCACACTGGTTATCTTCTGTGTGATGACCATCATCGGCCTGTCAGGGAGAAAAAAAAAAAAAAGAAATGTGAACAGAAAACACGGACAACGAAGATCAGAAACTTTACACAGAAAGGCACATTCTTACCCCGTGAAATCTGCAGAGTACATTCCGTAATCAAAGACGTAAACCCGGGTGATTTGGCAGAAGCTTAGATAACCCAGGGCAACCACCAAACAGTATCTGCAATGTGAACCAAACAGCAGGTTTTAGATTGCAAGCCATTTCTGATGCCTTAATGTACTTATGACCATTTTTCTTCAGATGTTACACATAAATTGTAGTTTTACAAGAGCTTTGATATGATGAGGGCCTTGAGGATGCCATACGGATAATTTTATGATCCATTAAAACCCAGAAACAAGATCAACAACATCATTTTTAAAAATAAGTCAACAAAGAGCTCAAAGATGTTTCCAGACATGAACTCTCAGCGGTGATGAGGGCTTTTGATCTGCAGAGACTGAACAGCAGACTCTGTGTGTGTGTGTGTGTGTGTGTGTGTGTGGAAACACATTATTTTCTACACTAATGAATGACATTATTGCTCTCTATTCTTGTATGATGCAGAAAAAAAAGGATGTGGAAATTAAAATGAAGGTAGAAGATATAAAAAGGCACATATATTCTCAAACACACACAGAGTTGAAACTGCTAGTGCCATAGAGGCGTTTCATTATCGCTGATTGAGGTAAAGTCTGCATGTGATTGCTCAGTCTATATGGTATTTATTTTACATGGCTCTCTTGAACACTGGATTGGCCAATTGAGGCACATATTTTAAATTATATAAATAATGTACATAAAATTATATTAAAAAAAAAACATTAAATTAAGATAAACTACTGAAAATTAAGATATTTCTCTTTTTCCTTTGAAGAACCAGAGTGCCCACTGTCAAAGTGCCAAAAATCTGGATATATGAGGAAGTATAATTTTAGAAGTGTGATTTATAGACCTGGAATAGTCATGTTAATTATTAAAATCATAAAACTCCATGGGAAGTTTTTTAAAGAATACATTATTTTGTACTCCCATATGCAAACATATTATGAATTTGTCTACAACATTCTATTTTCAAACTCTAAAATACTTTAATACTTTAAAAATACGTTTTGAAAAATACATATATACATATATATATATATATATATATATATATATATACACTTTTTCCTTAATTCTTTTCAGCAAATCTCAAACAACTAGAAAAGTTATGGGTGCTTCGAGTAGTGTTGTGAACAGTGAGGGTGGCCTTGGTGCCTTTTCCCATATCATAAAATAATTTGAACTGCAAATAATATTTAATGTCCATTTAGTTATGTGCTATATGTATGCTACTCATGTAAGTCATTATCACAACATAAACTTTCACAAAACTCCTCTGTGTCCTCTGATCATGCTTTTTGCCAGGTTACTGGTTTTGTTTGATAGATTTAGCAGTAAGTTACCTAGATATCTATAAGCTTAACTGTATATTCCGCTGTGTTTTCTGAGTCATGGCCAAGATGGTGAAAAAAGCAGTGTAGACCAAATGCTAACGCAGTGCATAAAAACAATAAGTGGTTTTCTGCTGTGCATGCAAACGTACTGACTGAGAGTTCAGTATAAAACATCCACCACAAACAACTTCTGTTTTGTTCTGTTCACCGCACATGACAACAGAAGGTTATTAGTCCAGTAATCGTGTGGTTTTAAAATGCAAGATCTTTAAATCTCACAGACAAAGGAAGGTAAAAGCAGATGAAGCTAGCTAGCAGAGACTAGCATAACAGAAGCTCCCAGTCATTCTCATTATTTCTTATACACACACACACTCGAGCTGCAGTGATGACACATTCAGCTCAGGTCCCCAGACACTGCAGGTGTGAGTACAAAGATAGACGAGGTGTGTGTGTGTGTGTGTGTGAGATTTCCATTCAACAATGCGAGTGTGTTTTGCAGATCTGCAAAACAGTTTGTCCCCTAAAGAATGCCAAAACAGAATGGTCTCAACCACTGTATGTTTTCCCAAAATTACACAACCAGTAACGTCAATAGCCTTTCTACACAACCCACCAATAGAAGACAGAAAAAGGAGGAGGAAGAATTGTCTACCTCAACAACTGCCCCTGAATCATCCTAAGACAGTAATATCACCTCATTTGAAACAAAATCTCCCTAAAGGGCCGTTTGGCAGAAGTCTGACATTGAGGCAGTTTTATATTTACCACCTAGTAAAAAGTTTCTGGCAGCTGGCAGGAGACGGCAGAGGGGAAATAATGGAAGATTTTATTACACCCGTGAGGAGGACAGTGACTGATGGTCAGCGGGTGAAGAGAATGATCTCTTTCTCATTATAATTGTCTCTGGGTCAGTTTTCAACTCTTTCATCAGAAGAGCCAGGCTGTAAGAGAGGGGACGACTTCTATCAGCATGGACCTCAGTTCACCTTACGAATGAAAATTCTTCTACTGAATTTAAAGCAATGTAATGGTGTTCACAACCAGCTTTACTCCTATGTTACGTATTTCCTAGTGAAACTATATTATAAGCTTTGACGCCATTTTTGTGCAGTCAACACAAGAAACGCTGCATTTGTCCAGCCAATTCATGGGCTCTTTAGTAGTAAATGGAGTCACTTTTGATATAATGTTGCATTTAATGCTATGAAAGTAAAAAAAAAAAAAGACAACTTTAAAGCACTTTTGAGTACTTTCAATGTTGTTATAGTTATGAAATTACGGACTCACTTGTGCATGTGCTCGACTCCAGTCAGAATCATTATTCCATAAGTAATGCCACTCTGGAGCAGGAAATGAAGAGCATACCTGAAGAAGAGAGAGAAAATGTTTCTATTAATACAGCACATTTTTGCTTCAGGATGACTATACAAGAATGACTATTTAAATGGTACTCACAAAGTACATAAGTACCTATTGAAAATGAAAGGGAGGACTCTAACTCTTAATATGGCAGGAACAGAGTTCCACCTTGCAGAACAGCCTATAGCCTTTCTGATAGAGGTAAAGGCTGGATGTAAATACACATTATCTGGATTAGCATAACAATAGTTTTTAGTGTAATCTAAGCTAAAGAAGCAAAATACCTTTTTTGGCTATAGGGTTTTGTTGCTGATTTTAAATGTTATTGAAACATTGTCTTAACAACAATTTTTGAGATTTCCGCTTGTCCTCAGTCAAGTAGAAAAGCTGAATTTGTATGCCTATTACTCAGACTCAACAAAGGAAACTGCCTTTATGTAAAGAAAATAAACTTTATGGAAGTTTATCTGTAAGACACACTTAAACAAACACACACACGTACACAAACAGAGACAATTTTTGTGGGTTTGAAAAGATGTCACTAATTAGCAGCCAGACGTTTATCTATCCTTTATTATCATGAGTGTGGCCTATTGATCTGTTTGTCTTATTAAATGAGATGTTAATGAGTTCCGGATTTTAGTTGCCACGACATCAATACAAGCTTGTGTGCGCCGACAGTCACAACACAGACACTAATGTTTCTAAAACTATGTTAGTATTGACAAGACTTTTTCTAATGTTACTCTCTTAATAAAATTAAAACTCCAGCTGTTTCCCGCAAAGGTTTTCACAAAGTATACGGGAATTGAAAAATCTAATTTTATCAATTTATTATAATTATTATTAAATGTCATTACATTTAGCTATAGTAAATTATATGATTAGACAAAAAAATAATATAAGGATCTGAAGTATTTTCTGAATATGCAATATTGTGGGGAAAAAAGTGCAGCATTATATACGTGAAGTGAAGTGAAGTGAAGTGAAGTGAAGTATGGTGTCCCATACTTGGAATGTGTGCTCTGCATTTAACCCATCCAAGTGCACACACACAGTAGTGAACACACACACTGTGAACACACACCCGGAGCAGTGTGTGTGTGCATAACCTTTAAACCTTCTTTTAAAAAGATCATGTTTCTAAAAAAAAAAAAGAAAAAAAAAAAAAAAAAAAGGAATGAATAAAAAACGTTTAGTCCTATTATTGTAAATTATAAACATATATTATACGACTCACAATCCAAAAATGGGACCCACCAAAATTCACTGTAACCATGAAAACTCGTATTTCTGTTTTCCATTTTTCAAATCCTTTTTTGGTTTGAATCAAATGTTGTAATGGTGTCTTTCATCTCACAGATGACTTTCCGAACAAAGGCTCAAAATAATGTCCTGTCACTGTTGCACTGAGCTGAGGGAGTCATACAGGTGTATTTACAACTGAAACATACCACAAAATTTGATACTTGACAGTGTACTACAGATGTCAGCTTCAGCGCTTTTTATTGTCCTATAAACCGTTTGTTTATTCTGTATCAAATATCTTTAGTTTCACAGACTGCAACATTTTCTATTGATTGGCGTCTGTTGTATCTTTCTGGAATGTCACACCAGCACAAATCCTGCAGTCCAACAGCAGGGAGTACAAGCAAAAACTTGTTTCAGTTTCAATGCGGACTCACAGAGAGGGATGCGATACTCACCAGCCAAAGCAGAAGAGTGCAAAGTAGATGCCCAGCAGTGTGGCCACCACATGCCGCACAAAAGGACTGGTCTTGCTGGGGTGCAGATAGAGCCTGAACCACACGGCCGTGAGCAGGGCACAGAGCTGACATACTACAAAGTTCACCTAAAAACAAAGAAATATACAAAAAACACAACTGATCATCAACTGAACTTATGCCATCACGGCCAAAAGGCTGATACTTAGATGAGATGTATAACTTTTCAGATAGGTTTGTCACTTCTGAGGAAGAGCTATTTTAATAAATACTTATTTATTTAAATGCATTTTAAATTAGATTAAAATATTTTCTTTTAGCTGTAAACATGCAGCTTTTCGCGTCACAAGATGTTAATTTATTTTATTGGAGCCGTGTGGATTGTTGTGATGTTTTTATCAGCAGTTTGAACTCTTATTCTGACGGCACCCATTCACTGCAGATGATCCATTGGTGAGTAAGTGATATAATGCTAAATTTCTCCAGTTCCAGTATTTCAATTTCTCCAGTTTCTCCAACTGGTGAAGAAACAAACTCATCTACATCTTTTTTGGCCTGAGAGTGAGTACATTTTCAGTAAGTTTTCATTTTTGAGTGAACTATGCCTTAGCATTTTTAAGTAATGAGTTATTAATTTTTATGTCTTACAGTAATCAACTAGAAAATTTCACAAAATGCCTATCCTAAGCACAACACAATAAAGTGAAAAGCATTAAGCATTTTGTTGTCATTTGGTAGCCCCGCCCACACTGAAACCCCATTGGTCCAAATACTGCTCCAGCTGTACATTTAACATCAAATCGGCTATATTCTGATATTCAGTGAATTCAGTTTATAGAAAAATTAGAGTATTTGACACTGGAAACATGTCACTTGCCCTAGGTGTGAAGATTATTATTTAAAGACAATGGAATTTAGAAGAAATAATAAGCAGTCAAAATCAAAACAAACCACAACTAATAGGGTCAGAGAACAACGATTCAACACTGTTCCAGGAGAACGTCAGAAGGTTGGCAGGACTCAGTGAGGTTCCTGCAGTATTTCAGGACCCTGCAAGCCTTGTGACCTACTTAAAAGACAATGCCTTGAGCTTCAGACTGACATGCTTCTCATGAAAGCCAAAGACATCCACAGCATGAGACTGGGAGTTGTTTCTTAACTGGAAACAGCTGTGAAATTTCTACTGCAAAACATCTGAAGACAGATATCTTCAGCCAAATTCAAAAATTTTAACATCTGTAAAGAGCTTTATTCCTATGCTTTATACATATAACGATCATCATAAGTCTGCAGAATAGCTACTTTTTTGGCATGTGTGGCACATTAAAGGTGACATATTATGCCCCTTTTTACAATATGTAATATAAGTCTCCGGGGTCCTCAGAATGTAACTGTGAAGTTTCAGCTCAAAATACACCACAGATCATTTATTATATCATTTTGAAAATGCCTATTTTGAGTGGAAGCAGAAACACTCTATATTAGAGCATGTGTCTTTAAATTAGAGCATGTGTTTTAATACCATATTAGTTTAAACTTGTGATATACAGTTTTCTGAGTGCACACATCCGAAGCACACGGACAGAAAGTGGCTGTCACAGCATGTGAGTACTGTTCTGATTCACACACAAGTTTACGTTAAAAACACGCCTAAGTTACAAAAACAGTCGGTTATGACCGTGAAGGTAAACAGCTGGGAAATAAATCGCATGTTTATTTTAGATCTGCGTGGCAGCAGCAATATACAGTAAATAAATCAATAAATCCACTGCTCTGTTGTCTCCTCTGAGGCTGCCACTGTAAATAGTGTTCTGTGCTCGTCTGTGCAGCTAAAGACAGAACAGTTAGCATGTTTTGCTCAAACTTTCGCCATGGCATTAGAGCTGGTACACTGTTGTCACTTGCTAAATCAAAATGATGGCGCTGTGGGTGGAAATTTACAGATTAAGGGGGCGGTAATATTATAATGATATCCCTTTGCAACGTCACTAGGGGAGCGAAATTTTTTCAGACGTTTGCAGAAAAAGGCTTACCAAAACAAAGTTACTGGGTTAATCTTTTTCACATTTCCTTGGTTGGTAGATGCACCGGGGACCTGATTATAGTACTTAAAACCTGGAAAAGTCAGATTTTCATGATATGTCAACTTTAAAAGGGAAAAATAGATACTAAGTTTCATGTACTGAAACAGACAAAGGTGGTCATCAAAACTATAAATTGAATCTTCCAACAAAGTGAACAGGGCCACCAGGAATACACTGATATTAAAATTCAGGTCAATGTCGGCGCCAATAGCCTAGTGGTTTGTACGCCAACATATAGCACAACTGTGCTCACGGCGACCCGAGTTCGATTCTCGTCTCTAGGTCCTTTGTCGATCCCGCCCCCTCTCTCCACCCAATACTTTCCTGTCTGCTCTCAACTATCCTATCTAATAAAAAAAAAAGGCATAAAAGCCCCAAAAAATAAAATAAAAAATTCAGGTCAATAAAATAAGCTGACAACTACTTTCATGGTAACTGAAAAAATGGCCTTTAAAGGGGTCATATGACGTTGCTAAAAAGAACATTATTTTGTGTATTTGGTGTAATGCAATGCGTTTATGCGGTTTAAGGTTCAAAAAACACATTATTTTCCACATACTGTACATTTTTTCCACATACTGTACATTATTGTTCTCCTCTAAGCCACGCCTTTCTGAAACGTGTCGATTTTTAAAAAGCTCATCGTTCTGAGAAGCGAGGCGTGCTCTGATTGGCCAGCTATCTTGTGCGTTGTGATTAGCCGAATGCCTCAAGCGTGAGACGGAAATGTTACGCCCCTCACCGTATTGTGATGCCGTATCCCAGCGCGACGACACAAAAACAATAAAACCCATTTATAAACGAGTCATTTGTTGCATCCAGTGGGGACATAATTACTGATTATAATGACTTATACTGTCTTTATCATTACCATGTCTGCATTTGTGATCGGAGAAACGACAAACAACAAGCGCTACTCTACACAGCTCAAAACTCGCATTTGAATAGTCAGTGGCAGAAACGCACTCACAGGCTGCGAGTCAGAAGCGCCAGACTGCCCTGGCAAAGTTGGAATTGCCCCACTTTATAGAAACAGCCTTTGTGCAGGCCAGCATTGTAGTCTACTCTTCCAGGTTCAGGAAATAGTCCTCCGTAATATTTGGGTTGAACTGTTCTGGAACAGTGTTGTAAATACAACTTAACCACTGATTTCTAGTTGTGTCCTCTTTTGGAAGCCCAAACAAAGTAGTTTCGCTTTCACAATGATACACAGTGTCTCCAGGACATGGCGCCGGCGGCAGCAACAACACTACAGTGAGAATAATAGTTCTGCCTTCTTTCATTGCGTATACTTTTGGGCGGTGTTTTGCAAATCTCCCCACACCGTGACGTAGACATGTGGGGGCGTGTTTGAATGAGCCATTTTAGGGGGGGCGTGGTCGAGTCTTAACTTTTATAAAGAATTTCTCTTTGGTTTCGAGACTTTAATCTTTGCAACTTCAGGGATCTTATCTATGCACAAACAGCTTGTAACACTCCAAAGAGAAAGGAAAACTTGAAATCGCATCATATGACCCCTTTAAAAAATTACATTCAAAACATTATACTAATATTATTATATAATAAAATATCTAAACATAAAACCCAAAACTAAACTCAATTTTAGATACTTCAAGTTTTTTTTTTTTATTAGTATTTTGTTTTGTTTTGTGTTAGTATTTCGTTAACTACAAACAAAGACAGAATTCACACACCACACAATAAACTGTATTTCTGTCCTCATCAACTACATCTGCATTCAACGCTTGTAGAATAGCACTTCAGAAATCCACCACAACAAGGACACCACTTGTTTTTGCGACATTCAGTACATCTGAAGGAGTTCCTGTGGCTCAGTGGTAGAGCATTGCGTTAGCAGCGCAAAAGGTCGTGGGTTCAATTCCCAGGGAACACACATACTGATAATTGTAAAATGTATAGCCTGAATGCACTGTAAATGCATAAATGTAAATGTAAATCTGTCAAGCAACCCAGCGTGGTCTGCAGACCAGACCAATGGGATTATGGGAGTTTCTTGGCAGCATGCTTTAACTTGTATGTATGTAGCACTAGCAATGCTGTATTGTAAACTCATCAAAAGACATCTCAAGCTCCAAGTAATCAATAAATCAAAAATCATGCTAAATGACAGATGACAGCACACTAATAGTATAAGAGAGACATGTGTCTTTGAGATTACCTGAGCTGGATGTAACAAAAATCTGAACTGAAATCATATCCCTTTGAATTTGGTTTACTACTTTCAAGTATTGAAACACTTAACCCCAACTGCACTGACAGCAAAGAACTGTCCATTATGAACAACTGCTCATTAACGGCAAGCACACTGTTTGATGCCGAGACAAAATAATGCTGTTAAGAAATTGAGTTAGTTATAATTATGAAGGCTTACATAATGTCTCAGACACAACATAAAATAATCCTTGACAGATGAAAGATTATCAGTCAGTTTTGACAGAGGCTTGTTTGCCAGCTTCTGCCACTTTCTTTGCATACTTCCTGTTCCTCTCTCACTCAATTTCATCTGTCACACTTGCAGCAAGCACACGATACACTAAATAAGCCAGTTAGTTAGTTATAGGAAATCACACAGCTAAAAGATCAAAATCAGTCATAAATGTGCCATAAATAAAGAATGGCCTTGTAATATCTCCACAAAATTAAATAAATCATAAATATTTGAAACCAGCACATCCATGCTGGCCCAACCCAGCAACATAACAGTCTTGAGCTATAGCCACAGTGCCAAACATTTCACCACAAAGCCACAAGTCACACAAAAGCATTTTGGCTGCATTGTGATAAGACAAATCATACTAATAATTCATAAAATAGTTAGTGTCTCCAAAAGAAAGCTCAACTTCATTTCACTTTGCAGTGGAGATTGCTTTCTGATTCTCAGCACCAGTAAACAGAGAGCACATCCTGCTTAGATTCAGACTTTCAGAGATTCAGAGAAAAGGTGCCATGAAAGATGATACCAACTCAATATATCAATACAGATTATAAAGCATGCTCTCGTAAGCGCTCAACGTTAAGGGTAGTCAAGGAGAGAGCAGAGGGAAGAGGGGCTCGAGCAAACATTTTTACAGAAGAACATTAAAAAGGCTCATTCACAAGCTCTGCCTTAACAGCCAGCTGTAAATGAAGGAGGCTGGAAAACAAAAACCCTAGAAAAACAGGCCAAGTTACTGAACTCGATAACACCCATCTGAAGCAGATGCTGGTAAACTTTTGACATTTTGACACAACAACATGAGCCCATTTCTGTGTAATTACTGCTTTATCATTTTGCAAAAAGGTCTCGATAAAAGGACATCTAGTGAAACTATTAAACTTAAATTGGGGTGAATTAATGCAATCCTAAAAGCCAAGGACTCATTTTCTGTGCTAGAACATAAGGGAATTTATGGAAACTCTTTTGTGATTTCTCATAAGAAGAAGAAATTTTTGTTGCTCTTATTCCATAAATGATTAGACGGCCATTTTAATCACCGTATTAACTGAGAAGTATTGTTGAAAACCTTTATCCTTAAAAAAAAAAAAAAAAAATGTCTTTTTTTTCTTTTCTTTTTTACATTTTTACAAATGTAATACAAAATAAAACAAAACAAAACTGGAACTGGGTAATTTATTTGTCTTTAGCATTATTAGAGTCATTTTAACGTTAGTTATATAAAACTAAATATATCAATGTTAAATCAATATTCTGATGCTTATGCCAAACATAGATAAACAAGCAAAAAACTATATTGTCCCTGTGTCCCATAACGTGTTGTCAAAGTATGACGGATGCCTAAAGCATATTATCCAATAGCTAAGTGACATGAGGAACTCAAATAACAGCCTTGAACCTGCTCACCTTCATCAATAACTCAGCACGTCTGCACTGCTCCATGTTGACGTGTTACTGTTCCTATGAAGCAAGCTAGCCAGAAAAGTTGGACCTCTCTTTCATTCTGTCTCTCTCTATCTTCTTTAATTAATGATCCTTGATGCGTCTCATTACATTCCAAGTCTCCAGGTTACCTGGTGCCTGATCTCCAGTGTCACTGCAGAGGAACCTGAGCAGAGGTGCTCATCACCTCAGAGCACAGGCTAAAGCTGTCTGCACCCTGCTGGAGATAAAACTACATCCAAGAATTTGCCAAACCTACAAATTCTGATAAGCAGCAGATGAATCTGATTTCTTTCTGTACGTGTGACTCAGAGGCAGAGGAGCGTGCTTGGGCTTGGCTAGAAATATCCTGGAGATTCATCAAGGTCAGCTGACGCAGGGAAAGCGAAAGGCCTCTACACTTCATCAGGTGGTGAATGCCACCGCTGAGATGCTAAATGTGCCAGTTGTCAGAACAAATGAAATTGAGATTGAACACAGAGAATGAATAAAAGAACAGGGGATTTCAAAAGTACTTGGTGATTTTAGCAAGAATGTAAAGTTGTTTCAGAGGCAAAGTTTTTTTGACAAAAGAGAAATACTGGGGAAAATGTGCACTGATAAATACCACAATAAGTCTGGAGGGATGTACTGATGAAGTAACTAGGGTCAATATTAATTTCAAGCTGACTCACGAACACTGTTGCACTGTTACACAAAATCAAACAATATCTGTCAGCAAAACAAAGCACAACAAATGTTAATGTGTAAAACTACAAACAACAACAGCAGCAAAAAAGTTAAATTTCTGCACCCATTATAGTGAACATATAAGCTGTATATGTGGGTTCCACACTTACATTTAAAAGTACTATATTTAAAAACCTTAACATTTCATATTGTTCAGTAAAAACTGCTACATTCAGCTGAGCTTTGCATACTATGGCATATTTATGGTGTTCTATGTTAAATGGCCTGTATGATGAGTAAAAATAATTATAATAATGAAGAATTATTGCTTCAATTATAGCAATTTAGTTTAGGAGAGACAATCTGATTGGCCGACCAATAAGCAAAAGGGAAAGCATTGGGAAGTTTTTAAGAACTTTAAGAACAATCACTATTTTTGCAGTTCCTTTTGGTATCGCTAGAGGCGCAAAGATGACACACTTCAGCTTGAAGTGCATCGGCTTTTTGTGGCAATCCTTGAGAAGCCTGTTGCTAGGACACAGCCCTCCTAAAAATAAAAGAGGACACTGAGGTGCAGAATGAAAGCTGCCCGCTGCAGTCATCAGTCTTTTCAGCTGTCACTGGCCACATGCTTGGCCTGATTGATTTGCTCTCCACTCCGAGAACTTCTATGGAGATCAAAGCAAAGTAACCTTTTTCATATCTCTTGCAGTGATATGCAACTGAAACCCAATTACACTTTTATTCTGCATGGGATATAATGTGATATAGAGCAGGAATTAACTTCAGGACCCAGATTTTGAACATCACTAAGCAAACCACACGCAACAAAAATTACAAAAGTGAACAAAAATTCCCTTAAAATTAAAGAAATAAATACGTTTATTATTGGTTTATATATATATACATATATATCTTGAATGTTTTAATTAGAGGTCGACCGATATGGATGGCTGATGATGATAAAGCCAATAAACAATTACATAGAGCAATATTTAATTTAAAGTTAGTAAATGCACAACAATTGCTGAAATGAAAATTATATTTATTTCACATAATATTTACAAAATAATACATTAGAATTAATTAGATATAAATAATTCACAATGAATAAATTAAAAACAAACTTTCTGAACTTGCTAAAAGTAAATATGTAAAATAAATAGGTAGCAACTTCTTGCTTGATTCTGTAATCCTATTATAATATTTTTCAAGAAGGAAGTGAGGAAAACATAAATAAATAAAGTAAACGTTCTAACCAGCAGCGCACTCAGTAATCTGGCAAGTCTATCCACACAAGGAATCCTATTTTCACCAAAAAAAAAAAAAAAAAAAAAGTCAAAGTAACGCTAATTTAGGTATGCAGTGAAAATTACATTAATATGTATATGTTCCACAAAAACAGTAAACTAATGAAGATAGGAAATGGGAGCACTAGCGTCTAAACTCAGGCAGTGCTGTCAAAATAGAAGTCACACTTCCGACACTTATTGGCCAAAAAGAAAAATGAATGGGCTAATGATGACAATTTAAAAATGCCAAATATTGGCCGATAATAACGGCTTTGACAATATATTTGACAGACTGATAGTTTGATTACTTAGCTAACTGTTGACTAAAATGTGCTTATATGCAAGAGTTCATTAATACAACATTATTGCTTCCAAATATAACAACAGAGTACCAGCATTTTACTTTGTGCTTTCAAATGGAATTTCATAATCCCATTTTCCTTCCAACGCCCAGTCACAGATCAAACATCTGAAATCAAACCTTTTATCAATCCTTCTTCGTAGCCATGAGGGTCCATCATAACATTTAAGCAAGAAGCATTTGTAGTAGGGTAAGCTCTACAACACTTAACCCATTAATCTCCCTAACCAAATGCCTAACCTTGGCTATGGCATTGGAATTACATGACAAGCAGTTAGCCGATGATTAAATCTCTCTTGAGCACTAAGTGCTCCCACCAAACAGTGCATTAAATACTCTATTTATTGGTGCTGCTAATGCACATGGTGCACTCATGCAACCATCAAATGAGCAGGTAAGGATAACCATTACATAACACTAAGCCCTTGACGCTACAGTGAAATCTGGAGGAGATGGACCACTCCAATAAGAGCTTCCAAAGCAACGCATGATGGATATTAAGATTGAATGAGCTTTTGTCTTTGGTATGCAAAGGCAAAAATTGGTTAATTTATCTTAGAAATGGACTGGAATTGGAGTGGAATGGATATCAGTTTTGCTTGCACTTAGCATCAGTTATAGATCCAATGATCTTATTACATTTAGATGGATTCTACAGAGCACTTCATGCCACAGGATTGGCCACAAAAACTTTCAAAGAAAGAAATTTCATGCAACAACATTTCACAAAATACTTTGAGATAAAATGTCATTTCTAATAATTTTTATCAATTGCAAAAAGCTTAAAGGACTAAAAGATAAAACAATTAGGAGTCATTTTATGCATTAGGGATGCACAACATTAAAACAAGTATTTTGATATTATGCTAATAACTGATAAACAACAGATACATAAAATTTTGTTTAAAAAAATAATTAAAATGCACAAAATTAATGTAATCAAAAATAACTTCAAATGCATATTATGAAATAATGGCAAATCTAAATGCTCAAATTTAAACAGTCAATATCAGCTGATATGGATTAATTCATTTTTAAAAATGTAATTGACTCATAACAGATATATTTTTAATAGCTATTAAAAATGATTATTCCACTTTTGAAAACATGTGTTCCATTCTGCTGTATATGAAGGCAAGAATGCATCACATGTGAATGCCTGATTTTTAAAATGTGTAGCTTTTCACAAAAAAAAAGACCTTTAGAATAATCACTCTCTGTATTTCGATTTTAAGTTATTTTAAGTGTTTTTAAATGTCTCTTAGTTAAAAGATGTATAAGGCCAACCTTTGGCTGCACACATAATTCTTGGATAGGCCTTGTTTGTTATGTAATCCAGAAAAATAGCAATGTGGCAACGTAAGGATTTGTTTTTCTCCAGCACATAAGTGAAAATGCTGAGTTACAGAGTAAACCGCAGTCTCTAAAACACTTTCACGCTAGGATTCTTATGCCCTGGAGACCTGCTAAATTAATCTCCATCTTCTGAGAGACTCAGAGAGCCCACTGCTCCACATTACTCAATAAACAAAAATGATCAAGCAGTTTCCAAATTAAGTGAGCATCTTGCCAATTTAGGAACCAAAGAGACATGTGACTCACTGAATAGCCTAAACATCCAGAACGAGTTAGAGATTATTTTTAGAGTGTGAATTATTGTTTCCTCAACTACATGTAAATAACACCAAAATCAACCTCTAAATCAGCTCGCTTATTTAAATCAATTATTGGACTCCATTGTTTCCATCAGGATCCCCATGGGAATAATGGTCTCTCCTTGAGCAATTAGCAAAGAGCACTGAGGCTTCCTCTTCCAGTGGGAGACCAGAAGATCGGAGCTCAGAATCAAAATCAACTCAAAACTACTAGTTTTACTTAAGTTGTTAGTTGCTATAAAGATGCACATGTAGCGAGCAAATGCTCTGAGATCAGCACTTCATATGATTTATTAGCGTAAGCCTTAAACTCAATCAAACGGGCGAAGGCTCCACAGATCAGGGACACAAGAGCTGACTAATGAATTGGAGGCCTGCACAACAATACACACGGGTGTTATTTGCATTAATGACGCATGGGGTCTTTGTTAAGCAAAAGTTATTGGTATTGTTAGATAAGAAAACCGCCTTCCACTTCACCTGTTCATTCAGCCCAAGAAACCAACACCACAGTCAAATGGTTAAGCAGAGCATAAAATGTTAACACGCCACTTCTTGATTCACTAAAGGTCTCAGCAATCCATCCGTGTTCCCTGAGCACTGAATACACTAGGGATGCACCGATATGGAAATTCTGGCCAATACCAACAATCATTTTGATGTCATGGCAAATAATCAAAAATGGTAGATACAAAATTCTATGTCATCTTGGTTAAAAAAAACAATAAAAAAAAAAAGAGTTTTAAATGCTATTAATGAATTGATTGCTGAATACACCAGAGATGCACTAATAAGGAAATGTTGGCTGATACCAATAATCATTTTAATGTCATGGCAGATAATCAATAAATGGCAAATACTGTATATATATATATATATATATATATATATTCTATATATTTTTTTTTTAAAAAAATTGTAAAATTAAAATTGCACTAAAAATAAAATCAATAGTTTGACATGCTATAATTGAACTGATCACTAAATGCACCAGGGATGCACCTATATGGAAATTTTGGATGATACCTATAATTATTTTGATGTTATGGCTGATAATCATGCCAGATATATAAAACTGTACAATATTTTGGTTAAAATAACACACTAAAAATAAAATCTGTAGTTTCAAAATCTATAATTGAACTTATAACTGAAAACCAATATGGACATTTTGACTGATACCAATATAATATTGTATTGGCTGCCCTTAGATATAAATCTGCATTTTGTTAGGCTGATTACAAATAAAACAAAACAAAAAAACAAACATTCACCTTAAAAGTCCAGATTTCTGCACATGCTACAAATTACACCAAGCATCAAATAAAGTGGGAAACTTAAAACAAATTCACACCAACTTTCTTTTTTTATTTTTCCTTTATATGAAAAAAAGTGTGTGTGTGTGTGTCTCTCATATTATTATTTTTTATATTATATATATATATATATATATATACACACACACACACACACACACACAGTTGTGCTCATAAGTTCACATACCCCTTGCAGAATGTACAAAATGTTAATAACTGAAACAAAATAAGAGGGATCATGAAAATGGCATGTTACTTTTTATTTAGTACTGTCCTGAATAAGCTATTTCACATAACAGATGTTTACATATACTCCACAAGACAAAATAATAACTAAATTTATAAAAATTACCCCATTCAAAAGTTTACATACCCATGAATCTTAATACTAGGTGTCATTTCCTGGATGATCCACAACTGTTTTTATATTTTGTGACTTCATGAGTCCCTTGTTGGTTCTGAGCAGTTCAACTACCTTCTGTTCTTCAGAAAAATCCTCCAGCTCCTGCACATTCTTTAGTTTTCCAGCATCTTCTGCATATTTGGACCTTTTCCAAAAGTGACTGTATGATTTTAAGATCCATATTTTCACACTGAGGACAACTGAGGGACTCATACTTATTCAGGACAGTACTAAAAAAAAAAAAAATAACATGCAATTTTCACGATCCCTCTTATTTTATTTCAGTTTAACATTATTAACATTTTGCACATTCTGCAAGGGGTATGTATGTATATGAGCACAACATTATTCGTGTTTAACAAAAGATGGGACGGATGCCTCAACTTTTGGTACCAATAACTGGTACCACTAACAAATCACATATTGGCCGATACAGATATGACCACAACCCCAGAATACACTTTGCACAAGCACTTCCCCCTGCCACTGGTCAAACAAACAGACAGTTATAGCCCCCAATTTATGCCCAAGTGTAACAGGAGTCCAGTGTCTGGCAGAGAGAGAGCAATGCTAGCCGAGTATTGCTCACATTACAGTCTGTTCTCACTTTAGAGTTATTCTCCATCAACAGGACACCTTAGAGGAGGTAACTTTTCTACTAAACCTACATCTAAAGTGTCTATATATGGAACATACGCTACCATTCCATAGTTTGGGGTCTGGATGATTTTTCTTTAAAGAAATTGATACTTTTATTATGTAAGATGCAATCATGGTTTCCACAAAAACTGTTTGCAGCTGTAAAGATAATAATTAATATTTCTGAGCACCAAATCAGGATATTAGAATGATTTTTGAAAAAGCAAGTGACACTGAAGAGTAACGGCTACTAAAAATCAGCTTTGACATCACAGAAATATATATAAAATATATTAAACAGAAACAGTTATTTTAAACCGCAGTAATACTTCATGATATTATTTAGTGTATTTTAATCAAATAAATACAGCCTTCGTTTGCATAAGAGACTTCTTTAAAAACATTTAAAAATCTCACTGACTACAAACTTTTGAACAGAATGTTTGCAGTAAAAATATGTGCACAGACAGCTCCATCTCTTCAAATGTCTTTACTAAAATCCTCTCGGTACTAAATCAATATAGCAGCTTACATACATAAATGTAATAAATCACCACTCTTGCCCATTTTGGTGTTTGGTTTCATGGTTTCATAAAACCAGTGTCTGAACAATCCACATAATCACCACAAAATGTTCAAGACATTTTTTACAAAGTTAGATATTGCATTAAACTATGGCTTGTGTCCATTCTTCAATAAAATCTAGACAATCATTTGGTCAGAGCTAAAGGTTTAAGGTTAAGATGCTTTTAAACAAAAAGCCCAAACTAACATTTATCAATTACCTCTCTGAAATATTTCAGTGAGAAAGGTATCACCATCAGAATCTATCTTCATAATATGACGTACACTCCCATAAGCCTCTGTCCCTGACCTTAAGTCATGGTTGTTGATTTCTTTGGCATCTCATTTAAATATGTATTGTATAGATACAATACAGCTACAAGCTATTTACAAATCAATAAATGCAGACATATAAAAATGCCCATTGCAGATGTAAATAATAGTTTTTTTTCCCCTCTATCATGATAACAAATCTTTAATTCACTGGAAATGTTTTGATATGATATTTATCAATGCAGAGAAAGTCTAACACTCAAAGCATCCTGTTAAAATTGCTTCAGGTGAATATGACACCACATCATTGACCATGCAATGTGATTTCACTGAATTTGTTTTAGTTTGTCAATGTCTTTTAGAGAACACAGATTCAAAACAAGGCAATTACCCAAGCTGCCATTCTCTGTGGTACACACAGAGCCTATCATAGTCATCCCAAAATGCTGTCTACATGGACAGCTTACTAGGCTATGAGCAGCATCCCATATGTAAACATTTTCCTGTGCAATATGTGTTAACTAAGCAAACAGAAATGATAACCATACACACAAAAAAACACCTTTAAAAGGACTCTCTTGGACAGCACGACATCGTGACGCTTCCAAAAAGTCACACTGACCAGTGTTTTTTCTCCCCTGTATTATATGATCTATGCCTACATTAATCTAGGTTGTATTATACGAATTAAATTCGCTAATGTCCACATTTGAAAATCCTCGAGCAGTCCACCATCCATTTCATCACGCAAATGACACATTTCAGAGCAAACCATCAACTCTATCCGACGGAAATATGCGATTGCTCAGGAAGACGTCATGAATTTCGGGAGGAAACGTTAAAATGCAACGCTTTCATTGTCCTTTCCAAGTGTTTTCGTGCACAGCCTGTAAAGGATGTGTAGAAGGACCTGGATGCCAATGAAAGCTGTGATGAGGGTTTTTGTGCCTCCAGTACTCATTTCACAAAATACAAACAACAGAAATGTACCTGATCTAGCGGAAGGTTGGTTATCTCGCTTATTGGCTGGAGTAAGTTGGATCCGGTGCAGGCTGATATCGTCTCAGTAGCCATGTTTCGCTATTGTATTAGTTCTGTGCTGTTCTCAGTGGCAGCCCAGCTCGCCCTGATTTAATCCCACACACATCCACCTCTGGAGAGACTGCTGCTGCTTGCTGCTGTCCACTGCTGGTAAAAAACGGCAGTACAACACCCCACAGTCCGCTAAACGCATTTACGAATCCTACTACAGTGAAGGCTTGACTCATGAATATTAATTACGCAACTTGGCGTTCGGCTGATCTGATTGGCTGAAAGGCAGACGTTGGTAAGGGTGCCAGACTTCACTTTGATGGGAAGTCCGACTCATTTCCGCGAACACGTCCTTTAAAATAACTTCCTCTGTTTTATTTTTTTTTTTCGTTTTAATGAACGGTTCTTAATGGTTGTTTTGTTTTAATGGACGATTCAGCTGTTCTGTTTGCAACTGTATATCTGTTCAAAAGGCACATTATTGTCTTGCTCCCTGGTATGTGATATATTGTAATTATGTTACATCTGTTTATAATAAAAATAAATAAAAATAAAAAATCTGTTCTCTTTAAGCCATCATCTGCTCCCTCATTTCCTGGCGATCTGAAATATATAAACTATAAAAGCCGTTATTGTGTTTTATTTTCAAGTTTTGTTTATTAATGTGCTTTTATAAGATTTATGTTAATTTAATCATTTACATTTACAATGAAACCAAAATTATGTTTAATGTTTTTTATTAATAAATTGCTATTTTGGCTATTAAAACAAACTCTGATTCGTACATGTGCGGATATAATCAAGTTGTAAACATGTGCAGTATCCATACGTGTTTTTGCAACGTTTTTGTTGTTTGGTTAGAATGTAAATTGTTAAATGAGTTGGTGAAACGGGATACTGTATATGCATATCTAGTATAAAATTTGCAACATTTGCACATACATGCTACTGAATGATGAATGCTCATACTTACAGTATGCAAATGAAATGTTGGCACACGCCTATATCAAATATTAATACATCTACGTAAAAAAAAAAAAAAGACAATGCAGACATTAAAAAGGATGCAGTGTAGTATAAAATGGTAGTACTTCTCCATTGCACTAGATGTCACTAGGTGCGCTTATCTAATAGAGAAAACATGAAGCAGAAAATCAAATCATTTGATTGTTCAGACGGGATCACGTGACATCGTGTTTCGCACTTCCTCTCGTGGTGTGTGTGTAAACACCGCACATGCACGGTGATCTGATTGAATGTGGCGAAATAATCTGGCAGCGTGTTGCGACGATGGTGAAGTGTGTGGTTCAAGGATGCGTAAACCACAGTGATCTCAAAGCGGGAGAGCGATCGGGCCGTCCGCGCAAGAGGTTTTTCAGTTTCCCCAAAGACAAGGCCCTATTGAAAGTGTGGCTGGCCGCTTTACGGGAGACTGAGCGCGAAATCACAGATCAACATCAGATATGCGAGGATCATTTCCTGAGCCATCACATCACGCCGAACGGCATCACCGCGGACGCCATCCCTATTATGCCCCCGCTAGAGGGACCGGTGTCCGGCTGGAGCTCCTGTGATGAGCTGGAAGAGCACTCGGACTCAGTGGAGGAGGTCGGAAGGGTGCAATGCATATTCTGACAACCAACTATATATATATATATATATATTAGTCATTCAGTATTTTTGATGTGTTTTTGATCATGTTTTGGCCGTATAATAATGAAGTGGTTTATTACTAATGTATTATTAAGATGCTCTGCCTCATATAAATCATGATCATAATACACTTAAACATGTGATCATATTTTAGAACAGTGTGAAAGTAATTATGAATAAAAACAAATCTATTCTCATTATATTGTACATTTCAGAGTGTTATGATATTAAGTGGGGGGAAAAAACAAGCAATAAATAAATAAATTAATTAATTAATTAATTTGCATTTGTGACCACAAAACCAGTCATAAGGGTAAATTTTTTGAAATTGAGATTTATACAACTTCTGAAAGCCGAATAAATAAGCTTTCCATTGATGTGTGTTTTGTTAGGATAGGACCATATTTGGCCGAGATACAACTATTTGAAAATCTGGAATCTGAGGGTTCAAAAAAAAATCAAAATATTGAGAAAATCGCCTTTAAAGCTGTCCAAATGAAGTCCTTAGCAATGCATATTACTAATCAAAAATTAAGTTTTGATATATTTATGGTAGGAAATTTACAAAATATCTTCATGGAACATGATCTTTACTTAATATCCTAATGATTTTTGGCATAAAAGAAAAATTTATCGTTTTGACCCATATAATGCATTTACCGGTGCTACTTATGACTGGTTTTGTGGTCCAGGATCACATTTATTCTTGGATTAACATTACCGTTTTATCCAAAATGGTATGATAAAATTAATATTAAACAATATTACTTTATTGTTTAAAGCTTTTATTTGGCCATTATTATCTTCTGAGCTCCATATTAACTCTATAGTTGTACAGCTGCAAACAGAAATAAAATCATGAAATAAAATGTATAAAAATAAAATTATTGCATCTTGTTTAAGAGTTATCAAGAAGTAAAATACACGTGCTCAAATAGCTGGGGCAATTTTGCTATTAAATACGTCGGACAACGCTATGCAGTATCAAGTGTTATTAACCTTAATTTTGTCTTGAAAGGGTGGGGTTGCTGCAGAAGATGATCTTTATGATGTGGAGCTTGAGGATTTTGAGGAAGAAGATGATGAAGACCATAGTCTTGCAGATGATGGTTCACATAGTGTGAATAGTCAAGTACAAGGACAGTGTCTCACTGGAAGGTAACTACATTACATTAAATAACTGCTATAAAAAGGAATGAAACAATATTGATTATTTTTCCCATTCATTATATAATGTGCTTTCTTTTAGTTTAATTATCTATCCCAACATTAACAATATGAATCAAGCAATGGGGGCATCCACCAGTCAAGGTATGGGATGTTCTCAAAAGTTTTTAATTCATTCACTTTCTGATGCTGCACAGAATTTGAATGTACTTTGACCAAAGGTTAAAAAAGCTCTCAATTTTTATTCCAGTTCCGAATCGCTCTGACGTTGCTCTTGGGCGACTGACCAAACGCTTCATGCAGCTGCTTCACTCGGCACCGAATGGAGTCCTTGACCTCAATGAGGTTACTCGAAAACTGGGCACACGAAAGAGGCGGGTGTATGACATCACCAATGTGCTAGCCGGCATCCAGCTAATCAAAAAGACGTCCAAAAACAAGATCCAGTGGATGTAAGTGTAGACCGAACGTTATTTCCACAGTTCCACAACAAGATTTGGTAGTTTGTAAAAGTGAAATTTGTCCATTAAAATACATTAGTGTGAAGTGAGTCTAGAGGTTTGATTTACACAGTGATTTTTCTATATATGTTCAAGGAATCCATCACCAAACAGCAGCTTGGGGAACCAGCGGAGCGCCAAGACGAAAGCTGACCTACTTCATCTGAAGTCAACGGAGGAGGCCCTTGACTGGCTCATCAAAGACTGCGCCCAACAGCTCTTTGCCCTGACCGACCTCAAAGACAATGCTGAATATCCTCTCATATGTCTGTGATAATATTTCTAACAAATGTTATAGTAGTTCTTTCAGTTGTTTTGGTCTTAACTGCTGTTGTACCTCAGCTTATGTGACATATGAGGACATCTGTCAGATTGGTGTTTTCAAGGACCAGACTATAATAGCCATCAGGGCCCCTGAAGAGACCAAGCTAGAGGTGCCTACGCCCACTGAGGTAAGTGTGAGAGACATGTTGAAAGACCTTGAGCCTTAGATGTCATTTTCAAATGTAATATTTAAATTAGGGCTGGGCGGTTTGACAATATTGAATCCATGTGTGAGGTCATAAAGTGACAGAAGCTTATATAAGAGACCTATATTATATCACCTGCTGTTGTGATTTCCATTAAAGGAATAGTTCTTCCAAAAATAAAAATTGACTCACCCGTAGGCCATCCAAGAAGTAAGATGAGCTTGTTTCTTCATCAGAACAGATTTGGAGAAATTTAGCATTAAATCACTTGCTCACCAATAGATCCTCTGCAGTGAATGGGTGCCGTCAGAATGAGAGTCCAAACGGCTGATAAAAACATCACAATAATCCATATGACTTCAGTCCATCGATTAATGTCCTTTGAAATAAAAAGCTGCATGTTTGTAATAAACAAATCTATCTTTAAGACATTTTTAACTTTAAACCGTTGCTTCCGGGTTAATACAAGTTCTCTATCCATTACATTGATTTCTCCAGTGGAAAAAAATTGTCTCGTCTGATTTGGGAAGAAAATACGCACAGTTTCTAAGTGAAAAACCTTTCTAAACAAATATGTTGGTGGATTTTGATGTGAAAGGACTACAGGGAAAGGACATTTGCATTTCATTTTGGTCATCTTGCCCACCCCTAATTTGAATAATGATTAAAGCACACTCATTTGATAGCTGGAAGGAATATGTGTAATATAAACTTATATTTACGTCCTGTTCTAGGAATCTATCCAGATCCACTTGAAAGGCTGCAGGGGGCCCATCCACATACTCACCTGTGAGACTGAGGGCCCAAGTGAAGCTGTGGATCCGGTTAACACAGAATCAAAGCTTGTCAAACCAGCCTGCTTTCTAACACTAGAGGAGAGCCGGATACACACACAACCACTAATATCAGGTAAGCAGTATTTCACACTTAGATGCATTTTGACCACTTACCATACCATTTAAAAGTGTGGGGTCAGTAAGATTTGTTTTTTTTTTGTTTGTTTTTTTAAGAAATGAATACTTTTATTCAGCAAGAAGGCAGTAAATAGCTCAAAAGTGACAGTAAAGATATTCATAATGTTAAAGATTTTTATTTCAAATAAAAGCTGTTCTTCTGAATTTTCTACTCATCAATGAATTCTGAAATGTTTCTTGAACAGCAAATCAGTATATTAGAATGATTTTTGAAGGATCATGTCACACTGATGACTTGGAGTAATGGCTGCTGAAAATACAGCTTTGCTATCACAGGAATATATCTTCAATATTTTAATATTTTAAAATAATTAACCATTTAATAATTACATTTCACAATAAAACTGTTTTTACTAATCAAATAAATGCAGCCTTGGTAAGCAAAAGAGACTTTAAAGAACAAAAAAATCTTACTGACCCCAAACATTTAAATGGTATTATCTGTTAAAGAACAAAAATGTCCAGTCAACAAACAAATCTCAGTGCTTGTGGATAGTTATTTAGAAAGTCCAACATTTGAGACCCGCATTATGCAATGGACTCTGTGCACAAGACACAACCTACGTATCTCCGATTCAACAATGATTCATTTTTGAAGTATAGAACTAAGAACTGTTACAAATATACCCAATATCTCATTGTAGTAAAGGCATCCAGAAAGTTTAAATTTCAACGGCGGGAAGACAGTAGTGCAGCCGAGCATTGTTGCGTCCCATTGTGTTCGGCTTCCTCAAAGTTCAACTCTGTGCTGAGCTTTCACTCTTTCCCCACGGACGAAGAAAGATGCAAAAAGTGGATATGCAACATTCGACGCAAGGATTTAATCATCACTTCCCATATGAGAGTCTGCAGTCGTCATTTCAAGAGAGAAGATGTGAAAGAGCCGTCGAATCCTAAAGGGCGCCGCTTGCTGAAGAAAGGGGCTGTACCAACCTTATTCCAGTGGAACAGCTACTCTGATCCAGCACCACTGCATAGGAGAAAGTGTTCCACTCCAGTGGATTAAGATCCTGCACCTGTGGACCTCTATAAACACGATAATTGCAGCAGTTGATATTGCATTGGATAGGGCTGCAGAATGATTGACTGAACCCGTTTTTTCCCATTTGTTTTTACAGATGTTTCAAATACTGTAGCAGCTGTACAGAGCGCTTAAGGACCTAAAAGAAGAACCTTTGCTTCTTTGAGACAAACTAGCCCATCTTAACAGACTTTGTTGGCCTTTTTGGAGAGACCACTGTGCATATATTCACTCTGCTGGGGTTAAAGACATCATTTGGAGATTTTTGATTTGTAAATATATGGATGAGTATTTTGAACAGTTTAAAGTATTTTTTCTATAACCATTATGAGGAAACTTGAAGGTTGTCTTGTGAAAAGGGTGATTTTTCTTCTTGGACCATCTGATTATGCTGTAAATTAATAAAATCTGTGGTAGTCGAAGATGGACCTTGGACCCTGTTTAAATATGGCAAGATGTCCTTGTTTATGGGGGAGTGTTTTGTAAATGTATGCTACGGTTCAAAAGTTTGAGATCTGTGAGATTTTTTTATTTGGTTTTTTTTTTTTGGAAGGAAATTAATGCTTTTATTCAGCAAAAGTGACAGAAAGACATTTACAATGGTGCAAAAAATGTATTTCAAATAAATGCTGTTCTTTTGAACTTTCTATTCATCAAAGAATCCTGAGAAAAAAATATCATGGTTTTCATTAAGATATTAAGCAGCGGAGCTGTTTTCAACATTGATAATAATCAGAAATGTTTCTTGAGCACCAAATCAGCATAATAGAATGATTTCTGAAGGATCATGTTACACGGAAAACTGGAGTAATGCAGTCACAGGAATAAATTACGTTTTAAAATATATTAAAATAATAATTTTAAATTGTAATAATATTTGACAGTATTGCTGTGTGCAGTCTTGAGAAGCAGAAGAGATTTCTTTCATAAATATTAAAAAAAAACATCTTACCCCAAACTTTTCAGCTGTAGTGTAACTATTAAAATGTATAACAATACTGTGAACTGTTAAGCCACTACTTTGATATTCTGTCAGTTATTTTTGTAAAAATATATCTCGTGCAGAAAATAAAAGCAGTCTTTTAAATGTACAGAGTAAAAAGTTTAATGGCTTGTTCGGTAACAGAACTCGGAGAACATACTTGTATGCAAGCTACACGTCACTTAACTGCACTTGCAAAATAAGAGTTGCTCTGCAACTGATATAGATAAAAAGCTCTATAAAGATAAGAGTAAGGATCCAACAATATTATGGTTTATAAAAAAACAAATGGTCCCCATATAAAGCATAGCACGCATCACAGTTCATACATCATTTCTGCATTAAAGTTAGAGATAATTGCACTTGGAATCGGAATAATTGATAAAGTGAGCCATTTCCTGAGGTCTTATGTTTGTGAATGTCCCATACGCCACCATCCAGCCATAAGGATGGTGACTAGTTAAATAATCAGTGGTCTCAGGTTTCTGTCACAAAAAGCCTGTGATCTTAGTAAGACAGCAATGTATGACTTCAGTCAGTGATGAGGCGAACAAACGAGACAGGAAAAACGCCCTTCCTGTTCGGTTCCCCGTCAATGTGACCCACCTGCAGGACACACAAAAGAGTCATCAAGATCACACATGATTCAGTCAGCTGATGTGCGCATGTACTGTGTAAAAAGTATGACTGCATACTCACCCACCACTCCTTGTCCTCCTCTCCATCCACTATTATCACCTCTCCCTCAGAGAAGGTCAGTTCATCTGGGTTATCAGCCTGACAGTTATATAGGGCCTTTACTCTCTTAGGTCTCTGTTTCTGAAACAAGTACAAATGTCTTAGATTTGCCACTGACATCACAATTAATTTGAAAGTGAAATAACACTTTTCATGTTTGCAGATGTCACTTGGTTTGATATTATGTAATGCAATGAAATTTCACATTTAATTGTGGCTTAAATCTCAAAATATTTTTGAAACAACCATATAAACTTTTAATCAGTTTGAAAAAAGCTAAATAAAAAAAATTAAAATCAACTAATTGAGAAAAAAAAAAATCATGTCATTTCATTTAAAAGAAGAATTACATATAAAATTGTTCAAAAATTTTAAGTAAGTTTCTTTTTATTAATATTTTTATTCAGCAAGGATGCATTAAATTGCTCAAGGTGACTGTAGACATTTACATGTAATGTTCCTATTTCAAATAAATGCCGTTATTTTTAACTTTCTATTCATCAAAGAATCCTGAAAAAAAATCTGTCTCGCTTTTACAAATATACTAAGCAACAATTTCAACATAGATAATAATAAAAAATGTTTCTTGAGTACCAGGTCAGTATATTAGAATGATTTCTGAAGGATCATGTGATGCTGAAGACTGAAGTAATGGCTGCTGTAAATTCAGCTTTACCAGTTCAGGAATAAATTATATTTGAAAATATATTTAAATAGAAAACATTTATTTTAAATTATATTTATTTTTTTTTACAATATTTCAGTCATTACTTGTTATTCTGATAAAGTAAACACAGGCTTGGTATGCAAAAGCATACTTCTTTCAAAAACCATCATACCTACCTACGCCAAACTTTTGAATGGTAGTGTACTTTTGAGGGACAAAATTTTTTAATGGCGGTCACTTACAGGTGGGGCCGTTCTGGGTTTAGGAGCAGGAAGAGGAGTTGGTGCGGAGGCAGATGTTGGCCCAGAATCTGGAGAAAAACACGTTTTGATAAAAAATGACCATTTAGGCTTATTTCAACCTAAAATATACAGTGGTGTGAAAAAGTTTTTGCCCCCTTCCTGTTTTTTTTTTAATATATATATAAATATATTTTGCATATTTGTCACACTTTAATGATTCAGATCAAACAAATTTTAATATTAGACAAAGATATCCCGAGTAAATACAAAATGAAGTTTTGAAATAATGATTTAATTTATTAAGGGAAAAAAGCTGTCCAAACCTGCCTGGCACTACGTGAAAGAGTACCTGCCCCCTAAATCTAATAACTGGTTGTGCCAACCTTTGCAGCAACAACTGCAATCAAGCGTTTGCGATAACTGGCAATGAGTCTTTCACATCGCTGTGGAGGAATTTTGGCCCACTCTTCTTTGCAGAATTGTTTTAATTCAGCCACATTGGAGGGTTTTCAAGCATGAAAGGACTGTTTAAGGTCATGCCACAGCATCTGAATCGGATTTAATTCCGGACTTTGACTTGGCCACTCCAAAACCCTAATTTTGTTTTCCTTGAGCCATTCAGAGGTGGACTTGCTGGTGTGTTTGGGATCATCATCCTGCTGCATAACCCAAGTGCGCTTGAGCTTGAGGTTACAAACTGATGGCCAGACATTCCCCTTTAGGATTTTCTGATAGAGAATTCATGGTTCCATCAATTATGGGAAGTCCTCCAGGTCCTGAACCTGCAAAGCAGCCCCAGACCATCACACTACCACCACCATGTTTGACTGTTGGTATGATGTTCTTTTTATGAAATGCTGTGTTGGTTTTACGCCAGATGTAACGGGACACACACCTTCCAAAAAGTTCAACTTTTGTCTCATCAGTCCACAGAATATTTGCCCAAAAGTCTTGGGGATAATCAAGATATTTTTTGTGTTCTTTTTGGTCAACAGTGGCTTTTGCCTTGGAACTCTCCCATGGATGCCGTTTTTGCCCAGTCTCTTTCTTATTGTTGAATCCTGAACACTAACCTTAATTGAGGCAAGTGAGGCCTGCAGTTCTTTAGATGTTGTTCTGGGTTCTTTTATGACCTCCTGGATGAGTTGTCATTGTGCTCTTGGAGTCGGCCGGCCACTCCTGGGAAGGTTCTCCACTGTTCCAAGTTTTCTCCATTTGTGGATAATGGCTCTGACCGTGGTTCGCTGGAGTCCCAAAGCCTTAAAAATGGCTTTATAACCCTTTCCAGACTGATACATTTCAACTATTTTGTTTCTCATCTGTTCTTGAATTTCTTTAAATCGTGGCATGATGTGTTGCTCTTTAAGCATGCTTCACTTTGTCAGACAGATTCTATTTAAGTGATTTCTTGATTCAACAGGTCTGGCAGTAATCAGGCTTGGGTTTTGCTAGTGAAATTTAACTCAGTTTTCTAAATAATGTGGTTAATCACAGTTCTTTCATGATTTAACAGGAGCGGGCAATTAATTCTTCACGTAAGGCCAGGTAGGCTTGAAATCATCATTTAAAAACTGCATTTTGTATTTACAAGCATTATCTTTGTGTAATATTAAAATTAGTTTGATGATCTGAATCTTTTAAGTGTGACAAATATGCAAAAAATTTAAAAAACAGGAAGGGGGCAAAAACTTTTTCATGGCACTGTATCTAATTTTTTGGATTTAGAGCTGTATTCATCATGTATGTAAGCATCATTAAATTCACCTGTTTTGTCACTTGGTCGGGGGACAATGGGTGGAGCTTTATTTACATTTACATCTTTACTAAAAGGACCAACAGGATCCCTGAGAAATACACAGAACAGTGCAGGTGATATAATGTAGCCAATGCAACAAAATCAACACCTGAAATCCCTATAAAAACACAGCATCAGATAATCTGTTACTTGTAATGCAGCTGGGAGGTGACATCTTACCTAGTGGGGGATTTCACTGGTTTGGGTGCAGGTGCTTTTGGCAGTGGGGGTACAGGAGGAGGTGGGGGTTTATATGAAAATGACATGGGCAACACTGGAGCAGGTGGTACCATGGGCGCTGGTCTAGCTGGGGCAGGTGGAATAACTGGGGGAGCAGAGGGTGCTGATGGAACCGGAGGCACTTGGGGAAAAGCTGCCTTTGGATCTGGAGGCAGTGGTCTCTTAGCCGCAGGAGGAGGTGGTGGAGCAGGGGGGAGCACTATAGGAGAGACAAGACCTGTTATGCATATGCCTACAAGAAAAACCAGCTTGATTTTTGGAACAAGATGCCTGGTTTATAGCTGTTCCACAGTAGTTCTAATTGGTCGACCAGCCAGTAGAGCTGGTAGAGCATTATGGAACAACAAACCTGCTACCATGTTCAAAAAACATCTTGACTGCTTTTCAAAAGTTAAGATTTTTTATTCAAAGAAACTAATACTTTTATTTAGCAAAGTTGCATTAAATTGATCAAAAGTGACAGTACAGATATTTGTAATTTTACAAATGATTTCCATTTCAAATAAATGTTATTTTGAACTTTCTGTTCATCAAATAATCCTGAAAAAATGGATCATGTCTTCCACAAAAATAATAAGTAGCACAACTGTTTTTTACATTGATAATAAATATTCAGTGATCATATAAATGCAGCCTTGGTGAATATAAGAGTTTTGTAGAATATTTAACATAGAAATAATAATCTGTATAGAAATGGGTCTAAGACTACTGAGGTCAGACTCACCGTACACTGAGATGTTTTTGTCTGGACTCTGAGGGTTTGAAGGGTCTGAGCAAGATCTCTGCCTCCCGACCATCTCCGCTGGAGGACTCCACCCTGACATCACAAACACACATAGATGTGTTCAATATGTTTGTTTATGACTTTATTGAATGTACATTTGTAAACAAGATACTTCAGAATGAAAGCTTTTAGAATTTACTTCCAGAAGATTTTCAACTCACCATGCCTGAATGCTACTCACCCCTTCCCAAGGAACGAAGCGGTAGAGGAGGAATACCCGGCACCCCTGGTAAACCCAAAGGCGGTGGGCTAACATTAAGCATGGTGCCGTAAGTCTCGTTGCAGATCATGCTAGGAATAAAAGCCCTCTGCTTGTTATTGACCACATTAGCCACGTCCCGAGCCAGAGCTCTCATGTTGGGCATCATGGGGCCAGTGCCTGGAATAATACAGCTAACTGGACGCTCCTCACGCCTGTTGGGAATGGGCTGAAACACAAAATCAGTGGCATAAGGATGAGCCAAAAGGTACCAATATTCAGTGCTCAATGTTCTCTTTGTCCAAATACATTTTGATCTTTATGTAATAAACTATGTGACATTCACTATGTAGTGAACAATGAATGAGGTTTGCATAAAATATATGCATGATTTTTTACAATACCACTTATGTTCTCTCAGTGTTAACTAAGCTAACGAAGAAATACATTTATTTGAATCTTTGGTAACATTATAAATGTCTTCACTGTTACTTCTGATCAATTTAATGCGTCCTTGCTGAATAATAGTATTAATTTATTGTAAAAAAAAAAAATCTTAAAGAGAGTATAACTGAATTAAATGGCATATTTTGTATAAAAAGTATGTTAACCTTGTCCTCCATCTCATCCTCACTCTCGTCCAGGTCATCGTTATGCAGACGCCAGTCATACTCCACATGCACATGGACGTTGAACTTCCCTGTTTGCGCCTGAGTCAGCTGTCGATCACACAGCACAGAAGAACATATTGGAGGGGAGTTAACGTGAACACAATCTCAGGAGAGGCAAAGAACTTACTCTCAAGAAAAGAACAGAGCAAAAATCAGCACTTCAGGATTTCTGCTGGCATTAAAGATAACAAATGTACTCACCAGCTCCTCGCATTTTGTGTGTCTGAGACGCTGTGCCAGATCCAGTGGAGTCTCTCCTGCATCATTAGCTGCAAGAAAAACACATTTATTTTCCCCCTAAGTTTTTTTTTCTTCTTATTTCAGACATGACCCCCAAAAAAAAACTGTAGTTTATATCAAATACTAATAATAAATGACTTGCAATTTTGCTTGATTTATTAAAAAAAAAAAAAAAAAAAAAAGAATGTCTCATTAAAAATGTCTCATTATTTTCATTAAAAATTATTTAGATTTTTGTAAATTCAGTTTTTTGTGTGTAGATTGAATTCCTGGGGTTAGAGCAAATTATATGAACTCTTACAAATAGTGACAGATGCTTTTCCCCGCAGTAGCAGCTTCATACATTCACTGTTGTCAGTCAAGCAGCAGTAGTGCAGCGCTGTGCTTCCTTTGGCAGTCTGCTTGTCTAAATTCCCACTGCATACATAAACACATACACACACAAGGACATGTAAAATGTCTGAGTAATATGCAAAATCTTATTTTAGCTAAAATACAGAACATCAGTGAAGTACCTGTTCTGTACAAGGAAGTCCACAATATGCAGAGAGTTCCGGTCCACCATTCGTACTGCAAGATGTAGTGCTGTCTCACCTGGTTCCTGTCAGTGAAAAGTAAAGATTTATTTATTTTATTTATATATATATATATATATATATATATATATATATATATATATAACACTCAACTTTAAAAAAATAAAAATAAAAATTGTATGCAAACATGTAAATTGCACATAATGCAGTTTTTAAATTAACTTATAAATAATAAAATTTCTAGGTTATTTGTTAAAATATATTCAGTTACACACTGGCTGTCATAGCATGTTTCATAACAGATTAATTTAAACATACATTAAATAATTAAGACTAATAGGTTTAGTAAAATATAATGAGTATATGGTGTAATATTTCGCAAAAGGCTCCTCTCTAGACTTCATTTCTCTGGTGAACTAATGAGTTGTGGACACTGATGACTTGCTGAGGTAAATTAAATGCTACGTGACGTTTTATTTCCACGCTGTTTTGTTGATGTCTTTCCGCGGTTGAAACACTGATTGAGCAATTACATGAGGCATGAGATGTTCAGTCATGTTTATTCGCATTAAAACTAGTAGTACAGAGGAAGGAATGATCGCCTGATTCACGTTCACTCGCGCTCCGCTCTGCACGAGTCTACGGCGCATCGCGGCTCAGACACGGGAACCGGAGCTGATCGCGGCCGGGTTTATACCAGCACATTTCTGAAACGTCCCAGAAGCGGCTCTCCAAGGCGTTTATACAGCGATCTGTCATGCCACAAAGACTGTCAAAACACCATTTATTATTTGAATTTCCTGAAAAAAATTTAAATAAAAAAATACTGTATTCGTTCGGTACACATGCGTACCGAACCGAAAGACCTGTACTGAAACAGTTCGGTACGAATACGTGTACCGTTACACCCCTAATACATATATATATATATATATATATATATATATATATATATATATATATACATATATATATATACATATATATATATATATACATATATATATATACATATATATATATATATATATACATATATATATATACATATATATATATATATATATATATATATATATATATACATATATATATATATATATATATATATATATATATATATATATATATATATACACAATATATTACATTATTAAAAACCTTTATTAAAAAAAAGATATTGATGCAAAACACACTATATGTATTTGATTAACTAAAATGAACATTTGTTCAAGAATCGGACTACACAGGTGGTGTTAGATGCTGTTTTTGTGTGCAGCCTCAATAGAAAAAGAAAACGCATAATGACTCCAACCTACAACTCACATGTTGGTTAGTTTGTTGAATGGTCTCCATCAGGTCCACTCCTTCAGCGTACACCTGGATCAGAGAGAAGATGTCCCGGGACTTCACCGCATCACACAGTGCATGCAGCTGGGCCGCATTATCTGCATACTTCTTCTGAGCGAAGTGCTTCTCTGTGTATTTGGCTGTAATGAAGTCTTTTCGTACCTGCCTGAAGGACAATTGTGAGAGAAAACATTGTAATGAAATTTATGATGTGAAGACTAAAAAAAATTAAAACGAAACAGCAGATCTTAATGTGAGACATGTATAATGAATAAAGAAATTCATTTAAAAAAATTAAAAGATGTCAAAGAAACTGATCGCTCACATGTCACTAGTAGGGTTGGGTTTGGGGATCTCTGCTGACAGGTTTGCTTCCATGATTTCATTGAATCCTGCATTGCCCACACTGTTAGCAAGCTGCAACCCATTTAAAATCATCACAATCTGTATGTTTGCAATTTCTCATAAAAAATTACCAATTTGTCACAAGACTTTACCAAGAGTTCAGACGTGCCCAAGACATCCAGCGTCAGAGACTGTATTCTGGAGTAGTGGACTCCCATTTCCCGATGGATTCCAGAGCATTCGATGCAAATCAACACACCCAGGTTTGTGGAGAGCCATGTTGGATCTGCAGTGACAACAAGTGAAAAGCCACTGACGAATCATTTGAATTTCATACAGGGTTATCTTTTCTAAGAAAAACTTTGATCTAAACAATAAAACAAGTTCTGCTGGGTTGACTAAGTTTCATACAATGTACAAAGAGAAGTGGAAAGGCCAGATGCAAAACAGGAAGCACAGGGTGTAGATTTCATTAAAAAAAAAAAAACAGTAGAGTGAGCTGAGGCAAGAATCACGCTCTCCTAAAATGTCTGTTAAGTTTGTGCAAATAATGCAGAAAACAACAACAAAAACGATTCAGTATTTAATTTGATTCAGCCATTATTTACATGTTATTCCATTCCAATTACATTTACAACTCAGGGATCAAACCTTGTAGGATTCAAACTTGAAACATTTCAGTCCCCAGCCCAGATGCTTAACCACTAGGTTACATCAAACCTATATTGCTTACTGGAAGCTCCACAGTCACAGCACACGTCATTGCCACTCATCTTCTTCACCTCTCCCACAATAGCCTTGGTCAGCTCCCGCACGATGTTGTTCTCTCCCTCGTTCTGATCATCCTTAAAGGCATTGTTCAGCGCCTCCTCTTTACTATTCTGGAGCACAGACACCCATCTGAAACAGAAAGATACACATGAACAGATGAAAAGACAGAAGTGTTGGACGTAATAATTACATTCATTATTACATTCGTAATAATTACATGTAAAATTTGTGTGAGCACACACACACTCACTTCCACACTCACATTTGACACTCTGCTTCATCCTCTGTCTGGAAGTGATACGTTCTGTCATCTAGAAGATGGAAGAGAACAGTAAGCAAATAAAAATGACCAACCAACCATATGAACCATGACAGACTCTGAGAATACCGGCTCTGAATTTATGAGAGTATTGGACTGTGCTTGTTGTTAAAAGTATATTACGTGATATAAGATCAAAGCATTTTTTCTCATCTAGGTTACGCTTCACTTGGCATGTTAAGAGGTTCAGGTTTGCTGGCGGTGTGTTGGCCTGCAAGAAAAAAGAGAGAAAGGGAATGGGTACATTTAGGGGATTTATTACACATTAACAGCAAAACCCACTGAAATGGGCTATGTAGAATTTATTCTGCATATATTAATATTAATATAAAGGATTATGTGTTATTTAAAAAAAGTAATACATTTATTTAATAAACATTTTCAAATATATTTACAAGTTATGCATTTAAGAATTATTAATATATAAACTATATAAATTATTATTATATAAACTCTCAGAATTTATTTTACATACATACTTTTTATTAATGCATGACCAAACTACATTACATTATAAATGGTATTTTAAAATGATGTACTTGCAACACATTGTTGCCCTCAAACTCTGTAAAACTGGTGGAGCCAACCTTTCAAAACTAAAACATAATTCTGAAAGGAGTTACAGACACATAGTGTTTGTTTTATTCCCCTACCGTTCCATGAGAAATAGTCAATAATCCATTTTTCACAGTGCACTTCCTTTTCTGCCAAACCTTCCTCAGTCTGTAAGGTGGAGAGAAGCCTTCATGATGCAAACTTTACTTTTAAAAAGGATATCATTGAAGTGTCAGACAAACTCACCCTTCGCTGCGTTTGAGGAGCATACCAGAGCGCTCAGTGCCGTGAGCTTTATTGCCCTGCAGCTGGTGAAGACTATAGCCTGCATTCTGCTTTGACTGAAAGTCCTTTCACCACACAAACAAACAAAACAAGAAGATTTACCTCTAAATTAAGCAATCGTCCAATCAATCCTGGTCTCCAAATATTTTTGGGCTCACCTCCTTACACTCTGACTGTAGGGCAGATTTGAGAATATCTCTCAGCTGCATTAGCTGTTTTCTTTCTGCATCTTGTGTCTGCTTGTTCTGCAATTTACACAGAAACAACAGCAAACATCAGAATATAAGAAATAAACTGCTTTGTCTAAATAAAGAATATATTTTCAAAAGAGCAGACAGTGATATCAAAAAACATACTGCAGTTAAGTCTGTGGCAAGTTTTTCCATGAAAGGTTTCAGGTTGTCCACAACTTTTAACCCATCCTGGAAGAAACTGTGTGGAGATAGGAAATCAATTCATTTAAAAGACTCATTTAAAAATGAAACGTATTGTTACTAGGAGAGTATTATAAACCAACATACTTGCACTGGGCATGAAAGTATTTGATGAGGTTTTGAAGCAAGTCAGCTCCCTTCTTGACTTTAATTTCATTCACCTTAATGAGATACTAGGAAAAAAGTATGAAACAATCATTTCAGTTGCTTTCTTTTGCTTTCTATTTCCATTAACTATTTGTTAAATAAGTTTCAAAAGAGTCAGAGGTGAGTGTGTGTGTGTGTGTGTGTGTGTGTGTGTGTGTGTGTGTGTGCGTGTCGGGTCACCTTTCAAAATAAAAAACAACTGTAATACCTGACTTTTCTTTAGTCATGACTTATATTACCAAGGGCAAGAAGTGAACCAGGACCATTACTGGTTCTCACTCAAAAAATTAAAGAGACGCCCTTACTGATGCTAAACGTATGTGAACCACATTCCTTACTTCACACATCTGAAGCTGAAAGAGGCGTCTCTCTTTCTCCATCTCTTCTGCAATCTCTCCTCCGCTGATCTCTGTTCTGATCAGACCGTGCTGTTTGGCATGTTCCCGTTTTTCTTTCTCAATCTTGCCCCTGTAAATAAGTTTAGAGCACTGACATGAAAAGAAAATTACAGCATATGTACTTAACTATGCACAAACATTAGGCTTTCATCAATGCCTCATAATGCACAAACACAACATACATATCTCGGTGCTGTTTACTTAAGCTATGGCCCCACATTATTATAAGCTCTTCATCTATGCTACAGGCCCAGGACTTAAAGGGATAGTTCACTTTTAAACTCAAACATCTGAAATGACTGAACCTCCTACTATGTAGTCCAACCTCCCCTTCCCCTGTATGCCAGATTCAAATAAACTAATCTACAGTTATTACAACTTTGCTCAGAATGTGTGTCCTGTTGTGCATCATGCTGTAAGGGACAGGAATATCTCAAAGATATCCGATCACTAAGGGCTTCATCATGAATGTCCAAAGTTTAAGTTTAATGTTCACTGATCAATCTGTGACTATTACTTTTTTATATTTTTTCTGAGATTGATATGAAGAGGTTAATAGGTGCTTACAGTTTGGTTTCGTAATCCTTCCATGCTTTATCAAAAGGCTTTTTCAGATCCTGATGAACAAATGAGAGCACAGTCAACATATGGAAAGACTTAAGGTCAAATATATAAAAAAATAAATAAATACAAACCACCATAATCATTGTATTTGTGAGAACTTGTTGACTTTTTTAAATAAATAAACAGTGAAAAAAAAAAACTTTTTTTAACATTGATTTTTTTTTCACATCAGCATATTAGAATGATTTCTGAAGGATCATGTGACACTGAAGACTGAAGTAATGGCCACTGAAAATTGAGCTTTGCCATCACAAGAATAAATTACATTTTAAAATATATTAAAATAGAAAACAGATATTGTAATAAAATATGACTATTTAACTGCATTTTTATCGACCCCAAATGTTTGAAAAGTACATATTTGATCACACTTTAGTTTAGGGACTAATTCTCACTATTAACTAACTATTAACTATGACTTTTGCCTCAATAAACTCCTAATTTGCTGCTTATTAATAGTTAGTAAGGTAGTTGTTAAGTTTAGGTACGTGGTAGGATTAAGGGATCTAAAATATGGTTTTGCAGAATAAAGCATTACTATATGCTTTATAAGTACTAATAAAAAGCCAATATGCAAGTTGTCATGAATCTGGTTCATGGACTTCCATCCGCTAGCCACCAGAGGTCACTGTTCCGTTACATTGACTCTCACACTACACAGACTGTTACATGTCACTCCGGACTACATTTCCCAGCAGCCATCTCACTAATCACACGCTCACACCTGAGACCCATCACACAATCACACACCCTACATAAGCTTTGGACTTCCTCGTTCACATCGCCGAGTATTGTTCTGCGTTTATCGCTCTCCTAGTGATAGCTGCGATACGGAGCCATTCCGTGTTTCCTTAGTCCTAGTCTAGTTTTCCTGGTTATTACCTGAGTCATTCGTGTTCTGATCCTAGCCTGTGTATCTCGTTTCTTGTCTGTTCTCTGCCTGCCCTGAAGTTTAGCCTGCCTTGGATATATATCTCTCTCGTCTTGTCGTTTGGACTCTGTTTGCCCCTGCCTGGACTATTGCTCGTGTTTACGGATTACCCCTCTTGTCAAGCCCTCTGGATATTGTTCGCCGATCGAAGACCACGCCTGTTTACTTGTGTACTCATCTGTCTTGCCCTCAAGATACCTGTTTGCCATTTGTTCGACCCTGCCTGTGTTTTGACCATGTCTATTAATAAAAGCTTGCATATGGATCCGCACATCTCTCATCTCGTTCACCCTGTTACACTAGTACTATGCATGCTAATAAGCAACTAGTTAATAGTAAGAATCGGTCCCTAAACAAAAGTGCTACCACATATTTTTATACAAATATTTAATACAAATGTCATTGCATACCCCTTTGACTCCTTTAAGGTCTCCCTTCAGCAGACTGTCTAGTGGGAAAGTGATGATGTTATTCATGTTCTGCAGCTGTGGGCACAAAAGAAGACATTAGGAGTTTCAGAACAAAGTGTATAGTTTGTGTAATTACATCTGTGTGAAAACGCCCTACATGTAACTCGCAGTACTTCCTGAAGTGTGCAGTCAGCTGCTTGTGAGCCACAGGCAAGACAAAAATACAGGTCTGAAATATTCTACAACAGATGGATGTCAGAGACTTGCTCACCAAGTTCTTAAAGAGACCAGTGAGCTCCTTAGTGAAATCAGCAAATTTGAGGAAGTAATCGGGCATCTCAGGGTCATCTTTGTACACAGTGTTATCCGTAAACCTCTCCAGTGCCTGGATGTACTGCTCCTCATTCTCTACATGAGCTGAAAACACAACGAAACAGTCTGTCAGTCATTTATTCTCAACATTATTATTATTATTATATACAAAAACCTGTTTGGTGATCATGGATACTTGTTGCCTTATAAAGCTCATTTGTTTTTAATACACTTTGCTCCTGTCACATGGGCCTTTTCCATTCCTACCGCTTGCAAAAAACATACTTCCTAGTTTATGAGTAGAGTGCTGTAGAAAAGAGCTTCGTAACCACACTCCCCAGTGGTGTGCAGGACAGCAAAAGGCCAACAAGATCTGGGTTACTATAAAGAGGAAACAACATGCTAACAAGTCTGCTTCCTTAACTGAAGGAAATTCACTAAGAAGGAACTGTCACCGATTTAATCATTTTAAAAATGAATTTCTAATTTATTCAACTAGTTTTAAGAACATCACAGGGAACTCATTCTGATGTCAATGTTTGTGTAAACCAATGTTATTTTAGTATTATTTACATAATATTTTAGTATTTATTCATATTTTGAAAAAAATATTTAAAAAAAAAAAAGAAAAAAAGTTTTTTTTATTTTTTTAAATTGTAGTTTAAGTTTTAGTAATTTTTTTTGATTTTATTGATTTTATTGATTTTGATTTTATTTTATTTAATTTTGGGCTTCGGTCATATTTATTAGTTTTTTCCCAAAAATATTTCTATGTATCTTTATTTTATTTCATAATGTTCTACTCAAACCATCAAACTAACATCATAAAAAGAACACCATTCCAGAAGGGAAGCAAATCTTCTAATTTTGAATACAGATTATGAGGACAAACACATTTTTTCTCTAGATTAATTTGAATGGGTTTACTGTTCAACCACAAGTCTGTAAATATGCTCTATTTTGATTTCATGCAGACTTTAATAATAACATCGCTGCAGTAAACTCTGAAAAACATTCCTGTACAGTAGTGTTGTAGTACTCGAGACCGGTCTTGGTCTTAAGACCATTTTTTGATGGTCTTGATCTTGTCTCGGTCTCGACCGCATTTGTACTTGGTCTTGTCTTGGTCTCAGACTAAGAGGACTCGGGATTTTGTTTCAAGACCGGTCAAGACCACAACTGCGGGGATATCACTAAATTATCACTAAATTTATTTACAACCATCATTAATGTGATTGGATGTAAAACTTCCTGCTAACTAATTAAATAACTAATTCAATAACTAATTAAATAACTAAATAACAAAAATAAATAATTTGATTTATACCAGTGGATCTCAAAAAATTTTTTTTGTTTGTTTTTTTTGATATTGAGATATTGTCCACAACATTATTTGAAGGCCCACCTCCACTCACCCAAAATATTTAAAGCTTAGCATGACTAGAAAGATGTATATTCATTATAAAAATAACCAAATACTAAGATAAATCTTTTATTTTTACCTGTTTTAGTTCATTTTAATGCTTGTTTTGTTTTATTTGAAACAATTTTAAGTCATCTTGAGGCCCCCTTGGAAGTTTGTTGAGGCCCCATAGTGGGATATACTGTTATGCCGGTGTCCTGACATTTTATCCTACTCGTCAGATTTTCCTACCGGGGTTTACTGCGCATGTGCACATCAATATTTCGTCCTTTTTCTCACGCTGAACAACAATATTTAATCTATCTGCGTTACTGTAAGGGTATGTTTAGGGTTGGGGTAGATGTAGAAGTTAATAAAACACAATCTAATAGGTAGAAAAAATTATTTATTGTTGGTTTCTGGTAGCTGTATCCCACCGCGAATATTACACACAATTACTGTATTTGCATGACTGTAAGGGTAGGTTTAGGCGTGTGGTAGGTGTAGACATTAATAAATCATAATTTAACAGGTAGCATTTTTCGTTGTCGAATTGTATTACCTACTGTTTTAATGGGAGGTAGGAAAATCTGACAGGGTAGCACGAATCGACAGAACACCGGGTCATAAATTATTGAGGGACTGTGTCAAAAATGTCACCAAAATTAATACATACACCCACAGATTTCAAGATATTGTTGCAAAAAAAGTGCTTGAGAGTATGAGATGTGGATTTTTATATTATAATATGATATGATTAAGCAATATCACAAGAGCAAGAGAACTGTTTTGGAAAAAATTTATATATTGCTTTTATAAAAACATTCAGTAAACAATTTTTAACATTATTCTCAATATTATTTATGCATTTGTAATTATACCAATTCAGATGCAGCTTCTGTGCAGTGCACCACTGCAGTGCAAATATGAATTTTGTTGTTAGAGATTTCATTTGATTGGTAACAGCTCTGTAAGTCTTATTATTGTATTTAATGATTAAAAATAAAGCATTTCTCAGGCAGTAAATGTGAATCCTTTAGATGAATTTGAGCAGTGCTGGTCTGGTCTTGGTCTTGACTCCGTCTCGACCTGCCTTGGTATTGGACTTGTCTTGGTCTCAACCCCTCAAAGTCTTGGTCTTGTCTTGGTCTCAACACACAATTGTCTTGGTCTGGACTTGGTCTCGGATTAGGTGGTCTTGACTACAACACTACTGTACAGTATAACAGTATGTGCACAGAACAGGTAAGATTACTCCAGGACTATAATAATCGCTCACCAGCAATAGATTTAAAGATCAACTACAAATGTGACAATATAGCTCTAAAGAGAGAGAGAAATAAGCAGGTTCTTGCTGGAACAGGTATCGGTGATTCTGGTAGGAATGAGAGGAATGTGTGAGGTAGAGCACAAAACCTGCTTGCTAGAGTAACAATGACTTAAATCGCACTGTATATGAAACCAAAATCTTTGTCCAGGCTATTCTTATATATCATTTGGCACTGTTTGAGTAAATGGGCTTAACAGAACAATTATACTATTATTTATACAGTCAAAAAACATTACTTTCAAAACCGATGAGCTTTATTTTACACAATAAAAGTGCAAAATTAGCATAAACCTGTTGGTTATTGATTAAGGTATTAAGCATTTGCAATACTCACTCAGACCAGAGCTGTTTATGGCCTTGACTGACTTCTTTATTTTGTGCAGCACACTGCGGTCAAGATCCAACGCCTGCAAAACAACATGAATCATTTTCTTAGAGGGATGTTTTGTGCTGAACAGACCAGTTCTGAATACACAGGATGATTTAAAAAAAAAAAAGGAAGATAACAAAGAGGAACAAATTGCACCAATAAGACCTGCATCTTTGCTTAACTGACTTAAAATGCTTTACAATGGTTAAAAATGCTGCATATTCTACACTCTCAGAAAAAAAGGTACAAAAGTTGTCACTGGGTTGGTTATTTTTCCAAAAGGTACACCTTGTTACCTTATTTACCCTTGAAGGTGCATATTGGTACCTTAAACATACATATTAGTACCTAAAGTGTATATATTAGTAGTACCTTTTGAAAGGATACCGCCTCAGTGGCAGCTATTCTTTTCTGAGAGTGTAATGCATTTACATTTATGCATTTGGCAGACGTTTTTATCCTAAGTGACTTGCATTGCATTCTAGATACAGACTTTATCAGTTGTTTTATCTAGGAATCAAACCCATGACCTTGGCATTGCAAATGCCATGCTCTACTGTTTAAGCTACAGGATTGCCTAATAAACACAACCAACATCTTTTTGTGCATAAAGTAGGTCAAACTATAATAACAAATGTAAAAAGCATTTGTAACCCAGTTTTGTACAGCATTGTGTTTATACTTCCCTCTCACACACGATTGAATTTACATCCAGATACACTCAGATAGCCTGTAATTTAGCCACCTGTCACTCACGCTGAATCACACTGTGGGAATTTTGTACAAAAAGAGCTGATTGAAGTAGACAGACTTGTTGACTAAAATCTGTGTTTATGCAGGAGTCACGTCTGGTACGAGACCAAGACAAAATCATCTGATGAGGGATAAGCCTAGTGCCCGTCAGCTGACAACACTCATACATTTCAGGTTGTCACAGTCTGTCTGACATTAAGCACTAAGAGTATTATGATGAAATATGCACTACCATTCAAAGGTTTGGTATCAGAATTTTTTTTTTTTTTTTTTAAGAAATTAATATTTTTATTCAGTAAGGATGCACTAAATGGACCAAAAGTGACAAAGGTAAAACTTATAATGTTATAAAGATTTCTATTTCAAATAAATGTTCTTTCAAAATTTGAATTAAATTAAGAACCCTGAAAAAAAATTATCAAGGTTTACACAAAAATTAAGCAACGCAACTCTTTTCAATAAGAGTTTGAACAGCAAATCAGCATATTAGAATGATTTCTGAAGGATCATGTGACACTGAAGACTGGAGTAATGGCTACTGTAAATTTAGCTTTGCCATCACAGGAGAAAATAACATTTTTAAATAAAAAAAAAAATTAAAGTTATTTTAAATTGTACTAATATTTCACAATATTTTGATCAAATTAGTGCAGCTTTGGTGAGATGCAACAGAGCATTTCTTTCTAAAGCTTCAAGTGAACATCTGTTTATTATTACAGTTTTTTTTTTTTTTCAGCTGCTTACACACAAAATTTTTACTTGTCACACAATTTCTGAAACCTGACACTCAAACACCAGAACCACTAATTCTCGGCCTTTGACTCAGTTTACAATTTCATAAAACACTTTTTGCAAATCACAACACACAATATGTAACACAAAAATCTAACAGGAATTAATATTATGGCAAAGGTGTTTGCAAATGTTTGCTTTTGAGAGTGTTTATGATATTTTGAATGCAGTGCTTCATTTTGCAAGAGATGTGAGGCATTTTGCATTTTGTGTGAGCAATTCTTGGATTTGTGTGTAAAGTTTTGAAAAAAAAGGCAAAGTTTTGAAAATGTAAGCAGTTGAAAAAAAACTGTAGTAATAATAAGTTTTCAATATGGAAACAACAAATCTAAAGTTGTAAAAAACTGTAGTAATAATAAGTTTTCAATATGGAAACAACAAATCTAAAGTTGTGAGAAAATATGGATGGATACTGTCTGTCAACATTTTCCTCACTGAAACATATCACGCTTATACTTCAGTCAAAATATATCAGTCAAAAAAAAAAAGCTTCCATGTTTAATTATATTTCAGTATTTTAAAATAAAAAAGTAACTTTTTTATTAACTTTAGGAATGGAATGATGTAATTAAGTAACATTCATACAAAACCTTTGTAAAGTAATCTGTTTGACCACAGTTTTCTCAGTGTGGATATTTTACCTTTTTTACAATGAAGAATCACTGTAGTTATTTTCAAATAGTTAAAATTAAAGACGTTTTTATAATTAAATCTATCATTTTTATAATGAAATAATCATTTATTCAGGACTTTCATTTCATCCACTTGTAAGCTCAGTACAATGGGCAGAAATAGGCAAGACTGTCAAGATGACCTGCAAAAAAAAAAAAAAAAAAAAATCCATTTGATACTTTTAAAAGATACAATATTTAAAAGTACACTATTTGAAGTAGGCCTACTTTACACATATATTTACATTTCTAGGCTGTTCAAATGCTATACTTGAAATTGGCCTTGTTTAAAAGAACTGTACAATCTGAGATCACTGGTTCAAAAAAAAAAAAAAAAATAATAATAATAAAATAACAGAGAGTGTCCGAACAGGGCCGCAGACCCATAAAAAAAGCTGTGGAAAAACAGTGAGCAGACGTGTGTGTGCGAGAAGGAGATTAGACAGGACAAGCTGGGACAAGAAGTGGGACAGTCATCCCGCCTTAGCCTTAAGGAATGAGAAAGATGAAGGGAAAGAAAGAGAGAACAGAAAGGGCGAGAAAGAGATGAGAGATATTAACTGCACTGGGGTTTCCATCAAAGGCAAGTCTCAGCAGGACACCACGCATAGGGATGGAAGAACCGGAAACGACAGCAAAGAGTATACCAACTGCCATCTTTATGGCATCTGTGGGTGTGTGCAGCCCTCATGCTACAGAAAGAGCATATCCAAATATTAAAGAGGTTTGACAAAAACAACCACATCACAGATAAGCAAACTTATGCATAAAGAAACGTGCACAAGATCCAGCTCCAGTCTTTACATAAACCATGAACATCTGTTTACCTCAGCTACTTCCTCCATTGAAGCTAAATGCAAATGGGGTAGTGCCAAAGGGCAACTCATAAAGAGTGTTTCCCTCTGTGTATCCCAGTCACACGAAAACGCCAGTTACTCCAAGAGCCTGAGGCAGTGGATTTTACTCATGCCTGCTTTCCAAAAATCACCTTGTCCTTGAAACACTATGAATGTGTTTACACTTGTATTTCAGTTCTCTTGGTTCTTTTGGTCAGGACCAAAAAAGTAAATGATGGATTTAGTCCTGTTTCGCTAAGCATTAACTGTCATTTTTAACATTGAACCTTCTATGACATATATTTTGCAAACTTACTGAACATCTAAAACAATGCTGGGATAAATGCATGTGTGTACATATGGTGGTATTTTACCAGCTTATAAATCAGAAAGAGCTTACAAAATGTCTAAGAGTCAGAACAGCGCCAGGAATTCCTCTTTTGCACAAACGGAGATCTGCTGGTTCTGACGCCTGTACTGAACCATACAGGGCAACGCAGCTTCTGTGATGAGAAGAACCAGATATTTATCCCACCTTCTGACATCACATCCTGTTTTTGGTTTGTTTGGCCTATTTTTTGGCCCGCTCCAAGGTTCGTATGACAGCGTTCACACTTACTTAAATGGACATGCAGTCACAACAGAGTTCATTTTAATCAAACCAACCCTGCTAAGTGTGAACACATCCTATGAAGTGTTCGGGCTGCTTCTTTGTCATCATTCAGAAATGACTGATACTTTTCCCGTTCATCAGAAGTCAACATTTTTAGTTCAAGCTCAGAGTCAAAGTGTAAAAGAGGTAAAAGAGGAAGAGCTGCGGAGCTTCTTTTGATTAACAGCACAGAACACAGGGTCATTCTTAGACATGGGTAAAGTTCAACTAGATCTGCTATTCTGATGGTGAAACAGGCTGACAGAGTTCAGAACTGTTTGCACAAACAAAGCACTTTTATATTTCCATTGAAGAAGTCACTGCAATTTTGAAACTAACGCAAATCTTTAGAAGAACTACAGAACATATCTAGATGTTCCTATTCTATAGTTGTTCCTATAAGCACAGTTTTTTGTTAAGAAACTTTCTACCTGATCTAACTATTAAAATTACATTAAAATTGGTGTAAAATAGTTACTGTAGATGTTACCACACAAAACACATTATTAGGTTATCTGACATAATATTTTTACAATGTAAGTTTCTAGTAACTAACTTTTTCTAGAAAATATATGAAAAAGGTTTCTAGAAAAAATGCTGATTTACACTACCCACCATGTGGACTAATGCCCACCAACATACAACTGACATCTGAAATCTAGTTAACAGTATCATCCATGGGTCAAGCCTTGTATTCTGTAATAAAATGATTTTATCAGACAAACTCAATTTTAAAGATAGACTGAACCATCAAATGAAGATAATGTTGACACTCCATTAAAATCTAATTTAAGTCCATATTTAAGCCACTTAGCTTGAGCAACTTAAACAGAAATAGCTTAAAATGTCAAGTTTGGAATGGATAGTCTAGCTAACAGGCTGCTGCTCAGTTTGATCTCTGATGATGCACTTGAATTTATGTTTTTGGTCAAAGCATGTACTTATGATGACAAATATTTGTTATTCATAATTAATATATGTTTTAGCTCCATATAGTTTTTCAATTATATTTTGTTATAAATGTTGTTAGGTTTCAATTAGTGTTCTCTACTGTTACGTTTCTTCCATTTCAGTGAGTATGTGTTGGTGTGTAAGTAACTCTATATAACCTTCTCAGTTTGCTCAACAAACTGATACACAAGTTAGACATAATTCTACATTACAATTACTGTATGTAAAGTTAATAATCAGCTTAACTTAAAATGATTATTGAACTTAGATCCACAAACAAACAAAAAAAAACATTTTAAGTTCATAAAACTAATGTTTTTGACTTTTTACAGTATATTATGGCAGTACCATTGTAAAGTAAAAAGCACAATCACAGTGTGTCACCAATGCCATGACACTTTTTGATACTTTGTATTAGTTTGGATCTTGTGAATAGTTTAAATGTTTATCATTTTAGCATTATAAAATCTTCCACCATCATTTAATGCGTCTTATTTCTGTAATATCTGTAGGCTATTTGTTAGTAACAGCTCTGTTACCTCAGACAGGCACAGGCCTGTAAATCAGTCCATAAAATCTGCTGCATGCATTTATTAATAACAAATCACTAATAATGGTAAATGCATGTGATATCAGGTTCATTATGTAACTTTGAGACTTATAAAATACTAAACAAGTTATGAGTGGCGTCAACATTACAGCGATAAGAAGTTACATGAACTCGTGAGAAACATGGGCGAGGTTCACTTCCAACACGGGATGCATTGAGCTTTGGTGCAGCAAGAAGGAAGTCATTTTTACTCCTTTTGTAAAACAGACTAACTTATAGTATTTAATGAAGCAATGTTCTGAAGTTAGAAAGCACACTTTCTGTAATCCAGTTATACAGCTACAGTTCATAACTGCGCATTTCGCGCTAGTCTGTAAATTGTATTATACTGTATATCCGTGTTATTGACATTATAAAGGTGTTTTACCTCTTCCAAAGCCCCGACTGTATTCCTACAGTGAGCCATGCGCGTGCAGAACACTGATGTTGTTGGTGCTTTATAGTCCTCATTGGTAATGTCCATAAACTCAGGTACTGTCAGTTGATCAGGCATGATTATTCCCTTTAAATCAAGACGAGGAGCATAAAATGTTTTAAATGATGTACTTTAATTTTTAAGTCCGCACAAAACCCGTTTTAAACTCAGTCCGTGTCAGTCATTCCTTAAAGTACTTGGTTTAAAAAGTTCCGCAGGAGTCCAAACAGATCAGAAAGAAAAAGAGGCGATGCGAAGTTCATTCGTCTTTGAAGAGGAGAGTTGAACAGCTCCATCACACGCGTAGCTGAGCAGATCAACTCTTCTGGATTCCACCCATTCACACCTGTACAGAAGAAACTCACTGTACATGTGATTAGTAGGCGGAGTCATATCGCCCGTCAATCATATCCAGTCCGCCAATGAGAGAGAAGCCCTGATCTGGCTGTCCAATCAGAGTTTAGGGACGTAACCTAACACTCAAATCCTGAAAAGCTGAAATAATGTTAGACATTATTAACATTAATAATGATAACATTTTTCCACACAGTATTTGGTGTTGTTAACAATATAGTTAATTATTTGGCAACATCATCTCGTCTTGATTCATTCGTAAGTTTTTTATCTATTAATATATTTTATGTATGAATTTATTATTGCTGTCCTACTTTGCCTCAAAACTTTTAAATATAATTTGATAACCTATTTAACTCTCCTCTTTAGTCAACTTTTTTATTTTTCTCCACGTTCACGTCGAACTTTTATTTTGACTCAGGACCACACCGGAAGTACTTGTCTCGTGTCCATGGTGTGTGGTTCTTAGTGCTCATGATCGTTGTCGATTATTATTAGAAGTATCGATGGATATTGAATAAGCAATAAGTGTAAAATACATCACAAGCATGGCTACAAAACGTAAAGCGGATGTAGCAGTGCCTGCAGAAGAGAGTGATCAGCTCCTCATAAGACCACTGTGAGTTCAGTTCATTCATGCTGTCTTCAGAACTAGTTCTGTTCCGCGACAAATGTTTTGGTGACTTACTCTTTGACTTGCAGTTTTTAAATAATAAATACAATATCTAACAGGACCGACGTGTTATTAAAGAAGTTTTGCACCCGTGTTAATACTTTCTCTGAGTATTGTAACTATTAGATCTTCTTTACTGTGATGTTTCTAACAGAGGAGCTGGTCAAGAGGTGGGCAGGTCCTGTATCATCCTGGAGTTCAAGGGCCGTAAAATCATGGTGAGCAACATTTTGTGCTCTATCCTACTTTTGATGGATTTGACAGATGTATTTTTGACATGTAATGTCTTTGCAGCTGGACTGTGGTATCCACCCTGGATTGGAGGGCATGGATGCATTGCCTTACATTGATTTGATAGACCCTGCTGAGATTGACCTGCTCCTCATCAGCCAGTGAGTCCCTTTCTCTAAATGAAAGATATCATTGATATTTAACTATCTGCTGACCTCCTCTTTTTCTCTGCTAGTTTTCATTTGGATCATTGCGGAGCCTTGCCATGGTTTTTACAAAAGACAAGTTTCAAAGGGAGGACTTTTATGACCCATGCCACCAAAGCCATTTACCGCTGGTTGCTTTCAGACTATGTGAAAGTCAGGTACACCAAAGCTCTTGTTTCAATAAAACTATACTTTCTATTTTATATATATATAAAGAACTAGCTCTAATATATTGTATGATTTCCTGGATTCTGAAGCAACATCTCAGCGGATGATATGCTGTACACCGAGACCGATCTAGAAGAAAGCATGGACAAGATTGAGACCATCAACTTCCATGAAGTGAAAGAGGTGGCCGGCATCAAGTTCTGGTGCTACCATGCAGGTCATGTTTTGGGAGCAGCCATGTTCATGATTGAGATTGCTGGAGTGAAGGTAGGTGTAGTTATTTCATTCAGATGTTTTCAGTAACACTCACACTCAGTTTGTGCTAATGATCATGGTTATTGTCTTTAGCTACTGTACACAGGAGATTTCTCACGTCAAGAAGACAGACATCTCATGGCAGCTGAGATTCCCAGCGTCAAACCAGACATTCTTATCACAGTATGTACTAGATTTTGTGCTGGCAACATGATTTCTTTTGATGTTTTTCTTTGGCTCCACCACAAACATTTTTTACTTGTTATTTAGAAAATAAATACATTACAACGTTTTATGCCCGTCTTCTTTTCTGTTCATGTAGGAGTCTACATATGGCACACACATCCATGAGAAGAGAGAGGAGAGAGAGGCTCGTTTCTGTAACACGGTTCATGACATAGTGAACCGTGAGGGCCGCTGTCTCATCCCTGTGTTTGCTTTGGGTCGAGCTCAGGAGCTGCTGCTCATTCTAGGTAAACTCCAGCAGTTCAGACTCTCAGCTTCATCTTCAACAATGGCTCACTGAAGTTCTGCATGTCCTCTGTTTCAGATGAATACTGGCAGAATCACCCTGAACTCCATGACATTCCCATCTACTATGCCTCATCCCTGGCAAAGAAGTGCATGGCGGTGTACCAGACCTATGTGAACGCCATGAATGACAAGATCCGCAAGGCCATCAACATTAACAACCCCTTTGTCTTCAAGCATATCAGCAATCTTAAGGTTGGCATCTTCACAATCTATGAATTGACCCGACAGAACTTAGATTTTAGTTTGGTTTAGTAATTGTTAGCTGCTAGTTTTTGTTTTTAAAAAATATTTTTAAAGTGATTTCATTTTATTAAAATTTTTGTAGTATATTTTGTACTTCAGCTTATTTCAGTTAGTTGCCAAGAAGTATTCATCTAATATTTATATTTTCTTTTGAATTATTTTTTATTTTTATATTTTCGATGTTCATTTTAGTGTTAGTAATTTTGTTAGTTGCTTTTTTGTTTTTAATTGTCTTATTTATTATTTCTATATATTTTACTTTATTTTTACTTGGTGTTTTTTTTGTTTTTTGTTTTTCGCTTTTTGTAGTAATTTTGTAGTACTTCAACATATTTATTTATTTTAGCTTCCAAGAAAAATTGTATAATTTTCATTTGTTTTTTTATTTATTTAATATTTATGTTTTATTTGATTTCAGCTTTAATTTATTTGTTTTTTAATAGTTTTAGTTTGTTACCAATAACAAAACTGGTTCAGTAGAAAATACAACTTTCATAATCCAAAAAAAGTTATCTAATTTGCTTATACTTGTGTCTTGTCCTCCAGAGTATGGACCATTTTGATGACATTGGCCCTAGTGTGGTGATGGCATCTCCAGGTATGATGCAGAGCGGTCTTTCCAGAGAACTTTTTGAGAGCTGGTGCACCGACAAGAGGAACGGTGTCATCATAGCGGGTTATTGTGTGGAAGGAACGCTCGCCAAGGTGAAGCTCCTTGATCTTCAGCAAGAATGTCACAACAGATCAGCATCAAATTTCTTATGAATGCTGAATTAAACCTGTCCTCACCCTTTTCTGTGCAGCATATCATGTCTGAGCCAGAGGAGATCACCACCATGTCAGGACAGAAGCTTCCGCTGAAGATGTCCGTGGACTATATCTCCTTCTCTGCTCATACAGACTACCAGCAGACCAGCGAGTTCATCCGAGCTCTGAAACCTCCTCATGTGGTAAGTGATAATGTCATAAGCTAGCAGGCCCTCAGGTTATAGATCAGGTGTCATGTTCTTGCTGTGGTTTTCAGATCCTGGTTCATGGAGAGCAGAATGAGATGGCTCGACTGAAAGCTGCTCTGATAAGAGAGTATGAGGACAATGATGAGGTTCACATTGAGGTGCACAACCCTCGTAACACTGAGGCTGTCACGCTGAACTTCAGAGGAGAGAAACTGGCTAAGGTGAGACTGCAGCTGTCATTCCTCCACGTCTCTTTAGCTTTCCCTATTTTTCTCTATTATACCCCCAGTTAGATACAGCTGCTGTAGTAGTTTGTCAAAATAATTAGGGGTGCCCCCTAATAGTCGACTAATCATTAGTCGACGAGAAGAGACTTTGTCGACCAAAATTTTATTAGTTGAAGAAAAAAAAAAAATCCACACGTGAAGTCACTCAGTCCGTGACGGACAGATTGTTAACGGCTAGTCTTTATGGTAATACAGTACCTCGGGCAGGACATCCAAATGCTCGCCTATCATTCATCGACCTCAGTGTGACTTATCATCTGAAATATGTAATTATTAGCAACTTTACATGGCTGCTCAATCTAATGTTAACCTAGAGAAATGTGCGCTGTTCAAGAGTCTGTGTGGAGTGTGGAAGCTGAATGATCGTGATCACTACAGGACAGATGGAGGCGCCGGTGCGCTCTCTTGCTCTTAAAATACTCCGTCATTTTTGGTCATACAGATAAGAGTAATACATCTTTCAAATCTGTAAAGACTCTACGTTTATTTGTGTGCACTCACAATACCGCGCTTTTGTAAAATAATGAAAGCAAACATGATGCGCTTTCTGCCGTCTTGGCCTCTGTGAACTTGAGCGCGAAACTCCGTGTATATCGTTGCCTTACAGACATAAAACAATATATCTATATAGACTGAAATGTCTACTTTCAAATTAACCAATTCAAATGGAAAACAAATATTCTCAGATTATGTAATCCGTATGAATCATGCATACAGGCACATCACTACTGCGGAGATGACGAGTCAGTGTCGCCGACTTCATCGCTCCGAAAACAAAGAAAGCACTAGTTTATCAAACTATCTCCTTACTGTTTTTCCCTGACACATTCATAATCATTACTTCTGCTGGTGCGCTGTGGCAAGCTTCATGCGTGTACTTGAGCGCATAATTAGGCTATGTAGGCAATTAAAGGCTCATGCGATTAGTCGACAAAATGAACGACTACTAGTCGACCAGAAAAATTCCTAGTCGAGGGCAGCCCTAAAAATAATAATCACAAACTTCAGTGCTTCTGCCAAGTAAAATGATTGACTAGGTTCATCCAGACTTCGACTAAAATCTTTCATGAGACTTTGAATTGAACTCACTAGTGTTTGAATCAGAACAACCAAACTAGTTTTCTTTCTTTCTTTCTTTCTTTCTTTCTTTCTTTCTTTCTTTCTTTTTCTTTTTCTTTCAGTTGATCTTTATTTTGTTCTGGTAATTTTGAGTAAATGTACTTGTTTAACTCGTGAATCATGACATCAGTCTAGTTACTGACTAATATTGATTAATAATAATAATAATAATAATAATAATAATAATGAGTAATGTTAATATTATCAACTGATATAAGCCTTTGCAGTAGAACTTGTTATAATGATAGGCTGTTGTAATAAAAACATTCAAATAAGCTAGAAAAAATCATAGTTAAGTCCTTTTATGAATCTTTAATTTCTGTGATGAACCCTTTTTGTCCTTTTTATCATTTCTTTCCTTTTCTTCAACCTTTTAAGGTGATGGGCTCTCTTGCGGATAAGAAGTGTATGCAGGGTCAGCGAGTCTCGGGCATCCTGGTGAAAAAGAACTTCAGCTATCACATCCTCGCCCCCTCTGACCTCTCCAGTGAGATGGTGTTTGTGATCACTTCTGGTGTTTCATATGTGTTTGAGTGTGTGCTTCTCACATCTGTTCTTTTTTTCTTAATGATGCAGATTACACTGATCTGGCCATGAGCACGGTGAAACAGACTCAAGCCATTCCCTTCACCGGCCCTTTCCCCTTGCTTTTGAGTCAGCTACGGCACCTGACAGGTGAGTATACCTGTGTGTGTGTGTGTGTGTGTGTGTGTGTTATGTTTATATGTGGTGCTCATCATGTGTGTGTGTTCTAGGTGATGTGGAGGAGATTGAGATCTCAGAGAAGAGCACACTGAGAGTCTTTAACAGCATCACAGTGGTTCATGATCAAAACATGGTCTTGCTGGAGGTGAGGCGGCACACCGGTTATTCACATACCAGTGTAACTATGGCAACTGAAGTGACTCAGGATGATTGTGTGTCTGTCTGTTGTGTTCTTCCTCCAGTGGTTTGCCAATCCTCTGAATGACATGTACGCTGATGCCGTCACCACAGTGGTGCTGGAGGTGCAGTCCAACCCTAAAGCTCAGAAAGGTGAAGGCTTTCATCAGTTACAATGAGTTGTATTTAAAGAGTTTATGAAATCTTTCGCTCCTTTTTCCTCTATTCTTCCTCTTCTTTTATTACTATTTTTATCTTGCTTCCTTGCTACTTTTTTCCCTTATGCTCTTATGCTTTCCTTTTTGCATTCTTTCTTCCTCTCTTTATTTTTTTCTCCCTTTGTTGCTTTTTTCCCTTTGTTTTTGATGGCTTCCTTTAATTGTTTCCTTCCTCTGTTTCATCTCCCTTTCCTTCTTTTTAGGAATGCTTTATCTTGCATCCTTCATTTTTTCTGTTCTTGTTCGTTCCTTTTCTCTTCCTTCTTTCCTTTTTATCTTTCTTTCACAATTTCTTTCTTGCTTCCTTTCCCTTTTCCAACGTTTTGTCCTATACTTTCCACATTTTTTAATCTTTATTTCTTCCACCATTTGTTCCTTTCATCCTTCCTTCTGCACATTCTTCCTGTTTTATTACTGTCTTTATCATGCTTCTTACCTTTCGTCCTTCTGTTCTTTTTCTGTCCTTGCTTTTCTCCTCTTTTTCACGTTTTGCTTGTTCCTTTTTTCATCCTGCTTTCCTTGCTGTTTCTTTGCTCTTCCTTCCTTCTCTTTTTCTGTTTCTTTCAATTTTCAAATTTTTTGCTGTAATGTCAAAAATATTAATACACTTTTTCTTCATTATTCATATTTTTTCTCTTCTTTTTACTTTCTCATTTGCTTTCTTTTATTATCCTTTATTTCCCACTTTATCTTCATTAATTCTTCCTTTGTTGCTTGATTCTTTCCTTCCTTTCTATATATTACTCTTTATTACTTGCTCTTTTCTCTCTTTTCCTTTCTTCTCATATTCTCACTTTATTTTGCTTGCTTCCTTTCTTTTCCTCACTTTCCTCACCTCCCTCCTATGCTTCCTTCCTTCCCTGTTTCTTATTCTTCCTTTTTTCCTTTCTCATGATGTGAAAATTGTTAATAACTAGTCATATTCACACCAACATTTTTGTTTTCCTCTTTATTTTTATAGTTCTTCAGCCCCAAGAAAAGAAGGTGGATGTGAATGTTTTCCAGAATAGATTACTGAAAATGTTCCAGTAAGTTCATCCTCACAACACTCTCCTTACTGTCAATGATATTTATGATGAACTAAATTCTTTTTCTTCCCCAATTTGCAGAGACATGTTTGGAGAAGAGTGTGTTGACTTTAAAGACAAGAACTGTCTCGCTGTAAGTGTAGATGGGAAAACTGCCTTCATCAACCTGGAAACCCGAGTAAGTATTATACTGCGTGAAGCATACACATAAAAGTTTTATAGGAAGAGAAGTCTTCTAATTCTTGTGTGTTATGTTTGTGTTCAGACCGCGGAGTATGAGGACGACAATTCTGAAGATGATTCTCTCAGAGAAATGGTGGAGCTCGCTGTACAGAGGCTGTATGAAGCCATGAACCCTGTCATGTGAGATGGGCTCTTAATTTCCTTCAAGAACTTATCAGAGTCCATCTCACTCGAACTACTTCAACCAGACTGAAGACACCAGATACTGGACTGGCCAAAGCACTTCGAAGCATTGAATTTTACATAAAAAACAAATGTAAAACAGTTAAAGCTAGATGTTGATACATGTGTGCAGTCAGGACTCTGTTCTATTTTATTTCTGCTACATAGGACATGTAGTGATCATTTAAAATGATTTGACTTTTTTGTTAAAGAAAAGGACCTCTAATTTAAGATCCAATGTACTGATTTAATAAAAGAGGTCTGGTTCAAGTTGAGCTTAAATTTCAGAACAACTCACGTTAAAGCTGACACTTTATTTAAAAATGAAAGCTTGCAAAATATACCAAGTTACACAAATATAAACACACTGATACAAAACACTGTCTTAATATTCAATACTTTCTCTCTTGTCCCATCATAACGTTGTGAGGAACCATGCAGTCGGACAATTCATGGGCACATTTCTTAACATCAAAAAAGATTTCACAGGGTACGACACCAGAGAATAAAGTACATTTTCAGGCCTGTGTCAGGTAATACAATCTAGTACTTACTACTCTGCATGGTATTCTACAAGATCAACACCAATACATCCCCATTTTTGAATGAGATTCAGAAGAAGGTGACTGTTCAGCCACCTATAAATGACACTGTCATATTCCCTTTTTGAGTTTTCCTATAGATTATATTACAAAACACGTGGAGTAAAATACGATTTCACAATACAAATAAAAAAACAAATACAAGGCACTTTGGATACTGATCTCATAGCAGTGTTCATCAGTACATTCTTATGGGAGCAGCTGCAAGATACATATTCTTGCATACAGTCATGAACATTGTGTTGCAGAAAAGTCTTAGCCTGATAGTCTCTCTTGATTTTTTAATCTAATCTAATGACTTTGGTGTTTCATATAAAGCCAATGAGCCAAAACCTCATTTACCAAACATGTATAACATCTGCTGATAAAACTGTTTAAGTTAAATCAAGAACAGTACAAATTAAAGCAAAAAAATATTTCGCAGACAATATCTGAAAATATCAAATGCCCCTAAAATATCAGATTGTCTCTTGCAAACAATAAAAAGCAAAAACACAAGATTGTGTTCCACAGAGATTATAAAATTTGCTGGTGAGTGTCAGAGCACATACACATAAAAAAATCATCTAAAATATAACAGGTATTTTTATAATATAATGGTTTTCAAGATCTGTTAGCATCTGCTCAATCTCTCAGACAAAAAAGACCTGTAAACATCTTAGTATTGGGCAGTTAAACTTTAACAATGATGCTGGTCATGTTTAGATAATGCTGATGAGATCCGGTCTGTGTCTGTGTGTGTACCTGTTTTTCTATTCAGGTGGGGACTTAAACCTGAATACACACAGAATCATGGGGACTCGTGTCACAGTGGGGACTAAATTGAGGTCCCCACGGGTAAAGAAGCTTATAAATCACACAGAAAGAATGAATTTTTGAAAATCTAAAGATGAAAAAAGTCTCCTGTGAGGGCTAAGTTTAGGTGTAGGGTTGGTGTGGGGCAATAGAATATACGGTCTGTACAGTAGAAAAACCATTACGCCTATGGAAGTCCCCACAAGGATAGCGAAACAAGTGTGTGTGTGTGTGTGTGTGTGTGTGTGTGTGTGAGAGTAATTATGTGTGCAGTATACTGCATAATCCTAACAGGACTGACAATATTAAGTTCCTATCTAATGCCTAGTCACTGAATGATTTGTGCCTTCTGTTTCTTTATAAAAGTCCAGCGCTCTTAAAGGAATAGTTCACCCAAAAATTAAAATTCTGTCCTCATTTACCCACCCCCATGACATTCCAAAACTAATGACGTCCTTTTTTTCAGCACCTTAAAAGTAGCATGAAAGTGATCAGCCCAACATGTGCTATACAACTGCTTTGTGGAGGAACAGAACAAAATTTAAGTCATTTGTCATTGATAATCTTCAATGAAGGAAGCAGCAGTGAATGAATTATAATCGATTACAATGCAAGCTTGTAATCGATTATAAGAAAGCAGCAGGGTTTAAGCCGACCAAATGATCGCATACTTCAATGATACAGCATATGTAACAGGAGAGATGTGTGTTTCAAAAGCAAATTATATCGTGGTAAAAAAAAAGGGAACAATGATATCAATAACATGCTTTTAGAAAATAGATTTCATACCTATTTTAACAGCTGAAAAAAAAAATTGTAGTCTGTTCCTCACACAATCCTATCATAATTTTTCAAAATACTTGGAATATTGTGCGTAAGTCTTACGAATCACTTCTGAGATACTTTAATGGTGCTTTTGCATCCATGTGTACAGTGAATTTCTTGGTATAAGGCCAGCGAGACATTTGAATTTTCTCCTTCAGAACGCCACAGAAGATAGAAAGTCAAAACTTTGAAACAACATGAGGGTGAATAAAACATAAAATTGTAATTTTTGAGTAAACTATCCCTTTAAAACATACTGCATTCTGGTTATTTTCAATACTGGAGCTGTAAGCATGCATTGTAGTTCAATGCTTATGTAATGTTCATTTTGCTCAGCTTTGAGCATTTCTAATCATATTCTCTTTTAGTTCATTCATAGTCACATTTCTTTTTCCCATTAATTTCCTTTTTCCATTTTATACAATTACACTCTTAGCATTCAGTCTCCTTGCTGTTACTCCGTGCACATCTATTTACCCTGAAGGACATGGCATTCTCTCGGTTCTCCGTCAGATCATCAAAGGAACGTGACACAGAGCCAGAGGTAGGGAAGTCCTCTCCCAGGGCTTGTTCATCCAGATGGGAATCATAGCTAGGATCTTCTTGGATGGTGGCCATGCGTTGGGGCTCTATTGTAGGGAGAGGACACGGGGTTGGGGTTGGAGCTGGAGCTGGAGCAGGAGCAACCTGAGAGATGGAGACAGGTGGTGTGCTGGTCTGCAGAGGTCCAGACACCTGGAAGCGTGGCACTGCAGAGGAGCCTGAGGATGTGGGTGGTTTGAAGATCCGCACTGAAGCTGATTCTAGACTGCTCAGCAGCTCTGCATTCTGGGACAGCACAGTCAATTGTTACACTTCGTAATATGTTCAAGAAAATAAGCTTTCTGATTAGTACTCACACTGGGGTAGAAGAGTGACTTTGTGTTAAATTCATACTGCTGGTCAAGTTTCTTATCCTAAAAACAAAGAGAGAGTAATCTTGTAAAACACAAAAACAAACTTTTTTTGGATGGGGCCTGTAATTATTGCAACTTAAAACTTATTTTGCATTTAAAGGCATAGAAAATTCTATCATTAATTACTCACCCTCATGTCATTGCAAACCTGTAAGACCTTTGTTTGTCTTTGGAACACAAAGTAAGATTTTTGATGAAATCTGAGAGCTTTAGTCTAGTTGAGTTGCTGTCTATGCAGGGTAAGAGAGCTATAGGATTTCATCAAAAATATCTTTATTTGTGTTCCAAAGATGAACGAAGGTCTTATGGGTTTGGAACGACATGAGGCTGAGTAATTATTAATGACACAATTTTCATTTTTGGGTGAACTATCCTTAATATCCCTTAATATAAGTGAATGAAATTGTCTGTGCTTTTTTGTTTTTTAAAATAAAAATAAAAAAATTTAAAAAAGTAAAATTTACACATTTGAAATCAGCCAAATTTTGCACTAAAGCAAGTGAAATTTGTATCATCAGATGGGTTGCAAATAACCTGAATTATGACCTTTAAGAGTGTTATTTCTTTTTGATTTAAGTGTGATTTACTAAATTTTTTCATTTTGCTCTTCGTTTAAACAGACATTTTACCTGTGGTTTATTTCACCTTTTTGTTAGGCTCTTGGTACAAAAATAAATTATTTATATTCTTGTTTTGCTCTTGGTGTAAACACACATTTTGTTTGTGATTCATTTAACACTTTTGTTTTGCTCTTGGTGTGAAAAGTAGTTTAATTTGATTCATTCAATTTTTAATTTGCTATTGGTGTGAATAAACATTTCATCTGTGATTTATTCAATATTTTTTTTTCTTGGTGGAAGCAGACTATTCTTCTGAATCATTTCAAATTTTCATTTACGTTCTTGGTGTAAATAGATCTTTTGTCTGCAATTAATTTCACTTCTTTGTTTCAGTATCAGCATAAATAGTCCTTTATACTATAATACCACTCAAGGTCAGCCTATTAATGTATCATACATTTCCGCAGAGCTACAAGTAGCTGTAAGATGTTAGTGGAAATGACTCACGACACAATGGACAAGAATGCTGAGAGGGATCCAGAAAAGTAATGAGAAGACCACCACTGAGCCAACAATGTTATCAGCCAGGAACTTCCCTGAGAACACACACACAGGTTTCATTCCTCCATTGGATTTCAAGTGAGATAAACTCACTGTGTTCAAAAATAACTTACCAAAAGTATTGATGTCCAACTTCTCAATGAAATCCCACAACCTCTCAATAACATCCTGGACCTGTTTCATGCATTTGCCCTGGGAATAAAAGGAAATGTTTAAATAACTGAATGCAAACCATTTCTAATTGTCTTGTGAACTACTGTAATTAATCTGTGAATGAAAACAGCTTTCACATAGGTTTTTTCATAACTGTGACTGTACGTTGGCTCTCACCGCTCCATCACAAAAGCCCACAGTGCAGGGTTTGCCTTTCCGCAGATAGAGGTGGTTGCCCTTGTCATTGACATAAGGAGCACATACAGCATTCTTATCCCTACAGCACACCTTACAAGAGTTGTTTGTCTCTAAAAATGAGATACAGGAAAAGTAAAAAAGTTAATGTTTGCTCAAGACAGACTTTAAAAACTGTTACTGCCATGTAGCAACAGTATTAGCATCGTCAGCAGGTCAGCTTACCATTGCAAGCACACGACTGCAGGTTCTCCACAGCTTCACAGAACGGGATGCACTCTCCCTTCAGACACCGGCCATTGTCCACACAGATGGTCTCATTGGGGAGGTTCTCTGGAGGAGGGCACTCACTGCTGTGTCCTGTAAGAAGCACAGAAGAATAGACTTTGAGACAAATGCAGTTAAATCTCATCAGTAAGGAATTTTGCCTGTTTTTAGCAGATGTTTTTGCATTGCAACACTGTTTTCATTACATTTATGAACATTTTCTTCCCAAATTCTCATTACCATAATGCACCTGGATATTCTACTTTCGAAATCTTTTATATTTTCCATTTACCATAGTGATTCTCTTTAGTGTAGTGATTCTCATTATATTGTTATAAAATATCAATAAATGAAACGGAGTACAGCAATTACTACCATGATATAAAAAATATTTCATAATTTAAATATAATACAGCATCATTTCTTTGCATTTCATTAATGAGAATATGACTTTTTTAAATCCTGTAAATCTATAAAAAAAATATGGTACCATAAAAACCAAATATGATTAAAAAAAAGTCTTTAAAAATATTGTAATAATCTCACAATGTAAAATATCTTGGTACCAAAAAATTATTTTATTTAAAAAAAAAAAAAAGACTTTAATCTTATCTTTTGATACAGGGTTTAAATATGACCTAGACTTATTACTGACAGGTTTCATGAAATTATAAATCTATGATAAACTGCTATTCGTTAATAGAAATACAGCTAAAATTAAATCAAATATAAATATTAGATGAAACTTGATCAAAACATAGAAATGTTGTCTTGGGAGGTGTTCAGTTTTGTGTGTGTATGTGTGTGTGTGTGTTCTTCTATTCATGAAAATAATAAAAAAAATAAAAAAAATAAAAAATAAATGTTGTCTTGGCTGAAATAAATTAAATTAGGGTTAAATTAAATTAAGTTATTTAACTACTGACATTATTAAAAGTAAAACTGAAATAAAATAAATAAATGCATATAGAAATATTACAAACTAATTAAAAAAGACAAAAACAAAATTACCAATCCAAACTAAAATGACATTGAAACTACAATCATAGTATATAAATAATACTAAAACTGTTCTCAATCTGAATTCTTAAACATGTAAATCAGATATACTGTATAAAGAAGTACATTCAATTATCTAAACCTGGAGTTTGTCAGTTTTTGCTTCACCTGTACAGTAAGATTTTCCCTTGCAAGTGGCATACATTGGCTCCTGACACACCTTGCCCTGCTTCTCAAATATGCAGTCTTTGCAGCACGCACTGTTCCTGTCACTGGCGTCAAGAAAAAAAAAAAAAATACAGAGGTTACAGGGAAAAAAATGACATGAAGCCTAGAAGATTCTAATGAATAATTCACCATTTAGGGAAGATTTAAAAATTAACAATGTAAGGGTGAGTAAATAATCACAGTTATATTTTTTGTGTGAGCTATTCCTTTAATTCAGTATATCTGTGCATTTTTTTCATGAGGCCACATGGAGGAGCTGTACCTGCATTGCACATTGGGCCGCAGTTTGCAGCTTGATGTGCAGCAGCGGTCGCTGTTAAGGTGAAGCAGTCCAGGGTCACACTCCTCGCCTTCCTCCACCCGTGAGTTTCCACACACATTGCTGTTCCTCTCTCTGAAGCACGTGGAGGCCTTGGCCCTCAGTCTCTTTGCTATGGACATCTTACTGCAGTTTGAAAACAACTATAGGGAAGCACAAAAACAAAACATCGTGTGACATTCTGAACAATGACACCAAGCTGAACTCACATCACCGCAGGACGTACTTTATTGTTAGAGTGGTCCCCGCTCACCGCAATGGGGTACATTACGTATTTGCCCCCCTGGTCCTCTCTCGGTGCACAGTACGACACATCATCAGGGTCATGAACAGCACCAAAGTTGTGGCCAAGCTCGTGGGTAGTAACCAAGTCCGCTTCCTGTTGGTATATGGTCAGAAAATCGGTTTACCAAATAATTACATCAAGTACATTTGTTTGGACTTCACTTGCCTTGGTAAGAATGGTTTTCCCGTAATTTTTGGTGCTGGTTAGTCCAGTGTTGAGGTATATAGCACGGTTATCGTTTACTGAAGGTGGACACTCTAAAGAAACACAAACAACAAAATATCCAAATATGGTGAAAACTTAATTTATTCATACATAATATGGTATTGGCACTCACTCTCAGAGCAAAGACCTCCAGGAAAGCCTGGTTTGGAAGGAGCCACGTAAGCCAAGCCAAGTGTGCCTTCATCAAAATCCTGATAGGTGAAGAGATGAGCCAAGCACACCTTGGATGCATTGTCTGCAATGTCAATGCTAAATTGCTGCAGGGGGAAAACAAAATGACATTTTTTACTACATTTATAGCTGTTTATTCTTGACCTTAATCTGAAGGCCAATCAGGAACCCTAAATTCCCTTAGGAATTTCTAAAGGACTTTTGTGAATTGGTTTTCTATATACAAGCAAAATAATGTATCTAAGGACTACAATGTGCCTTTTTGTTAAGAAATTGATTCTTTTATTCAGCAAGGATGCATTAAATTGATAAGAAATGAGTTAAGACATTTATAATGTTACAAAAGATTTCTATTTTCAAACTATTTCAATTTTCATCAAGCAATCCTGAAAACATCAAAAATTAATCAACACAAATGTTGTCAAAATTGATAATAAGAATTGTTTTTTGAGCACCAGATCAACATATTAGAATGATTTCTGAAGGAGCATGTGACCCTGCAACTGGAGTAATGACTGCTGAAAATTCAACTTTATCATCACAGGAATAAATTACATTTTAAAATGTATTAACATTAAAAACTATTCATTTAGAGTATAAATTTATTTATTTCATTTTTAATAAAGTAAATGCAGTGACTGACAAACAATAAAAGAATTCCTCATACTTTTGAACAGTACTGTATCTATTAAAATCACTCAGTGTTTTCAGGATTCACATTTGAGATATGACTATGAATAATTTATGATGTAGAACAAAATGTGAAAATATCTAAGTACTTTTAACCACAGACTTATTTTAAATGAAAAATCCCATACAAATCAGCTAAAAAGGTGTAATTCCCCGCGATGGGTTTTAGGAATACAAATTGAACTGCTCTAATAGCGCTTCCATTCTTTCTCTTTACTGGTTCTCTGCCGAACAGGTCACAGGAAGAGATGGATAGTGAAACAATACACAAGTGTTCAATAATATTCCTCCCTTTCAAGTAGAAGCACCTCTCATTGTTTCAAATTAGTACAGAACGGAATACAGAAAAGACACTCTCATTAATTCAGTCATTTGCTCCTACAGCTCCAGCTCACCTCCAGGAGCTTCTTGACGTCCCAGACATCTTTGCTCTTCACAGGAGTCCCTTTCATGTTGAAGTGGGCACCTCCTGGCTCTACTTGTGTGGGTGTCTTGTTAATTATGATCTGAAACAGACAAATTCATATTACTGGCTCCAAACTGGCATTTCAGTGGAGCTTTTTACCACGTTCTCCTTAAAGAACCAAGCTTACCTGCTGAATCTGAACTCCATAACCTTTATACTCCTCATCCCACGACGTATTACGGTAAATGTCATCCACACGATCAATCAGCTCAATCTAAACACATCCAAAGCAAATTTGTAAGACATCAGCCAACAATTTTATACAGACTTCTCAGATGACAGATTTTAAATGGATATGAAAGGTCTAATACAGTGGTTCTCAACTAGGAGGCCTCAGCAAACTTTTAAGAGGGCCACAATATTTAAAATTATTTTGCTAGTTAGACTACCATTTAAAAATCTGAGACTGGAAATGTTTAATGTTTTTAAAAGAAGTCTCTAATAATCTTACCAAGGCTGTATTTATTCAATCAAAATATTACAAATTAAAATAACTTTTCTATTTTAATACATTTTATGTAATTTATTCCTGTGATGTAAAAGCTGATTTTTAGCAGTCATTACTTCAGTCTTCAGAGTCACATGATCATTCAGAAATCATTATTATCAATCATTATTATCAATGTTGAAAACAGCTGCTTAATATTTTTGTTTAAACTGTGATACATTTTTTTCCAGGATTCTTTGATGAATATAAAGTTCAAAAGGACAGAATTTATTTGAATTAGAAATTCACTTTTGATCAATTTAATGCATCTTTGCTGAATAAAAATCTAACAAACTTAAACTTTTGAACAGTAATGTATATCAAGCTCTAAAATATTTAATCAGGTAACAATTGCTATTTGTAGAGTAAAACATTATTGTAAATCACTAATGGCTAGTAATGTAAATTAACTGATGTAAAAGGACATTCAGTTATCGAAAAATCATGGAATAATGGAATTTTATATTGTATATTAATGGAATTATTTATAGTGATTTTATTGAACTATTTTAATATATTGCCACTCCTAGTTTCCATAAATAAAGTTTGAAAATGAGCAGCATTATCATTACAGCAGAGAGGGGCCTTCAAATATTGTCTTTGACAATGGGGTCCATGGAGTAAAAAGGTTGAGAAATACTGGTCTAACAAACACTGTCCAATTAAACTGAATGTGACTTTACATCAGAAATATTTTAACACTCAATTTATGCAGAAACTTGTTTATTTGTGTCAGGAATAAGGCCCATTGACAATATCGCATTGACAATATCAAAACTGAAGGTTTTTTTTACCAGGTAGTTCAGGGTGGTGCTCTCCTCCTTACGGCCCATGTGTCTGAAAAAGCGATAGTCGGCCACAAGCAGCAGAGGGCAGGTGTTCTTACTGTGGTCCAGCGTCTGCCTTCTCTCTCTTAGATGCCCTGTGGAAGAGATGCAATTGAGAGAAAAAGAAAGTGAAAATAGACAAAGAGCGAGAAGACGAGAAACTTTACACATGGTTGACAAAGCAACTATATAAAGTGGCGTCTCACAGTACATATTTGGCATCTCACATTACACTGTCTAGATTCGGCTGTGATGAGCAGAAGTGTTAGGTCTACTTTAAACCAAATGTGTAATTAACTCAAAGACTTACTATCCTCCTCCTCTTCATCTTCATCTAGTGGGCTGGCTGCTTGCACAATTTCTGGAAGCATCTCACTGGCATCTGCACTGATGTAGCCGCACACTTTTGGAGCCGCCAGCCGGCTCACGTTCCTGATGTCTTCTGAGCGATATACGAGCAGCCGATCGTCACGAGGGTTTTCCATAAACCTCCACAGTGGCTGAATGGGTTAAAAATCAATGTATTGTCTTTCTTGAGGGCCATAAACTTAATTTAGATTTATGACGTTATAATACCTCAATGTTGTATTCAGCTTCATCAGTAAGAATATGAGCAGTGAAGTCATTGTCACCAATATGTGCTTGTACTCTGGAATTCTCCTCTCCTAGATATCAAGGGGAAAAAATCAAAAGTTTGCTAGATTTTAAACATTTAAAAGTACTTTAGATGTTAAAACACAGAGATGTAGATACCAATGACATGGCCTATGAAGAAGTTTTCTCTCTGGACCTCGTACATCTCTTGAGCGCCATTCTCTCCTACCACCACGGCCTTAAAGTCATGAGTGAAGAGCTCTGTGTTGGTTGTCAGGTACAATCTGAAATGCCTGTGAAATATTTAGGAGAGTTTATCAAATGATTGAGCACTAATCTTGGCAGTGACTGTGTGTCACGGTACATGGGTGATGAGTATTCACCTCTGTAATGCAGTGAAACCGAGAAGTCTTTCTGCGTGCGTTTGCGACTGGACGTCTCTCTTACGAACCGAATGCTGTTGAAGACCGGACAGCTGAAGAACATCAAAGTCCGACAGCAATGAGCTGAGCTGGTCTGAAATAGTCACAGGGAACAACTTTATACATGTCACCAAATGAGCACAAATTTATTTTTAAAGCGAATTTACACGTTTTAAGAGCGTTTTTTTTTTTTTTTTTTTTTTTTTTAAGTAGGACAAATGGTCTCTTTTCTCCCTCCATTATTGCTCAGGATGAGTTTTTCTCAACTAGGGGTGTCGCGATATACCTGTATTGACGATAACCGTGATATTCAATCCATCGATTATCGATATCGTGTTAATTTAGTGTGTGACGATATACCGGTTGCGATAACCGCAATATTTAAAATGAACAGGACTCTTATGATAACACAACATGTAAATACTCCAGCGCCAGTACCTCGTTGACTTCCAGGTGGCAGTATTGCGCCTTAACCCTGACACCTGTCAAACAAGAAGACGACGCAGCCCTTGCAGCTACTCCGAGAAGAGCCATGTTCAGTTATACGGAGTAAATTGCGATTATTTTATTAGTCATAGAATGGGAAATGGTACATTAACCTGTTAACAGAGGTTTTCTGTGTTCATATATTTAAGTAAAGGGTGATTATTTTATTAAGTACCGCGTTTTCTTTACTCATCTTATTTTAGTATTTGCAATCAATACGGCCTGTGCGCAGAAGCACTTTATTTCTTTGTTCAAATCTGTTAACAGTTAAACGATTAAAACTGATCTAGAAAAACTGAGCGACCACATTGCTAAATTAAACTCTGTAAAATGTTAAGTTGGTCGCAGTGCCATGCACTTAATGCCTCATCTGCGGCCGTTCTAGACGCACATTAAAACTGAATTAGCAGCGCTCTTACCACATGACTTCAGTGGCGCCGGCGCAACCATAGGTTAAACAGGGGTACACAAGTTAAAGTATCAGTTTAGATGTTAATATGGCAACACTTTACAATAAGGTTCATTAGTTAACATTAGTTCATTACATTAGTTAACATGAACTAAGAATGAACAATACTTCTACAGCATTTATTAATCTTAGTTCATGTTAATTTCAGTATTTACTAATGCATTATTAAATAAGTTGTGTTTGTAAACATTAATGCACTGTGAACTAACATGAACAATGAACGACTGTATTTTTATTAACTAACATTAACAAAGATTAATAAATTGTGTAATAAATGTATCGTTCATTGTTTGTTCATGTTAGTTAATACATTAACTAATGTTAACAAATGACAACTTATTGTAAAGTGTTACCATTAATATTTATTCATCATACTGTTGAACTTGACAGTATTTTCTCTCGTTATTTCATAGGAGCTCCAAAGAAGACAGAGAAAGCCAGAGTCTTGTGCCCTGTGTTTATCAGTATCTTTATGTTCGCTGGGTGAAAAAGAAAAACTCAATAAACAAAGTAAAAAATAATTTGACTGATATCTTTTTCCCCCCCAAGGTTTCTATCGATATCGCGATATATCGATATCGTGAATTCTTTTGGCCACAATAACCGTGATATGAAAAATCTAATATCGTGACAGCCCTATTCTCAACTATGGCCACAGAATAGAAAATAAAAAAGGTAATTGTGACTTTTTATCTTACAATTCTGACTTTATTTCTTGCAATTGCGAGTTTATATCTGACAATTCAGACCTTCTCAGAATTGCGAGTTTATAACACAATAACTTTATTTTTCACAATTGTGAGTTCATATCCACCTTGCTATTCTTTTTTCTTAAAATTGCATATTTATATCACACAATTCTAAAATATTTCTCTGAATTCTGGGTTTACATCTCATATTTCTTACTTTCAGGTAAATTCTGAGCAAATAATTTGCAATTTTGGCATTAGTTCTCAGAATTCTCTTTACATCTTGGAATTCTGACTTTATTTCTTGCAATTTCAAGTTTATATCTTGCAATTCTGAATTTTTTTCATAGAATTGTCAGTTTATATCTCGCAATCCTGACTTTTCTTTTGAGTTTACACCTTTCAATTCTAACTTTTATGTCGGAATTCTAATATTTCTCTTTTAAGGGGTTCTTAATTTATTTTAGCTGATGAAAGATCTGAAAATCCTGTAGTAGAACATAAAAAAAGTGATTATTACAGAATGCTTTGAGTGGGGTGGCAAAATAATTGTCACTCCCCTCCACTCATGTTCCAGCACGCGTGTTGTTTTGTCACAGGCAACCAATGAGGCTTTGAGAATGAATGTGCATTTTCAATAAGCCCATCTGCTGTTTTTGTTCAGAACAATTCGAAAATCAACCCATATTTTGACACAACAAACATACAGTTGTAAATGTGAACCAGTGGACTGATAAGAACCTAACAGCCTTCTAAAAAATCAATCAAAACAATTAACAAAGAAAGAAACTTCTATATTTTAAATTAAAGTAAACTTTAATCATATAAAATGTAATTTCCCAACCACTAGCCACAGTGGCTGGTGAGGTTAAGCTCAAGCCCTGTTTATAATACCATTAATTATATATACATAAAACTAAAAGTGTGGTATTTTGGTGAAAAGTCTGATTGTCATAGTAAACTCTTGTAGGAAAAATGCTCTTGCAGTTCAGTTCCTCTATAAACTGTTTGAGTAATGTCATTAAATTCAAAAACAAAACGACAAAAACATGGAGATCTGAGATTTAAAATACAGTAAGGGATTTAAAAAAAAAAAAAAAAAAAAAACGCACTATGATTATCACGGCGTCACCAAAACAACACAATCTTTCGAATTAAATGTATCTATAATGTTTTCAAAGTATTCCCATTCACAATAACTCACCGTACTCGTCGTCTAGGACATCCCTAATGGGTCTCCTTGAACATGCCGTCAAGAAAACAGACGCCAGAAAGAAAACGATGCGTTTCATGGCGAGTACGTTAATGTACAGTACAGTACTTCACAAAGCAGCAGCATTTAATCCCATGGATTGAGATCAACATCTGGACATGGCCAAACAAATGCACACGCGCACATCTGGCTGGATAAAACAAAGCCACAAAGTATCAACTGAGTATCAAAGAAGAACAACAAACAAAACCGCTCACTTCAAGACGCTCTCGTCCATGTTGCTTGAAGTTATAAAGAAAAAAGGTTTACTCAAACCCAAATCATGCGAACATCAGAATGTAGTGAAATACCCGGAAGTGTTTAATGTGAGATGGATGGATCAGATTCACCACGCGCCAGGAAATCACTATTAACTTTATTTAGAGATCGTGTTGAAGGGTTTTCAAGACTGATTTAAAGAGTTGGTTTTATATTCACGAGTGACAGTACACGGGGTCTTTCAAATGGGTTTTAGTCAGTGTATCCGCGGTATGAGTTACGTAAGAGGATAAACTCTCGGGCTGTGGTTCAAAATCTAGTGAGCTGTCTATATAGACAGCATTCGCTCAGAGTCACAGGCGTGTGATCGAGTGTGTTGGTGGAGAACGCGCTTGGTTTTGAGAACCGCCTCGGTCTCGTCTAGACTCTATTTTTATATTCTTACCTCAAACCCCATGAAATTCAGACCAGCGTCTAGGCGCATTTGGAGGACAGTATGCAACCAGCCGTAAATCTTTTATTTAGGAAGATAATATCACAAACTTTATTATCATAAGTACTAATTATTTTCAAAGAACTGTTAACCAGTCAAGAAGGAAAAAACACCTGAATTGTGGTGCAATGTTGGTGCAATTCCCCGTCATTATGTCTGGTTTTATTTAAAGAAATAAAAGGTTTATGGCTTTTAATGCACGTCCATTAGTTGTTAGGTCGCTAATATGCTAGTGTGCTGGTAACCGCTGATCAGTGTTTCTCTTCAGGAAAATTGACCAAAACACTGATGACTCATCCTGCACTCAATCATTTTAACCAATCACTTGCTTTCTAGAGTAACAGAATTTGATTAGACACTTCTGTAAAGTGATGTAAACAAAATGCTACTGGCTAAAAATATAAGGGATGGAACTAATAAATGTCCTATTTCAATAGGAAATACATCAATAAAAAGCCAGTCACATTATTAACTCACAAAAAAATCACCAGGAGAAAACAATGAAACAAATTTCAAGACAAAACAGTATGGTTTATAAAATGGTCATTTTAATTCAGGTTACATAGCTGTTATGTAGGGCTTGTACATTTTCACAAGGCTTTGGGGGGACTACAGTCAATGATTAGCAAAAACACAAGTGGTCCAAATAACTATTGACATCACTTGACAAATCAAACATCCTCTCAACATGTGCATAAACCTGCAATGAAAAGTACTTAACCAAACTGTGGAACAAGTATTGGTTCCCATTCCAGTGTATATTGAAAAATGGGCATGCATGATATTTTTAATCTTTTTTTTTTCTTTATAATCATCACAAGCCATCGCAAGGTAACACATTATAGTGAAAACCATAACCAGGCAGGAGTGTTTCGTAACCTTCATGATGAAGACATGATTCAAATGGTCTATGAAAAGTGCATACTTGGCTGAGCAAAGCTAGCTGACTTGGTACATCAGACAACAGCCTTCCTGCTATCAATACTAAAGCACAGGCCCATTTTAAGCCAACACTATGACAGTCAACAAGACATTTATCTCATTCAAGTGTACGTTGATCTCCCTAGAGAGACATAATGGAAGGTGATATAGCAGGACAGGAACTAGCCATGCTTGAGGCAAAACGCTTTGCATTTTGTGACCGACACTTCCTATGTTTCAGTTCACCAGAATATACACACTAGTCGCTTTGTCACAATTATAGGACAATTGATTTTATGTGAGGCTAATACTTTTCTACAGCAGACACTGCACATATAGAAGGCCAAAGGACAAAAACACAAAACTGAGGAGTGGAAATGTTACTTTAACTTAATATTTACTTTCATTACAACCACAAGCCAGGTGGTGGAAAATGGAGAAAAAAAAACAGACTGATTGGAATTCCCACACTCACAGCTCATTGGTAATGATCATGGGCTTACATGGCTAGAATAATCATAAGTGAAACAATAAGGAATGAAGAAGTGTAAAAAGTTGTCTTTTTCCAGGACTCTTTTTCTTTTATTTGTGGACTGATGTGGGTGTTTAGTTCTCTCCTCCGTCTCCTCCTTCACCCTCATCTGCAGCGTTGTCAGAGGTCCATAACTAATTTAAAAAAAAAAAAAACAGGACAAAAAGCTGTGATGGAATACTGAACATTTATATTTTGAATACTCAATATAAATTAATGTAATATAACTTATCAAAAACACATTCCATAGTCTCTGAGATGATTATTTTTGGTTTTCTGTAGGCAAGTATGACCTCCTTTGTAACTCACTGTGAGGTTGTCTCTAAGCAGCTGCATGATAAGTGTGCTGTCTTTGTACGAGTCTTCATTCAGTGTATCCAGCTCTGCAATGGCTTCATCAAAGGCCTGCAAGCACAAGGCCACAATAAGTTGAAGTATGAGAAGAACCACAAAGTCAAGCCCCTGGTATGTGAACCATGTGTCTGATGAAATTCAAAGCTTGAGGAAAAGCTAAAAATCCAGAAGGACAAGTGGGTAAAATTTTTTGTTGAGCTAAAGGTCTAATTAAAGTTGAAGTGAGTATTTTCTACAACTACCAACACCTAAAAGACTGAAAAAAAATGAGCCCCAACCCTATTTGCTATTATTTTGAGAAAAACCTGTAAAATCCTTGCTCAACAGCTTATTACATGTAGTCCCTCTTCAAACTCATATTACTGGTCAAGCTAAATGCTGAAATATTGAAAAATAAAAACAATTATAGACTTTAATTTAAAATGAAAATTGTTATTTACTCACCCTAATATCTTTCAAATATCTTTGAAACAAGATATTTTAATGAAACCTGAGGTTTCTGTTCCTAAAAAAAAGTTACAATCACTTTACAAAATTAACAGATTTAATTTAGACTTGTGTTGTGTGCTCTATATATGCGCGTTGATCAATGTTTAGATGTAAATAAAAGCCATAAATGAAATTTGTTCATCATATAAAGTGATTGTATCTATTTACATGACTTGGGATTAAACCACATGATTCATATGGATTAATTTAATGATGCTTTTATGACATTTTTGGATCTTCTAATTTTGGTTACCTGGACTTTCAATGGGGGGGGGGTCAGCAATCTCTAAGGTTTCATTAAAAGGATCTTAATTTGTGTTTCAAAGACCGACCAAAAATCTTATGGGTATGGAACGACATGATTTTCATTTTTGGGTGGACCCTTATCCCTTTAAAGGCATGAGACATACAGTGTCAGAAATGTGTACAGTAATTAAACTAATAAGTTAGGTAAACAGGGTTTCTGCAGTATTTTTAAGCTCAAATTTAAGACCTTTTTAAGACCGCCACAAATAAAATGAATACCATATGAGCGGGGTCAAAAGTCAAAAGTATTAATTATGATATTAAATTAAAGCTGCAGTCCGTAACTTTTTTAGGTTAAAAATTATCCGAAATCAATATTTGAGCAAGTACATAACCAGCCAGTGTTGAAAACTATTGCCTTACTTTAGCCCGATTCACAAAGGTTAACTTATAATAATGTTTTCTAATTTGAGTGGTACGGGTAGGTTTTCGCAGGAAATTCAAGCATGACACTGCGTCATTACGTCACGTCTGTAAACATAAAGAAGTTTTCCTGGCTAGTAGGCTATAGCACGTGCGGATGCTGCAGGTGGCGCATCATTTATAGCCTTTTCTCACAGCAGCTGGAATTATTAAATGTATCATTTTGATGGCGGATTGTAATACAGAAAGAATTATGTGTTTATGAAACACGTGAATGAAATTAAATTATATTCCAGTTTTAAATGTGCTTCTGATTACAGATAGCCTGAGTTTACACAAGATTTGTATTTTAAAGAAAACCAGTTTGAAGGGAGCATAGTTTGCTTTTTGGGTTAAAAGAATTTCTTAATATGAAATTCGAATGGTATGACAATTAGATTAAACTGTACAGAAATTGAAATCTACATGCTAATACACACTATACTCATTGTCACCCTAATCATATTCAGCCATAAAGCAATTCTGGTTTCAAGTTTAAGACCTCTTGAAATCATAATTAAGACTTTCTTGTACAATTTAAGACTTTAAGACCCGCGGAAACTCTGGTAAATAGCAACAGAGTGGTGTTGTCATCTAAAGACCTACTTGTTTGGCCAGAGCGCAGGCCTGCTCGGGAGAGTTGAGGATTTCATAGAAGAAGACAGAGAAGTTGAGAGCCAGCCCGAGTCGGATGGGGTGTGTGGGCTGCATCTCCTTCTTACTGATGTCAAAAGCATCCTGGTAGGCGCCTTGAGAGTTGGTTATCGTGTCTGTAGTGACACAAAAAATAAATAAAAATGAAAAGTTATATGACACAATATTAGTGATTGGTAAAATAATAGCTTCCAGCAACGAGTCAGTGTTTTTTCATCCCAAAAACAAAACTCTAGGAATGTGGATCTCTTAATCCTTTTACTTGACTCCAAGGTCCCCTTTGTCCATCCAAGACAATATTCAAAAATATTATATGTTGATATGTACATCTGGTTATAATAAAAACAAACTAAAAAATATGATGTCAGTTTAATATGCAAGTATGAATATGAATATAATGGTATAAGCATGAAAATACATAAGCATTGTCAATCACAGAATGCCTTAAGGGAAAACGCCACCGTTTTTCCATATTCCAATATGTTTTCCCCTCAACTTAGATGAGTTGATACGTACCTCTCCCGTCTCAGTGCGTGCACTTAATCGCTCTAGCGTGTGGCGCCACTATGCTAGCGTTTAGCTTAGCACCATTCATTGCTTAGGATCCAAACAGAGATGAATTTAGAAGCTACCAAACACTTCCGTGTTTTCCCTATTTAAAGACGGTTACATGAGTAGTTACACGAGTAAGTATGGTGACACAAAATAAAACGGGGCAATTTTCTAAGCAGATAAAAAGTGATAACTATAATGTATGGCGGAAGAGCACTTCGCAGCACTTCGACCTCGGTGCAGTAATATCATCACTCCTGAAAACTCCCCCTCTCCCACTAACTTCCATCAATAGAACCAATATTACTGCGCCGAGGTCGAAGTGCTGCGAGGTACTCTTCCGCCATACATTATAGTTATCATTTTTTATCTGCTTAGAAAATTGCCCCGTTTTATTTTGTGTCACCATACTTACTCGTGTAACTACTCATGTAACCGTCTTTAAATAGGGAAAACATGGAAGTGTTTGGTAGCTTCTAAATTCACCCCTGTTTGGATCCTAAGGAATGAATGGTGCTAAGCTAAACGCTAGCATAGTGACGCCACGCGCTAGAGCGATTAAGTGCACGCACTGAGACGGGAGAGGTACGTATCAACTCGTCTAAGTTGAGGGAAAAACATATTGGAGTATGGAAAAACGGTGGCGTTTTCTTTTAACACAATATCTAAAAGCATAACAGGCACTCATTTTAAATCAGAGAACGTAAACCCTTAAGGTCTTTGACTAAAGGTCAAGATGGTGAAATATCCACCCAGCGTTAGATGCATGGAAATGTATCGTGAGGCATATTCTATCTGGCTCTCCGTGACTGCTCCTGTTCTGCCTGCCAGAAGGGGAACAAAAGCCCCAGAAGACTGTCTTCCAGAAGGACAAGCAGCTGACTCAAGGAGGGTGCAGAAAACACCCCAAGGCACCTAAAAACTCAGCACAGAACCCAGATTCATTCAACCTAAATTTGAAGTCCAAAGACCCAATTTGGCCCAGAGCAAAGCACAAGATGCAGCCAAACGAGGTCTCCCAAACACAGATCAAATTTGTGTAATTCACATCTGAGATGGAAATATTTGTGCTAAAATATGAGAAACAACATGCATATACAGCTCTTTTATTCATAACAGAAATAACACTTACCTTTCTTGTCATCTCCTGAGGCAACCTCTGCAAGATATCTGTAGTAGTCACCCTTCATCTTTAAATAGAAGACTTTGCTCTCAGCATTTGTTGAGTTCTTGATCAAATATTTGCCCAGCAGTCCCTAAGGGTGGGGAGAGAGAGGAAGTGTAAGGATAGACAGATAAAGAGAGCTTGTTTATCTACCTTAAACAAAACTGCTACAACAGAAGCAATTAATTAAGGTGGAAACGGCTGCAGAATTATGGCATTATAAACATGAAATATTAACTGAAAAAGTAAGTACAAAATTTCTCGCATTTTATACTAAGAACCCAAATTCTACTCCACTGCAGTTTGAGGCTACTACACTGACTGATATTCAGCAACTTCCCCAGTTTACCACATTCTGGGCGTTGGTGGTTCAGTAGGGCTGTTAGACAAACCATGCAAACACAAATAAACACAACTGAAAAGCAAAGAACGGTGCAGACTTCCTGTGTGACAGCCCAGCCTTTTCAATGCTCAGCCTGTCATTTTAGATCTGCTGTGCCAAACGTGTACATTTCCCCACTCTCAAAGAAAAAATAAAAGAAAGGAAAAAAGCAAAAACGAAGGAGGAAACTAAAAAGAGAAGAAATTAAAAAAAAAAAGAAAAGAAGAGACTGAGACATGAAAAATGACATGAGCGCATTTAATCTAAAGAGGGCAGTCGTGGTACTCTGGCCCCACATGACCCTGTGATGGCACAGTCTGTGCAGCAGCCACATCACATGTGCTTCCTAATGCCCGATTTAACAGCACGCCTGAGCACTGCGACACACACCCCTCATGACAACACAGACAAGGATGTGTCAGAACATAAAAGCCACTGCTAGCATTGAGGCAATAAAAATGAAACATTACAACGTTTATATTGAAGAAACCATAATGCTTTCTGGATTCTTTCCAAGTTTTTATCAAGCATAAAGCATGTTAAGTATGTGATCTGAAGAGTAACTGAACATTGATGGAATAAAGGTCACCTTGGGTGTTGTGGAACAGAAGAAAGGGAAACCGCATGCAGACAATCTTGCGTAAACCAGAAACACTTAGAAACAGCTACTGTATAGCTAGAAACCTAGAATTAGAGAGTCTCTTAAATGGCCTCATATTGCCTAAAACTTCCCGTTTCCTATTTATTACTATTAAAAAAATACATATTCAGAACAGCCGTTTTGCTCAAAAGTTGTGTAGAAACTGTGATACATTATTTCCAGGATTCTTTGATGAATACAAAGTTTACAGCATTTATTTGAAATAGAATTTTTGAAAACATTATAAATGTCTTTACTGGCTCTTGAACAATTTAATGTATCCTTGCTAAATAGAAGTATAAATAAAGAAAACAGTAGTATATGTTTTATGCAGACTACCACATTCAGATATCGTGCCATGATGCCATCAGTTCATTCCGGCAGTTAGGCATCAAAGGGAAAGTCCTACAGGGACCCAAAAAAAGCTTTATGTAACATTAGGGAGGATAAAATTAAACTAATACACTGTCATTTTCAATCTCCTAATGAAAGTTGTTTAAACATCAGTGTACACTGCCTGCTGTTAACAGCAACTAAAGTTTAAATGTTAAATGTCAAAAGCAAGCATGACATTTAACTTTACAAATTAATCAGTTTCACAGATAATCAGCACAGCTCTAATGTCTATGAAGCCAAGGATCACTTTCCTCTAAACAGGATTTAATAAGAGCAGAACATTTATGCAATAATGACACTTTAGCCCAACTGAGGAAAGAAAAGAGATTAAGTCCCCTGCAAAGTGTAGTCGGAGAGGTTTTGATGCATCTTTATGAGCAATTTGTGGAAGTCTAATGGTAAAACTAGCTTTTAATCTGCACATGACTGTACAAAAATGAATAACAGCAACCAATGTACATAAATGGAAACAAGTAGGTAGTCATTTCCTGAGGTTAAGTACTTTCAAGGGCAAAATGGGGAAAGGTCATGTGCTTGTTATTTGTAGGGCTTGAACCAGCAAACTTAAGCATTTTAGCAACTACGCCATAAAACACACATAGAAAACAGTCCCTCTGTTTTGAATGTCTGTTTTAAGACAATTTATTTTAGCATTATTTGTATACTATAATATTATTTCTAAATATTTTAAATTGGCTTATTTCAGTTTTAGTAATTTAGTGAATAGCAATAAACTTAAATTTATTGCTGTTATTTGCCAAGACATTTCTAATTTGTTTAATTAATAAAAACACATTGCCACATAATATAAATATATATGTATAAAAAATATATATAAAATAAATTTTATATGTTTTGTATGTGTGTGTATTTATATATACACATAATAAATATTCACAGTACACACACATGCAAACAAAAACTTTAATTTTGGATGCGATTAATTGTTTGAACAGCACTAAAATATACATAAAATATATATATAAAAGCTTTATTTCAGTAATAAATATTACTTTAATAGTTTTTTTTTTAGTTAACACCAACAACACTGATACACATAGGTACTTTTGGGTATGAAAATGGCTATCACTGTAGAAAGATTCATTTGCAGTGACATGGTGTAGTTACAGAATCTACCATCAGTGACAAACTGGGCCATACTAACCAGCCAAACCTTGACCCCTTGTTAGTCAATGAGAGGCTTCATAGAGTCATGCCCTTAAAACAACACACCAATGGACATCCTCCCTGTGTATCATCAGCCTTTGACCTTCCTGTCTTCACACACTCTCCTTTCTTTGTCTGACAGGAAACCAGCTCTTTAAATGCCCTCCCTCCCCTTTTCTTCAGCATAAAGAGATGCAGAGAAAACAGTAGCTGACATGATGATGTGCACGTCCATTTCCTGCCACCTTGTGCAACATTATATGTACCCTACAGTATGCATGCACACAATCACTCCCCGTTCCAGGACGGGCCCCTCATGTTAAAGATACCCCTCCACGCAGACGAATTAGCTTGCCACTATCCTCAAACAAACAAATTGCACTATTAAAAAACAGCACACTACAACCATCAACTGCGAGGCAACACAAAATGTCTAAACGGCTAGCTGAGGTCACTTGTTTCTAATCACAAATTTTTTCTATCTGCAGCATTTGACAACCATAAAAGCTCCTTTATTAGACCTGTGAGAGAAAGATGCAGGTAATGTGAGCTGGAGGTCCACCAGAGAGCTCAGCTGATCAGCGAAACCCTTCATGACAGAGAAAGCTGCTGAATTATTAGCTCCTTTCAAACTGACAAACCATTATAATATGCAGCCCAGCTTGAGTTTAAGTAAAAAAGTCATAGATTGCACTACAAAATAATACTTATCTGCCGCTATGATGGGCTGGGTTGTTCATTTTCCATGTTGCCCTACTTTCATCTGTCAGCAAATTAGTGTAACGCTCAGTACTTCTAATGAACAAGAACTTCTGAGTTTTTAGACTCACCAAATGTGCTGATGCAATTTTTTTTTTTTTTTTCTGCTCTCGCAATATGAAAGACAATAGACACTGAGCTCTTGTGATCTGGTCACCTGACATAATGAACAATAATCCATGAATTATTCCACTGGAATAACTCTTGAAATATCTCTCATTTCTCTCACAAAGTCCTTATGTATCTTCTACTCCTATATTTCTAAAGTGTGCCAATGCAACTATTTCAGATTTAGTTTTATTTTATTTCAGTTCAAATTAATTTCAAGAAGCAAATACTGTTTTTGGTTTGAGTTCTCTTATCTATTAAAATGACAAAGCATTTCAAAGAATTTGGTCACCATAAAATAGATACTTTGCCATTATTTTTTCACCCTCATGTTGTTTTTAAACCTGTGTGACTGGCTGAATATTAAGGATATATTTTGCATACATTATACTTTCAGAATGAGATGATGCATAAATATTGACAGAATTTTCATTTTAGAGTGAACTATCGCTTTAAATTACCTGTCAGTCCATCAATTTTCAGTCTTAATGCTCTGATTTACTGCACTTGACAAGAATAGTCTTGTCTTTGCTGCAGCAGAATTTCAACAAGTTTGATAAGTGTGCCAAACAGATGACTGGGCTACCAGGGGAGTGACAGTGGGAATCCAATAGTGATGACACAGAACCTCACTGTCACTGCCTGTGGGAGGAGAGAGAGAAAGATGCTGTACTTCTGCCTGCAATACATATTGATTGTGAGAAGCTGAAGGCTTGGTTGTTGCTCTCTGCATCAATCCTGTAATAGTTCCACAAGAGCCTCTTACAACAAGAGCACTGTGATGAGGTGCCAAGCTATACACTACACTGTATGTGGCCGTTCCAACCCCGGGGCTCACAACCAGCTCCTCATCATCGCTAAACCTTAAAGGCTCCATATGTATATGCATATATAATCCTCCATATGTACTACTGACGCACAGAGGTCAGCCAGGACTTTCAGTACAGAAACAGAATATAAACTAGAAGTATATAATCAGTATTAAGCATGGTCAGTATAAAACAGCACTGAGTATAGCCAGTATATTGGCACTGTAGACTATAGATGGTACCGAAAAAGTACAGAGCAAACCCAGTACAGATTTTTGCCAGCTTACAGCATGTACAAACAAGTCAGTATTGAGTATCACTGCAAATATACAGCCAATAGAGTACAGCGAGTACATATTATAGCTACTTGAGTATAGACTACAGCTAGAATACAGTATACAAAGAACAATAACTATAATGATTTTAGCATCCACAACAATAGATGAGAACACTTTGTTTATAAAAAAGTGCACACTACAGTTATGTTTCTGCCGTTTTAAATGCTTGAGCACTTTAAAGTCTGGTGGATTCTAACTGGTTCTCAAGGTTCAGCTATAAAAAAAAAAAAAAAAAATCTGAAAATGATTCTGAAAGTGATTCCAACAATATTGTTCCTCTGTGTATCATTAGTTGTGGCGTGGACTTCTCTAGTGTCATAAAATTTAAAAGTGAATATCATCAAAGTTATCATCTTTGGCGTGAACCGGCCAGTAGTGTTATTGCAAAGCTGAAATAAAAAACAACCCAAAATGAATGAATGAATAAATAAAATATTTAGATGAAAAACACTGAAATGTAATAAATGTAAAAAAAGTATATTTTAAAACAAATAATGAAATAAAAATGAAGCTATATAGAACAAAAAAAAATTACAAAAGCACATAGTAAAACAAAATGAAAATTAAAGTGAAAACTGAAAATACAGAATTAAAAACACTACAATATCATATGAATAATACAAAAACACTGGAACTGCCCTTAAGTGTGTAACAGTGTGTAAATATCTAGTATAGTTATCATAGAGTGTATGCAGTATATAGCCACATCAGCAAACATAGAGGCAGTATTGATTACAAGATATATTGAGTCAGTATAGAAATCTAGTCTATACAGAGTCAGTGTTGGGTATAGTTTGTATATAGTCACTACAGCACAGCAAGTGTAGCTCTAATAGAGAATCAGTAGTTAGTACAGAGTATATGCTGTAGTATATAGACATTATAGAGTACAGCCTTACCAACACCTCGTTGCAAATATCGCGTAATTCCGTCTCCACCTTCTCCCTGTACTCCTTCACCATCTGAAGTTTCTTGTCGTTGCCCTCGGTTTTCTGTTCAATACTCGAGATAACCCTCCAGGCCGACCTCCGGGCCCCGACGACGTTCTTGTAGGCGACAGAGAGCAGGTTCCTCTCCTCGTTGGTGAGCTCCTCTCCCTGCTCCGTCACCTGCTTCATGCACGAGGCCATATCATCATAGCGCTCCGCCTGCTCCGCCAGCTTGGCTTTCTGAATCAGCTCCGTCTTATCCATGATTTAATCGTTTAAACTCCGGGAAACGGCGAGTCCGGCAAAGAGGGGAGGGAGAGAAAAACAGTGTATAAAGGGTGAGAGAAGCAGCTGGCCGAGGCAGTGAGGGTGAAGCGACCCAGGAGCACCTGAGGAGAAATAAAGCCTCAGATATCACTGAAGCAGCTGAGGCGACAATTATGACAGTTTTGATTCATAAACATGTTCAGAGCGGACACAGCAGAGAGTTCAGATTTATAAATATGGTATTTTAGCATATGTCCCGGCTTTCAGCTCGTCAAAGAAGAGGTGTTATGTTACAAAACACATATTTTAAGATGTGCATTTAAATCACGTGAAGCGGTTTAGAGGCACACATCATACGTCGATCTCTACTGTCCTATTAACCTTATTTAAATCACAAAATAAATAGCATGGAGATTTTTATATCAAATATAAACCCTCAAATTTCTCCTGCTCGAGTTACTCACGCTTGTCTAATCTAATAACGTTACTGTCCACAAACCAGCCAATGGCTAACCTGCTACAACTGACCACGACGAGTGCCACGATTCCCTGTCACTTCCCGCAAAGCTGAGTCATGTAGATAAGTTTTAAAGATTGTAAATAAATGGCAAAATATTGCATAGGTTTTGAATAAAGCGTAGTTCAGCTGATAGCGCGTGCAGTTGATTTGGTTAGCTTCTGACAGCTAACGACTGCACTCCTGTCTTTTGCATTTTACGAAATAACGCGTGGCAGCGAACGGTACGATCAAAAATGATCATATTCAATATATAACTTAAGTACGGAATCATAGAAATTACAACGGGGAAGAAAAGGTAAGAAAAACGTCCCACCTTGAAGAACGGTACCAATCAGCTAACGTTACTCCGCGAAAGCTATATCCGCTTTAGGGTGGAGGGAGAAGAAGATTCGCCTTCACCTCAACCGAACGGAAAGGTAGGCGTGGCTTTTAGAACACAAGTCCAATCATGTCTTAGATGTGCCTCACTTTCTAACGTCAGTCAAGCTAAATTGACCAATAATCGATAAGATATGTAAACAAAGGCGGGGTTAGAGGAGGAGCTTCTGAGACCGTGGGGTTTACGCCAATTAGAGCAAGTGAGAGGACGTCATTATCACGATGGTTACGGCCCCGGATTCTTGTGCACTCAGCGGGCGTGGTTGGACTTAGACTTTTAAACATGGAAAATTGATGATGTGCAAATGTTAGATATATTTACAACATTGTAAATATATTATATCCACTTTTACTTTGTATTTGTGTCCTAATATCTGGAGAAGTCTGAACGTCCCACTCACATGTAGCGCTGTCTGTAATTATGTTTGTGTAAAGCTTTTTTACACTTTGATGCTGGCCTCAGTTTAACTGTATGTCAGTGAACTGCTTAGTATAAAAACTATACATGTACGAGGTGTGCATGAATTGCTTTGATAAGAAGGTGTCTGCTAAAAATATGTACACGTTTACACATTAATGTAAATGATGAAGTTAATTTGAATGTTCATCGATCCATATGCATCTATTAATCTTTTAAATAATATTAAGTGGTAGCGTAGCATGTGCAATATTGTTCAATGCTACACCAACAGCCCAATTTAAGACTTTGTGAAAAGTTATAAGCAATACGCTATGAGCTTTTTTCTGTCTAAGACATTAAATGCATCTAAGTAAAGAAAAGAAACACTTAAATTTGACTTTTAAATTGAAACACTCAAAACTGAACCAACAAAAGGAATAAAATGGGGACTGGATTGAAAGTAGTGGACCTTTAGCTCCAGGTCAGACTCGGCTCCAGTCTGACTCCACAATAGGTCACATGGCCTGCTCTGAAACAGGAAAAACTGCAGATCAGTTACCAGGAATGAGCTCTTGCCCTGTAATCCCATCCTTTTGTTATGCCCCAAGGACTGGAAGTGTGTATGGTCTTTATATCACTGAATGAAGCTTTTCTGATTCACGACATTACATTCCTGAACTCTGTTGTGCAACATATAAATACTTTACATTTTTATAGATCAGCTTTCACTGGATCTTCCAACCAGCTTATATTTCACTGAATCACAGTAACATAAAGTGATAGAGATGCTAATAGGCCAGCTTTACCTTCTGTTTAAATCTTACACCACATTACAGCACTGTCTTTCAAAATCTTCCACTTTCTCCACTTTATATCCTTCTATCAGGCTTAAAATGATATGGGGATATTACAGTGATAGAGAGCAGTAATACACTGAGCCTCTTTCTCAGCACACATCCAGCCTACTTGACTTATCTAACACTCACATGGAGCCTGAGAGCTGTGAAGAATGTGTGAGAGTCTGCATATGATGAGTGCTGGGCATTTATGTGAAGTTTCTGAACTGCTGCTCCCTCTTTGGCCTCAGGGCTGTAAAACATTCATAGGGAGCGGAAGAGAAAGAGGGAGAGGCAAAGTGTTCCCTGATTAGAAAAGCCTAAGATAAGGAAGATGTTTCCAGTGAGGTTGGTATATGGGACTATAAGTACCATTTACAGTCATATATGATGAATAATGTGCTCTTTTATATTTATGGGGCAACATAAAAGGAAATAAAACAATATTGTTTTGATTAAAAATCATGTAAATATAAAGTCAATCAGAGGAGCACTATTCTAATATAGTGTAGATATAAGGGGCAAAAGTGATACCGCATTTTATTTTATTTTATTTATGTTATTGATTGATTAATTGATTGATTGATTGATTGATGTACAAAAATGTTTCTTGGATAACTTTCAAATACTTTAGCAAATGATGCACCAAAAATGTCTCATTAAGTAAAAATGGATCTTTCAGAGTGAACATTTATTCCTTTTACTATTCTTTCTCTTATTTGACAGCTACTGAAAAACTTTTAATCATGAAATAGTATTATTTATTACCTTCAACAAAACGCCTCAAGGTTACGTATATAACCCTAGTTCCTCGAGGGAACGAGACGCTGCATCGAAACGCTCTAGGAACGCCTCCAGCGTGACCGTGCTCTGAACACGTGTGAAATCTGTCCAATGGATGGGCGAGACGTCACGGGCGGGTGACGTCAGAGACCAGGAAGCTTAAAAGCAGGTGCGGTGGAACCGGCGTCAGCTTCCAGGAATGAAGCAAGCGCTTGCAGGGATGCCAGAAGTATGGCTTCGAGACGCAGCGTCTCGTTCCCTCAAAGAACTAGGGTTACATACGTAACCTTGAGGCATTCCTCTTCAGGAACTCGAGCTGTGTCGAAACGCTCTGGGAGCGAGGTGCCCACGCCGCCAGACTTCCAAATCCCTGCCCGGTGTGTATCCCTCAGGAGCACAATGAGGGCAAGAGAGTGGATGAGCCTGGAGTGGCCCGCATATCGAGGCCATAAAACCTGACGAAGGTCAGGGGCGTGGACCATCCCGCAGCGTTGCAGATGTCCTGCATAGGAACACCTGCCAAAAAGGCCTTGGAGGCCGCCACACTCCGGGTCGAGTGAGCCTTGACCCCTAGAGGTGAGGGGAGATCAGAGGACTTGTAGGCAATGCAAATGGCATCCACAATCCACCGACTGAGGGTCTGCTTAGAAGCAGGCAGACCCCTCTTAGGGGGGCCATAGCATACCAGCAGTTGGTCCGCCCTTCTTCACAGGGCAGCTCTGTGGACGTATGTGTCCAGTGCTCGCACCGGACACATACAATTAAGCTTCTGCTGGTCGGGCTCCCTGAAGGGAGGAGGACAAAAGGCCTGTAGCACGACAGGCCGTGGTGTAGAGGAGGGGACCTTAGGGACATACCCCGCACGAGGGTAGAGGAAAGCTTTGGCCAGACCGGGCACAACGTCGAGATAGGAAGGGGCCACTGAGAGGGCCTGAAGATTCCCAACTCTCTTTAGAGAAGATATCGCCAGAAGAAAGTTAGTCTTCAAAGTAAGATGGCGATTAGAGATCTTCTCAATAGGCTCAAATGGAGGCCTGCAGAGAGCCTCTAACACCACAGCCAAGTCCCACGGAGGGACACGGGATCGTACTAGAGGTCTCAGCCTCAGCGCACCGCGGAGGAAACGTGTAACTAGGGGGTGTCTGCCCACTGACTGGCCACCGAGAGGGGTGTGGTAGGCCAATAAAGCCGCCACGTAGACCTTCAAGGTGGAGTGGGTCAACCCTGTGGAGAATCGGGCCTGCAGGAACTCCAGCACTGTACCAATCGGGCAGTTAACTGGGTCGAGCCAGCGGTCTCTGCACCATGAAGTGAATAACTTCCATTTCAGGGCTTACAGTTTCCTCGTAGAGGGAGATCTGGATTGGAGTATGGTCTCAACAACCTCGGTTGAGAGACCGGAAGCTATGAGCTGTGCCCCCTCAGTGGCCACACCCACAGCTCCGGGCAAGCGTGGACGATAGTGCCCCCCACCTGTGAGAGGAGATCCCTCCTGACGGGAATCTCCCACGGAGAGCCGTCGAGGAGAGAAATCAGGTCCGAGAACCATACTCGGCCCGGCCAGAACTTTGCTACCAGAAGTAGACTGACCCCGTCCTGGCGCACTCTCACCAGAAGTCCTGAGAGCAGAGCGATCAAGGGAAAGGCGTACAGATGAAGCCTCGGCCAAGTCTGTGCCATGGCAACCAGCCCCAGTGGAGCTGGATGAGTCAGAGAGAACCAGAGGGGACATTGCGATGTCTCCTGAGTCGCAAAGAGGTCCACCTGAGCCTGGCCAAACACTCTCCAGGATCTGTTTCACCATCACGGGGTGAAGCATCCATTTCCCGGGCCTCGGCCCCTGTCTCGACAGGACGTCTGCCTCCACATTGAGATAACCAGGAATGTAGACGGCTCTCAGTGAGAGGAGTCTGTCCTGGGACAACACAAGGATCTGGTGCGCCAGCTTGTACAAGGGGCGCGAACGCAGACCTCCCTGGTGGTTGATGTAAGAGACCACCGCTGTGTTGTCGGTGCGCACCAACACATGACGATCTCTTAGGTCTGGGAGAAAGTGTTTCAGTGCTGGAAACACGGCCAGCGTCTCCAGGCAGTTGATGTGCCATGTGAGATGGCGGCCGCTCCACAGACCGCGGGGAGGGTGGCCACTCATGACCGCTCTCCAACCAGTTAGGGATGCATCCGTCGCTAGCATTACGCGACGACAAGGAGCTCCCAACACTGGGCCCTGAGACAAGAACCAAGGTTCCCTCCACATGTCTAAGGCACGTAGGCATCGCCGCATGACCTTGATCATGCGAAGCGGGTTTCCCCTCGGGGAGAACCCCTTGGTCTTGAGCCACCACTGTAGGGGTCTCATGTACAGCAAGCCAATAGGTATCACGTTGGACGCAGCTGCCATCAGTTTCTGAAACTGCTTGACAGTGAGTGACCGGCCTTCTCTCACTCTCTTGACCGACGTGAGGATCGACTCGATCCGAGCAGTAGACATACGTGCCTGCATCTTGGTCGAATCCCACAACACGCCCAGATAAGTTGTTCTCTGTAATGGAGAAAGCACACTCTTCTTGGCATTTAGTCTTAACCCCAGCTCTTTCATGTGGGCGAGAATGACATCTCGATGTCGAATCGCCAACTGCTCTGACTGAGCCAGAATCAACCAATCGTCGATATAGTTTGGTATGCGGATGCCCTGGAGTCGCAGAGGAGCCAGAGCAGCATCCACACACTTCGTGAAAGTGCGGGGTGAGAGTGCAAGGCCGAAAGGAAGAACCCGGTATTGGTATGCTTTGCCCCTGAAAGCAAACCTCAGGAACTTCCTGTGAGAGGGAAGGATGGAGACATGGAAGTATGCGTCATTTAGATCGATCGTGACAAACCAGTCCTCGGACCTGATCTGAGACACGACCTGTCTGAGTGTGAGCATCTTGAACTTCAGTCGCATGACTGAGCGGTTCAAAAGACGCAGATCTAAAATGGGACGCAACCCTCCATCCTTCTTTGGAACTACGAAGTACCGGCTGTAGAACCCGGACTCTCGTTTGTGAGGAGGGACCACTTCGATGGCCTCCTTCCTGAAGAGAGTGTCTACTTCTTGTTCCAAGACCAGAGCCTGCTCAGGGCCCACCAGTGTGGGAATCACCCCATTGAAGGGCGGCGGCGGAGCGCCGAACTGAATGCGATAGCCTCGCTCTACAGTGCGCAGGACCCATTGAGACACATTTGACAGTAGTTTCCACGCTGCCAAATAGTCTACTAAGGGAACCAGTCTCTCGAAACTGGCCTCTGGTATACTCAGAGCCGCTAGCTCGGTGCCTTGAAGCGGAGGACCGGCAGGGGATGACCGAACCAGCTGCTCTAGAGACCCCCGAAGAGGTGGCGAGCTTCTCAGCTCCGCTACGTTTCCGGGCGGAAATAACTGAGAGAAGCGCTCACTGGAGACCGCTGCGCCCTGGAACTCTGGCGGGGTTGGCAGATTGATCTCCTGAGGGCACTGAGGAGAGATGGACACTGTGTAATGCGGTGTAACCCCCTCTTCCCCAGAGGGGCCTGCCCTCATAAGCCCTGGGCCATGCCCGTCAGGGCTTCTTGGTCGAGGACTTCTTAGTCTGAAGGACGGTCCGCAGATTCGCCTTAGCCTTTGAAGCCCCCGACCCAGAGCGTTTGCCACCTCGGTCCCGACGCGGGGGAGTGCGAGTGGCGACGCTCTCTTTCTGAGCCTCTCTATATGAGGAGCTGGTACGCGGCGAGGGCTGCTCCCACCCAGCAGCCCCCTGAGCTAGAGATCGGCGAGGGAGGAACCGCTGGAATGCTGCCGCTTGTTTACGGGCCTCGTGGTATCTGTCAACGACGGAATTGACGGCGTCGCCAAACAGGCCAGAAGGCGCAAGCGGGGCATCCATGAGGAAGACCCTATCTTTCTCTTTCATGTCAGATAGGGTCAACCAGAGATGTCTATCTGGCGCCACCAGCGCTGCCATAAACCTGGCAATGGCATGGGCGGTCTTTTTGGTAGCACGGAGAGACAAATCAGCGGTTCTACCGAGCTCGGTGATGTCATCAGATCTGAGCTCCTCTCCCTCATCCAGCTTTTTTAGCAGGTCGGCTTGGTAAGCCTGTAACACCGCCATGGTGTGCAGACACGCACCAGCCTGACCTGCAGCCGCGTACCCCTTGCCCACCAGCGCTGATGTTGTGCGCAGCGGCTTGGAGGGCAAGGTCGGAGCCTTTAGAGACGATGCCGCACCGGGGGACAGATAGCTCACAAGCGTCTGTTCCACCCGGGGCATCGCTCTGTACCCGGGCTCATTCAATCCCCCCACATTACCGTAGTAAGAGGAGGCGGGGATGAAGAGGCGGGACGAAAAGGGTCTAGCCCACGATCTCGACACCTCGGTGTGGAGATCGGTGAAGAACGGTAGGCTCCGACGTGGAGGTGGTGGCTTAGTTCGCAGGAAGCGTTCATCTAGTTTGCTTCTCTGCGGTTCAGCCTTTTTCTCGGCGGGCCAATCGATGTTCAACTTAGCCACGGCACGAGTAACGACCTCCACTAGCTCCTCATATTGGGCCGATTGAGGGTACGAATCCTCATCGACGCTCACCACATCAAACTCCTTGAAGGAAGACAGGTGAAGCGTCGAGCCGCGCCACCGGGTGGAAGAAACCACAGAGCGGGCTTCCGATCCCAGCGAGTGGCTGCTGGATCTGGTGGGTGAGGAAGAAGATAGGGACTCGCCCGTCTCCATTCCCTCTGCCAGATCCACCTGCGAACCCCACGAGTGCAGCCGTCGCTCCACCTCGGCGGAAGCGAGACCAGCACCGCAGGGAACGCTGGCGAAGGCTCCCTCGCAAAAGAGAGCCTTCCGGGAGCGAAGTGCATGCAGTGAAAGAAGCTTGGAGTGCGGGCAGTCGGCTCCCTCAAGAGCCGACTCTGCGTGACTCGCTCCCAAGCAGACCACACACAGACTGTGTGTATCCCCAGCAGTGATGTAACGTTTGCAGGGAGGAACACACAGCCTGTAGTGTGATCTGCTCTCGCCCAAGTGCTTAGTTTTACCAGCACTTTTAGCCATCATGGAGCTTATAAGTGATTGTGTACTTTGGACAAGCAACACTAAATAAGACTCACAACAGAGATCGACAGACACACACAGAGTAGCGGTTGCTGAATGACAAAAAGCTGACGCCGGTTCCACCGCATGTGCTTTTAAGCTTCCTGGTCTCTGACGTCAACCCGCCCGTGACGTCTCGCCCATCCATTGGACAGATTTCACACGTGTTCAGAGCGCGGTCACGCTGGAGGCGTTCCCAGAGCGTTTCGACGCAGCTCGAGTTCCTGAAGAGGAACCATAATATATAATTCTTCTATGCTTTAACTATTTCTTATATCCCTCACTGTTCTAGCTTATACTATTCTGGACAATGTTTGAAACTTTGTATTGATAGCACTTGTTCTTGCCTCCTAAGATGAATCACTTGTTGTATTTCTTATTTGGAAGTTGCTTTAAGCTTCTGTAAATTAATAAATGTAATAATATAATTTTTGTCTTTATTTCATATAACAATATACATATAACAACATGTAGACAAAGTGTAGATATGTTAGAGATAAATGCAGTAGGTGTTCTTCTCATGAGCTATATAAACCTGTAACATTTAAAAAAGATTAAATATTATATCAAGTTTTACAAATCAATCTTTTGTCATTGTCAGTCTTTTGGATGAGAAAAATTGGGCAATGCATATTGAGATACACATCATACTGTACGTAGTGAACTTCATTGTGAGCACAGAGCAAGATAAACCCTTCTAGTGAAATGCATATTGCATCGCTCACACCCTCTCCCATCTCTCCTCCACCTCCTCTCAGCCCGTCTGCTGTCATGCGTGCTCACAAACTGGATCAGTCAGGCTGTCGGCTCACACTTTCTGCACAGGCGAGCACTATTACGTAATGGGTTCTTTTTCAGTGAATAAGAAGGAAAAATGTCCCAGGGTGTTGTCTTGTCTCCTGAAAACCTGCCTGGAAACAAAGCTTACTCAGACCTGTTATCATGGCCACATAAAATAGTTTCTATTTACATTTCCTCTCAACCCTTATTGCAGTCCAATGTTACAGCATCCAAAAAACAGCAAAACAAGCATCAGAAAGATTGTTCTGGGAGTGACCTGAGCAGAAATTAACTCAGTGGGGTATTGCATAGATGACTGTCTCAAATGTGTCTGAGCATGACTGTCCTCTGTGAACCTGTGATCCAACACAGATGAATCAGAGGCTTTAATGGAATCACATCTCTGAGGACTATTATCTTGTCATTCCTTTTCTTCTCCACTTTATCAAGACAGCAACTGAAATCTGCTTGCTCCTGCACTCTATTATTTTTCTGGAATCAGCTTCTGATTATGTTGATATTCAACAAGAACTTGATATCTTTTAACATAAGATTAAGGTTAATAATTTAACAATTTGTTTATAATTATTATAAAAAACGTTCTATATAATGGAATCTTAAAGAAGCAAATTAAAATTCTTATCAATTTGATAAACCAATTTTGGAAGTGGCATCTGCTGCTGAAAGAAACTTTGGCAATAGCATATCTTAATTTTTTTTTACCACTGGCACCATCTCAATTTATTTAATCTCTCACTTCTCACACTTCTCTTAGCTTGGCTGCATCTGAGCAGGCTAATGATTGAAAAGAAATGGCTCTTTTAACACGATTTAAAGAGTTTCTGATGAAGAGAATGGCATAGCCCCATTAAATTTCTGGGGTCTTCAGAGAGCAGAAGGCTTTGATGTATAATGCTTGGGCACAAGTTATCGCCCTCATTTCTGCTTCTGTCAATATGCTGCTGGCCATCAGGGTTCATTTGTCATTTTACAGAAGCTGTTAAAGTATTTAACACTGATGCTAAATATGGCTGCTGTGAATGTACTTGGGCAGAATCTCCCATCTGTGCATGTATGGGGTTCTGTAAATCCCCAGAAAAATGTGACGTGTCAATAAATTAAGAATACACTAATTCTTGAAACTGCAGTTTATCAAGTTTTGGGGAAGCTACATACTTAAAAATTTTAGGTTCTTTATTGGCTTCTATGGTTCCATGAAGACCCTTTAACATCAATGGAATCTTTTATTGCACAAAATGTTCTTTATAGTAGAAAATATGTTAGATTAAATGTTCTTCTCCCTAAGAAAAAAAAATGGTTATTTTAGGAACTGCTCATTGAAAGGTTCTTTGGAACCAAAAATGGTTCTTCTATAGCTTCTATCACTATTTTTACTTAGTTTTGCTTGAATTTGTCGTAAATCTCAAATCATAAGAGAGCTTTTACAACAATCCAAAAAATGGATCAGTGTTAAAGCCACCACATTTCTGGTAGTATGGGTGTTCTATAGTTTAAAGAGAAAATGACTGCCCGTGGTGCTTGGTCTAATGCTTTTGTTACCTACACTGTTACAATCTGTGATCACAAGCGTAATGTATAACACTAGCAGACAAATGCTTTATCATATCCTTCCTGTATCCGGTCATTTGAGCCAGAAGCCAAAGGCAAGGCTTATACTTTGCTGTGGTTTCTATCAGATGCAATACAAGCACAAACATATACACAAAGGAACATTCTTAGTCATTTTCTTATTCCTTCTTTTTTTTACATCACCGACACACATAGTCAAACATTCCTTTGGTTTGTTCTTGGGGACACAAGCATGAATCTGCAGCAATTCCATTCAGTGCAATAAGGGCTTCTCTCCAGACCCTGATAGCACATGGAGCTCTGGTTTGGCAGAATACCAGCGGGCTGCTCTGTCCTGAGAGTGAAAGGGAGAGCCCACATATGGAGTCCGTAGACCACTCAGCCTCAAAGCGTGCCTCAGCTCTCAGGGTGATGAAATATTCATTGAGCGTGCTCAAACACAGTGCACGTTTCCTCCATTTTTAAAGTGGCACAGAAGTGGGACTTCTCATCATATTGGCCATAATTCAAATAGGTTATCATCTGGTGATTGTCAAATGCACACACACACACACACACACACACACACACACACACACACACAGCAGTCTGGCTAGGGAGCACCACTCTTGGAAAAACACACTACTAGGTTATTTTAACTTCCCTTGACAGGGGCCACTATACTTAATCTATTTATATTGCATACCTTTGTAACTTCAGCATATAGCTGAGATCAGATTATATTTTTTCTTACAGTGCAAAATTAATAAATGCAGAGTGCTGTGCAAATCTTTGGTGATGTCAGTCTTTCATTTAGCATATGCTTCATTGTTAATCCATCAATTTAAACATTATAGCTTATGAAACTGGTACAAAATGCACAGCTTTAATTAATCACTACATGTTAGGAATTAGTCATTTTTTTTTGTAGTATAGACCTTAATCAGGTTAGACACCATGTTGAATTTACCATGGATGAAAACAAAGCTGTGAGGGATAGTCTTACAGCCTTTCCAATGGCACAAACTGTATAAAGGTCCTGGATCAAGATTTTGCAAATCACGACTTTTAAAAGAGTTTTTTTTTTTCTACTGAAAGACAATGTCAACTGAACAATCCCTCATAGCTTCATTTTCATTGCTGTCAAAAATCCTGTTAGATGTTGCTACCCTGACTAAGATCTGAAGAGATCTGAGGAAAAAACATACCTAAATTACATATTCATAGCTAAAAACTGTTTTAATGTTTAAAAAATGTTTAAACTCAGCATCTGTGTTTGAGTTCTGTTTCGAGTTGGACATCTGTGTTTGAGTTCTGTTCAGAGTTTTGCCCTCATGTATTATACTTGTGTTAATTATTTTATTCAGACCCTAGTTTTTCCCTGTGTATTTATAGCTCTCAAATTTAGTTGTTCCTTGTCCATTATTGTCTATGTTTGCAGGTTGTTCTGTTCTCGTATCTAAAAGTTCTGTGATATGTTTTTATTTTATTTTGTGATCTTTATCCTTTTTTGCAAACAAGAACTAAAATGTGACTCTGGACCACAAAACCAGTCTTAAGTCGCTGGGGTTTATAGCCAAAAATACATTGTATGGGTCAAAATTATTGATTTTTCTTTTATGCCAAAAATCATTAGGACATTAAGTAAAGATCATGTTCCATGAAGATATTTTGCAAATTTCCTACTGTAAATATATCAAAAATAGATTTTTTTTATTAGTAATATGCATTGCTAAGAACTTCATTTGGACAACTTTAATTGCGATTTTCTCAATATTTTAATTTTTTTGTACCCTCAGATTCCAGTTTTTCAAATATTGTCCTATCCTAACAAACCATACATCAATGGAAAGCTTATTTATTCAGCTCAGTTTCGTTTTTGTGGTCCAGGGTCACAAATATGATCTGCAGTAGTACATTCATTATAACTTTTTTGCATTTTTTTTAGCCAGGAGTCCAAAAAACCCCTCACAACCCAGAACTATTTTAGCCTGTCATACCATGCATCACCCATGTATTGCAAGATATTTGACTGAAATAAACAGTGTTTTTATTGTGTTTAACCCAGTTTGTATGCTGTTGTTTGTGGGTATAATATGTGCAAGTTGTGAAAGTTGCAAAAGTTGCGATATAGCTATCATGATTACAAGCTCACAAGTGAGCTACAGTTTCGAGAATATTTTTGAATATTTGTTTCCAAATCACCTTGTGCAGCTTTCCCTTGGCATGTCATTGTCCATAATTACTTTGACGACTTTTTCTGGCTCCTTCAGAAGAGTCTGAAGAGTTGACTATCAATAATTCATGTTGTTTTATCTCACTTTTACAAACATGTTTGATACAAACCAGAAAGCTCAGGATCTCTACTGTGTTGCTGCTTCCACCCACATTGCCTCATTATCCAGTGAAGGTCTGAATAAAGCAAAGATATTAACAATGTGTTTTGAGATACTGCTGCAGCATTCTAGTTCACACAGATTTTTGCAATCTATATGACAGCATCACTCTTCTGCTTAACTTTAACATATACTGTATATGTACTAGACACTTTAAATAAATTACATACAGACACATATTGAACACTGAAGATGAGTTAAAAAAACAAAACTGGACACTTAAAGAAGCTTAACCTTGAGTGAGCCGGTGAGAGATGGTGGAAGGACAGTGCCTGGAGCAAAGAAACTAGTGAGACATGCAGCCTCAGTCTGGTCATGAGATTTCATCACTCTAAAAATACATCCTCTCAAAAGCCCAAAGAGCTTTTCTGTGCTTTCAGTATGTGTGTGTGTGAGTGTGTGTATGTGTATGTGTTGAATAATGAAGTGTTGAAGAGCTGGCAGAGCATGCACAGTGTACAGATTCTCCTTAGGACAAACCACGGTTTTGCCACACCATTTGGACTCCACCCCTTTGTGGAAAGAGGGAGTTATGCTGGGCTCTTCTGTAGTTTGCTGTGCTTTCCATTAAAGGGATGCTCCATCCAAAAAATTAAAATTCTCTCATCATTTACTCACGCTGTCCCAAATGTATGACTTTCTTCAGATAAACACAAATTAATCACTGTGAATCCATATAATGCAAGTGAATAGCAACCCTTTTCTTCGTTTGTGTTCACATAAAGAAAGTCATATACATCTGAGATGACATGAAGAGAGAAGAGAATGAGAGAATGTTCATATTTAGGTGGAGCATCACCGTAATTCTCCAGCTTTCTTCACTTTATAACATGTACGAATTTCATGTTCATGTAATAAAGAATCACATTTTTGTGATAAAAGTGCTTGATGCATGAAACACTGTCAATGTCAGATCCCAAAACTTCTAAAAAGGCCATTTATCGACACCAAGCTGAAAAAAAAACGACTCTTTTACTGAATATCTGCATGGTTGCTATTGCTAATATTAATTTTATACAACACTTTAATAAACATTGTTCATTAAAATAATTGACCAAGACATTGTCAATTTGACAGTTTGTACTTTATTTCGCCAGCAAAAATTGTTCTAAACAAAGCAGAAAAGTTGTGTCTCCCAGAAATATAGTGTTTTGTTTTTGCATTTTTGTTCAGCATTTTTTAACAAATCAGGTGAGTCAATTATTCAATGGCCCATTCATTAACACAGTGCTCACTTGCTTTGTTCACGAATGAATCTGGTTAAAATGAGAGGATTTTCATTTTTATATGGAGCATCCCCGTAATTGTCCAGCTTTCTTCACTTGATTATTAAATGTCTTTTAAAAAATATCATGTTTATGTTATGAAGAATCAAATATAAGTGCTTGATGTATGAAATACTGTAAGTTTCAAATCTCAAAACACCAAGCTGCAACTTCTGTTTTGACATGAAATGGATGAATATATTTGGTACATTTCTGCTGTACTAGACAAAATAATTATAATAATAATATATATATATATATATATATATATATATATATATATATATATATATATATATATATTATAACATTAGAATAAATATATTTAATCAAAGAAGTCAAATGAACAGAGATCAATAACTAAAATGAAGCAAATAAAAACAGAAAAATTGTCACATGAAATTTAAATGTCCTTTAAAAAGCACTATGTCTGACCAGCTCTTAAATCACACACACTTTCACACATGTAAACACAACCATTCTGTAGCTAACAAGGGAAGGGTGAGATGTGTGTGCATAATTCATGTGTGTGGGCAGGTGTCACAGCATTCTGACAAGAGAATTCTAGTGACTAAAAGCCACATAACTTCAAATTAACACTGATGACAAATAAGATAGTGATCCTTTGTTCTGACCCTCACCCACTGATGCAATTAATCTATGATGAGTACAACTAAATTCCAGCACTGTAATCATGAAATAATAGTGCTTTTTTCTAGCTAATGCATGTTACCTTTATGTGGCAAGCAAATAATGCAATTTATCTCTATGGAAACAGAAATGTGATTTTGCGGTGTATACTATTTGTCTGTGTTTTCCTGAGGTCATCAAACTGAAGTGCAGGTTAATGTTTGGCTTGATAATCTCTTTGATGTGTGAAAGTGCTATTCAAGTAAATGGGTCAATATAGCCACAGCAATAATTACAGTCCTCTGTGAAGAAAAAAGGTAATGCACTGCAGTAACTGCATGCCTACAGATAAAACACCTCTCTCACTCTCTTCCTAATATTAGGATTTATCAGGGAATGTAAAAAAACCCCGAGGTGTTGAGAACTGCTTTAAAACTATTATTTATGTGGTCACTCAAATATCTAACAAAAGAAAATATATGATTTTGGTGTCAGTAATTATTTTAATTTAAATTATATCTTAATTTGCTCTACACCATTCCAGCATTTTGGATCAATAATATGTTTTAGCTTGTTTAAAATATTTTTATAGGCCTAACATTGTGAAAAATTATGAAAATTTTAAATAACTATTTTCTATTTTAATATATTTTTAAATGTATTTTATTCCTGTGATGGCAAAGCTGAATTTTCAAAATCATTACTCTAGTCTTCAAAATATGCTGATTTGGTGCTTTATTATAAATTTTGAAAGCAGTTTTGCTGCTTATTACAGTTTATATACTTATGATTCTTTCTTGAATAGAAAGTTCATACAGCATTTATTGAAAATAAAATGTATTATTTATTACATTTTTGTAACATTAAAAAGTCTTCACTGATACTTTTGAGCAATTTATTGTGTCCTTGCTAAATAAAGTAGTAATTTTATTAAGTATTAAAGATGTTAAACATGTCTGTTTTACTAATGTTAAACCAATAACAATTTTAGAAGAAAGAAGGAAAAGTCTTTGCCTTGATTTCAACTGGACTGCATAGTCCTATAATGTGAGTCGGTAATAAAGTATAAAACATGTGTGGTTGTTAGGAAACTAAATAATGCAAACAACACAGTCCATCTGTAAATGTCAGTAATGCTGCTAAGCTGGTCCTTGCAACCCTCACAGAGCTGTGTGAGAAAGGATGGAGCCAGACTCCCACAACATATCATTGAGCCACACAACAGGTGGGCTACTGCTCATCGGGACAGGAATTACATTAAGGTTGTAAAACAACTGCTCCTACACTCACTCTCTTTCTTTCTCTCCTTTTTACAGACTGTTCTGAGCTGTGACAAAAAACATGGCAGAAAAGGAAAAATATAAGTCATTTGTGTTTTAAAGAGCACAAATGACTTATAAAATAAATAAATAAATAAATAAATAAATAAATAAATAAATAAATAAATAAAAATCAGGCATTGGTAAAAACTATACTTTAATTATATATTAATAAAATATACAATACCATTCCAAAAATTTGTATGTATATATATATATATATATATATATATATATATATATATATATATATATATATATATATATATATATAAAGTAGTGGCAGGAATAATTACATTTTAAAATATATTGATTGAGGAAAACCGTTATTGTAAATTGCAATAATATTTCACAATATTACTGTTACTGCATTTTGATCAAATGAATGCAGCTTTGGTAAGCATAAGAGACTTTCAAGAACATAAAAAAAAATCTTACAACCCCAAAACTTTTGAATAGAACTTTTGTTACAGCATCCCAGCAGGAGCTAACAGTGATATACAAATCAGTTAAATCATGTCACCCTGGATGAGATCAAGTTAAACAAACCTTAGAAAAAAAACCCCACTGTGCTGTTTTGTCATTGTTTGCACATCCCATGTGAACAGGAAATGTAATAGCTCTTATCTAAGTTAGAGATACCGATAACGGTATGCAATTAGATAAATGTAGCAATGCTTTATGAATGAGGCATGAAATTACCCTCCCCAAGGGACAAATTAGTAAAACCTGGCAGCCAGTTTCCACCATAACAGCTACTTCAACGTTGCAGTGGACTAGGCTTCATTAGGCGTGACATAATCAGGGATGCTTTAATGCAATGTTTTTTGGACAAACAAACTTAGCACTAGAAACCATGTGTTGTTCTGGCAATAACAAACTTCTATGGGGCAACACAGTTTCCTTTGAATGTTTGTGCCATTAAACCAGATATGATATTATTAAGCTATAAACATAACTTGCTCAGCAAGATTCTCTTTAGGTTTTCTTTGTCATGAACCAAATCAACACACTGTTATGGCAGTTCATAACTATTTTACATGTTGGTGAATTGGTGGTGACTAATTTGTATGAATTTGTACGGTCTCATTCATACATTTTTGTTCAACCCCACTGCTGATTATATTTAGGGCTGGATCTTCATGCTTATTTTTTCCTAAAAAAGCATACATTTTCATACTGAATCATATCAAACAAATTCATCGCAATCCCTTTTTCTCACAAGATAAGGTTGGAAAAACACATTGCAGAAGAAGACAGTTTATGCTAAAGTTCACTATATCACCACTTGAGGCAGCGTTGAGAATGTAACACATATTTGCATTGTATTATGACAGTCTGATACATTTCTGAACAAAAGAGCAGACAAAATTGAGTTTGTGTAGCTAAAAGCATCTGCAATCATGTACTTGCATAGAGTAAGCCTTTGTTTTGTGCTTAAATCTCCACTCCACCAAAAGAGAAGAGGCTTTTACTATGCACTACCCACACAAATCTTTTGTTCTTTACTATCTTCAAAAGATATTAAGCATATACAAATGAGGCATTTTATAAAAGGCAATATGCAATTACTGTAAAAGGAGCATTGGAATGTAGGAGACGTGCCATACGATGGATCTATTTTTAGCTGGTTGCAAAGAGTTAGTTACCATAGATTTCCTCTTTCTCTGTGCCTCTTTTTCTCTCACACGTACACACTCCATCTCTCATTGTCGTAGAGTCCACTATTTGTTGCTATGGAGACAGCCCCCGTTATCCCACACTTGGTATTGTATTCTGAACGACCCTTTAGCAGGTGGGGGATCCGAGGAGACCAGATCTGCCGATGGGTATGTACCAATCACAAGATCAGACCTCACGGGGCCACCCTGGGCTGGGTATTTGTACCTTTAATGTAAAAATGCTTTACTCACTGGACTGTTCGGTTTCAGACATAGCCTGTATTAATAATATGACATGGCCTCTCATGCTGCATCGCTTAATTAAAAAAATAAAAACAAAATACTGGTCATGTGACTGCCACTGTGCGTTACTGTTCCAGTAATAGTAAGAAGAAAGTACTCTCTCAGAAAAAAAGGTACAAAAGCTGTCACTGTGGCGCACTTTTGTACCTTTTAGATATCAATATGTACACTTTAGGTACTAATATGTACCTTTAAGGGAAGAATATGGACTTTTTAGCTACAAATGTGTGCCTCCTGAAGAGAGGTACCGCCGCAGTGACAGCTTTTGTACCTTGTTTTCTGAGAGTGTAATAGGCCACGCCCACTTAAGGGAATAAAGTAATATTTTAAATATACAGAAATGTCATTAGTCGAGATTCATCTCCTACTGTTTAAACACTGTAATAATAGACCTCAGTTAATAATAATCTCATACATTTTGGGTATTTATGTGAGCTAAAAATGTCCTGCAACAGGTGAGAGTATAAATCAGAATTATTATAAAAGAGAGCTTGATCGGAAGAAGTAATGTGCATGCGTAAACCATATCCATATAAGGCCTTTCCGTACAATCTCATGCCTCTCTTTTTTTGACTCTCTTCTAATGTTCAAGTACCAATTTTCAAAAGCAGTTAAAACACACACATGCAACTGATTACCGACCTAAAACCTTTGAATGGTAGTGTATGCAAATGAAAAAGTACACTCACTTTCTTTAAGTGAAATTTACTCTCAATAAATTGTGATTTTAGAACACACAAAAAAAAAAAGAAAAAAACACACATGCACATTTTATACAGGACCACACCCAACTGTGTTTCAGACTCTCATTTACATTCGCTGTGCATTCACATATTGACCTTACTAAGATAAGAAGCCATATTGAATTTGACATGGATGAAAACAAGGCTGTGAGTAATAGACTTGCAGGATTTACATTGGCACACACTGTAAGGTCCTACATCATGTAATTTTTACAACTCACAACTTTCAAAATTGTTTTATTGAGTTTTTGTCCATTGAATTTTTTTCTTCAGCTGAACAGTTGTTAACGACAGTATAATCCTTGAACACACTGTACTTCAATCCTTCATGCTTCTATCCCTCATTTTCTTCCCTGTCAAAATATGGTGCTCCTCTGACTGAATGTCAATAGGCTGCACTTTGTTATGGATTTTTTTATTTTGATACTCGAACATTATATCTTTATAGAGTCACTATAATCTATTCTGTTTCTAATAAAATGTTTTAAGAAACTCGTTTCCGGTTATTTTTGCATGGTTTCAGTTGGTTTTAAATGTTATCGTAAATTTAGATAAAATTTCAGTGCAAGTTTATTGATGAATGACACCAGTAATAGAAAGTGAATCACTTTCCTCAAAAGCTGAAGGAGTCAGCTGGATTTCAAAGGTCAACCCAGGACATTGGGAAATGCCTCATTCCTTTCTGCTGACCGCAGTATATCCTAATGGGGTTGGCAGAGTAATGTCAGTCAATAACTGATCATGTTCTGAAGACCATATTGCTGTTGTGGGGAAGTAGGAAAGTCTTTTGTTTGCAGAGAAGCAGGAATAAATAACCGTCTGGATGGCTTTATGCATGGAAAACTGGAAAATCTGAGCAGCTCATTGATCCAGGGGATCTAGGAAGCATGTTGAGCTTTAGTGTTCTATAGATGTGTTAAGCTACTGCACATATTGTGTAAGCACATGTATGGGACAGTCATACTGACTTCTGCTGCCCTCTAAACATATGTCTGTCTAAAGTATTTCTGAAAGAAGGGAAATATATGCAGCTTTTATTACCATAGTGATGGTGGGCTGAGTAAACAGCGGGTCTGCTGACAGGCTACCGCAGTGACTAATGAGAGCAATGAGATCATTTGTTCCAGAGTGATGGGAGGAACTAAAATCTGGTGTGTTTGTGAAGCCTCACCCATAGATGAAGTGAAAACTACCTGTAAGTGTGTAGCCTGCTTGTTTATCCTACTGTGCTATTCACCTTATTTTTAATGTAAGAGTTGCTGCAGCCATTTGTAAACTGAATGTACGAGGCTTCCGGTGTCACGCACTTCCAGTTATTTTTAGCTGTACAAAACAGCTCATTATGAAAACTGGTATTTCATGTTATATTATTTTTATGGTAGCATTGTAATTTTTGCTCACTGCACGTTGTTATTCTTCTAGTTATTTAACTATAGAAGTTCCACAGAAAAAAAAGCTTACTTCCGTGTTGCAAAATAAAGTGGATAGAATGGATTCTGTTTACAGAAATATAGATCGTGCAGCCTATTTACAGACCAGTAAATAGCTCTAAAGGTTTTAGTGCTGCAAGGGAACACAAGAAATATAGGCTAGGTCATGTTTGACTGGATGTAGAATGTTCTGGATTAAATATAAAGAAATAATAAAGCTAAAAGTGTGAACCTGATCATGCAACCTTTAGATAATTTGCTCATCATTGAAAGAACGAGGGTATTTTGTCACCTATTGAACAATCTGAATCTTACGTTTAAGGCGATTTTAATAGCTCAGAAAACATATTTAACTTTGAAGCATCAGGTTGATTCCTCTTGACTTTAATGATATGAGAACTGATTATAAACTAAATTGTGACATTTTTCCATGAAAAATGTAATATCTATTTGGACTCTCATAGAACTTTTGAAAAAAAAAACATTAACACAGTCTTTTTTTTCAGGGGTGAATTAAAGTTATATTTCTGAAATTGGCATTTATTTTGCACAAATTAATGGTGCAATAAATTTAAATTACTATTACTATTTTTACTCATATAACATTGGGGTCTCTTGGACCCTAAACATGAACATAAAGTCAGAAAACTATGGTTAACAACACCACCACTCAAATGTGCCTCTGCATATTAACCCTTAGATGATTACTAAAACAGGTAAATTCAAATCATCTTATTATAATGTGTAACAGTTAATTGCTTCCAGTAGAAACGGTGGTCGACCCAGAGCCCACAAAACATCATCTCCTTTGTGGGCGCATAATTCTAGCAGTTCTGACAGCCTCTTTGAGATGAGAACTGTGCACAGTACACACGCTCTCATCTTTGATTATGCATGATCTACCCCCTCCGTTCGCTCCGGCTGCCACTACGTGGTGTGGTTGCCATGGTAACCGACGGGACGCAGACCTGAGGTGGGCAACAATAGGATTTTCCATGTGTCTGAAGATTCCACTGCCTTCATCTCAGCATATCAAACACTGTATCGGATGCTGGAGAGAATCGGTACAATTGAAGCAAGAATTAAGATATAGATTCAATATTTTAGACTTCTTTTTTAATGCATAGTGTATATGTGCTCCATTTTTATATGTGCTCCATGTGATCCATTTTAATTAGTTAAACAGCAGTGTGTAAACAAGGCTTTAGTATGTCAGTACAGAGCCTGTCAACAGTGAGAATGTGAGACTGACTATGGCTGTGAGTCTGGTTGTGTGTGGCTTGATAATTATTCTCTTTGGCTTTCCCTTCACTAAAATGATTGCATCAGCCTTCATCCCAACTAAATAAAATATTGGTGCCTACCAAGAAAGACTATTTTGTGGCTGAAAAGAACATTTTAGACCATGTTTGTTCAATGTAGTTTATGCTTGTTTGGTGTTGGTCTTGGTGGACCAGCGTAGCCATGTTGTTTACCAACAAAAACATCTTTCTGATGAAGCTGGTTGACCAAGGAAGGTTAACTGGTTAAACAGAAGCATTGCTAAAAGTAGCAATTAGTTTCACTACATTTCTCATTTTAAATCATGTAGCCTAGCTTTTTAAGTTTTTTATTGCTCTCTTGACAATATTTCAGCAAGATTTGTGTAGGCTATAGTATTTTCTGTCTGTTGTTTAGAATCAGAATAATCAAAGTGCAATTCTAGAATGAATGACTCTTTTAAGTCGATTGTTTTCATTTGAACAAATCGAACCAGATTGAGATTAAATCACTAAATTGAATCGGTTTAGCTTTGTTGCGTGTGTACACACACATGTACTGAGTTAAATGTTATACGATAGCAAATATTCTTTCATGGTTAGGTAATTACAAAGAAAAATGAAACTGAATGGGTTTTGAATGGGTTGAATTGATCACAAAGTTTCCAACGTAAATGACTCACTCCAATGAATCAGTTAAGTGGTTAGTTCAATGGCTCTGATCCAAACTCTCTCGGGTGTTGCATGCGTACACATGTAGACTGTTACATTTAAGTTAAATGTCATATATGTTGGCATAGCAAATATTGTTTCATGATTGTGTTTTAATTACAGAGAACCTGTAAGATAAATTTCCAACGAATTCATCAAACCGGTCTAAACTGTTTAAATTGATAACGATTCCAGCGTAAATGATTCACTCCACTGAATCGACTGAGCGGTTACACCAAACTACACCAGTCAAGCATTGCATGCATAAATACTCATGTACTGAGTGTTATATTAAGGCTAAGTAATATATACAGTATAGTAGTTAATATTGTTTCATATGTTGGTTTTAATGACAGAAAGGTCTCTTCCTCTACTGTCTCGTGCAGCACACAGCAAGCAATAGCTTGTTTTTGGCCAACCTCAGCTGCTGTGAACAGCAGGAAGCAGAGTCGTGATGGGAAAGGCAGTGAGAGCATGTAATATTTATTCCAGATAAGAACCAAGTGAGCAAGACTCAGTATAATTTTCTGTTCGCCCACAGCCTCCCACAATCCCTATCCACGCCATGCGACGTCTGTGGAGGACGAGTGGGATTGTAAAATGTGCCATACTCGAGGAAGAGCAGTCCGCTGTGCTTCAGTGTGAAGAATAATACCCACACCTGCAGTTACTGACTGTTCCTGATTTCCATTGGCAACAATGCTGCGTTTTGCATAGAGAACACGAGAGAGAGCATGGGAGGCAGTAAACCATGAAATTGGCCCAGTGGTGAAAGAAGCAGCTTTCTCCAAAGAGGTGGGGAAGAGGATTGGAGGGAGGTTTTCTGATGCGCACGTTAAAAAAAGAGAGAAAAAACCTCACACATATGCACGCAAACACACACTGACACAAAAGACAAATGCCACATTGCACAATGAAGCCACCTTCAATTTGTCTGGCACGTATATTTACTGAAAATGAAAAAATCCCTACAGCTTTTATTTTGAACATAAAAGAAATCTTCTGGACAAAAACATCAGACATTCATGAAAAATATTATAAATATGTTGTGCTTATACATGTCATAAAAATGTTTGATTTGAATACTGCTGTAAATTTACTTTGTATGCCAGTTAGAGGCCCTTAATGTGAGGCATCTCCCTTTTGCTATTGCTAATTTCCAAGGTCATACAGACGAGGACAGTCTTATAGTTGTTGTCATGGAGTGAGGAGAGCAATGGAAAAAAAGGTCTTTTTGGGAGTACCATGATATTGTTTACACCCAAAGGTACTGATAGCGTCATGGACTTATACGCCATCTAGTGTCTATTATCCATGATGACACCTTTCTTAGTTATGCAGGAGGGACACGACACATAGTGGTAGTGTTTTATTGGCTTAGTAAATACAGTACATTTACATTTAGTTATTTAGCAGATGCTTTTAACCAAAACGACTTACAAAAGAGGACAATAGAAGCAATCAAAATCAACAAAAGAGCAGCAACATGCAAGCGATATGACAAGTCTCGGTTAGCCTAACGCAGTACACATAGCAAGGTTTTTTTTTTTTTTTAGAAAACAAAGTAGATAGAATAGAAAAAAGAAAGCTAGTGTTAATTTTTAAAGAAAAAGTAGCAGTTAGAGAATAAATATGCAATTGATAGAGGGTCAAGGGTGTGTGTGTGTTTTTGTTTTTTTGTTTTTTAATAAAAAGAAGACAGATAAAATAAAATTAGAATAGAGAGTGATAGAGTTAGAGGGTCAAATAAAGATGGAAGAGATGTGTTTTTAGCCGTTTCTTGAAGATGGCTAAGGATTCAGCTGCTTGGATTGAGTTTGGCAGGTCATTCCACCAGGTGGGAACAGTGAATGAAAAAGTCAGTGAAAGTGATTTTGTGCCTTTTTGGGATGGCTCAATAATGCGTCGTTCACTTGCAGAACGCAAGCTTCTAGAGGGCACATAGGTCTGAAGTACTGCATTTAGGTAAAGGGGTGCAGAGCCAGAGGTGGTGTTGTAGGCAAACATTAATGCCTTGAATTTTATGCGAGCAGCTATTGGTAGCCAGTGCAAATTAATGAACAGAGGTGTAACGTTAATGTGACGTTATTTTTGGTTCATTAAAGATTAATCTTGCAGCAGCATTTTGGATTAATTGTAGAGGTTTGATGGAATTGGCTGGAAGACCTGCCAAGAGAGCATTGCAATAGTCAAGTCTGGACAGAACAAGAGCTTGAACAAAGAGTTGTGTTGCATGTTCCGAAAGAAAAGGCCTGATCTTCCTAATATTGTATAAAGCAAATCTGCAGGACCGGGCAGTTTTAGCAATGTGGTCTGAAAAATTCAGCTTATCAATCACAACTCCAAGGTTTCTGGCTGTTTTGAAGGAGTTATGGTTGATGAGTCTGACAGGAAGGTGAAATTGTGATGAAGTGATGGGTTTGCTGAAACTACAAGCAGTTCTGTCTTAGATAGGTTGAGCTGAAGGTGACGGTCCTTCATCCAGCAAGAAATGTTTGTTAGACATGCTGAGATGCAAGCAGCTATCATCGAATCATCAGGATGGAATGAGAGGTAGAGTTGAGTGTCATCAGCATAGAAGTGATACGAAAAGCCATGTTTCTGAATGAGAGAACCTAATGATGTCATGTAGACAGAGAAGAGAAGTGGTCCAAGAACTGAGCCCTGAGGCACCCCAGTAGCTAGATGTTGCGACTTGGATGCCTCACTTCTCCAAGATACCTTGAAGGACATATCTGAGAGGTAAGACTCAAACCACTGGAGTGCGGTTCCTGAGATGCCCTTTCTCAATAGGGTTGACAGGAGGATCTGGTGGTTGACCGTATCAAAAGCAGCGGACAGATCCAGCAAGATAAGTAATGAAGACTTGGAAGCTACTCTGGCAAGTCTTAGGGCTTCAACGACTGAGAGCAAGGCAGTTTTGGTCGAATGTCCACTTCTGAAGCCAGATTGTTTGCGGTCCAGGAGATTGTTCTGTGTGAGAAAGGCAGAGACTAGGTTGAACACAACTCGTTCAAGTGTTTTTGCAATGAAAGGTATAAGGGAAATCGGTTTATAGTTCCCTAAAGGAGCTGGGTTAAGAGTGGGTTTCTTAAGAAGTGGGGTTATACGAGCCTGTTTAAAAGCTGAGGGAAAAACTCCAGTGTGAAGGGATGTGTTAACGATGTGAGTGAGTGTACGTACAACTGCAGGAGAAATGGCTTGAAGGAGATGAAATCGAATAGGATCAACCGGACAAGTAGTAGGATGACTGGAAAGGATGAGTTTAGAGACTTCTGCCTCAGAAAGTGGAGAGAAGGATGTGAACGAGTGTATGTTTGCTGGTAAGATGTGTTTGACAGTTTGAGGTGTGGAGAATTGTGCAGTGAGGTTTATAATTTTATTAATGAACAATGTGGCAAAGTCGTCAGCTGTTAGAGTTGATGAAGGAGAGGGAGGAGAAGGCCTAAGGAAGGAGGAAAATGTTTTAAAGGGCATGCGAGAGTTAGGCGAATTGTTAATTTTGTTGTGATAGTATGTCCTTTCAGCAGTGGAGACATTAGCAGAGAAGTCAGAGAGGAGTGATCGATATAAATTAAGATCAGTAGGATTTTGTGTTTTGAGCCATACCCTTTCTGCAGCCCTGAGCTTGGAATGATGTTTGTGGAGAACATCAGATAGCCAAGGGGCAGAAGGGGTGGTACGGGCTGGCCTGGAAGATAAGGGGCAGAAAGTGTCTAAACAAGATGTCAGAGTGGAACAGAAAGTATCAGTAGCACTGTTAGCATCAAGAGATGATAACTGTTTAGGGGAAGGAAGCGAAGATGAAACCATAGCAGATAGCCAGGACATGTGACATGTGGAGGGGTATGTGTTGTGTCAGGAATCATGTTTAGTTTAAGAGCTAGTAGGAAGTGATCCGAGGTGTGCAGTGGAGTAACCAGCACATGATCAGTGGAGCAGTGTCGTGTGTAAATAAGGTCCAGTTGGTTGCCTGATTTGTGAGTAGCCGTAGTTAACACTCTCTTGAGATCAAAAGAGGCAAGCAGAGTGTGTCTGCAGCTTGAGGTTTATCGAGGTGGATGTTGAAGTCTCCAAGTATAACTAAGGGAGTCCCATCCTCAGGAAAGGTTGAGAGCAACACATCTAATTCTTCCACGAAGTTACCTAGTGGTCCTGGAGGTCAATAAACAACCACAAAATGGATTTTAAGAGGGTAGGTAATAGTAACCGAATGTGATTCAAAGGAGCAGTTGATTCCCAGAGACGGTAAAGGAGTAAATTTCCAATTATTAGAGATGAGCAGACCAGTACCTCCACCTCTTCCAGTTAAACGGGGGGTGTGGGAAAAGGAGAAATTATTGGAGAGTGCCACAGGTGTAGCATTGTCCTCTGGTTTGATCCAGGTCTTTGTCAGCGCCATGAGGTTTAGACTTAAATGACTAGTAATGGAAGTAACGAAATCAGCTTTGTTGACAGCAGACTGACAATTCCAGAGACCAATAGGAAAAGAAAGTAGTGTATTAGCAGACATAGGCAAAGTGCGCAGGTTGTTAGGACTGCGCTGCCTACAGTGTGTGATGCGTGGTTTGCGAGTGGTAGTCGGGGCTTGAATTGAGGGGGGATGCGGGGGGATGGCATCCTTTTTGGATTATTAAGTTTGTGTATTACGTAAAATTTATCAAGCACATGAAATGTTAAAATTCTCTACTTATGATCATTTACGAACTAAATAACGGCGATTGGCCAATCAGAACTTGGTACTGTAACAAGCTGCGCACAGGCAGAAGCAATTTAGTCGTTTTTCGCGCAAGATGGTTAAGCGCAACTTTTGAAGATCTTTTAAAAGATGACAATAGAAGGTATGATTTTTCCTTGATTAGAATTTAAAGACATTCTCCTGACATAATGTATGTGTGACTGTGAGGGACTGAGAGACGATAGGAGAGCTGACATTATCCAATTTTGAGAAAGAAAAGAAAAAAAAAATACGTCCTGAGAGTCCAAAAGCATTCACTGTGCGATGAAACCCATTAGAATACAGTTAGAATGCCCTTATAATTCCAGCAATGAAACAAAAAATACCCATGTATGAGTTTTTATGTTTTTATATTCATTGCACAAGCAATGTACTTTTCTGTATATCAGCACATGTGCGCGAGGCCGCAAGCACAAATGTGTGATTAGATTCATACAACAGTGCATAGCAATGCAGTGTTTCATTCCGTGAAAGTTTTTGAACGAATCGATTGAGCCAGTGATTCAATGGCCCATTCAGATGGTCTCACTTCTTTCATTCCTATTGAATCAGCTGTTTTGAACAAATCGTTTGATATGAATGATTCAGTAAGTCATTTATTAAAACAGGGACTTGCTGCCACCTACTGGCGGTTTTATTGTCATATTTATTAATCCATGACAGTCCTAAACCAGCCAAGGTGCCAACACAAAAACATATTCAGCAAAATATTGTTTAATTATCAATACTGACCAAAACTTATGTAATATAATTATTTTATATACAATTATTACAGTTTTTACATTAGACCTATGTATAAAACAATTTATATATTATGTCATAAACAATATATAAATAATATAAACCATAAAATAATAGCGTATAACATAAAAAGGAATTTTAACAGTATTAAAATAACCTAACTTTTAAGTCGTAACATTTTAGATGACATTGGACTTTTATTATGAAAAATATTTTAGAGGCCATATTGAAAGGAAAACAAACAGAACTGAATGTGCGCACGATTTGATATGGGAGTTTTCAGTAGCTCGTGTTAAAATCATGGACGAACAACATACTGTGAGTTTCTCCTTTAGGTAGTATTGTTTGGCGATCTGTGCTGTTATGTAGTCGATATCTTACTGTTGGACTCTTCCTCCAGGATGGATACAGTGGGCTGCTGTGGACTGGGAGTGTCAGATGAGGGTCAGTTCTTCTGCAGGAGCTGCCACAATGTGATCGAGGTTGGTCAACAGACAAACATTATTAGATATCTAGGGCTTTGATATTCTACAAATCCTCAATGTCAGTGCAGTATTTCTTATTGATAAAGTCTCTGGCCCTTTTCCTAAAAAATTGATGGAAAAATAACTGAAATTCATTTGCTGTAAGGGGGTGTCATTACTGGCACTGTAAATGAATTATGCATTATACACTTAACAAATAATGCTGTATTTTTTCACAACTTGCGCTAGAAAACGAGGGAGGTGGTGGATGTAAACACCCTTCATAGTCAACACCGCAGGATCTCACAAATAACAAGACCTAAAAAGAAAAGACAATGTCAGTCAAAGTCTTCTGTCCACTTTTTATCACTGTTTATAAGCCGTGTAAGACATTTGGATTTGCAAGATCCTTCCCTTTCTCTGCTATCATGATTTCTTCTGTCTGTTTTCAGAGAATGAGCGAGAGTGGATGGTATGTGAGGGATTTCAGTTCATCTTGAAACACCAAACCAAAGTCTTTGGTCAGTCTTGGTGTCTGCATGAAGTTTGAGGTTGGTAGTTTAGTTTAGCCTACTAAACCCACACAATGTTATAGATGACACAAAAAAGCATCATATTTTGTTTTGACAGACAGAAGTTTTGTGGAATTTCTGGAAGAGATACCTGCAGAACACACGGCAAGCTTTCACCAGAAATCCAGTGTACACTCCAAGGTTTACGGTGGTAAGTTTTTTTTTTTTTTTTTTTTTTTTTTTTTTTTTTTTGTATAAATGTTGAAATTAATAGAAAAGGCTGTAGATTTTATGCAGTGTATAAATAACACCATCTTTCTTGTCTCTCTGTTTAAGTGTTGTTATAGTATTGTTTATATCCTATTATAGTATTTATTATAGTATTCTGAAATAGCATTGTTTTATATTTTAATTTTAATTTGTTTTGATGATTTTGTTTTATGGTTTTGTCATTTTTATTATTTTTTTTAAATATATGTTTATTTATATAACTTATTTGTATTTTAGTTTTAATTATTTAGTTCTTCAACTTAAATGCATTTATTTCAATTAGTTGCCAATCATACATTTCTAATTTTCATTTAAATTTTCAATATTTTATTTTTACTTCAGCTTTATTTCTGTCGCCAAAAATGATTAACAACACTGCTCTGCTCTCTTCCTACATTTTTGCCCTTAAGTTCGTGAAGCCGCAGAGTGACTCGTAGTCTAATACTCAAAGTGAGCAGTCGTATCACACCGAAGTTGCTTCAGAGATGTCAGAAGAGATGTCAGTCTCGGGTACAAAAGTGATTACTCTCTGTCTGCTGGCACATTTACATCTTATACAGTATTGATTGAACTGAATTTTGTTTTTCTGCTGCAGGTTACTCCAGTGAGGCACAGTCATCAACCCATGTTCAGGGTCTTTGGATCCTGTTGTGTACCAAAATATGAAGGGAACAAAAATGCACAATCTTATGACCATGCCATGGACACTGGCCCTGTGCTATCTGGCTCTGCTGTGGGTCCGAGAAGCCATTACTCTGGCTGACTTACTGAGGTTTGGAAGGAAAAATACAGCTCAACACAAATTGGCAAGAGCAGGATGTTTATTACCTTAAATAAAGTCATGTGCTGCCTGTTTCAGAGTAAAGTGCGGCACTATGTTCTTTTACACATTAGCAGCTCCTGATTTTGTGCTTTTATTGTCTAAAAGTGGCTCGGCTCAGAGTAAATTCCACTCTACACAATTGCTATCTCTGCATCTACTCTGATTTAAAAAAAAAAAAAAAAAAGAGTTGGATCGCTTATAACAAGCATTTAGTAATGCAACATGTGCCAACCATGTTACAAAATTGTGACAGATGTGAATAGAATATTGTAATTTTACAGTTATTTTTACTTAAGCACTTTAATTCTTACTACTTTATTATTATTATTATTATTTATTTTTATTTTATTTAGTAACATTTTTTTGTTTATTTATTATTACTTTGTAGTTATATAGATTTGTATAAAATTGTGTTGCCCTATAATCAATCACAGCAAAATTTTTATTTTGTCAGAAAAATTTGATTTTTCCTCAAGTCATGCGGTCCATTTTTAATGGAGATTAATTAAAGGTGTAAAGGTTTTTTTTTTTTGAACAACACACCAAAGTATCCTTCCTTATTTAAATGGGGTCAAATTTGATTTTATGCTGACTTGATGCTATTTATGTGTGTTTAATATGTTTGCTTTGGATGTTTTTTAGGCCCAAAGTTTTGTCCTAAGCAATGTTTCTGCTTGGTGTGCAGCATTAAACATTGCTGTCAGTGTGTTTAGATGTAATATCATGATTACATGATGGCTTTTACACTGTGTATACTTGTACCGGATAATTTGAAAAATATCTGATTTAGTCATATTTCATGCAGGAGGGTCTCGGAGAGGCATGTTCCTTACATGAACATTCATGAGGCGTTTCCAGCGGAGATGAAACTGTTCGGAAAAGATGTCCAGTTCTTTAATGTTTGTGTGAGGAAGACAAATCTGGTTTGCATTTCTTCAGTCATGAAACAATGTGTTGTGTTTCTAATAGCTATGACGACTTCTGATCTTCTACAGAACCTTTCGTCGTACTCGCTGGTTCATAAAGAAGCTGTGACTCTGGCTCGGATCTTGCAATTACCCTCCTTCCCAACAGTTTCTCAGGATTGCCTTCTCCATCCGTTTCCGCTCACTGTCCACTGTCTGCTGGAGGCAATCCTCCCAAGTGGGTGTTTTTGACTGTAATGTTTGTGGCAAATGATGGCTTAAGTTTTGAAATAAATTTACCCAGCACAAATAATCGTCTTTTTATCTGTTTGTTTGATACACTTTTGCCTTCATTTATTTCTGATCCTCCTCAGATAACCATCATGTTTGGGTCCACAAGGTTATAAGACAGGCTACTATGGGGGACAGCTCTTTTCTGACCTTTGACCCCAGCAAGGAGAAGCCTTGTCTCTCTATGACATTCAAGCAGTAGCTGTCATCATTGTCACCTTGAAGTTACTTTTCAAGTTGGATGATCATGTGGAGTGGTACATAACTTCATGATTTGTAACTAAAGATTTTGGAGTTATCGAAGTCCATGCAAAAAGTCAATTTTTTACTTCACTGGATTTGTAAAGTTACATTTTTATGCTAATTATTTATGCCTTTTTCTCACTGATGTCTCAAGGAAGTTATCTGAGGAAGCAGCCAAGAAGAAGAAAAAGAAAGGTAACAATTTTTTTATTTTATTTTTTTATGCATGTCATTGGGTTTTTTTTTTTTGGTTCACAACATGCTCTTAAATGCTTTTCACAGTTTTCAAGTTAAAAAAGGGGTTTGAAGTTGTACAACCTGTCTTGGAGCAAGCTAGAAAGAGGGAAGAACGAGAAGAAGCCCGGTAAGACACAACCGTTTCAGTAGTTTACATGACTTTTATTGACAACTCTTTTACTACAACTGTTTTCATTCTCCACTTTCAGACGACAATGCGAAACCACTAAGCCTTTCATTACATCTTTGAAACGCAAGAGCTTGGTTCTCAAAAAAAGGCGTAAGCTGATCTGGTCACATCTCAGTAATGATCTCAAAACTGTATCTCTGTATGTCATCCAATGTCTGCTTTCAGTTCTCCAGACATTGCTGAACATTTGGAGCAGAAATGTCAGAAGTTTACTGACTCTGCTCCAGAACAATTGTCTTCCTTAACAAACCCTCATGCCAGCTTTCACTTCAGCTGGGGAAAAGAGGAGGGTTCGGATGGACCCAGTATGTATAACAATCGTTTGGACTGTACCCTTAAAGACGGGTTCAGATACCCCTCAAACCGAAAGTACTGGCATCCTGAACTGAGATTGTGCCCACACAAGTGTGTCATCACAAATGTTTTGTTTTCTCAATGACAGATACTGTAGTATTGTATTTTATTATATATAAAATTAAATTAATGTAATGTGTTATTAATTATTACTATTATAAATAACAATTTTTTTAAAATTCCTCAGAAATTGAGCCCAGTTTGCCCAGGATGTACGTGTGGGTTCTTGATCTCTTCTCTTTCATTCTGGGAGTGCGTCAGGCAGAAGTGCACAAAGAGGTCCTCAACGTTGAACGTCGTTTTTTTGAAGAGGAATCATCAGCCCAAGATTCAATGGACTTTAACTTCCTGCAAAAAGAAGAAAAAAAGATCCAAAACTGCAACCCATGTTCTTAGAAAGAAAACCCATGTTCATGAAGAGAATATCACTGATGGAGTTTTAAATCTGCATATCAGTTCCCAAGATCCCTTTTGTTTCCCTGCATCAACAGCAGCAGATTGTGCTTTTGTCATGTCAGATTTTCACTTTTGAGCATTATTTTCAATAGTGTCTTGCAGTATTTTTATCTGTTATGAGACTTGGAATAAACAGTATCTGTTTCCCTCGTGTTTTTTAAAAAAATTTTTTTATGTATTTTATATTTTGATTAAAAAATACACCACTTACATTGAATGTAGCTACACAGATGAACCAACAGGGGGTGTAACGCACCTGACAATCGAGCACTGATAAATTATTTTGTCCTGCAGCTCACTAAAAATATTGTCTTTTAATTTGTGGTAGCAAAATTGACATTTGTGAAAAATGTAAAGTAATTTTGCTGGGTCTTTCTACTGCCTGAGGGTTTTGTCTAACTAGTTTTCATTGTTCTTGCAGTATTTTATCCCAGATGAAGGATCATGAGCTATTTCACCCCTTTCAGTCCAAGAATTGACTCATGCAGGAGAATGTTATTTGATCACACTGTGATTGAAACTAATCTATATAAGCTGTCCTTTTGTACTTGTAACCCACTGCTGTCACACTGTCCTCAACATCAGTATTACTATATGCCTTAAGCCTCAAAAATTATGCCTCAAATATAATATGGCAAAGGTTTGTCTTAAAAGTCTCATGAGAAAAAACACTTATTTAAATAACACAAGATTATAAGGGTTCTTATGACAAGAGTTTATATCGTTTTTAATTGTATGCATATGATTTCTGTTTCTTTTGCTCTTTTGATCAGCTAATATAGTAATTATTTTAATATAGCTTATATATAGCCTACAGTATACACACATTTTTCATTTTTGTTTATGAAAATGGTAAAAAAAAAAAAAAATGCAGGAAAAAAACGAAAACAAACTTTAGTTGATGACTACAAGGACTACAGTATCACCAGCCAAAGAGGAATTTTACTGTAGCCAGTAAGTCCAGCATGGATGATCTAGAGAGAAAAACACGAACTGCAGGGCAAGAGTGATGGAAGAACGAAGAAATTTGAGAAAGATGGAGGGAGCTGGGCCAGAGGGGAAACCAGGACAGAGAGTCTGTGTGCTGTCATGGGTGTTTCTCTGGCACTATTCTCCAGCCAAACCAGCTGACTGTGTGTGTGTGTGTACAGGTTTATATATCCTGGTGAGGACTTAAACCTGAATACACACAGACTCATGGGGACTCGTGTCACAGTGGGGACCTAAATTGAAGTCTCCACTCCCCATGGGCACAAAAGCTTATAAAGTATACAGAATGTTTTTTTTTTTAATTTATTAATTTTTTTTTTTTTTTTTGAGAAATGCAGAAAGTTTCCTGTAAGGGGTAGGTTTAGGTGTAGGGTTGGTGTAGGGCGACAGAAAATACGGTTTGTACAGTATAAAAACCATTACGCCTATGGAGAGTCCCTACAAGGATAGCTGACCAGACTGTGTGCGCGCGCATGTGAACACCGTCCACATGCTTCTTGCAAGAGAAGCCTACACTCAAAAAACTCTTTGTTTCCAGCGAAACAACTTTACCCGGCATACTTTTCAGTTGTTTTCCCTTCTCACGTGTAGAGGGGCCGTCTGCAGAGTTTTCCTGGCATGATTTCTGTTTGACTTGGGCTCTCCCAAACAGACAGTACTATTTTTGAGCTGCACACACTACATTGTGCCAAAAGGAAAACACTCGGTCTGGGGATTGCGCTGCACGAGCGGATTTTAACCTTGAGTAACTGACCAGGGTTTGTGTACATACAGATAAACACGCTTGACTGAAAAAGTCTCCGGCGTAATTTCATTATAAACAACTGACAGTCTTATCTTTAAGGTTTTATCTCACACCTCGCTTCCTCTCCTCCCCCAACAATGTTTCTGTGACCCGCGACACTGCTTTTAGTGTTTGTTGCTTTTGACGCTGAAGTTTAGTAAGACAGAATTTTCTGTGTCTAGCAATGTTAAGTCCTCTGAAAGTGCTCTCAACCGTTTAGAGCTTATGTTTTATATAATAAATTTACATTTTAAAAAGTTTAAATAATTTGACGTAAAACCCACGTTGCCTCAAAATTGGTGTCTTAATATTTTTCCCTCGTTTTGCTTCATCTTTTACCAAATCACTGATAAATATGCTCTTTCAGTGTGAAAACTTTCAAATTCTGTATATAAAATGGAGCAACACTAAAATGTGAGTTTTAAAGGCCTACTTTGTGTGCACTATACAATACGCAATGCCTACTATTTTATCTGCAATAAAATGCTTTTGCAAAATATAAAATGGAATCAAAATATGCATTTTCTAGGATATATGTTGTGCACAATGTATTTTTAGACAGGACCTGCTGAAGTGTATTAGTATTAAGTGTTTTCCTGTGCATGGTTCACAAAAGCAAAGTTCCACACAATAGATTATATTCTGAATGATTTAAGATCCATTTCCTGTTTAGACAGAAAACCATCAATAGTTTACAGTTGTTTTAGTTGTGTGCTAGTAAACTGGTCAGTGTAAGTCAATGTGCATTTATCTTTTCTTGGACTATGTTGCATATTCAGTACAGACTGGTGTGAATATTGTAACAAATTTTCCATCCTTCTGTGTGAGTCGTTGGTGTGGAGGCGAGCTGTTTGCTCTTACAGTCTCAACTCATGTGACGGTGCCTCTGAGAATTTATGTAACTTAGTCAAAACGCTGAGTAAGTGTGTCTCATTCCAGGACAGAAATGGTGAGAATAAAGCACCAACACTAGATGCTCTTACTTTAATTTATGATGTTAATTTATAAATGGCCATTTGTTTTGTAACGGGCAGGATGCAGAAGATTCGGCTATGCAAAACGCAAAGCGTGTTGCATCTCAGAGGTTAAAAGCATGCCCGCCCTTTTTGGATGACCTACTTTTTGAGAACCCCACCTATCTGAGCTCAAGTCATTCGGTTCAGACACTCTGCAGCAGCACATATTGGATTGAGCCCCAAAGTTTCAACTGTTTTTAACTGTTTTTCTTCATCAGCCCTAAGCGGACAGCACATCTGCCACCCAACCCTCCTATAGCCTGTGTGTTTGCATGCCCTGTTTGGCCTTTCTCTTTCACACACACAAACACACAAACTCTGTCTCCTCTGGCCCGCAGCCTAACCCCCATACACGGCCTCAATACCCTCCCAAGATTCCACGGTCTCTGGGTTCAAACAGCTCATACCATCCATCAGGAGAAGCTCTGCTTCCTGAAAACACAGATGATGAATCTAAAGTCTTTGCATAAGAGTGTAAAATTTGGTTATTTTGGATCTGACAATCTTTGTATTTTCTCAGCTTCATTTTAAATTTGTGCGCAAAGCAATCAAAGGTTATAGATGTTTTATAGAACTCCAAAACGGTTTATAGAATTTTATTCCTCATTAACAAGACTTGACCTTCAACACCCCTACCAGTTAAAATCTTCATTCGTATGCAGTTCAGCTCACAAGGAAGGAAGCAGAATCATGCAGCGCAGAGGAAAATGTTTGCTGTCACATAATGAAACGGAAAACACATGATTTATTTAAGTAGTAATATCTTGTGAAATATATTCTATTTAGTCACTTGCATTTTATGCTAACCTTTTAGTTCTAATTCTGAAAAAATATTATTTATGTAATAGTTCTTGAGAAACAAAACTACATTCTCAGTACTCCATGGGGCAACATCTGGTTTTGTGTCATTATTGTTACATTTTGAACAATAGTGTACTACTTTTGATTAAAATGTGGATATTTTTTCTTAAAATTACAACTGCTTTCTGTAAAATCATTTGAGTGTTTAAATTACACAATTCTATCCTTTATTGATTCCTTCATTAATTGCTGAATAGTGAATACAGCTGCTGAATGGTGTTATATTAAATAAATTTACAAAATATATTTGTATTATTAAATATAAAAAGTTAGACAAAGTATTCGGTATATAAGAATATAAAGCACTAACCCCACTGTGCTTGAGTTCCAGAATCCACACTACTGTTCAGATGTTTGGGGTCAGTAAGAAATTAATTGTATTCAATGAAGACACTATAAAATTGATCAAACCTACCAGATATTTATACACTTACATTTTACTGCACACTTGATCAAATAAATGCAGTCTTGTTGAACAAAAGACACCAAACATTTAATTATCGGTATATCCAGTTACTTTTGACAGAATGTTTTCATGTGCAACTTTTCTTCTAATTTGTTTACCTGTTTCATTGCATCATAAACACAGTAGATCTGCTGTCCTGTCAGTCTCAGTGTTTTGCTTTTTTTAACAGATCTTGCTATGAGACTTACATGAAATCATCTGTGGAGTATTAAAGACCTTTGTCTCTTTTTTCCTTACTTGTGACTCCCACAACACCACTTTTATCAGATTTAAAACATTCCAATCCTGCATTCAAACTGTAACAATTATGAAGCAAAATCAGATGTTGCCTTCTACACCCATATAAAGAAATGTGTTCCTCTAACAAAAATCCTCTTTTGTTGTTAATGTGTTTAGCAAAAGTAAATCTGTGCCACTGGATTACCAAATATTACCGGATCTATGACAGAGTGTTTCAATCTTTATAATCAGTCAAATTTGCTGAACCTCCAATTTACATATTGCTGTTTAATAGGACATAATATTTACCTTTGTTCATGTGTCAATTATGTGTTTATATATATATTTTTATATATAAGGTTTTATATTATTGGTTCATCTTTGTGAATTCTAAGAACATTAATGATTACTGAGATTTTCCAAGGACAGCAAATGTTTTCCTCAGCTGTATGACACATCACAGACAGAGAAATACAATCTCCTCTGTCTTTTTCACTGATATCTGAATCTCTGAAGAGGAGGGGGGCGTCTGATGAAGCCTTTTGTCTGCTCAGCTCTACTCAGACAGACCAGCAAAATCTCAGACCTCCTGTAGGGACACACAATTAGAATATATATGATTTGCACACATTTACACCTGTTCTCACTAATCCTTTTAGTGTAGAAACAGCTAATTATCACGACAAAAACACAAAGACAGAGACGCATCAAGGTTAGTGTAGCTACAACAAAGAGATGCAGCACACTCATAGGCTCCGCCCTGGATTCTTTCACAGAAAGCAGAGGTTCCTGAGTTCAGTTTAGTTCACTAAAACCTGATCTGTGTACGCACGTGATGCGGAGATGCAATGATTTCCGGACCACGCTTGCGACAACTGTCTTTGTGAAAAGATATAAAATGACAGAAAACACGCATCATCTTACAAAATACTATTTTTCTTAAAGTGTTTGTTTTCGTCAAAAAGGCGAAGTGAATATGTAAATGAATTATTTCGATATCATATTACTATATATGCACTATTATTGTTTCATTATTAGTACAGAGCTATTATTATTATTTCCATTGTAGTCTGTTACTTTCATAAGTAGCACCTCACCGTGTCCCCGTTTCCCCTTTGTGCACCAGTCGCGGGAGGCTACTAAACATTCATAACCAGAGTTTATATTATAAAAGCAATACAATCTATTTATTAAAAACAAATAATAGCCATATTTTATGTAAAATATGTACTATACGGTTTCGCTTCTTTGTTTAAAATTTGTTTTGAGCACAGGCGTTGGCTGTCGTACTTCAGTGTGGACTCTCGTCTGCGCATGCCACGCTCCACTGGCACAGCTTTAGCCAGACGCGTGCGAGTATCTCACGATTCCGCTGCTTCTCCGCGCCGACCTTTCCCCCAGTTCTCCAGCACCGGGTTCACCGGGTTTACTCTGACACCGCTGACTCCTCTGTAACGCCCCCCAACAGCCACGCACCCCGTTTCAGCCAATCAGCGAGCGATCACGTACTGATCACGCGCTGCCTGCTTTCCCATTGGTCCGTTCCTGCTACACCTTTGTTTTTGATTGGTAATATGTTACCACTCGCCATTGCGCTCTGAATTTTGTTTCTGTTTTTTTTTCTTTCTGTTGTTTTTTTGCGCTTCTGATTCACTCAGCTGAGGTTGAACCTTGCTGTAAAAAGTGGTTAGACTTATGTGGAGAGGCTTCGTTCGTATCACAGCTGTCTTCCCGTTGCTTTTCATAGACCTACACATATGCTGAATTTTGCTTCTGACTCCGGCCGGGTGAGTTGATTATATTGCCAAAGTGGTTTTATTGCTACTTTATAGTTTTTGCGCATTGACCCACTAATGACATCCGCTTTTGCTGTAAATTGCAACCCATGCAAAATAATTTCATGCTCATTGACGGAGAACAGTTGACTTTGAACAGTGCAATGTTTATAATTTCTGTTTACACGCATAAAAACATATTTGATGTTCTTGACACTTGCAACAACGAGCAACATTCTTTGTGTTACACTGCTTTAATTAAATTAAGTCATGACGAACCGTTCAGTGCCGCAATCATTGTGCATTTCCCTCCTGTATTAAGCTGCAGTGCTACTTTACGTTCAAACTGATGTCATATATATATTTTTTTAATTTGCTAGCGACCTTATTTGAACCTTGAACATACTTGAGTTTGAACATTTTTCTCCTATTTCATTTTTGCTTTAAATTGTCAGTTATTTTAGAATGCATTGTTTGTTTGTGTTATTTCAACAACAACGTTGTGCATTGTTTCTATCACTCTTGGTATATCATAAAGGCTCCGTTATGACAAAAAGAGTAACATTAATGCAATATGCCTTGATATGGTTTACCACCCTTGGATGATGCTTTGGCACACTCACATGGCGCTTTGGTTGGGTGCAAGTCACTCTTAAATCTATATTTGGCGATGGGAGGTTCCCAGCAGCTCATGGTTAACGCTATGCAAGGCTCTAGGTGGGTGTAGTCGACCAGTACTGGGGCCCCTTTCTTTGCTTATGAGTGGCAGAAGCTATTTACAGCAGATGCAAGACAAACAACATTTTGCCACTATTATTGTATATCATGCAATTACATTGAGTACATTTCATACAGTGATAGTGTCATCTCATATTCAGTGTTATTTAGCTCAGCAACCAGCCTACTGTGGCATTAAAATGACAAATTTGCTTTTTCCAATCCGTAGTCCAGTCTTGTGGACATCTGTGAGGTGATGATGGAGAGAAACAGGCATGACAGTGAGAAGTCCTGCTCCTCCACTCTGGAATACAATGACCTGGAGGCTGCAGAGGCTTTGGTTTGCATGAGCTCCTGGGTCCAGAGGACGCACAAGCCTCGCCCACTGACGCCCACCTCAGACTCTTGCGATTCTCTCCCTTTGCAGACTGAACTCAACGAGTCCCCTAAAGACCTGGTCTCCCTCTCGTCACTGGTGAGTGACTCTTTAAAAAAAAAAAAAAGAAAAAAAAATGGACTCTGTTCTAGTTCTTAATGAGCATTATAAATGCATATTTCTGAAAAAGGCTTGGGGATGCTGCTGAAGCGAAAGCTGTTATGGCCTAAATCATCTTGAAAGTGTAGTATAGTGTTGTTAATGGTAAGAATACACTACATGACTTTTAAAATCAAAACAAATTTTAAAACACGAGGCATCATACACTTGCCAACTTGGTTGCAGAGAAAAACTGATGGTTGCAGAGAAAAACTGGACATCATAGGGGACTATGACTATGAATTCATTACAAATACTACAAACTCACACAGAAACTAAGAGATGCATTAAAATGAAAACAATATATGTTCTAAAATTGGCACAAATAATATATTTGATATTCTCCAACTGGATGGACTCTTAGTCTGAAGCTAAAAAATCAGAGTCTGTGCCCATCACACTGATTTTCTGCAAAATCGGTCAACTCCGACTGGCCAAAATCTGACTGACTGTGACTTTTGGCAACTAGCGTTGACTCGTTCAGGCTTAAAATTGGGCCAAAATTCTGGGTAGAAGTTTTGTAGTCAATTAAAGGCAATTCCCAATGCTCAATGCAAATCTCTTCTGTCCAACAGTGCATGACCCCTCCCCACAGCCCAAGCTTTGCGGAAACTTCAGGCACAGCGGTTCTCAGTACCTCAGTGGCCTGCTCAGGTCTCAAACCACATCCCAGACTATGCTCAGCCTTAACCAACAGGGCTGCATGTCACGTCAACTTGCATCCCAGCACCACAGTCCTGCTCAACCCAGCTCCACCGACAGAACAGCCCTCACTTCGCAGAGCCACCAGCGTTATACGGCACACCGCGGACAGATCCGTGGACCACAACATTCCATCTCAGACCACAGGGCAGGAGAAGCCATGCTCCTCAGAAATCCCTCTACAGCACACAGAGCCAATTGCCAACCTCACAGCAGAACTGCAAAGCTGCAGTAGCCCATGTGACACTGCAGAAACGGAGAGAACGTCCCCTTCTCCTCACTCCATGGGCATCGCTATCCCAACATCACAGTCTGTCATTCCTCAGTCGTCCATATCCAGCCCGCCGGTGCTCTGTCAGGTCTTTCCTGTTAACGGGCAGACTGGAATCATCTCCGCATTTGTTCAGACTCCAGTTCAGATGCAGGCCTCGGGGTCGAAGCCCATTCTTCCACATTCTCAACCTCTTCTGCTGGGCTCACCTGTGGCTCAGGGCACTGTGATGTTTGTCGTCCCGCAGTCTCAGGTATCCCAATCCTCCACCTGCCAACAAAGCATTGTTACGCTTGGGAACACGAAGCTCCTGCCCTTGGCACCCGCTCCAGTCTACGTGCCCTCAGGTCAGAGCGGCGGAGTGACACAATCTGACTTCTCGCGCAGGCGAAACTACGTCTGCAACTTCCAAGGATGCAAGAAGACTTACTTCAAAAGTTCCCATTTGAAGGCTCATTTGAGAACCCATACAGGTTTGTATCTATCTGTTATGTTTTAGTTCTAAGAGGTTGCTGCACCCATAAAATATGGTTGTTGATCATCTTTCTCTGTATCTCAGGTGAGAAGCCTTTCAGTTGCCATTGGGAAGGGTGTGACAAAAAATTTGCCCGTTCAGATGAACTGTCCAGGCATCGCCGGACACACACGGGTGAAAAGAAGTTTGTCTGTCCTGTCTGCGAGCGTCGGTTCATGCGAAGCGACCACCTGACCAAGCACGCACGACGTCACATGACAACCAAGAGGTCCACAGCGTGGCCTAACGAAGTTCGCGACGTGAACAAAATGGCCACTTCCCAAGCACCATCTTCCATGCCCCTTAGTGTGCTTCTTCCTGCCTCAAACTAGGTTAAGACTTAGACCACTCACTTCAGTCACCTCAGGACAATATCCCACTGACCATTTAACAGGGGAAATACAAGAAAACCAAGGCTGCTACACATCCATGTACATAAAACTATGTAACATTGCACTGGATTTTTATTTTAATCATGGTTGTTTATAAGGAATTCTTGTTTACTTTTATATAAGTTATGTCTCCCAATATGTATTTACTCCCTTTACCAAAGTCTTTGCATCAGTTCATCTGTTACTTACTCTTTACTGTTGTATAGTTGTATATAAATATCCCTATCTATATGAATGTAATGTGTATTCAAATTTGCATTTATTGTTGATATATGAATAAATGTTATTGATGTTACTTCTGTTAATTGGACAGTATTCCTGTATGCGATACTACCTGCAATATTCCATATTATTTAATAATAAACATTTGTAGTACATTTTGTTACCTCTGATATTTTTATTGAGCTGAGTTTATTGAGACCTCAGTAATATAGTTTAAAAACATTTTAAGCCATTACACACTGGATAATCTAAAAAAAAAAACACTTTAAACGGATTAAATTTAGAAATTACACAACAAAAAACCTTACACGTAATATAAACAAACGTTACACAACGTGTAAAACGTAGAAAAGGAAAACAATAGAATCATTACATAGCCATGAACTGGCGTGACGACACAGTTACACAACACCAGCTCAACATCAATTCTCAACATTGTCACCCCACTGCACTCAGTAACAAACCTCGTCCAATCACATTGCTTCATTGTGGAGCGGTCAGGGGGCGCGACCAATCACAGAGGACGACGAGATGTAAATATGGCAACAGCAGCTTGACTGACAAGCCTTGGTCTCCGCCCATTTGCCTTACTGACCGATATTTCCAAACGAAAAAAGAAAAAACAAAAGACACTGTTACTGCACTGAAAGTTGATTTAAAATACATTTTTCTTGTTTTAATGATAATTATCTAAACTAAAGTGTAAGCAAAATGGGAAGACTCGACGATGGCCTACGTCTTTTTTATCTTGTGGAGAACCAGTTTGATTGCCATATTCACACTTGACCATTAATTGTTTGTCATATATGATAATAAAAGCATTTTAGCAACTTTTCGCAAATTCATACAATTCATTTTAAATGTCTCGCAAACGGCGAATTTAAACAGAGGTGAGGCGCTCCCCCTGCTGGTCTCTTTAGCATTAGAGCCGTTTACTGTATGACATTACTGTACGAGGATTTGTTTTATTTCCACAACAGGGCTGATAGTACTATCCAATACTATCGCATCTGGTGATTTCTTAGTAGCTAAGAATTATTTACATTATATCTTTATTTTGAGTTGGAATATTTTATTCTATTTGTATTATTATTCAGTCAAAAACATAGAACAAACATGAATAACTAAGTAAATAATGTCGTCTGAGAGTAAATATTATGAAAAATACATGTATGCAGTTTTTTCCTTCAGACAAATGTATCGCTTTGTTACCACAATTTATTTGGTGAGTTGAGGTTGAAACAAAAGTATCATCAATGTCCTCCCGCCACGAGAGAGCAGTATCTCAAAAGCATGCTGTCTTTTATCCCAGGCAGTGACCTCTTGGGCGTTTTTATTGTTCTTTGTTGAATCCTGCGTCCTGAAAATGTTTTTGTTATGAAACCAAAAAACAACAACAAAAAAACCTTTTAAACACAATTTGGGTTATTGTTTTTAATGTAGATTTTGAAATCAGTCTCAAAGCTCGTGTTTTGGTTTGGCTGTGGTAAGCAACTGGCTTAACGTTAACAGATGATAGTTTGTTGTGGTGTAAACTTAAATCGCCAGTAAAATATATAAGCTTAGAATCTCTCTTATGTAGCATGCTATATTAATTAATGATGCCCAACATGATCTTTGTGCTTGTGGACGAGAGAAACAAGAAGAAGGGGAACAAAACATTTTCGCCCTGTCAAAAGGATGATTTTATGAAGGTAACGTTAGTAATATCAAAGATCGCATGTCTAGTTTTGTGTTCACCATTAAAAATGATTATTTAGGGTTTTGGATGTATTCTGGGTGATTTTAAGGGTTGAAATTATGTATTTTGATTGTTTACTCAAATCTGGCGCCAAACCATTGCTTCCCTTCGGGAGGGTTTTGTTGTTGAAAATAACTTTGGATTTGTGGCTGCTACGTTTAAAAAGGGGCACTTTAAAAACGCGTTTCCCCCCCAAATAGCACGGGAGATGTTGTTTTACCTAAATCATGTTTATTGTGTGCTGTTTAATGTGGTGTCTGTATGTGTCTGATAACTACAGTCGGTCTCGATTGTAGTAGTGGTTTCATTGGCACTACATGTCATTTTCATTAACCTTATTCTGTTCAAAAGGAATTATAAATAATGGCAACTCATTAATGTAAAGTGTAAACAAACATACTATTGCTTGTAAATGTTTTTCTTGTGTAGGCTCTTAACTTGAACACACATTTCGTACATTTTATTTTCTTACAAAGTATTTCGTTTACAAAATACAAATTAAATACTTTGCATACACAAAAAAAAATAATAATGTGATATTACATAGCTTTTGTTTCATATTCGCGCCTTTTTAAACCAGGTTGTGTAACTGCATGTTCAGTATTGTGTAACACTTCGCATCCCCCAATACATTTGAATTTCCCGCGAGGCGTAACGTCTTGGAGGATTCTGATTGGTTCATCTGATGAAAGAGTTAAAAGGACCAAACAAAGCGGTGAAGTTTGCCCTTTTCTTATTGGCTGAGAATGAGCGCCAAGAATCGAATATAAAAGAATCCTCGGCTGGCGTTCATCGTTCGTTTTCTTCCCTCCAGCTGGATTAGATCTTCAAGCTTATGCTCTTCCATTTTATTTATTTGTAGTTGACTTTGTTTTAGAAGTTAATTTTTTTTTTACTTTTAACTTATCCTCATTTTCCGTTTTACCTAACACTTCAAGCTTTAACAATGCTGTCAACTCGCACTCCACTGAATACTAAGAATGAAAACACCATTTCTGCCAAAACCAATAACATGTCCTTGGTGGACAAAGAAAACACGGTAAGTTTACTATTATTATTATTATTTTAGGTGTTCTATTATAGAAACTTCTAAGACTTGTACTGAGATGCTTTACATTTTAGGCGTCTAGGTCAATACTAACCTTACACACTTTAGTAGAAATGTCACTTTTGTTTAATTAAAGGATCAATGTTAAACAGTTAATCATGCTGTAGATCCTAAATGGGTGATTTTTGTCCTCAGCCGCCCAGTCTGAACTCCTCCAGAATCCTGGCGTCCAAAACGGCGCGCAAAATCTTTGATGATTCAGAGGTACGTTCACTTTAACTGCATTCCTGCACGTTTCTTCTGGATTTACTACATCAATGCATGTAAAATATATACCATTTTAAATTATTAGTGATTTCTCGAGCGATGTCTTAAACGTGGTAACGTTAGATGAAATTTGGCGGATTCAGAGCGCGCCAAGTTGGACAGATCCATCCAAACTATCCGGGCCTTTACTAAGAACAATAGCCCGTAAAACGAATCTACTGAAGCCCATGACACATGGTCAGTTAAAATGGGGATTATTTGGTGTTTTGAGCCAGTTAATTTATTGGGTAATACCTTGTTTTGGCGGGTCAGTAGGTGGAGCTGATTTAATGTTGTGTAACTTGGGCTAAACGACGCAGAATTGATGTGAAAACATGCGTGTAAATATGAAAATAGTCCTATTCTGTATGACAGTGCTTATTGTTTTTCTAGCGAATTTTATCCGGTTAAACGGAAGAGCTCTTTTTTTTTTTTTTTTTTTTTTTCTAACCGGAAAACTAGCCCGGAAGTAATAGTATCACTTAGAGAGAAGAAAATCCAGTTGCGCAATCTCCCCCGGTTTGCTTATGGAGTGTATTTCTCGTGTGAAGATACAGGAATATGAATATAGTTATAAGTGGTTGCCAACAAACCCTTGCAAGAGTAGCTTTTCGGGCATATTGGTCAAAATGGTAAATATTAAAGAGTTTAATGCCGCATAGTTTAATTATTTTACCTAACTGTTTTTGATAGGAAAAATAAGTGTAATAAATCATTTTGGATTTCAAGTCCATGTGACACGCATAACCAATAAGAATTTTGTACTCCTCCCATTCACTATGGCTGTTAGATTTTTACTTACCATTTGGTTTGTTGGCAAATCTAAAATTTTAACTTTTTAAGAAGCAGACAAAAGCTAGGAAAGGAGCTGTGGAGGAGGAGCCCCTTCTGAAGGAGAACCCCCACCGCTTTGTCATTTTCCCAATTCAGTACCATGACATCTGGCAGATGTACAAGAAGGCAGAGGCCTCTTTCTGGACAGCAGAGGAGGTGAGCTTCAAAATATACTTGATCCCATAGGTGATGATAAATTTTCCCATATTCTTATGGGTCTTAAATATGGCATCAAAGCTGCTGGTACACTTACTTTGTATTTTGAAAGTTTTGCGTTTTATTTTCTCCAAGGTTGACCTGTCCAAAGATCTTCAACACTGGGAGTCCCTGAAAGACGAGGAGAGATATTTCATCTCTCATGTTTTGGCTTTTTTTGCTGCGAGTGATGGCATTGTCAATGAGAACTTGGTGAGTTCAGAAGCAAACTTGTGCAAACGTATGTAAAAAGCCACTTGATTCTAATCGCTTGTGTTCTGTGATGCTCTAGGTGGAGCGATTTACTCAGGAAGTCCAAGTGACTGAAGCCCGTTGCTTCTACGGTTTCCAGATTGCCATGGAAAACATCCACTCTGAAATGTACAGTCTGTTGATTGACACCTACATCAAAGATTCCAAAGAGAGGTGAGTTTTTGGAAATAATGTTGGAGTTATTTGGGGCAATGATGAGTGGCGCAGGGGTACGTACTTCAGCTGATAATGGGAGCTGAGTGTTGACTGCTTAAGATCAGTGGACATGTGGTCAGCTGGTTGTAGGGCGTCAGCACGAAACTATCGCCTTAACTGAGCCCCATAAACATGCTTGTCTAATTATCTGTGTATTTAGGCATTGGCTCACTAATGGAGTGTTTTTATTTTTGTCTTGTAGAGAATTTCTTTTCAATGCCATTGAGACGATGCCTTGCGTAAAGAAGAAGGCCGACTGGGCGCTTAACTGGATTGGCGACAAAAATGCACAATACGGTATGTTGCATTAATATACTGTTATTGTATATTTTTATTTTAAATTGTTTGAGCTAATAAGTCTTTGTTTTCAGGGGAGAGAGTGGTGGCTTTTGCTGCTGTGGAAGGAATCTTCTTTTCCGGGTCTTTTGCTTCTATTTTCTGGCTGAAGAAGAGAGGACTCATGCCTGGACTCACCTTCTCCAATGAACTTATCAGCAGAGATGAGGTAACCATTTTGAGATGGACCCTAACACTGGTATGAATGCGTTTGGAAGTGTGGTGTGAAAGTTAAAGATGTGATCTTCACATTTGTTCTTATCCTTACAGGGTCTTCATTGTGACTTTGCCTGCCTCATGTTCAAGCACTTGGTTAGCAAACCTTCAGAAGCAACAGTAAAGAAAATCATTGTGAATGCAGTTGAAATTGAACAGGTTTGTATACTTTAATGCCATATACATTTCAGGGGTTCGGCCTTTATGGTTTTCAGTGACAGTCTTTGTTGCTTTTGGATTTGTGTGTGTGAAAGCTGTACTGTAACTTCAGTGAAATGCATCCTATTGGTGCGAAACAAATCTAATTTTTCTTTAACTTCCTAGGAATTCCTGACTGATGCTCTACCAGTAAAGCTTATTGGCATGAATTGTGACCTGATGAAGCAATACATTGAGTTTGTGGCTGACAGACTTCTGCTGGAGTTGGGATTTGACAAGGTAGGTTTGGAGTTGGTTTGGGGGTGTTTTTATTATTATTTTTTTTTTTATAAATTAGTTTATTTTTTGGTAGTTTTACATCTCTGCTCATGGTGGCAGTATAGTCTTTGTGACTGACCTCAAGTCAGTAGCCTTGTTCTATGCTTTCATTTTAACAGGTAGTATTTTAACTTGACCTTTAAATTTGCTTTCTAGGTCTATAAAGTGGAAAATCCTTTTGACTTCATGGAGAACATTTCCTTGGAGGGCAAGACCAACTTCTTTGAGAAGCGAGTCGGCGAGTACCAGCGGATGGGAGTCATGTCCGGACCCACAGATAACACTTTTAGACTGGATGCTGATTTTTAGCGACTCAATCTGAGTGCATGAATGGACACAAAATATGAACTCTTTGGACTCTGAGGAGTTTCAGCCTCAATTATTTCTACAGTTTGTTTACATGTCCGTCCCCCAACCCCCCCCCCCCCCCCCCCCCCTTGTTTTAATAATCTAATACTAAAATGTCTTTTTATTTTTGTTGTTTTAAATAATAATAAAAAGAAACAATCTACTTGCTGCTTTTTTCCTTTGCTTTGGGCATTGGGGAAGACCAGAAATAAATGTCTACAACTCATCTTATTTTATTGAAATGTGCATGTGTTTACTGCAAATAGGTTTGTTGTGGTGTGTGTTGGTTTTTTAATAAATATGAAGTAGACTTGAATAATTGGAGCTGACGTTCCATTGTTACCTGTCATTTAGTAAAGGGGTAATTTACTGTCATTTGTAAGATAAAAGTACTTTAACTTTTCATCTGTTCCATTGAACAGGAGAGTAATATGACCATGTAGGTATAGTGTAGATCAACTTCCAGGAAAAGAAGTGTAACTTTTGCCTTTGTTGCCTACACAGGCTTAATAAATTCTTTCAGCTGCTTTGAAGCTTTATAGCATCTGTCCAAACTGGAGCAGGCGTACTGATGTCAACCACATTATTTCAAAATGTCTCCCTCAGTTTTCACGTTGAGGTAGGGTGAAGAATCAAGAAAAATCGGCTGGAGGCCGATTTCCATATTGTTACAGTTAATAACTGATGTTGAAAATCAGTTTGATACAATGAGCCAGTAGTTACTGGCCAATAAATGGTCTATTTAAAATTCACATTTCAGTTTTTTTCAACCTGAAAATGAACTTTTCAAGTTTAATCAAGACTTATTGTTTTAGTACACTGAATGAAATGGTTCTCTCCATACATGCCTGTAATGAGCAACATTGCTGACATGGAAACTTCTAAAGCACTCCATATATTTATAGTAGTCATTATCTAGAGCACTCCTGGCATGAGCTGATGACCGGTTGTTCTCCTCTAAATGCTCTTAGGACGTTGAAAACAATTTCTGCATGGAACAGCATGAACTCAAGTTGTAAAAACCCTCCTTAAACAACCTCGTCTGTCCTGCTTTAATATAGCTAAATTGCTCAAAATATTTGCATGTGCTATCAGTTTCTTTTGTACATTCTAAAACGAGTCATATCTTTCCTTATTGTGTATTTCTATTTTGGAGTGTGGTACAACTATCACTGACTTGTCAGTTGATCTGTGCTGCTGTAAGCACTGTCAAAACACAATAATGAATAGTCATGAACATCTGAGTCTTCCTGTCAAGGCTGATATGAGTGTCTGAATATGAACAGCGATTGACTCTGGGACATGTACATTACTATGAAGATCAATTATATGGGGTTTTCTCATTAGCGTGCCTGTCAGCGGTCCATTCTGAAGAGTCCTTTGCTGACAACAGCTGCTATAGCTGACACATTGACACACAGTAGATCTTATCAGACATTATATCACTGAAATAACCCAGTGTTACAACAGGTACTATGAGCCACACTTGTATATAGAAACAATTACACCAAAGTGATTCATCTGTTTTCTATGAAAGCCATGTCTTGACTCTGTTTCTCACAAAAACTTTCCTCTCATGTGTCATCTTTGTCTTTTTCCCCCCAAAACATTTGTTTGCAATTTTTACTTTGAAGGGTTTTTTTTTTTTTTTTTTGGCAAATGTTTTTACCTCTACTACTGTTACTACTACTATTTATTTATGGTAACACCTTTTAAGGACCAATTCCCACTATTAACTAGCATGCACATTACTGGCATATTGGCTGTTTATTAGTACTTATATTGTAAATTACTGCCATATTCCTGCACATATTACTGCCATTTTGCATGACCATATGTGACCCTGGACCACAAAACCAGTCATAAGTAGCACGGGTATATTTGTAGCAATAGCCAACAATACTGTATGGGTCAAAATTATAGATTTTTCTTTCATGCCAAAAATCATTAGGATATTAAGTAAAGATCATGTTCCATTAAGATATTTTGTAAATTTCCTACCATAAATATATCAAAACTTATTTTTTTATTAGTTATATGCATTGCTAAGAACTTGATTTGGACAACTTTAAAGAGGATTTTCTCAATATTTTGATTATTTTGCTCCCTCAGATTCCAGATTTGCAAATATTGTCCTATCATAACAAACCATACATCAATGGAAAGCTTATTTATACAACTTTCATATGATGTATAAATCTCAATTTCAAAAAGACTGGTTTTGTGGTCCAGGGACACATATTCTAGATCCCTTAACCCTACCCAATAACCGAAACAATACCTACTACATTTACTATTTATAAGCAGCAAATTAGGAGTTTATTGAGGCAAAAGTTGCAGTTAAAAGTTTGTTAATAGTGAGGACCTTAAAGTGTGGCCTTATTTCTTTACTTTAGTACTTTTATATACTATTATAGTATTTATTTATTGATTTATTAGTAATTATCAACATTTAGATTTTTAAAATATTTTGCTTTTTTGTGTATTTTCCGTTGTCATTTAGTCATTTTGTTATGTGCTTCTGTCATTTGTTTTAATTTTGTCATGTTTTTTTATATTTTAACTTAGCTTTGTTAAATTTGCAAATTTATATGTAATAGTATTTCAGTTTAAACATTTTATTTCAGCATGTTTCTCATTTTTGTTTTTAGCTTTTCATCTAATATGTATAATTTTATTTCAGATTTATTTCAATAAAGTTTTAGGTATAACAACAATAATACTTAATACTTGCTTACTGGCAAGAATTTTCTCTCTCTCTCTCTCTATTTATTTTTAGTAAAAAGCCATTTTCTTTAGCTATTTTGTCATTTGTTGTTGGTTTTATGGAAATAGCATTTAGTTTACTCATCTTTTATTTACTCACATTTGATACATGAAGTGAATTCAACTTCAAATAGTGTATTTCCTACATTCCTACATCTCTGTGAACACTGTAGCTGCCATCAGCCCTGCATATAATCCACATCACTCTCTGGTATAGCCCAGCAGGGTCATGTCACAAACAGGTTGATCAACAAACCATTGTTGCCAATATAATGAATGTTAAAAAGCATTTGGGCCCAACAGTTGCCACTCTCCAATTGGGGGTCTACTGGTAAGCGCAGCTGTCTGAAACAGGCAAATCCTGTGTCTCCTCCATGCCCTTTTAAGGAGACAGGACCCTGTCAAAGTGCTTGTGTGTGTTTCTTGCTTTGTTTGACCACTGGGCCTCCCACACAGCAGCGCTAATAGATCACAACCCAGTAAATATTGCCACAGTAGAATTACAACTGTTACTGTACATTAATAGCGCAACTGGGACACCTAAATTCCTTCGCTTATATTTCCTGAACACCATGAAAGCACATTTTCAGCGTTTTTTCACCAGAAAGATGCTAATTCACACAGTATAAATGCAAAGAAACCATTAGCAATGATCTCGTTTTGGTAGACAGCATCATCAGAGCTATAATAAGATGCCAGTATCGGTCACGGTACACAAGGGTTCAAGGGAATGGATTGTGTTCTGTAGATATCTATCAAGCTAGCATGAAAACTGGCTAATAATGGCACATTAACAAAGAGGCCTAAACTTTATGGTGCTCAAAAATGCTCACACATAATCCAACTTTGGCACAGCAAGCCAAAGGGTCTATAAGAAACTCCAGAAATCTGATAACAAAAGGTTAGAAAATACTATCACACTGATATCACGGTCTTTTTCAGTCAAGCTGGAACTTTGAGGATCACAAATAGAACATTATCTACTGTTCACCAAGCCTGAAACAACACAAGATAACAAACACGCCAAAACAGGAGGCAATGCCACCTTCAACACCAAATGGTCATTCTAAGATGTTGAAAGAAAATGAATAATTTATGAAATGCATGTTTTGACCCAAAGTACATGCGTAGAATCAAACTAGCATTTAACAAAAACCATTCTCATCATAGCAAGGTTGTTTTCTCATAGTGTTGAGTGAAAGAGATAATGGGGGAGAAGGTGACAAATAAGGAGTTGGAGTCAGGCAAGCAGCACAGAGAAGCAGGACTGATGTGTATCCAGCAGCACCTGTCACTCAACATGACCCTAAAAGGACAGAGCTGGGCCAATCAGAGAACAGCAGTTGCAGAGAAAGGACACGGGTCCTTCTTAACACCCCCCACACCTCTCAGCTGTCTGGCATGTTGTGGGCCCGATCGCATACCAGGGCCCAGGCCATTTGACAAAGGTGGTGTTATTCAGGTCTAGCTCCTATGTGACCCCACACATCTAGTGTTACATCCCCTGTCTTCCAAATGCCTGTGAAGTCAAATCATTTTTGACTCTGTATGTCACAGTGACCTTACACATATAGTTGTATATTGTTCTGGGTCAAAGGTCATGATGTATGCTTTGCTGACATTCTTATTGGTGCAAATTGGTGCTAAAACCTTAACATGAACATTTAAACATGTTATTTGTACATTTTGTGTGTGTATAATGGCGTTTTTTTTCATGTGCTATTGTCTTATGCTTAAATAATATTAAAATTCTGATAGATAAAATTATTATTGGACAAGAAATGGTCAATATTAAAATTATGTACTGTTTTGTGTGTTTTGTAAGTTAAAAATAAAACACTACAAATTAAAAACCAATCATTTTAAATGCTACAAGTGAATTTCATTCAGTGTTATTTTAGTATTATATTTATATGCTATTAGTATTTATTTATATTTTGAATGTTTTTATTTTTATATTTTCCGTTTCCTATTTTAGCTAAAGCTTTAATAATTTTGTTATGTGCTTTTGTCATTTTTTATTTGGTTTTAATATATCTATTTTGCTAAATTTTTGTTAGTTTTAGTTACAGTCATTTTATTTCTTGAGCTTCAAATTATTATTACTATTTTTTTGTTATTTTCCAAGGCATCGTTTTTAATTTTTTAAGTTTAAGTTTTTCAATATAAAGTAATATTGAATATTTCTATTTTAGTTTATTTCAGCTATATTTTCCAACTTAAATTATTTTTTTTCCAGTTTTAGTTTGAGTTAATAAAAAACGTACAGTATTGGAATTTCAGCATCATGAAAAATGGATATTAATTTTGAATTTTGCTACATTTCAACAGTGTTATCAAATTATTAGTGTTTTAAAAGATTAATTTAGTTAGATGATGGCAAAGGCCATCTGAATGTAAAAATGCACAACCAAATTTTCAATATCTGCCAGCAATAAAAACTCTAATATTGTCCAATAACCATTATCCTTATAAGAATGGCATCATGTAATATAGATTCATTTTTTTCTTTAGCCACATCCATAGAAAATCACATCCATCAACAATGCATCATCATAAAGCACTATTTTATGTTTGTTTTTTTTTTTTTTTTTTTGTCACACAAATAACAGAACATGACATAAAACTTTACATCATATGTTAAAAGATATGGAGAACAATCTAAGAATAGTATTGACTTTTTATGGCCTTCCATTTGGCTCTGAAATCATAACAAGTTTTCCACTGCTGATTTTGCTCTCAAAGAGGATCTGTCACCTCTTAAGAAACATCTGTCCATTTTGGTAATCAAATCAAAGTCCATGGAGTACAGGATATACTGGCTATGGGCCATTTTCTAGCATCTCTTATTTGGTCTTGTGTGAACTCGAGATCCCGCCCATGAACCCCAGCCCCCCCATCACTAGCATATTTAAGAGGCATCCTTCTCCCATGCCCTTCATCCCAGCGGAAACCCCAGTCTTGTGCTACAACTTGGTGAGTGTTTGCTACTACCTTTATCTCTATGGACTACTTCAGGGACAATAGAGAGATTTGAAAAGGAATAACCCAACACTTCATCTCCTACATGGGAAGGAACATTAATCTCTGGAACTGTTGATACAGATGGTGGATAATTGGCTGATTTTACATTGATGGTCTTAGCAGAAACTACTCACAATATAATTGCTCATTACCTGTAGCTGTAGCTAGAGAAATGTATGAGAATGGATGGTTGCCCATTGCTAACATAAAGAAATATAAAGAAACAATGCTGGAAGTGATGAAGGACAGCAGAAGTGAGCAGTTGTAACTAGTTGTATTTGACTGACCAAAGGATTCACTGGGTTAGAAACCACATCTCATAAGGGTGACTTGAAGAAGCACTAATAAAGGGAGTCATCAACAGATGTAGTGAATTGACACATGCTGCCAGTGGATCTCTTACAGTTTCTAGACAGCTGAGGAGGCGACCCTTAGGTCCTGCTGTCATTTGTCATCAGACAACTGTAAAATAGCTACAGATAGGACACTCGGTCAGGGACTTCCGCTCGGAATGACAAGAGCTGATACCTAAAATAGTTTAAAGAGGATCTGCTGTGCTGCTTTTGGCCTTTTGTTGACCTTACCTGATGCTGCGTTTTGTAATGCAGGCTTAAAAGTGTTTCAGTGGATTGTAGAGGATATAGATATATTTATTAAAATGATTGAATACTTAAAAATGAATGTTCAATTATTTGTGTTATTCAGATTTTAATTTGAACTTATACATTCTCTTAACACATTTTCTTTCTCCTCGGACCATCCTAAAAAAGACCAATCATGTGTGACGACGATGAGACTACCGCACTCGTGTGCGACAACGGTTCTGGTTTGGTCAAGGCTGGATTCGCCGGTGATGATGCTCCCCGTGCCGTCTTTCCCTCAATTGTTGGCAGACCCCGTCACCAGGTGGGCCTCCAAAGCATGTAGTAAATTCCTGGTTCCAGCCAACATATTGGATATTGGCTGTGGAAAATCATCATATTATTCAAACTAACTTGAACTACAGATGCTTGGTGATAACCCTTGACTCTTTTCCTTTAGGGTGTGATGGTGGGTATGGGTCAGAAAGACAGCTATGTGGGAGATGAGGCTCAGAGTAAGAGGGGTATCCTTACTCTGAAATACCCCATCGAGCACGGCATTATCACCAACTGGGATGACATGGAAAAGGTAGCAATTAAAGAATTAATACAGAATGGTGAATTGTTCACTTGACAATTTTTATTATTCATTAAAAGCAAATATAAAAGGGATTTTATTTCTATTAGTGAGCTACATCCTGTGTTTGGTCACCTCTATGCATTCCTCCAATGATTTAACATATTTAAATGTTTTTAGATCTGGCATCACACTTTCTACAACGAGCTGCGCGTGGCCCCTGAGGAGCACCCCACTCTGCTCACTGAGGCCCCCCTCAACCCTAAAGCCAACAGGGAGAAGATGACACAGGTAAGCTAATGCGGGGGTTTACAAACTTTTACAAATACAGTATGATGATGTCCTAGTGATGGACCCTATATAGTGGCAGCATGTAATGGCAGCCAAATATTTTCAAACCCATTTGTACTGTAAAAAAAAAGTTTTATTAATTTTATTTATTAATGTAAAATTACATAAATCTTAACTAGTTTTATTTTTATTTATTTATTTTTTTATTTCATGTATTATTCTCACGGGTTTTATTTATTACACAATTTTTCTCTGAACTTTTTCACGGATGCTCTAGCATCCCCCTGTGGCCACTTGAACTTGGCTTTTCATAAACCCAAAATCATTTCAGTATGTATTTACCATTACTGGTAGTTTTTGTTAAAATTTTGATTTTGATTTTGATTTTTCTATTTTCTATTTTCATTTGATTTTTCAGTAATTTTGTTTTTTTGTATTTTTAATACTTTTTAATATGTCTTTTAAGATTTACTTTAAGTTTTAGTTTATTTAGTTGTAGATACTTCAGCAGCAGCTTTAAATAAAAATGAGAAACATTAGAAATGTTGCCTTGACAACTAGCTGTTTAATTTTAGTTAATGCTTATTTTAAGTAATTCATCTTTTTATGGATTTCATTTTAGTTAACAATAATAACCCTGGCTGAAACTAATATTTTCCTCTCTTTTCAGATCATGTTTGAGACCTTCAACGTCCCTGCCATGTATGTTGCCATTCAGGCTGTGCTCTCTCTGTACGCCTCAGGCCGTACCACTGGTCAGTGTCTATCAAATCACTAGAAGCAATACGTAACATTATAGGTTTTCATTTCTATATACATCTGTAATACTAAGAAAGCAATACTTAACATGCCAATGCATCATGTTACAGGTATCGTGCTGGACTCTGGTGATGGTGTAACCCACAACGTCCCCATCTATGAGGGTTATGCACTTCCTCACGCCATCATGCGTCTGGATCTGGCCGGTCGCGATCTGACTGACTACCTGATGAAGATCCTGACTGAGCGTGGTTACTCTTTTGTGACTACCGGTGGGTGCTAGAAGAATTATACTTATGCTGAATTTTGTTTAGAAATTAGCAAAAGCTCCCCTGGTCTCAAGAAGTGGCAAAATAAATGTTTCATTGTCTTTTCCCAGTATAAAATATACTCTCTTCTCTTCCATAGCTGAGCGTGAGATTGTGCGTGATATTAAGGAGAAGCTGTGTTACGTCGCTCTGGACTTCGAGAATGAAATGGCTACTGCTGCCTCTTCCTCCTCTCTGGAGAAGTCCTATGAGTTGCCTGACGGCCAGGTCATCACCATTGGAAACGAACGTTTCCGCTGCCCCGAGACTCTATTCCAGCCCTCTTTCATTGGTATGTTTTGGCTGGGCCTCAGATTACCTATTTGCATTACTCCTGTTGCTGTCTTTAGATCACAATTGTTCCCTTGCTAACATAGCTTGCAATGTTGCTCCTCACAGGTATGGAGTCTGCTGGCATCCATGAGACCGCCTACAACAGCATTATGAAGTGTGACATTGACATCCGCAAGGATCTGTATGCCAACAACGTCCTATCTGGTGGTACCACCATGTACCCTGGTATTGCTGACCGTATGCAGAAGGAGATCACTGCTCTGGCCCCCAGCACAATGAAGATCAAGGTAAACATCCATCCGACTAAATGAGCTTGTTTCTTTTATAGCAGTAGTTTTACAATCTAACTACACTGATGTTCTCATTCTCATCCTCTAGATCATTGCTCCCCCTGAACGTAAGTACTCCGTCTGGATCGGCGGTTCCATCCTGGCTTCCTTGTCCACCTTCCAGCAGATGTGGATCAGCAAGCAGGAGTATGATGAGGCAGGCCCCTCCATCGTCCACAGGAAGTGCTTCTAAACCTCAAATCCTCTTCAATGCAATCCAAATAACCCTCCGTATGCATTTGTACTGTGTCTTGTGCTGTATATACATGTACTGTTGTAATAAAAGTCGTGATGTGTAACAGCTGAGTATTTGATGAAGAAAATTTAACTATTTTTTGAGCTGACGAATACAGCCTTTTCTATTTTTTTTTCTCAACAAAAGCTCTCAATTTGTCATGTTCATTCATTCTAAATTCTATTTAGTAGATTTTTTTTTTATTTGTTTCAAAGGATTTCTAAAACTTTACACACGTACTGTAGATTATGTGGACCATAAACTAAAAGGCAGAGTACGAGTTAAAAAGATTCTGAGTTGCATGTGAATGCAGTGGTGATATTCCATAAATATTATAATAATGCCTGTTCCTGAGAAAATACTTCCAGGGAAATTACTGAATTAATAAGCCATTATTATTGTCGGTTATATTAAAGAGGAGTAAATTACATGCGAAAAAAAAAATCCTGATGTATTTGCATTGTAGTCTATTTGCATTGTAAACGTTAAGCTATTAATATTATAATTCGATTGAACTGACAGGTCCATAACATTATCTGAACACGACAACACGACATAGCATTTGATTTATTTATTATTTAATAACATATTTCCTTATACATTTTACATTTTCCTTATAGCCTATAGTCTATTCCTTATTTTCTTAAACTTTGCCCTTCTACCGTTCCCAATAAAACCCAGCAGCATGTGAGATGAGTCGCTGCTTGGCAACAGAGCAAATGAAGCGAGGAAGAGGAGGAGGACGGCATCTGTGCTGAACCCGACAACCTCTTATTCGATCCAGATTATATGGTAGGTTATCTCTTTAAATTTGGTTAGCTGTTTATTCTCTATAGCTACAACACGCTGGGTTTTAGTTTTGCTGCAATACGAATGTGCTTCTTAATTTGCGTTTATAAAATAATGGCCTATGTTTTTATCAAGCCATCAGGGATGCGCGTTTTCTCTGAGCTCAATAATATTTAAGTTATAATAATACTTAAGTATCAGAATTATAGCCCAATTTTTACATTACCTTTTCGGCGAATATAAAATCTTAATAAAATAAAATAACGTATACCTTTATTTAAAAGCGCCGTTTTAGCATAAAGCGCAGCAATAGTTTTACACTAACGTTACGTGTTGTGTTTATTGTCGGTGTAGTGAACGTCAGCGATGGGTTCAGCTCCGAAAATGGCACACACGGTTCTTCTGAGTGTCATTATAAGCTGGATGGCCGTGGTCTCTGGCCGCAGTCCACGCACCGTGGATCAGGTGTCGCAGGCGGACATCCAGCGCCTGCTGCACGGTGTGATGGAGCAGCTGGGAATCGCGCGGCCCAGAGTCGAGTATCCCGCGCACCAGGCCACCAACATAGTCGGCCCACTCAGCATCCAAGGTAAGAGTTTCCCTGTATAATTGTAGTTAATTACACGTTTTTAAAAATGTAAATGATCACTGATGGTCCTTATAATAGCCTACTCCTTATTATGTGGTTGCCTTCATGTGTAATTTTACACTTTGTCCAATAGGTGGTGCCCATGAGGGACTCCAGCATCTCGGGCCGTATGGGAACATCCCTAACATTGTTGCAGAATTAACTGGAGACGGTGTTCCCAAAGACTTCAGCGAGGACCATGGCTACCCTGACCCTCCCAATCCTTGCCCTCTCGGAAAGACTGGTATGTTGGTCCAAATGTAACCGAATGCACAAATATACAGCAGTGCCACCATTCGTTTTGATTAATCGGCAAAAAAAAATTTGTTCTATTTGATTAGATTGAAGGTGTTTACCATATTCTCCTAAAGGAATGAAAACTCTGAACTTTTGTGAATGGCCTAAACATTTTTTGTTTAAAAAATGTGGTGTTTTTATAGCTGCTGATGGATGTTTAGAGAACTCTCCAGACACTGCAGAGTTCAGTCGAGAATTCCAGAAACATCAGCACCTCTTTGACCCTGAGCATGACTACCCTGCACTCGTGAAGTGGGTGAGTTCACACTTGACACCTTGAAAAAAGCTGGAGGAAATTTCTGATTTTTCATTTTTAAAAAATGATTGATTCGTTTAAGGGCTTTTTACACTGCACTTAACCCCAGGATATCGTCATTGTAAACCCTGCTTTTAACCCCGGGTTAAGTTAATGTCAAATGATGACTGGAGTAAAGAAGAGACCGCTTCATTCTTACCTTTATAGTTCGAAAAGTCTATCCCGGAAAACTTGATAGCACTGTCAGCAATATATAATATGAGGATGCACAATGATAATGCAATTATGTAAACATGTTGCATGCTGCATTTGCAAATAGGAACATTAACCTTGGGTTTAGTAATGTACAGTGTGAAATATCACTTTATAAATACACAGAGATAAATTATGAGCAATGTGAAAGGAAGCAAGTTAGCCCAGGATTCTGATCTAGACTGCACTAAATATCTATTTTCATTCTTTCAGAATAAAGGACTGTTGTATGAAAAACTGAAGGGTGGGCCAAAAAGAAGAAAAAGGGTAAGCTATAAATATAATTTTCTGTGCCTTTTGCTTGCTTCTTTGTCAGTAGAGGCTCAACACATGAATTATTATGTTTCTCTTTGCACGTTTCTCACAATGTTTCTCTTTGCACATGTACAGTATTTATCTGAAGCATTCGTATAGTTTGTAGTTTTTAGTTTATGTATAGGTAAACATTTATATATAGTAGATTTATAGTCAATTTATAGTCATCTATCAGTAGTTTAGTTGTGTATAGGTTTATATTTTTTACTTCATTGTTGTAAGTGTATTTATGTAGCATCGTGGTCCTGTGAGCCACGACATTTCGTTCCACTGTATGTCCCCACATGTAGCAGAATGACAGTAAAGCTCAACTTGACTTGACTTATTAGATGGAGCACTGTTGCATATACATATTGTATTTTCAGAAAAAAATGTCACAGGATCTGTCACTGACTGTGTTTCAGAGTGCAAATCCATATCTGATGGGACAGAGGTTGGATAATGTGGTGGCTAAGAAATCAGTGCCACATTTCCCAGAGGAAGAGGAGGTTGAAACTGCTACAAGCAATATCAAGACCTGAATGTCGTGTTATTTATAAAATCTGTACAATGAAAATCTTATCAGTTTCACAGTAAAGTCAGCATTTAATTACGTGTGATATTCAAATTAATCATATTATTAATAGAGCAGCAAAGGGTGACTGTAACATGAATGATTATTCTCTTGGGACAACTTTTGTTGTAATACCATTTAATCAAATAAAAATGATGTATATGTTCATATGCAGATAATTGGAGACATGTATTTTTAACTTCATGATTCATCTAAATTACAAACATCACAATATGCATTCATCATGAGCTTCCTTACTCTCCTGAAGCACTGGACCATCGCCAAAATGCTGTGAATGATCTTAGACTGAGAGGAGGCGTGGACTTCCCCATTCTCTTAAATGTCAGCACTCAGAACAGAGCTCCAGACCTTATTTTGACTCTGACTCCGAGTTCTGGATCATTTGGTTCAACCTATTATTAATCGTAGTTTGTTATGGTACACAAAGACCTTTGTGATCATAGCTGCAGTCCATGTGAAGAAGTCTAAACCATTATTAATCTGAGGTAAGTCTGCATATCAACTGGAGTATATTTGTATTTATTATTTAAATGACATCTGTGTGATTTTTTTTTAAATGTGTTTATAGAAATGAGCTGCCAGAGGGATTGCAGAGAGCAGGGAATTTATATATAAATGTAAATGTTTTTAAATGATTGTGAACTTTTTACACTATACGTTTTGAAATATTTTAAGTTTGGTTATTGTGTTCATCTTATATGTATATGAAATGTTTTGATAAAATATATAATACAATGTAGCATCTTTTTATTTCAATTTTTTTTTTTTAAGTAAAAAACAACTACATAGATGACTGTATATTTAATGTTCTGTTTCTTTCTTCATGTGAAAGGATGACTAAAGACGCATTAGCTGTCACTATCGTGGTCTTGTGGCTGCTCTGCAATCCGGCGAGGATCAGGGGAACCGGGGGATTTCAAGGCGCCATTCCTCACCCAAATAAATACAGCCCAAACCAGTCGGAACAGTCACCGCAGACACCGCAGGCCAGCTCCAGGGGAACGGGACCGCCTTCAGTCGGGGACGAGGTGCTGGACTCCAGCCAGGAGGCTTTACACGTAACTGAGCGCCGTTACCTCAAACTCGACTGGTGCAAAACACAGCCGCTGAAACTGATGATCTACGAGGACGGGTGCCAGCCGCGCTCCATCATCAACCGCTTCTGTTACGGACAGTGCAACTCATTCTACATCCCTCGGCACGTTTATCAAGAGGACAGTGCGTTTCAGTCGTGCTCGGTGTGTAAGCCAAAGAGTTTCACTAGCGTTACTTACACGCTCTTCTGTCCCGGACAGACTCCCAGCACCAAGAAGAAGCGCGTGCGCCGCGTCAAACAGTGCCGCTGTACTTCTGTCGACTTGGATTAAACTCGCTGACGTCTTTGTTTGTCGGCTACTTTTGTCTAAAAGTCACAAATTCATCATATAGCTGAATAATGTGGGAGCATGATCGATTTGTTTCCTTGTTCAGTCATCAAAATGTGGGCTTTATATTGTGAAGAAATACAATTGATGCAATTAAATGTATTATAAAACCAGTTAGATAAGTTATAATACTATAGTGACATATTAAAAATATGCTTATATTATTATATTTTTCTCCACTGTGTGGAGCACGATTTGCTCATTGATGCAAATAGCTTATTTTGTGGCTTGATTTGTAATGTAGGATACATATTAAGCTATGGATGTAAATAAGCTTTTTTTCCCCCCCAAATCCATCAATTTTTTTTTTTCCTGGTCTACCATACTGCAATGTAAAAACTAAAATGTGGTGCCAAGTTACTGCCTTTTTTAATCACTTGATGAAGAAAATCTAGGTGAACAAACATTACAGAAAACAAGTTAAATGCATGGAAAATTGGTTTTATATTAATGAAAACTTTTTACAGTGTTGAGTTTATTATAAAAGGAACAATATTACTGTGATTAAATGACAATAAAATGTGATGAAGCAACATAACTGTCTTCAATAAAAATATGTGATGTTCATCCAAATAAAACTGATAGGGTAGTTTAATATTAATATTTCACATGTACATTATCTTTGTTTTTTAATATTCTGTAATGATTTAATATGAGCATAAAAAGTTAATCAACTTTGTTACTCAATATACAAAATAAAGTTACTGCCTTTTCCAAGTCGAACGTTGAGACTGCTTTTTCAACCCTTAATTGTTTAGACTGGTGAAAATCCCAGAACAGATCGAGCTAACTTGTAATATAAACATCTTTTAAATGTTTTTCATTTTGAGCAGCATTCATTCATATCGGAAACATGGTCAAAGGAATTTTTGGTGAGCCTTTGGTTGTTGGGTTATACACAGGAATGGGATCCACAACATTGACAGACAGGCTGTCATCTTCTAACTTTGCAGTCTTGAGGAAAAGTGTTACACACACAGGTGCACCTTATTCTGACCCTGCCAAAAATGCAAGTGGCTGGGTCTCAAATATAAAGCATCTGGTCCTCTTTGGTAATGGCAGATGGTTAGCCGGTGGTCAGACTTGCTTCTTTCAGACGCAGTCTCTCTTTCTGAAATATGCAGAAATATGCATCATGAAGTCCCATTTAGCTGTGCATGCATTATGTAGTATAAAGGAATAGTTCACCCAAAAATGAAAATTTGCTAAAAATTTACTCACCCTCAGGACATTTAAGTTGTACATTAGTTTGTTTCTACAGATTTGGAGAACTTTATCATTACATCTTGCTCACCAATGGATCCTCTGCAGTGAATGGGTGCCGACAGAATGAGAGTCTAAACATCTGATAAAAACATCACAACAATCCACACGACTCCAGTCTATCAATAAATGTCTTGTGACGTGAAAAGCTGTTTTTGTATAAAACAAATAAATTATTAAGCCCTTTTAATTTGAAACTTTTAACCTTATGGATTATGGTCGAAAGTGACAGTTTAAAGTTAAAACGCCTTGATGGATTTGTTTCTTACAAACACGCAGCTTTTCACTTCACAGGACATTTACTGATGGACTGGAGTCATGTGGATTATTGTGATGTTTTTATCAGCTGTTTGGACTCTCATTCTGACGGCACCCATTCACTGCAGAGGATCCATTGGTGAGCAAGTGATGTAACGCTAAATTTGTCCAAATCTGTTCTGATGAAGAAACTCATCTACATCTTGGATGGCCTGAGGGTCAGTAAATGTTCAGCAAAATTTCATTTTTGGGGGAACTATTCCTTTAACAAGTGTCTGGATTAAAAACCTGATTCATGAAAGTACAATAGCTACTAGTGTTTGAACCGCTTATCTATCTGCCACCCACACATCAGCAAGGATGAAGGCAGACTCTTACCAGTCCATTTGCATGTGCCCTTCTGGTCTCAATATTCTTCTCTGCTGTCATGTTGCGCACTGACTGTTGGGCCTCTTTGATTCTGAAGTCAAAAAGAGCAGAGATTATACTTTACTTAACCACAATGTTTCAATTCCAGGAGTTTTTTAATGCTGAAATTTACTAAAAACAACAACCGCCAGTGAAGAAGTCACCATTACCTAAGTTATCACACTGTGTGGTAGTTATGCTAGATGCTCAAGATGCTGTTAACTTCTCACCTCTGTTTGGATATGACCTTGTTCTCTCTCTTCCACCTGATCTTGAAATCATTGCAGAATTCAAACCAAAGTGTGAAAACATGGCCAGGCACAATCTCTGGCTCTCCAGAACGTGGCTTCAGTCCAAAGTACTCCAGTAGGTCAGAGAAGCTGAGGAAGGAAAGACATGAGGCAAAGCTGGAGATAATGCCAAAAATGTTTACAAAGTTTGCATTTTTTAAAAATATTTTGAACAAGAGTGATGTGCTACCTTTCACGTGCCGATATCACTTGATGTTCCACTGTAATTAGCTCTTTTTGTGCTGTAAAATTTAAAATGTATATCAACAATTAGGACATTTGCATTTTGATTATATCAAAATCAGCACCACAGTCAATACTAAGCACCAATATCTCTTCTATTACTTCAGGATCCTCATTTGTCCTCTTTTACAGTGATAATGCACTGCTCTGTCAGTTATACTACAAATAGCATTATTGTCATATCATTCATATTCTACAAGGGCCTCAAAGACAATGTTGAAACTCCTTTACTAAGAAGTCTCCTTCATTGCCAAAGTCTCCCTGATTCCTATCTCTACGTCTGTCTTCTGAACCTGACCAGCTATCTCGTACAGGTACAGAGTCACAGACACTTATCAGGTCCCCCAAAAGAGCACATGGCAGATATTCTTCATGACTGCAGGATGTGTGCCGTCTTATCTGTGTAGCGGGGACAATCAAATAATTGTAGTAGGAAGAGTGTGAGGAAAAGAAAAGCTTTGCTGGTATGTACATAACATAAACATGTGTATAAATACATACATAAACTACAAACAGAATAAATCTTATTTATCTAGTTTACTACAGCTAGCGTTGTCTCATCTAGCTGAACTGTAAATGATGACATGTTTGTCACCATATATCTGCTTCTATGATCTGCAAAACAAAACAATCCTGTATACAATCTAAGCAAACTTTTGTACTCCTCTCCATCAATCATCTAGAGAGGCAGGTCGTCTCAGAGACCAACGAGACTTCATATCTGAACAAGGTAGACGAGAGGGATTGGCTGATGTGATAGAGCACATAAATAGAAGACTTAAAAACTTTGAATACAGATCCACTTCTAAAAGGTAATGTGGGCTAATCGCACGCATCTTAGCATAGCTCACCGTTGGCAATGAAAAAGTCCATTTTCTCCTTGAAGGGATGTACGTGCTCATGAGATGAGTTGGTACACACAGTTAGGACATCCTTTTCACAAACTGTATGAGACAAAAAAAATAACATTGGGTTAGAGTAAAGTCCCTGACCAGGTCCAATTCGAAGAAGTCATTCATTGTAAAACAAAGTTTACACGAACTTTAACGCAATATTTTAGGCAAAAATAAACAGATTTTTTTTCTGTTAGACCACCATGAGCGCTTACTTTTTATTCCAATAACCCAGATTTTGAAGTATAAATGCCACAATGAAGCTAGAAGAATATTTAAACTGTTATGTTCTTTGCAGATGCCTTCTCACTAAGGTGATTTAAAATAAAGTGTACATTAATGGCAGTTACCTGGCAATGTTTTATACATCAACATCTGGACACTTCAAATGCCAAGAAAAAGCATAAAACAGCAAATCCAGTGAAATTATTTCTAATCACAACACTAAACTGCTAATATGTAATCAATATGTTATTTTACAAATGATAAAAATTGCTGATTTAGGCATTAATGGTGACCCTAATTTTATTTTTTTTTTTTTTGAAAGAAATCAATACTTTTACTCAGCAATGAAACATTAAATTGATCAAAACTCACAGTAAGAATTTCTGAAGGAGCATGTGACATTGAAGACTGGAGTAATAGCTGCTGAAAATTCAGATTTTCCATCACATGAATATATTAATTGTTTAAATATATTACAATAGAAAAGTTATTTAAATTGTAATATTTCAAAATTAATATATTATTATTAATATGTTTTTACTAGATTTTTGATCAAATAAATGTAGCCTTGTATTTCAAAATATATTATTGGTGAAACCAATACAATTTTTACTAAAACCATGTTTGTCACTCCACTATTGCCATATTCTAGGTGGGCGACGACTGCATTTTTTTTTTTTTTTTACCAGGAATCAACCATCATTCACAGCTTCAGCTTAAGTTGCTTTTATCAAGCCATATAAAATCACAGCTACTGTGGTCAAAGCCATTAGCACATCGCTGATTACTTGCAGATGGAATGAAAGCACTTTCTGCTGATAAAGCAAATTCTGTTAGTGCCTAATTACAACATCACTGTGGTGAATTATGCTGATTACATCTGTAAAAACAATGATTACAGTAAATTGATTTTGATTATGAGCGGTTAATGTGAAAATGTGTAACATGAGGGAATTTCCAAAGTCTAAAAACAAGTTGAGCAACAGCATTCTACTGTAGGTATGTTGATATTGTACTGTATATATCTTGACATATCAGCCTAATTGTGACGAGCTAAGTAGAATAATTGCCTTATTTTTCTTGTGCTATAAACAAATGACAATACAGTCATCATTTGTTCACCCTCACATCATTCTAAACTTCTGTGTCTTTCATACTTTGATGTTAAAACTTATTTTGTCTCTACAATTAAAGTCAATGAGGTCCAAACAAAACTGGACCCTAGTGACTTTCACTGAATAAACCATTTTTCAAAATATCTTCTTTTGTGCTCCACAGAAGAAAGAATGTCATACAGGTTTGAAATTTTATGAATTTTCATTTTTTGAGTAAACTATCCCTTTAAACCCTTTTTGTTTGCACTTGTTCCTAAACTACTTCCTCTAACCAATGAACAAGACAACACAATAGAGCTAAAGCTCCACCTGTGACAGAGTCAGAGGTTATCAAATGTCTTTTTCTCTGGGTAAGATCTGTTTTGATGCAACTCTGATCGCATCCTCAGATAGTCATTGTGCCACCCGTGGACCTACGCAGCACTGTTTGTTCACCGTCCAATCAGAGGATCAGAGGAGCCAGTCTCTTGCCCCAGTCATAATACACCCTGATGGGAACCCAGGACTGTTGGACATGCTCCATCTGCATCTCACTCCAGATAAGGCTACACACACTTCTGTTTTCATTAAGCATTTGTGTAAACTGTGAACACGGCTGGCAATGACGAAGAAGTCGCGTGTCTTTCCCACAGCATTTCTATGAGAAATATCGATTCATTACAGTCTAGCTTGATTCGGTTCTCATATATGTAGTTTCCGCCAAGGCGGCTCACAGCTACATTCAGGTCTTCTCAACTGTGCACCGCAGTGAGCCAAACCACAATCACAAAGAGATCAAAAAGATGTCTCAAACGCAAACCAGATGAATCAGCTGTGGAGACTGAGAGCATTAGATGTGCTTCACAAAGTTGTCATAATTGTCTCTGGAAACAAAATCACAGGGACATTCCCTTTTTGTGTAGGCACACAGTGACTAATTTGATTAGTGCAGCACTTTCTTGCTCCACAAAATAACATCGCAGACAAATGCGGTCACCTTGAGCAGCCAAAACCTCAGTGGGGCCGTAAGTAATGCACCCAAGACACCAAAAATCGAACAAACACAGCACAAAAACAAAAAAAAAACAAAGACACGATTCTCTCGCAGTCATGAGGGGAGTTCAAACAGCAGGAAAAAAAAGGGAGAGCGCGATGGGCCAGATTTGGCAGTCTCTCCGTCGCCCGATAAGAAAGGGTTGTTGAGAGGTAAAGAAAAGAATCTCTGACACACATCTGCAGGGCCACACTGAACTCGGACTGATACAGTGTAGCACGAGAACGGCAGTGCATCTCTGTGCAGATAAAAGCCCATCCCAGCGATAAGCTGCTCTTCTCTCAGATTACATAAGCGCCAAAGCACTGTAGCCTTTGGCCCCTCCGACGGAGCTAAAGAATCACACAATGCCAGAAGCATCTGATGGGCAGGATTAAAGTCATATCTAAAAGGCGCCAGGGCAAAATCACACAGACTCCACTTCGTCTCCACAGACATGTACATACGCAAACATGTCTGTATATTCCACCTGATCTAATGTGGTTTAATAATGAGTTGTTGCTAACAGATGCTGTAAAGTCCTCAGGATTCAGCTGGAGCCATGTTGCAGGATTGTAGCCATCCATCCGCTCAAACCCATGTAATCTTGCTTCTTTTGATGCTACAGTAAATCAGTGGCACGCTAAAATCGTTTCTGAAGCCCTTCAGAGTGTTTTTGGTAATTCTTACTTGTCAGGTCTCTGTTCAGCTTCCTGAGATCCTTTGAGAGGTCATCAAACTTCACTTGAGAGGAAAGGAAAACATCTTGAGGTTCGGGCAAAGGAAAGATGCTCTTTTCTGTCCCAGCGTTCTGAAGAGAGATTTAAGGGTCGGTGACATATTTGAGTGTCCATGATAAAGAAAAGACTTACAAATCTTCATTAAAACATGTGTCAAGTTTTTACCCCAGCATTCAAAAAACATTTTTAAAGGAAGCCTTTTATGCTCACCAAGGATGGATTTATTTGATCAAATGTACAATAAAAAGAGTAATATTGTGAAATATTATTATAACTTAAAATAACTGTTTTTATTTTCATATACTTTAAAATGTAATTTATTCTTGTGATGGTAAAGCTGATTTTTCAGCAGTCATTACTCCAGTCTTCAGTGTCACATGATCCTTCAGAAATCATTCTAATATGCTGACTTGATTGAGATCAAGAAACATTTCTTATTATTATCAATGTTGAAAAGTTGTGCTGCTTAATATTTTTGTGGAATATTGTGGAATTATATATTTTTTTCCAGGATTCTTTGATGAATAGAAAGTTCAAAAGAACAGGATTTATGTAAATAGAAATCTTCTGTAACATTATAAATTGATCAATTTAGTGTGTCATTTATTGTGTAAAAAGCCCCTCACCCAAAAAAAAAAAAAATAATAATAAAAAAATCATATTTATCCCAAAGTTTTGAACGGTAGTGTAGTTTTTTATTCATGTACATTTCAAAAACCTTTAATACAATTTTTAAAGAAAAAATTCAATTAATTGACTAATGTATTACGCCATGAAGCAATTTTGTCAAAACGTTTTTCTTAATTTTGATATCATTATGACAGCACCCTGACATTTTTTAATCTAAATTAATTTTAATTTAGAAATGAAAAACATAGCATTTTAGTATATTCAAGTCATTGTATGAATTGCATTTTTCATGTATCACTAAATAAATAAATTAATAAATTAATTAATAGAAAAATGAGTCAATGACCCTGAAAATAATGTGACCAGAAGAAGTGTGCAGATCTGCACTGTGCAAAATAAAACATTGCATGTGAATAATTACGTTCATGGTTTACCTTATCAAGGTGACGTAGATAGAAGGAAACAATGTAGTCCAACAGACTAATGTGATTTTCCTGTAGATTTATAAAGAATTATGTCAAAAACGTACATCACCTTGTACAAACTGCTAGGAAACAGAAAAACAAATTGCATTGAGGCTCTATCAAACACCTCACTGTGTTTGTGTGTGCGGCTAGGGCTTTCACAGTGTCAAACACGGGCTCATGAAATGGAGAAAAAGGTTACCCTGCTCTTGACGTCTTTAAGCTTAGGAAGAATCTCAAGCCCAAAGCCGTCGGCCTGTCCTCGAGCTCTGCTGCCTCCATTCATGTAGTTTCCCAGAGCAAGCACTAGTCCTATCACCTCCTTCACACTGTCTTTCTCCAACAGATACTAAAACACATCACCATTTATTTGTGCATTTATCACTCTTCATAATGGAGATGTTGGAGACAAAGCAAGCACTTAGACCTCACTTGAATAAACGGCAGCAGCCTGAAAGGCTGTTTTTGACTGTTAAGAATGCCAGCATTGATACTTTATCAAATGTTTGATAGTATCTGAGGTCTGACCTCTTTGAAAAGTGCCTTTGTACCTTGCAGACGTGAAGAATAATCTCGGTCTTGCTCTGTATGGAGGCAACGGCGTCAGTGAACTTCGACTGAAAAATGAAACAGTGAACTCGACTGGAGAACTCAGGGATCTGGGAGAGTTCATACAGGAACCTGTCAAGGAAAAGCAATGAACATCTGTCAACCTAAAGTGCGTAGTGTTGAAAACACTACTCTGTCTTCGTCTGTCCTCAAATGAAGGAACCTTAGAGAAGTATACATTGCAAAAAAGTGCCCTTGTAAGTGACAACTGACGTATCACTAGTCGCTAGTTGCATGAAAAAGTGAGTTATCTGGTGTGTTTCTGGAATATCTCACTGTTCAGGCTTGTCCAGTAGTTTGACCTGCTCCTCGTCTGAGGTTTCATAGAGTTTCTTAATCTTCTCTAACTCCTCGGGCTGAGCTCTCTGGGAGAAACAGAACAGACGCATTCATATGACAACTGACCAATGATACACACATAAACTTATGAAACCACACAGGAACTATCAATTATTTAGTTATGTTGGAACTGGAACTAGTATTTATGTGTATTTTCTGGAGTGATTTTGTTGAGAAATGTGAGTTGAATGGATTTAAATACAGTAAAATGGTTAAATACAGTAAAAACGTCATTATCTGAAATATTTAAAGGAATATCCAACAAGTTAAGGTCAATTTAATCTCAGCATTGTAACTTTTTTTTTTTTTTTTTTAAATAAGCAGAAATCTTTGTTACAGTGCGACATTACCGATGGAAGTGAATGGGGTCAATCCGTAAACATTAAAATATTCACTCTTTCAACAGTATAGCCACAAGATGTAAACAAAAGGTGTGTTACCTTGGTGGAAAAAAGGTGGAAAAAATGTGTATTGACCTTTCTGTTTAAAATTCTATACAGTTGATGAAAATACATCATAAACCCTAATATCACAGTAAAAATACATTAGAATAATTAATGTGCTTTATATAAAATAATAATCTCCACATTTCTGCTTTTAAATCTTCCAAACATTGGCCTCAATCACTTTCATTGTAACCTCCAATTTTGCTATTTTTAAACAACAACAATAAAAAAGAGAAAACATGCAAGGGGTGCAGGATATGTAGAACTTTGTGAATGATGGATGTTCAAATTTTGTGCAAAACTACTGTTTTGGAGGCTGGGATTCAATGTATTGGCTTGTACATAAGTAAATTTCCAGTGTGGCAGGATACTTACATTTTCATACAGGGCTTCAATAGCATCCAAGTCAACCACAGAATTGTCCAGAGTCAAAACAGCTGTGTAGAGAAGAAGTATTAGTCTCTAGACGAGAAGACTGATTAGTTCATGGACATGTGTGTGTCATAGATGTGATAAGTGAATGTAAAAGTGGCTAAATATGTATTTGAGAGCTTTTTTCCTGAAGAAATTTACTGCTCAATTTACTAAAGTCATTAAAAACATCTGCCTGTTTCACTCTGTTAAGCCAAGCTGTGATGATTTCAAGATTTTCAATGGGAAAAGTATACGTTTAGTAAGTAGGACTGATGTACACGCCATAATGTGGAGAACCCAAAGAGTATTTCTAGCGGTAAACCACAAGACAAGTTTATTTAACAAACATACAGCCAATTTATTCCTAATAAGAGCTGGAGCCAATCACATTGTTGCAAGATATGTCTCTATATACAGAATCATTTCAACATCATGTCTTAGTTTGGCTTTCGCCATCCAGGCCACACAAATATGTATCATTTTAACATGTCTGTTTATTATTAGTGGAGGAAAAATGAGTCTGGATAGAATAAAAAGACTCTCTGCTGAGCTGGTGGTCGAGTATTTCTTAGCATATATGAGCATATATACAGTGTGATTTACCTTGCTGGATGTCCTTCATCTCCAGATGGAGACTTGAGATTAAGATGCCCACGGCATGAGAGCGCTTGCCATCCAGTAATTTAATGACCTAAAATCCACATTCACAAGACAAACCCCACCACAGAATAGCATTTACTTCTAAATGACTTAGATCATACGTTAAGTGCATTCTGCTTACTCTACCCTATGAATACAAGGTCGCAAAGACTCATGCTAGTATTATGCAAAAGTGGAATAAATGAATAACAAAAGAACCTTTGGGAAATTCCAAACTTCCATTATAAAATCCGCCTGCCAAAGGTAACAATGCCATGATCACATTTCATAAACAGGTTCATTTATTTCAAATTATTCCCATTTCCTATATAATTATATCAATTTCAAAGGCATTTGTGGGATCCTGATATTACACATAAGCATTTATATCAAAAATTGCAGATTCTATCAAGTGACAGCACCTGATAAATTATGTTTCTGTTTATAGAAATGTAATTATCAGAGGTGAATTTCATCATTTATGCTAATGTTCCAGTAATACATATATATATATATATATATATATATATATATATATATATATATATTTATATATATATAAAATTCGGAAGTGTTGAAAACTACTCCACCTAGTGGACACTTCTCAAATCTGTACTTTGAGCAATGAATTACATAACATTATATTGTGCATTTGGGCAGACACTTTTATCCAAAGCCACTTAAAGTGCATGTGCATTTTTTAAATTAGTTAAATCAAACCAACAACCTCGCATTTTCTATATAAATTTGGGACGAATCCTCTCTATGTCATATCATTTTTCTCATCTTCAGGCAAGAGTGGTACCTTCCTGGCTTTGGTTTTCTTCTCATAAGCTTCGGATAGGGGCTTTCTTTTGGTGGGCGATGTGGCTTTAGCAAACAGTTCCGCAAACTCATTGGTGTTTATTATCTCTGGCTCTTCCAGGGAACTCCATAGCGTATTGTTCCTTAGAAAAGACAAACAGATGACGAGAGATTTTATGTTTTCCGAATATTTGACAGTTAACAGTTTCTGCTCACTTTAAGGCTTATCGAGATTGAATCTTAACACATCAAAGTCACAGAACAGGCCACGAGCAAAGCATTTCCTAATACTGGCATCTGTAAAAACCAAATTTACATGAGTTATTTACTGTTGCTGGGTAACCATGCCTAAAAGCAGGAAAAGGAAAATCAACAGGGGCTCAATGTGAGTAATCTGATTTGCTAAATTTTCTCTCCCATAAAAATAATTAAGGAGCCAGGATGACGGCGCACAGCTAAGCTTGACTGGGTTCGGCTTTGGCTTGACAAAATGCTCACAGAGAGAGCAGAAAGCTTTCATAAGGAGTCAAATAACATTGCAACAGCACAGAGGTGGCCGGGGAGCCGTATCCCACAGAAATCCACACCGCCACTAGAGGTCCTGGAAAGACTGCCGCTCGGCCTGTGGCTGGCCCCTCACGCAGACAAATGTCTGCAGTGGTCTGTCTTAAACTTCCCATGAGGTCTGACGAGGGAGAGTTGAAAATGTCAGCGTCACTTGTGGACATACATTGTGTGTTTGAGGAATGTTATGAGTGATGAACAATGGAAATGTTTATATGGAATACAGGTAGAGTGGGATGGTGTTTTTTTTAAGGTTAGTTTAGAGCAGTTAAGAGCTATTTAAAAGAGTGGCCAGTGTTGTTATTGTTAACTAAAACGCTTAAAATTTTGTTTTGGTAATTGAAATAAAATTGAAATAAAGTAAAATATAAATATTAGATGAAAAACTTATGAGACTTTAAAAAAATTTGATATGTTTTTTTTTTTTGGCAACTTACTGAAATAAAATAAGTTTACACTGAAGTTACTAAAACTAAAACTGAAATAAAAGAAAACTGAAGCTATATAAAAATATTTAGCTATATAGAGATATATAAAAATATATATAAAAAAAGTAAATGACAAAAGCAAATGTCAAAATTTCTAAAAATAAAATTAAAATTACAACTGAAAATAAAAGCTAATACAAAATATATATATAAAAAACACTATAATACTGTATTAATAATATTAAATGATTAAATATTGTGTCAATGGCTAAGCACTTTGTCATGATATCATGATATGATATCTTAAAACAATGCTAGTGATGGATGATCAGAAGTGTCTCTTTTTACATGTATTCAGTATATAATAATACAACTGACATATTTGTGTTTGGGTCAATGACATATAAGTGTAACCGTGATAAAGAAAAGAAAAAATCTTTTAAAAATCTACTTTTAAAATTTATCTGATATTTTTGTTCTTGACACAAAGTCATGAGGGGGGCCTTCTTGAACATATAATTTCCTGTTTTATGTTTTTTTTTTTTGCTTCTGCATGTTGATTGAACCATGACTCTGCAGTCAAGTAGATTTGTTAAAATATTATTTACTTATTTGAACAAGACAAAATTAATTCATCCTTTTAATTTTTTCATTATATATCAAGACATAAAAAAATAAACAAAAATAAATTAGACAAAAAAAAACATTAAAAAAAACGGACTGCTGTGTTATTGACCTTCGCCAATTAAAATATGAGGCAAGGTGATAAAAGATACCTGTTATCTTGAATCTGTATCCGTGTCCAGTACAGTGGTTTCATTAGACAGACCGGCTCCACTGACGGCTTTCGAGGAGGATTATCTGGCGCTTTACTGAGGAAGATACCAACTCCAGGAGGAGGGGGAGGGGGGACAGAGTGGAGGACAGGTGGTGGCGGTGGTGGTGACACACCACATCCTATCATTGGTGGAGGTGGTGGAGGAGGTGGAGGAGGCACACTTCCTGGCCTCTCTAGTGGCTGAGCAGGAAGTGGAGGTACATTAGGAATACAAGGGCCTGTTGGAGGAGGAGGAGGAGGAGGAGGAGGAGGAGGAGGAGGGGGTGGAGTATTGTTGCTATCCATCTGTAACTGAAGTGATACAGGTGGGGGTGCTGGAGGAGGAACTGTCTTTTGTTTGCCAGTTAAGTTTTTTGTTGAGTTGAGGTCAACATTTTTAGGCAGGGGGTCAAAACCCCTGCTCTGGGTTTCCTTGGCCTCCTCAAGCTTGTTGACTGTCTCTCTTTCTGTCTGAATACACACAGAGCGGAAGACCCATGGCTTGATGTTGTCTTCAGTGGACACAGCAACATCTCTGTGATTTCTGTCTCTTTCTTTGTCTCTCTCTCTTTGTAAGCTGGCGATGGTTGTCCCTAGTCTGGACAGATCTTCTTCGTTCTTCTTTTGTAACCGGAAGAGCTCAAGTTTGAAGTCAGCCTGCATTAAAAAGTCCAAACATCAACATACAGTACATAAAAACAATTTTCCCCAGAGAATGCATGAACTGATAAAAAAATAACATTTGTATAACATTTATAATGTATAACATTTGAAATGTCTTTATATTTGCTTTATATTTTAAACTTTATATTTTATACAAATGTTCCCATTATGTATAAACTTTTGTTTTTGTGAGCTTCTCACCTGTAACTTCTCCACCTCTTCATTACATTCCCTTTTTAGCTGCAGAAGAGCTGCCTGATGCTCTGAGAACATAAAACAAAGACATGACTAAATGTATCACAAAACCCATTGAATAGTTCTAGAAACTCGATAAATCAAAGCTCTACCATATAATATATGTAAATATATAGAATAAGATGTATGTATACACTATACCATTCAAAATTTTGGGGATGGTAAGATTTTTAAACATTTTTGAAAGACATCTCTTATGTTCATTAAGGCTGCATTTATTTGATCAAAAATACAGTAACATTGTTAATTATTATTTACAATAAAAAATGTTTTCTATTTTAATATATTTTAAAACGTAATTAATTTCTGAGATGGCAAAGCTGTATTTTCAGCAGCCACTACTCCAGTCTTCAGTGCCATAAATAATAAATATTGAATACACTGCTGCTTAATATGTTTATGGAGTATTTATTTGAAATATAAATCTTTTGCAACATTATATGTATTATTTGTCAAGTTTTATCAATTTTATGCATCCTTGCTGAAAAATATCTTACTCTATCATAAATGAGATGAAGAATTGGATATCCAATAAATGTTGCAGATGTAAAATTTCCAATAGATGGCAGTGGTGGGACTGTTATAAATGAATGATCACTGCCTTGTCTAGAGAACCATGGGAAAACTGTCTGACTTTTATGTAAGCAAACTAATTTCCACAAGTATAATCATACCAAGACATATGACAATACCATTCTGACTGTGTGTGATTCTTAGGTGTGGCTGTGGAATCCACACCCTTTAAATCTATAAAGACACTGCAATATGGTCAATGGAACTGACGTTCAATAAGGGTGATTATAAAACTATATAGTATTGAATGTATACATTTATGTAATTTTCAATGGCGTAAGATTAGTGACTGCATTACTGAGAAAACATATAGTCTTACAAATAACAAATAGTGTGACATTGAGTCATTTCATCTGTAGAACAGCCCTCTAGGAACACATTTAGGGTGGAGGTGTATCGGAATTTGTTTGGACAGTGTTGTGTCATTAGAAACTAAGGCAAATATTGGAATCAGAGCAAACATTTACACTTACTGGTGTTGTTTCTGATTATACAATAAGCCCTTACCTGCTTCAGTGTATTTTAGACCAATCTTTTCCTCTTCGTCTTTGGGTTTTGGTGGAGGCCAAACAGTCTGAAGTCGCTTTGGGGTGTGCTCCTCACTCACCTCAGCCTATAAGACAAAAAAACAGCCACAATTAATGTGCATTGTACCATTGAAATATGTTGAATTAAAGAGCCTATTAAAATAAAATAACTAAAATGATTACATTTTATAGGTGCACATAAAATAAGGTTTTTTCACATGTATTGATACTGAGATGCTACCATCAAATGCAATCATCTGTTCACTTCATACTTTGGAATCAGTAGTCTCTTTGTTGTCTGGAGACTTGCTTGAGCTCCTATCAAAGAAGGCTTTGAGGACATCTTTGTCCCTGTTGATCTTCCTCTTTACAGTGTCCAGGTCCATGCGATTTGAAGTGTCCTTTTTGGCAGATTTGACTGTGAAGAAAGCCTTCAATGCACCTAAGGCCATCTCTGCATTTGTAGATTTGTTTGTTTCCTCAGACTGGAGAACGGCCGGCTCCTCTACAGTTGTCTCTGGCTTTTCTGCAGGGTCCTGACTGATTGGAGACAGTGGGGGGCTTGTCATGCTCTCTTGCTTTCTCTTCCCTTCCCCCTTGCTGAGGAATTGGGTAAGCTGTTCTAGGAAGTCTCCCTTGACTTCTTTCTTGTTAGACTGATCGGTAAAAAGTCCTCTTTTGGCAGGGCTTTGGGGTTGCTCTGGAGGTTCCTTTTCCTCAAGAGCTTCTTTCTTGGAGCTGAGCAGCCCGGCGAAGAGGGACGACAGTTGGAGGGGTTTTTCTTTTACTGCTTTGGGGGTTTGGTCAGTTGTGGTCATTTCAGTGGAAGATGAATCTGTATCTAACATAGTCTCTTCTTGTATTATTTCTTCTTCGTTCTCTTCATTCATTTCTTGTTCTGTATGCACTTTTATGACCTGTTCCTCCAGCTGGATGGTCACCGGTTCTGGTTCTGAATGATCTGTCTCAGATAAACTGTGTTCTTCAGTGTCAAAGAGGCCAGAACCATCTGAAATCTCACCTCCAGTCTCAGAATGATTCATTTGGTTCTTCTGGCTTGTGGTAGGTAGATGGACCTCTACAAAATTGCTCTCTGATTCTGCACTGCTTCTATTGAATGTAGCTTGACCAACAGCAGTCTCATCTCTCGACTGGATCTTTTCAGTATCAACACATGATCCTGCAGAAAGATCTTCAACACGTGTAAGGGTGATGACTACAGTTCTGGTGTTCGCAGGTGAGTTAGAAGAAAGAACCTTTTTATCGGTGAGACTATGAACTTCACAATGTGTTAATGTGGTCTGAATGTCCATGTTTGTGGATGTCTGGTGGTCGTTAATCAGAGTTGATTCATTTGCACCAGCTTTGGTTACCTCTGGAACATCTGCAGAGTTTTGATGATTTCCATCAGACTCTATTTTGCTCTCAGCAGTAGATATTTCCTGCTGACTTTGCACTGAAAAGTCATTATTGTTATTTGTGGATGAATGCAATGACTCTGTTATTAAAAATTCAGTCAGATTGCTTCTGTCAGAGGGAATATTTGTACTTTTAGTGTCTGTGAGGACGTCCTGACAGACTCTGTCTTTCAATGGTTCTTTCTCAGTGTTCTCTCTGAACATTTTCATTGTTTCTTTGCTGCTGCTGTTGGTTTCCTCTGTGTGGCCTTCTTCTCTCTTATTTTGCACAACACCAAAAAGCTCCTCATTGCTGACATTACCTGATTCCATAACAACGGTCTCATTTTCAGATATGTCCTGCTTGAGTCTGTTTTTGCACATATCCTTATCATTGCTTTTTGAAATGAACTGTTCATCACTGTATAAAGATCCTTCTCTGAAATCAGGTTCTTTATTATCCACTGTAATGAGTGCTGGGTTCCCAAGTTGTTTGTCCAGTCTGTTAGCACTGTCACTGGCTGAGACCTCGCTAAGTGATTTAGACGGTGTGTCAGCTTGACCATCTGTTACATCCTGGTCAGTCTGGCATGGTCCTGATGTTTTATTGTAATTATCTCTCGGGTGGTCAACATTCAGGTCCAAGTCCACTTCCACCTTTTCTGAAGAAAAACCTATTTCATCAGTTTCATTAACATTCTGATGCTCTGATCTGTTGACATGGTCCCTTGTTCTGTCTCCCTCAGCATTTTTTTGTGAAGTCTGAATACTTATATCAAAATCATCTCCTTGATCATCGAAACCGTCCTGCCTTTGAACACATTTTTGTTGATCATTAACATCTCCTTTCTCAGTCAAAGAATGAAATGAAGTCACATTTGGACTCTCCTCAGTCGGGGTTTGGAGTTCATGCTTTTCATGGTGAGTAAAAATGTTTGTTAATTTGTCCAAAAATGAATTGCTGGGCTTACTCTCCATTTCCTTCCGGTACAGTCTACTGCCTCTTTAAGACCAGATTTAGTCTGTCTGTATTCAAACAACCATATTCCACAAGTGAATAAAACAGGAAGCAAAGTCAAAATTCAAATCTCCAGAGTTAAAACTGAAGTGTCCAAATTTGCCATTACAAAAAGTCCAGGTTCTTTCCATTAGCCTTCCCAAGTCAAGCTAACTCTGAATTTCCGGTCCTTGTGCTGACATATTATGAATATGAATAATATGTTGTAATATGTTGTCCTTACATGAAGTTTCCAGAATTACAGACGCCAGGAAAATGTCCATTAAAAAGCAGAGATGCTGTTCTCAGGCTCTCATTATAGGAGAGCTCAAGAAATGAAAAAAAAAAAAAAAAAAAACATTCCGCAACGACATTCTAAATAGTGCCAGCATGCAGCTTGGTCCTTTTATCCCGTCTTTACATTCTTTTTAGCTTCTTCATTCTTTTCCATCTTGGATTTTGTAATGTTTACTTGATTTTAATCCACAGTTTGTAACAAGAGCGCATACACCAACACATGAAAAACACATATAGGCAGTAAGTGCTCCACCCACCTATTTTCTGCCACATTATTTCTGGTCACACACTCAGTCGCCCATGAGGAAGAAATGGCACCCCAGTACCACACCCAAAAGAGCACACAAAACTCCAGTAAGAGTAACTGTCCAGTCAGGACAGTCTATCCTGCTTCTATAAGGCTAGATATCTCCTTCTGTCCACTTCACACTGGATAACGTCACATTAATCAGTACGATTAGCCTGTTAACCCCACCTACATCCTTGTTTTGTCATCCATGTTTTGGTTGTAGAGACCAGTCCTGATACAGTCTCTTTACTACAGTAATCCACAAGGTAAGAACAATGTAAATAGACATTATTCACTATATTTTTAAATAATAAACCTAATATTAATAAATACACATTTTCATTTACCTCAAATGAAACCTTTACATAACAAAATATCTTAATTATGCTGGACACTTGAATTTTTTTTTATGAAAAAATACAAATATAAATTATATATATATATATATATATATATATATATATATATATATATATATATATATCTATATATATATCTATATATATATATATATCTATATCTATCTATATCTATATCTATCTATATATATATATATATACATACATATACTATAAGTAAATTATTTTTTAAATGTTCTAAAAATTCTCAGATTACACTTAAACACTTAAGGACTTGATTTTTTGATTACAAAATTCTGCCAGGACAATATTCATTTTTAACTGATTTTTATTCTTACAGTGGGTTTTCTTAAAATTCAGGGCTTGCATATGGCATACAGTAGTTAGTTAACTGCAAGTCTGTCACAAATTAATAATGACAGTATTTTCAAACACTCACAGTGTGGCCACTGTCAAGAGAGACATGTGGAGTACTGATGATCACATCTTCTTCACTTCGTTTGTTTTTGGACACAGAGTTGCACAAGGACACATCATTAATGTGCTCACATGGCCACTTCTCTTCTGCATGTACCCTGTTCTCACACTCCTCTGTGGAAAAACAAAAACAAAATTATTCATTCTCAAATTTTAATGACTGAATATTCTCAAAATAACCCACCAGACAGGTGGCTTTAGATTTGGACCCTACAGCACAAAACATTATAAATATGCATTAGCCAAATAAATGAGACAAAGGTTATTGAAAGTTACAACTGCTAGTTGACACAAGATCAGTGCACATTATTTTAAAATGTATCTGTGAACATTTAAAAATGTATATTTGAAAAGCCACCTTCTTAACTGTTTTCCTTATAGCAAAGCTATCAGAAATACACAGACTGCCACAGAGTGGACACTGAAGTGTATTGCAATTTAGATGTAAAGTGACAGTGTCGTCTTCATTCAGTTTATCTTGCCGCACATTTTGCTTTCATTTCAAGACAATTTCTATATATGGTAAAAATAAGAATGCAGATTCCAATAACTGTACATTCTGCAAGTGAACATAAATCTTTTTAAATCAGATAAACACATGGAAAATCTCTACACAGTTGATTCACTCACAGCATGATATCAAGTCCAAGAATCAATAAACCTTTTATCCAGTAAATAAACAGCTGAGGGTCACAGTGCGTTCAGTGAGTGTTGGAGAGCTGAGATCCACTGCAGAGCAGGAAACAATGTACAGATTTCATTGAATATGCAGGAGAGAACAGGAATGGTTTTAAAAGGTCATAGATTACTGTCTATAGTGGGGGGAAATTGTCTTTGCTCTTTCTTTGAAATGTTACATTACCTGAAGGACCGTCACTGGTTTTGATTTCCATCATAATTGGAAATGAAAGAACGTGTTTCGAAGTGCTCTCTGCTCCTTATTCACTGAGACTGAGCAGGGAATATCTGTACAGGCTCACTTAACAACAGAGAGAGAGAGAGAGAGAGAGAGAGAGAGAGAGAGAGAGAGAGAGAGAGAGAGAGAGAGAGAGAGAGAGAGAGAGAGAGAGAGAGACTCAACTCAACTCATTTTTTTTTTAGTTTTTTTCCTGGTGTTTCGGGGGCCCTACTTTGCCTATAGGGAGGATCGGCTCTGATGCGGGTAAATTTTCTGTCCATGTCGTCGCAGTAAAGTATTAGCTTACGTGACACGCTTTATAAGCTGTGGCCAAAAATGTATTCGGATGTAGTCGCTACATCCAATGTCAGGTATAATCACTTTACAGTTATCGGGAAGGTTAATGTGTGACAGCCCCAGAACGATGACTGTTGATTATGATGCAATGGGCACTTTTCATTTACAAAATATAGAGTTGCTTTATCTTTGGAGTTTAGTTTTTATCCATTGTGATTAAACCATTAATCTTGGTGAGCTCTCTAGTAGACATGCAGTAGTGATGTCATTAGCTCCATGCTGTGAGTTACTTTTGTAAGCAGCGGACAGCACCCTGAGGGGAGTGTTGCTGACAGATTGTTTTGTTCAGATAGGCCTACTGTGTGTTAAAAAAAATGAGTGTTAGTAGTGAGTACAAGAACATTGTCCTTATTTAAACTTCATTCTACTCTATTAAAATAGAGAACTTTGTGTCAGAAAAAACCAGGATTGGACAAAATTTTGAACTGACTCTATCTCAGAACTTGAGGTTGGAAAGTATTTTGGAAAAATTGAGTTTTTTTTTTGTTAAATATTAATATGTTAATATTATTATTATGATTGAAGATATTTTATATTATGATTTTAAGTGTTATTTATTCTTGTGGCAAAGCTGAATTTTCAGAAAGTTCTTTTGAACTGTCTAATTATTTGATGAATAAGGCAGTTAAAAAACAGCATTTATTTGCAATAAACATCTTTTCTAACATTATAAATGTCTTTACTGTCATTTTTTTTTATCAATTTAAAGCATCATTCCTAAATAAAAATAATGTTAGAAAACTTTTGAACAGTAGGTTATACAGTAGCCTATGTGGAAATAATTATGGGTAATGTGTATGAAAGTAAAATGTTTTTTCTCTCTCCCCCCCTTTTTCTTTTTTAAAACATGTAAACACACAATTTCCGAATGTCATCCCATTTGAATTCTACTTCCTTGAATTTAAATTTGAAATACATTTCTGCATCCTCAGTTGAAATTCATGGTTTTAGGATTGGAACGGGCATTCTCAATTCAATTCTGACTGAGACACACACACACACACACACACAGAGACAGACAGACAGAGAGGGGCACAGAGACAGACAGACAGACAAGCCTACTGTCACACTCAAATTGTTTTGTGTGCCTCTAATCTCATTTGAGAGGGTGCAGGCTTGACTCATCTTCAGGATGCCATTTCCAGTAAAGCTCAAGGGATCAGAACATTAACAGCTGGCTGTTGGGCTGAAACTGCTGCTACTGTGAAACGTGAAAGTCTTAACACAAAGCGGCAGGTAGCCACGTTCACATTCCTGTCTCTAATATCTTGCATTCACATGGGGACCATGCATTGCAGACATATATAAAGGAAATTTAAATAAGATTAAAGGAGTTTAAACCTGTCACTGCAAAATCAATAAAGGGATGAGATGTTGGTGTACAAAGCAATATGAATATCATTCTAAATAAGCAATTTCACACTAGATTGATTGCACACCCATATGTCGTGGTCTATTCAGCATGCTGCTAATAACAAGATGGGTCACAAGCCTGAAAAATTAGCTGACTAGCTTCATCTGGAACAGAGTCTCTTTACAGCCAGTAGATGAACAGGTGTAAGCACACAACAAATCACAAAATCTCATTACCACTGTGTTTTCAAACAGGCATCTGTACTGAAAGAAGCTCCAAGAGATCCTCAACGGATTTTATGTAATGTTAGCCACATCCACAATTTAGCCAGAAGATACTTTTTTTGTGGCAAATTCCTTATTCTTTATCCTTTTCCCTTTTTAGGCATTACTTCAACAAGAACAGAGAGATCAAATGTTTGCAATCTTTCGTGCCTCATTTATGTTTTAATGTTCATTTTCCTAAACAAGCCTCAAGCACCACCATTTAACAGACTACAGTCCCAAACCATAATGTTTCATTCTCTGACCCCTGAAATCATATGATCGTCTGCAAACTATAGAAATATTGAGGCTGACACAGTATGACTCTGGGTTTTGGATTGCAGGTCTTCAGTGTTTCAGCGTCTCACCCGTGTTAATCTGTATCATGACAAGCATCACAAGGTTTAGGTTTAGCATTCCTATCCACCTCAGTGATCACAGGCTCTGTGGGGAGTAATATGCTCTGCTGTAGTCTCAATCCCTCCTCAATGTGTTTCTGCTTTCAAAACACTTCAATACTGAAGCTGAAGAAGCATTGCATAAAGCATTACATAATGCACTTAATTTCGCCTGTTTAGCTATGAATTTGCTAATTGAATGTTCACATTTAATATAAATGAGGCATTCTATTATTTTTGAATATAAGAAATTCTAATAAAATACAGAAAATATGCTGTTATATTCTATAAAATATGGAAAATTATAAAAATGATATTATATTAATATAATTTTTGAAAGAACTCTCTTACCCAGGCTGCATTTGTTTGATCAAAAATACAGTGAAAACAAAAATATTGTCAAATATTCTTACAATTTAAATTAAGTATTTTTCTTATTAGCCATGCTGAAAACAATTTTAATGATTTTTTTTTTTTTGTGGAAACTATGATCTGACTTATTTAAAGGATTCTTTGATGAATAGAAACTTCAAATGAACAGCATTTCTATCATGACAGCTCTTGGAAGATTGTAGCATGGATTGGATGTGACAATGTTAATCTATTTGGTTTTGGTGTAATAGATCTGCTACGCTGCTGAATTGCTTCTGCTGTTGGTTATTGCTGTTATTGTAGATTATTGTTGCTGCTGCTGCAAAGTAAGTACAGGAACTTACTTACTGCTGATTATTGCTGCTGCCAATACATACACCGATACAGTGCTGTGAGTATTTAAGACATACTGCTGCTGCACAAGTAGCATATATAATAACCCCTGGCAGATCTATACAAGTGGAGCTGGGGAAGGTGGAGGGTTTCAGAGGAACTCTGAAAGCGTGCTGCGAAATGCTCTAGTGAATGCTAACCAGTCATTTAAATGTAAAGTAGAAAGCTCATTGGCTGTATATACAACATGAACCAATCAGCTTGTGCCAAATCAGTTTAATGCTGCGAATATCATCAGTTTGCGTTAAGGACCCATCAGCAATGCGCCATCTAAACTTTCATGACAGAACTTGGAATTTATTTGAAATATTAATCTTTTGTAAACACAATTCTTTTAAATATTATATTTACCATATAATGTATAAATAAATAACCAGCCACTAAATGTTATGCTTTTTATGAAAGAAGTATTTAGAATAACAAGTGAGAGACAAGAAGATCACAGAATCAGGAAGTGTTATAGTCTTGAGAACAGAGAGGTCACACACCTATAGTTGGAGAGGTGGGGATGGTTGGTGTAGTGGATGGGGTCCAACTGATAATCTGCTCATTGACTATTGATTCAGATCCATTATAGGTGATCTTTTCTGTGCTGCCATGCAGATATTTCCCCTCTTGTGTTAGATAAATACTGCTGTAGTCCTCTGCATCCTCTTCAGGTAGCAGCAGAATACGGTACTGCAGCAGAGGGCTGAAGGTGCGTGAGGAGAGACGGGATAATGGTGGAGACACAGCGTCCAGACTTGAGCATCTTGTTGAAAGTGTAGCGACAGCATCTGAAGAAGTGAAAGAAATACTCTTCCTTCCTGATTTAATATTTGTTTGCTTAAGTTCTTCACAGAGCTCCAAAGGGAAACTCTTCTTGTGCTCTGTGGGTATGTGACTGTCCATAGCCAAAAACGCACCTGTGGTTGAGGTATGTGTGCTGTCTTTTAAACAGTCTAAACTGGTGCAAACTTGGTGGATAAGATTCTCAGCTTCGAGGATCTTGTCTTTCACTCTGGGCATTGCTTCCTGCTGCTCCATTTGCTTATTCCCACACTGGTAAGGTTGAATTATGTCTGTTGACTTCCCTTGACGACTTTTCTTAGTAGTCTTCATCAGGTCATTAAGATTTTCTGTCCCATCTGAGTCAAGTTCAAATACATTGTCATACTCTGAGAGCTCACTGGACAGATCTTCCTCAAAGCTTCTTGAATCGTTGGCTGTATTATTTTTCAATTCAGTCTGCGTCCCAGGACCTTCATGCTCGAATTGTCTCTTTTCATCTTTTAAAACTTTGTGTGAGGGTTGTTCAGTAGTTGAATTTAGTTTCTGTTTGCTAACGTACATCCTCTTCTCTACATCCAGTGATCTCATTGTCCACAATTTCTTATGTTTTTGCCTTTTGGAGGCTTTTTTCAGGCTTTTAGGAGAAATAATGAGCTTGTTCTCCAGGTTGCTGGTGCAGCACAGATCCTCTCCGCTAAGAAGGTCACTTTCCAAGTCTGAATTCTTGCATCCCTGTTGATTTCCCATTACAGACTTGGCTTTGCAATCCACACGCGGATCCAACCGCTCCTCAAAAAGCACCTTATTTCTGACATCATTTGTCTTATCGAGACCCTTGTGTTCACTCATCAACGGTCCCACCTCCTTCATGCCAGGACTAATCAAAGCTTTACCCTTAAGAGCTGCCCTTCCATTCTTCACAGAGCCTGGACCCTTAATGACTGGGAGAAACTTAGTTATCTGTTTTTTCTCTTTGATTAGTTTGTAAAGCTGAAGAACAGTGCTGGTGCCCTCCATGACAGTCTGCTTGCTTATTAGAGTGTTAACCATTAGAACCATTCCTTCTAAGAAAGAAAATATCAAAATTAGTTAACTTCATTATTTCAAATGACAACATCTGATCATTTTTTGTGTATATTTGATATAATTTCTGGTAGCTTTACACTGGTTTTAGTTTTAGTAATTTATAAGCTCTTGTGACTTGCTTTAACAAAGGTAAAAATTAAAGTAGTTGCTATTAACAGGTTGCAAAACAAAGCAAGTAAAAGGCTTTATAAAATCCACAACTAATGCTCTAATCTCAATAATCTGGAACAAAAATTTGAATTCTTACCATCATTCAATGGCTACTTTACTGGTATTCATTTGAGCTGTAGTCTCGTCTGTCCCATGTCTTTCCTATATTCTCTCCTCTGGCTGTGATTGATGGATAACTGTCCAATCAGCACCGACTCTGGAAAGCATTCAACCTAATCCAAGATCTGAGGTCAGTGTTAGGGTATTGTGTAAAAAATAAAAAAAATATATTAACTGGGCATGCAGGCAAAAGTGTTCATTTTTCAAGAAAATCAAAATAAATGTTTAATAAAAGTTTTTGGAGACATGATCTAGCAGGGGGAATTAATGATCATGATAGTTTGCCTCGACAGCCTGCTGGGACGCAAACTGGGGGAAATGCGCTGCGCTGCCCAGTAAATGAATGTCGGAATACAGTGACTGCAGTTTACAGTTTGCCGCCAGATGGAACTGTTACCCCAGAATTTGATTTGGAGACTCGGCCAAGTACTTGTAGAACCATGAGAATGTTGCCCTGGCATTAGTAGTCAAGCGTTCATATAAAACCAGCATTAATTGCTATGTTATTCATCTGAATATTTCTCATGTTTAAAAATGCATATCCTCAGAAACTTCTTGTTTGTTAAATGTCTATTTTAAATATCTATTTATTTATTTATTTATTTATTTTTTTTTATCTTTGATGTTTGATGTTTTATTTCATCTTATCTTTGAAGTGTCGTCTAAAAATATAGGCTATGTATTAGTAGCCTGTTCTTGTTTATTATAGTAGGGTATTATTATATTTTATTTATTTAGGTATTTTGTATTTTATTTGACCTGTCACTTCACTGATGATGTAGCAATATTGAATGTAAATTATGCCAGTGATGTACTTTAAAATTGAAAACTGAAATGTTTGAGCTATTCCCTCAGAAACATGATGTTCATTAATGCCCATTTTATCTTTTGTTAGGAGTTATCTGAATATTCTTGTATTTGTAGCCTATTCCAGTTTTTATTTTATCGTATCTAATTTTATTTTATTTTATATTACACGAAGCTCGTCAGAGAAATTGTAAGGTAATTGAGCCTGGCATAGAAAATTTCATGAATCACTAATAAGGGTACTAAAGCAATTATAAGTAAGCTTACCAACAAAGCAAAGGTTTATGATCAATGTTTTGACATGCTCTTTCAAATGAAAAAGTTTAATTTATTAAAGAAACTTTGATTTTTGTTAAAAAGGCCATTTTAGTTAGAAATGGGTGGTTAAGCTAAAATGGGCCACAATTTTCAGCTAAAATGGGCTGCACACACACACACACACACACACACACACTTTTAGACAGAAATTGAGGGTGAACACAGGTTTACAGGCCTAGATATGCATCCATACAAAATCTTAACAGTCTTTTAAAAAAATTGCATTGCAGACAGTATGGCAGGAGGACAAGCAAAGAAAGGAAACAGAGAGACGAGAAGAGAGAAGAGAAAGGGAAAGAAAGGAAGATGTCAGTAAAATGGGCTGCATACACACACACACACACACACACACACTTTTACACAGAAATTGAGGGTGAAAATAGGTTTATAGGCCTACTGTAGATATGTATCCATACAAACTCTTAACAGTCTTTAAAAAAAATACAAGCATACACACATACATGCACACAAAAGACAAAAATGCACAGAAACACACACCTATACAACATGATCAGTTCATTTTTAATTGCATTGTTTAATTAAATATTCATTCAACTTTCTATTTAATGAAATACATTTATGGTGTTGCTATGGCACACTAAAGACAATGATTTAAGTTGAAATTACCTGTGTTGTTCTCTTTTTATATTGGCCTGTTTTAACTGAACAGCTGGCCCATTTTACCTGAATGTTGTGCCATGGCTCAAGAAGGTACCTACTGAGACTCTAACTCTCATAATTTTAAAACTTTTATACTTTTTCACATTAAAAAAAAAAAAAAAAAAAAAAAAAAGAATATATATATATATATATATATATATATATATATATATATATATATATATATATATATATTAGAGACCCATGCTAATTTATAAGAATATCATTAGATCTCATGCATAGCTTATTTCTCACATTCAACCTGTTAAGCCTGCTTGTGAGAGACGTTTAATATTGCAGATATTACAGAGTCTTTTTCCATGCTGACTATAACCCACTCATATTTTCCGTTTGACAGAAGCATCGCAGGTGATGCAGATACGATCGTCCTCGTGATGGTGCTCCACTGGCATTGAGAGCGAGTGAGTGACAGCAGCGGCAGTGGGCTTGCCCGCTCTCCCCTATATGGCTGTGGATGGAGCGCTATGCTAATATCGGCAGGACAGGAGAAGCACCGCTCCGCTGCCTGCTGTCAGTGGTGGCTTTCGGAGTCTAGGCAGGCTCTTCTATAGCCATGGCCGAAGGTGGTGAAGGGGAAGATGAGGTTCAGTTCTTACGAACTGTAAGTAAAAACACCGTTCTTTATTTTGCAAATGCAGTATATTGTTTTTTGACGCATTCTTGATGATTAATTACGATAAAGACAGTGTAATGCTGAGACATCAAAAATGTTGGCTCGTACACCGGGTTTAAAGCAACGCTGTTGGGCTTCTCTTAGTGGTCATATTAATTTATTTGGCATCCTTACGCATATATGATAGCAAGATGTCTTATTATCTGCTATTTAGAGTATTATTCCCTTATTTGGAACTTGAGTCAGGTTCGAGTTTGCGTTCGCGACGCACCTGTAGTCAACGCGCGTGAATGGGAATTCAATGAGCATCATGCAGGTGCAAGGACAAATGATGTTTATGCCACTTTTAGGCAAAGTGTGACATGCATGTCTGTCGAAGAAGAAATAAATATGTTTTTGTTTTTGTTGTAATTGTCTCCAACGCCTTACTGAGCGCGCGATTAGTAAATAAATCCAGTTGGCGCTTGTGCGCTGTTTGTCGAGCATAATTCTGCAGTATTTTTCATTCCATAAAGAAGTGCCTCGTTTGTGTGTTCATAAAGTCCTCCCACACGCGATTACATTTGAGACGATCCTCTCACCTTCTTTAGGACTTTTCTATTTCTGTGGTTAGACGCAGATTGGTTACATAGATGCCGTGGCGCATGGCTGTTACCTGTGTAAACGATATGTTAGGATATGACACCGTGGTGTGAATTACTGTCACACTGGAGTTAGATAGTTATGAAAATGTAGAGGTGGTTGGGTAAAGGTGTTGTGTGGTCTTTTTACCATATTTTAAAGGTTGTCATGTACACTCATAAGGAATCCAAGCAGCATTTTCTTCATCATGATTTTTCTGCAATTTGAATAAAAGAGACCTAAAATTGCAAACATCCCAAACTTGCTGGGATAGTCACAAATCCCACCATCTACTCAGGTCTGCAAGTACTGTAGGTGTGTCCCATGTTGCCTGCTGTACATCTGCAATATATTCTACGCCATTTCGCAATATAGTGCAAATAGCATTTTTAGCAAGTTTGATTTGAGATGACACTAACTTTCTAAAAATCATACACTGCACCATAGTTTAAATTGTGGAGAGTGTAAATGGACATGCATAGTGCATTATTTACAAAGCAATTAATAATTTATTTTTATTAATTCTTTTATTTTTTCACTGCAGTTTTGAAAAATCACGTTTTCAATTTCAGCAGCTAATATCTTAAATTGCGAACTGCTGATCAGTATATTTTGCATACAAATAGGGTGTCTATATGGGGCATTGTACCAGCCTTTGTGATTATCAGTGACAAGGCTAAGCTAATTTATGTTTTTGAACAATCTTAAAAAAACAACTTTTTCTTGCCATAAGTCATTTGTCTGATATGCATAAACAATAGATAAACTAACCTGTAGCTATGTACAGATTCCACGACTATTGGCAAATTTACACTGCAAAGATGGTATAAAAAGTGCTTCTGAATTGCCATTTTGGTATCTTAACACAGACTGTTTAATGCTGCGCAGATAGAGGTGGCATAAATGCATTTACATAAAAATTACATCTGTATACTTCAATATTCAGGGCCAAAGTGGCTCGGAGCAGGAATAATTTAGTCTGGATTTTATCCAGCATTACATTTTTATACAGAATTTTGAGCAGGCACAGAGCAGCCTTAACTCAACTGTGTAAAGAGGCCCCATGACATCTAATGAAATAGTTGATTACTGAGACAAGTCACAGTTTTTGTTGGAACACAGTGCCATATAATACATACCTGTATGCATACTTATATAAAAAGCTATTGGGTACCCCAGTTAGATATCTAATAAAAAGAGTATAAAATATATACTGAGTTGTTGTCTTGATGAATTTGTGTTAGCATTGTTTTCATTTGCATATGCAACATCAATCAAATCTATCACACCAATTTATTGCAGTCTGTTATAGCATCTTGCATGAGGCAGGTGTGTGACATCTCACTTCCCTGTTAAAGCGTTAGAGTGAGAACTCTGGCAGTGAAGGTTACAGTCTCACTAAATAGCGGACATTAATGCACCCTAGACCTCTGTGAAAGGTGTCCCAATTCTGTCTTTGCTGTTGGGTGACTGCGCAGTCGCATGGTTTTCACACTCCAGTTGCTGGACATTTTATATGCATCCGGATGTTATTCATTCTCTTGGGCTTCTTTTTGTTTAAATGGTAGAAAATCATTTATTTAATCAGAAAGAAGGCTCAGATAATCAAGGCAATTTACTCTGAAGGACATCAGTAGTGGGTAGCATATAATCAAGTTGTAATAAATAAGTGTAGAGTAAACACCCATGGCAAAAGATATGATTTACTGTAAACGTAAATAATAAAAATAAAACTAAAAACATAGTTTCACAGTGACTCAGACTTTAGACTTAGCAACTCTCTTTAGAGAAATGGCAAGAAATAATATGTCCAATGTGCAGTGTTGGTCTAATGAGACTTGACAGTGTTGTTTAGGCACACTTCTATAAATCCAGATGTAGAGTTCGCCAGTACAGTAGCACTGGGCTTATTTGGAGTTTATGTTGTTCTGGAAGCCTTCTGCATTCCAGGGTTTAAATTTAGCCTCTTAAAAGTTAATACTTCCACCGCACATACGCACACAGTTCTCAGGCTCCTGCTCCATAGGTCATTGCATCAGCTAGTTTAACAAGCCAAGCCATGATGTTTCAACACTGTTTTTATTTGCACAGTATCGTGTTTTAAAGTCAACTACTACCACAACGTGCTAAGATATAAAAAAAATACTGCAAAGACTACCGCAAATCTGGATTAGTATAACATATCCTCAGCTTACTACACAGTGCTCTGGAAAGCTTGATTGTGGCATTGTCATCAAGCAGTCTGCATAATATGATGGCTGCAGTGCACTGTAATATATTAGCTTTAAACTGTAAATTTGACCCTGCATTCTCTCTCTGCAACTACAGTGAAATGGCTTCAGTGGACTTCAGTATTAATTTTATAGTGAACATTAAAGTTTTAATGGCAAGAAGCTCAGGAGGCCAAGCTTAAAGCAAGAAAAATAAACTGTCTATTTATACTAAGTGCAAATAGCCCGCCTTGTTGGCAGAAGCTATTTACACTAACTCCGCCCACCAGCGTGTGATTGGGCCAGTCAACACTGAAAAACGACGCATGTCACATCAGCTTCAATGGCGTAGATGGTGAGATGAGTGCTTTTTGATGCAATCGACCCGAGTTCAAACCCATCTTTTGCCAAACTTTTTTTTTCTCCCTTTTCAAATCTCATATCGCATCGGAAAGGGATTTATTTTCAATAAAAATGAAGGAAATAATCAAAAAGTTGAAAATAAAGTATCGGGTAGGGTTAGGGTAGGTGTAGAGAGGGCTTTATTGACCCAATAAGGTGGCAACCATTTAATAATTTGAACTGAATTGAAATTATAATTTACAGTCAATAAGTTATTATTGCATACTGTTTTATAATGTACTACAATACTGAGGTGCAGATAATTGCCACTATTTGCAATAAGTAGTATAAATAGCATAAAATCTTGCTATTTTAACAGTGTAAATATTATCTATAGCTATTTGCACAGTGTAAATAGCATATCGTTAAAAAATACTGCTATTTTCACTTAGTATAAATAGAATCCATTGCTATTTGCACTTAGTATAAATAGAATCCATTGCTGTTTGCACTAAGTGTAAATAGTATATATCCCTAAAAAATATGCTATTTGCACTTAGTGTAAATAGCATCTAACGCAATTGTCACATGTCTGGTGTCTAAAACAGCACACGACGAAGGAGTACAAACAAAGAGTTCTTTTTAGTAATCCTTAGGGGCAAAAGGCACAACCAGACACAAATCCAAAACGTAATAGCAGACAAAGGAAGAGGGGAGAACACAGACTGTAAATACAAAATGCAATCAGGGAGAAACAGAAACAGGTGTGGAGCTAATTAACTAATAACCATGGAAACAAACTAGGCAGGATGACGGGGACATAGAAAACTAAATGAAAACAGATCATAATTGTGACAGTTCGCCCCCTCCCAGAACGGCGCATCCACGCGCTGATAAACATAGTCCAACAGAAGAGTGAGGGTGGTGGGTCAGGAGGCGGGCGTGGAGCAGGTGAGGGGCAGGCAATAGGAAAGGGGAAAAAAAGAGTCCAAAAAATAAGTCCATGGGGGAGTGGGAGCCCGGAGCAGGAGGAGCCAGGTGGAAATCCAGAGGCCAGCCAGGATGGTGGCCCACGGTGGAGTCGACGGCGAGAGGAGCCATGGTGGAGAAGGGACCGTCGACACCAGGGGGCCTACTGACGGAGACTGAGCCGATGGACGAGGATGTAGCCGAGCAGACGGAGAACCAGGGCGACACTGAGGCTCCGGAGAGCCTAGGCGGAGCTGAAGGCTCAGGCGACCAAGGCAGAGGCGGAGGCCTGGAAGACCGCGGTGGAGCCAGTGCGACTGAGGATGAAGGTGGAGCCGAAGGGAAGGAGGAGCCTGACAGAGCCGGAGGGACGGAGTGAGGAGGCAAAGCCAGAGGAGTGGAGTCCCGAGGCGGCGGATGGTCGACGACTGACCAAGGCAGAGCCGGAGGGACGAGGGAGGCCGGTGGAGCCAGTGGGATGATGGGCCATGGTGGAGACGAGGGAGCTAGGAGCCCAGGCGGAGCTGATGGGTCGAAGGACCGAGGTGGAGTCCAAGGCTCGGAGGCTTGAGGTGGAGACAGGGGATCCTCACGCCTGGGCAGAGGTGGAGGCTGGTAGTCCCGAGGCGGTGGATCAGAGCGCCCAGCTGGCGCTGACTGAGGGTGAGCTGAGGGACTGACAGGCACCAGCGGAGATGGAGCTGAGGAACTGACTGGTTTGAGAGGAGGCGGAAAAGGGAGGCTGGGAGGGAACACAGGAGGAGATGAGCTGGGGCGGAACCAGCGGGGACCCAGGAGATTCAGGGCTGGACGGAACCAGCGGAGACGCAGGAGTTTCAGGAGCACAGGGTAATACTTCTCCAAACCAGTCTATTAGGTCCATTTCAAAGATGTCCATTAGTTCCTCATAACTCCCAGAAATCAGTTGCAGCTCACCCTCAGTCGCGGGAGTGTGGGCGAGGCTTCCATCCAAGCCCCCGATCTCCACCAAAACTCCCTCGGGGACGGGCGATGTTGCCGGCTCACGCACCTGGTCAGAACTGTCTTGAGGCTCAGGCTCCAGGGCGACGATTGACTCAGTCGCGAGTTTGCGCGCTGGCTCACGTGTCGCGGCAGGCTCAGGCTCTCCGTCTGCGGTGGGCTCAGGCATTTGCTCCGTGCAGCGGGATGATGGCTGACTGGTTTCTGGTTCGTGAGTGGAGCAGGAGATGTCTTCCTCGGCGGGGCAGATGGAGAAACACAGTCCATTGCTCTCCAACACCCACTCCACGAAAGCGGCGAAATCCTCCTCGGGACCGTTCGCTGGCAGGCATGCCTTACACCGCTGTAGAATACACAGAGCGAGCGGTCCGGGAAGTGTGTAAGGCACGCTAGATCGAGAAGTCCCTGGTATGGTCTTCCAGCGAACAGTCCTGTTGCTCCAGGCACAGGAGTTGGACGGCTGGCAAGTCCATTCCGGGAGAGGAACGAGAAAAATAAAAATAAACAGAAAGAAAAACGCCGCTAAATTACTCACATTGAGGGTCTGCTATTCTGTCACGTGTCTGGTGTGTAAAACAGCGCACGATGAAGGAGTACAAACAAAGAGTTCTTTTTAATAATCCTTAGGGGCAAAAGGCACAACCAAACACAAATCCAAAATGTAATAGCAGACAAAGGAAGAGGGGAGAACACAGGCTTTAAATACAAAACGCAATCAGGGAGAAACAGAAACAGGTGTGGAGCTAATTAACTAATAACCATGGAAACAAACTAGGCAGGATGACGGGGACATAGAAAACTAAATGAAAACAGATCATAACTGTGACAGCTATTTGCACTTAGTGTAAATACCATCTATCACTATTTACACTTAGTGCAAATAGCTGCTGCCAAAAATAAAACATTGCTTAGAAGAAGAAGGAGCCATTAGAAATCAGTTAAAATACTTAAAACATAACGTCTCGGTTACATATGTAAGCCTCGTTCCCTGAAGGAGGGAACGGAGATGTTACGTCAGAGTGACTGACGCATTTGGGATCTCGCCAGAGAGCCCAATCACCTTCGAGTGTTAACAAAACAAGCCAATGACAGTTGCCGTGCGTGCTTTGCATTGCGCACCCGCCCCGCAGCGCGGGTATAAAAGGAGAGCGCATGCAGACGCACATCAGTTTTTCGCTGAGGAGCCGAGACGGTGTGCCTCGGCCGTACAGCGGTGGTACAGCAACTGTGGCGACGGGACGTAACGTCTCCGTTCCCTCCTTCAGGGAACGAGGGTTACATACGTAACCGAGACGTTCCCTACCAGTCAGTCACATTCGACATTACGTCAGAGTGACGTAAGTAAGAGTGAAAACGCCACTATTGCTGATCCTCTCCAGTGCCCTGCGAAAGCCGGCAAATCCCCACACGCCAGTTGGGATGGAAGATAGGACAGGGCTTAGGCAGAGATGCAGCCACTGCTGTTCTGTACAGTGGAACTGGATAACACTGATACCTAAGTAAGGGAACGCTATGGAAACCACATTCTGCACGTAGGTGGTATCATGTGGAAAATACACATATGTACTGGTCATCGGTAGTACTACATATGGAAGTCCCTGCGGTAGACTCAGCCAACCTGGGGTGAGATCAATACACAGCAGAGACGGCAGAAGGTCTCTGCCAGGGAAAGACACGGACTCACCGTGAGGGGAGCCATATCGTGGAAGAATACACATGTGGGATCACCCAAAGAGGGAATCACTACACACGGGCACCTAGCCCAGCACAAGGGCTGACCTTGGGCAGACACACAAGTGCTGAACCTGGCACCTGGCGCTCCGCCATGCCTGGCCACCGATGGTGCGAGAGGAACTTCAACAGGGTTCGCCAAGGGGAACTGAACTGAGAAGCAATAAGGTGCATGTATCCGGTCCGTAGAGGGGAATGGCGCAGTAAGCGTGATTGACACCGAGCGGGTCCGGTGTTACTGGCCACCTGAGGCAAGTACATGGGAGGACACGGGCTCTACACAGAGATTATAGAATCTTGCAAACGTGTTAGGTGTCGCCCAGTCGGCAGCTCTACAGATGTCTGCTATCGAGGCACTCTGTGCCAATGCCCAAGAAGAAGCAACGCCTCTCGTAGAGTGTGCTCTTACTCCGAGGGGGCACGGCAACCGTTGAGCCTGGTAAGCTAGGACTATAGCCTCCACTATCCAGTGGGCAAATCTTTGTTTAGAGAAAGCCTTTCCCTTCTGCTGTCCTCCAAAGGAGACAAAGAGCTGGCCTGAGGTCCTGAAGCTCTGCGTGCGGTCCATGCAAATGCGTAAAGCACGGATGGGACAGAGCAGAGCAATGGCTGGTCTCCCCTCTGCACAGGGGAGAGTTTGCTCTTTTCCCAGTTGACCCGAAGCCCCAACTGGCTGAGGTGCCTGAGCACTGTGTTCCTGTGTTTGCATAACTGCCCTCGAGACTGGGCCAGTATGAGGCAATCGTCGAGGTAGTTGAGAATGCGAATACCTCTTTCCCTCAATGGAACAAGGGCTGCCTCCACGACCTTGGTGAAGACATGAGGTGACAGGGACAGCCCGAAGGGGAGGACCTTGTACTGATATGCTCGCCCTTCGAACGCAAAGTGGAGAAATGGCCTGTGTCGAGGGAGGATTGAGACATGAAAGTATGCGTCCTTCAGGTCGATCGCTGCGAACCAATTGAGAGGACGGATGAACTGAAAAATCCGTCTCTGTGTCAACATCCTGAACGGGAGCTTGTGAAGGGCCCGGTTCAGAACACGCAGGTCCAAGATTGGTCGTAACCCACCGCCTTTCTTGGGTACGATGAAGTAAGGGCTGTAAAACCTCGACTTCATCTCGGCTGGAGGGACAGGCTCTATCACGTCCTTCGCCAGTAGGACCACAATTTCTGCACGCAAGACAGGAGCATCTTTGTTCAGCACAGAGGTGAACCGAATGCCCCTGAACTTGGGAGAACGCTGGGCGAATTGAATCGCATAGCCGAGTCTGATGGTTCTTGAGAGCCAGCGAGACGGTCTGGGGAGCGCTAGCCAGGCCCCCAGTGACCGAACAAGCAGGACTAGGTGAACCACCGACGTACCCGCAGCGGGGCAGCGAGGTGGAGCACAGGGACCCGATCCGGAAGGCAGCGCGTCCTGGAGTGGGGTCTGAGTGCGCGGTGTGACACTTACCTGGCTCCACGGTTAGGCAGGGGGCGCATGAGGAGGCATAACGTCCATGAGCTGGGCCCTGCTGCCCGCTGGCGAAAGGAGAGGGGTACGGGGGTGTCGAGGCTGTGCCTCGTGCACCGCCATCCTCGCCCTCTTGAGACCCGGAGAAAAAGGAAACTGCTCTTTTTTTGAGGTTTTGGGTACCAAAACAGAACAAAAAGAAACAAAAGACTCCTCCAGCCGAGGAGTGGTGTGGTCACCGTCTCCCGAAGAGCAGAATCCAGAAGCTCCAGGTTGCCCGTCTCAGGAACGCCGCTTGCCCTGGTGCTTTACGGGCTTGGCAGGGGCAGAGACGGGCTGCGGCCCTTTCCTGCCACGCTGCGGCCGGTGTGAAGGCTACTGCTGAGGCCGAGCTGGAGCGGAGGTGGAGGCAGCAGGAGGGTGCTCTCGGCGACGAGCAGGTGGAGGGACTGCGGCTGGCGGTGGGGTGGAGACAGCAGCAGACCGCCGGGAGAAGTTGTGATGGAACGCCTCCGTCTGCTTCTGTGCGGTGGAGAACTGTTGGGCAAAGCTCTCCACCACTTCGCCGAGTAGGCCGGCCTGGGAGATAGGGGAGTCCAAGAAGCGATGCTTGTCGGCCTCTCTCATATCCGCCAGGGTCAGCCATAGGTGGCGGTCCTGGACCACTAAAGTGGACATCATCTGACCCAGGGACCGCGCTGTGACTTTGGTCGCCCTCAGGGCGAGGTCCATCACTGTGCGCAGCTCCTGCAACACAGCTGGGTCAGCACCACCCTCGTGCAGCTGCTTTAACGCCTTGACCTGGTGGACCTGCAGGAGGGCCATGGCGTGCAGGGCGGAAGAGGCCTGTCCAGCAGCTCTGTAAGCCTTGGCCATTAAAGCAGACGAGAACTTACAGGCCCTGTACGGAAGGCGTGGATTATCCTGCCAGGCAGCAGCGCTTTGCGGGCAGAGCTGCATTGCAATAGCGCGCTCGACTGGGGGGATCTCCACATACCCTTGGGCCGCCCCGCCATCGAAGGTGGTGAGGACGGAGGAGGCGCTAGCTCTGTTTCGGACAGAAAAAGGTGCCCTCCATGACCTAGTCACCTCCTCATGCACCTCTGGGAAGAATGGAACTGGAGGTGGCTGCCGGCAATCGGCTTGGGCCCCCAGGAACCAATCATCCAGCCTTGAGCGTTCAGGAGAAGGAGGAGGTTTCCAGTGCAGCCCGATGCTTTCGGCGGCCCGGGACAGCATGGCGGTCAGCTCTGGATCTGACTTGGGCAACGCCACTCTTCCTGACGGAGGCAGCACAGCCGAATCATCATCTCCAGAGCCTAGCTTGTCCCCCGATGCAACAATCAACATCCTGTCGTCTGCTGGCGCTCCTAACGCGATGCTGGGCCCCGCCCTGTGCGGGGACCCAGCCACCTCATCGGAGAACACCAGAGGGCGCGAAGTGCTAGAGGAGTGAGAGGCCCGTGGAGAAGCACTCGACGGGGAAGCTCTCACTGTTATCCTCAGATCACCCTGACCACAAGCCTAAGTAGTCCTCCGCTGCTGAGAGACGGAGGAACTAGAATGGGGCATGGCAAGGGGGAAACCCCCTCGTTTGATGAGGAGATATCTGGATTGCAATGAGAACATGACTCATCCACGAGCGTTGCTTCAGCATGCTGAAAGCCCAAGCACGAGACACAGCGTTCGTGACCATCAGACGGAGCCAGGAAACGACCACATCCAGAAATGCATGAGCGGAAGGCCATCTTTAAAAAGATGCCTGCATCGCTCGTGGAGCTCTTTTAGATTTGCTCTTTTAGAAAATAAAGTGTGAAAGTGCCCAGGAGAGGTCACAGCGCGACCGCAATTTGATGAGCTACAGCACGCAGTCCAACCCGGAAGAAGCAGCAGCACTGGATCGGCAACCCCCGTTGACGCGCCGTAGCGCCAACACACTCGCTGTCTGTAGACACTCACTTCGGTGATTGCACAAGCAGGAAGGCTTGGCTCCAAAGCGAAAAGCTGATGTGCGTCTGCGAGACCCTCTCCTTTTATACCCGCACTGCGGGGCGGGGTGCGCGATGCAAAGCACGCACGCCAACTGTCATTGGCTTGTTTTGTTAACACTCTCTGGCGAGATCCCAATTGCGTCAGTCACTCTGACGTAACGTCGAACGTGACTGACTGATAGGGAACTTAAAATAGAGCAACACATGTTACATTACAGCTAACTATATTAACGAAATAGTAAATTGGATTGGAGATTTATTTTATTTTTGTATGTTATTGATAGGTTGATTGTTTTTTACATAGTAATGTACTGTTTCACTACCTTGCAATCACTTTAAAAAAATTTGTCATTTGCTGAATTTGATTTAACGCTGTCAGATTGTTTTCCATGCTATGTTTCTTAAGTACAACAAATGTTTGATGAGAATATGCTTATTTTATCTCACATTAAACAAGTATAATTATCCCCAAAAGAGTAAATTGCATAACTTCTCCTCATGAGCTGCCATTTACTTGTTCATTTTAACTGCACTGACGTGTAAGACATTGTGGGTATCAGGAGATATATGCTGACATAAGAGTTATTCATGCATCTTGAATGTCATTCAAAGGACTATGGCAGATATAGGTCATCTATACATGAAGAGTATAGGCATAACATCTCTCTCTTATATTGTATTTCACAATGGAAATGTGTAATCAATTGTTTGGCAAAACTGTAATAATAATTACAGTATATTATAGAGTTGTAGTTTGCACATAATTTTTTAACACACAGCATTGTTATAGCATAACGTATTTTAGGTGTTGGTACTGCATTATTCATCATCATATACAAATTATATACTCAAAGTATGTTTGCTCAGCCTATATATTTGTTTAAACTGATGTTTTTGTTGTTAAAAGTTATATGCACTGCGGTATTTTGTTACATTTTGTGTTTTTGGTGTGTTATTTTAGTGTTGCATGTTACGTTGGTGGTGTTTGTTGTTCTTTGTTTTGGTAAAAGTGCAAATCTCTAATTGTTTTTAGCCATTTTCCGTGGAAGGACAATTTTGATGAAGTTTAAGTGATTAGATGATTTGCTATTTACCTCCCATATTATGGCGGTGTCAGGGAGTCACCACAGTCACCGCAGTCTCCGCCAACTATGCTCACCAGATCCCAATCCCCTGATTTCTGATTACCACCACCTGTCAGCACTAATCAGCAGCACTATATCCTTGCACTCCTCCCGCACATTCACTGTTTGGTCTCAAACAGACTTGACTTACCTGATCCTTATGTGTGTTTACTCACCTACCAGTTATCTAGACGATCTGTTCTTCGTTCTCTACCACTCCTGGACTCCGCTGTTCACTCGCTCCATCGCTCTCTCGGACTCCCTGGAAAGGAAACGGACCTTAACCCTCAGAGAAGACCAACAGAGACTTTCCCATTCCCTGCCTGCTTACCTGGATTTCCTGCTCCACTTATCCTCCTGTCTTTCTTTTAAACCTGCTGTTTGTTTCACTTACCTCAGTGTCCCGTGTATATCTACTGACAGAAGACCAGACCTGGACCTAAGACCGGAGATGGAGCTCCTGAGCCCTGCAGCTGCGGACCCCCTCGAGGAGCTGGTCAGCACTCTTTGAGCAGCTCTCTCTCCAGTCACACACCCTCAGTCTGCCTCTGCCAGTCCCATGGCCATCCCTGCCAACTATTCGGGTGAGGTGGTTGAATGTAGTGCTTTTTTTTGCTCCAAGTTTCTCTCTATATTGAGATGCAGTCCCAAAAGTTTTCCAGTGAACGTGCTAAAGTAGCCTTCCTGATCTCCCTGCTAACTGGATGGGCATTGCTCTGGGCGCGAGCCATCTGGAACTCGCAGACCACGATAATTAACTCTTTTGACGCGTTCTCTTCCCATTTCAAGGAGGTCTTCGGCCTATCCACTGGCTCGCTCTCCATCGCCGACCAACTCATCTGCCTCTGACAGGGAAGTTCTTCGGCCAGTGATTATACTCTGCAATTCTGTACTGTAGCGGCCTCTTGTGGATGGAATGAGACGGCGCTACTCACTGCTTACCAACAAGGTTTGGATCCACGGATCAGAGCACAGATGGCGATATATGATGACAATGTCTGTCTGGAGAGCTTTATGCAGAAAGCCGTAAAGCTCTCCCAATGTCTCCTGGCTTGTCAGCCTGATGAAACCGCTCATTCTCCGACCTCACCAGCTGCCTGTCCTCCAGTACCAGAGCCCATGCAAGTGGCTATCAATCACCTCGGGTCTGTGCCTCTACTGTGGAGTCCTGGGGCACTTCATTAAGATGTGCCCCTCTCGTCCCCCACGCGCAGCGGTGAGTACTCTCCAAATGGAGCCTGCCGTCTCTACCCTGCCACTGTTAACTGTACAACTACTCACCCCACGTCATTTCATTTCAGTGTCAGCCCTCGTGGACTCGGGATCCTCAGGCAATTTCATCTCAAGCCCTCCTAAGACAGCTTGCTTTACCCCGTCAGAGACCGGCTCAAGAGCTACAGATCGAGACCATACAAGAAAAGCCGCGTGGGCACATCAAGTTTCGATCTCCACCGATCACTCTGCAAGTAGGCTGTTTACATCAGGAGAGGATTTCCTTTCTGGTACTGGAGGGACCCACTGTGGATGTCATCCTGGGACGCCCCGGTTATCACAACATTCCCCCGAAGTCAGATGGAATACCAGAGAGATCCTCTGATGGAGTGAAACCTGTATCCACAACTGTCTCTCCAACGTCCCTGTGCCTCAAGTCAAGAACCCAAGTCTCCACGTTAACATGTTTTCAGCAAACAGGCAGCCACGAAGTTACCACCGCACCGGCCATGGGATTGTGCCATTGACCTGCTGCCTGGATCTATACTACCCAAGGATCGAGTATACCCCCTGTCCGTCCCGGAGTGCAAGGCAATGGAGGATTACATCAAGGAGGCTCTCCAACAACAGTTCATTTGCCCTTCCACCTCCCCAGCGGCCTCGAGCTTCTTCATGGGCAAGAAGGACAGAGGCTTGCGGCCATGCATCGACTGCCAGACCCGCAATGAACACAGTCAAGCTCCCATATCCACTTCCCCTGGTCCCTACATCCCTAGAGTAACTCAGTGGGGCCCGCATCTTCTCAAAGCTGGACCTGTGTAGCGCCTACAACCTTGTTTGTATCCGGGAGGGCGACGAGTGGAAGACGGCGTTCATCACCCCCTCAGGCCACTATGAATATCGGGTTATACCGTATGGCCTTTCCAACTCCCTGTCCGTCTTCCAGGGGTTTATGAATGAGGTATTCCGTGAGTTTCTCTGTCCTGGAACCCCGAAGCTCGAGCCACCTTCAAGAAGCTCCAGGAGGCCTTCTATACTACTCCCTTCCTCACGCATCCGGAACCCCAACTCCCATTCATCGTGGAAGTGGATGCCTCCTCCACTGGTGTGGAATCAGTGCTGTCTCCGTACCATGGAGAGCCTCCCCGACTCCATCCTTGCACTTATTACTCCAGGAAGCTTTCCCCAGCGGAGCGGAACTACGATATCGGTAAATGGGAACTGCTAGCCATCAAGCTGGCGCTAGAGGAATGGAGACCCTGGCTGGAGGGAGAACAACACCCCTTTACGGTCATCACGGATCACAAGAACCTTGAATATCTCCGAAGTGCCAAGAGACTGAATCCCAGACAGGCCCGCTGGGCCCTCTTCACCCGGTTCCAGTTTACCATCACTTACCGACCAGGAGATAAGAATGTCAAGGCGGATTCTCTCTCTCTCTCGCATTCTCGTCCACAACGAACCCTCCGCACCTAAACCCATACTCCCTCCTGCAGTCCTCATGAGCCCCATCTGGTGGGCCCTGGATGAACCGATCCGCATCGCCACCCTTCCTGAACCCGCTCCACTGGCCCAGAAGGTTAAACCTACATACCCACCACCTTGAGCTCTACCCTTCTGGGCTCCCTTCATGCTTTCCTGGGCTCTGGACACCCAGGCAGCCAGCGTACACACTCTCTTGCTCCTCCAAGCTCTGTACTGGTGGCCCAATATGGCCTGGGATGTCTCCCAGTATATTCGTGGATGCTCAGTCTGTGCCATCTCCTAAACTCCTCATCACTTACCTCGCCGGAAAATTGGTCCCATTACCAATTCTACGTCGTCCATGGTCCCATGTCGGAGACGACTTCGTTACTGATCTCCTCAACTCTGAGGGGTTTACCTGCAGTCTCATTGCAGTGAACCGATTCTCCAAAGCCTGTAAGTTAATTCCTCTCCAGGGTTTACCCACAGCCCTAGAAATGATAGAGGCCCTCTTTCATCTCTTCTGCACCTTCGGCATCCCGGAGGATGTCATCTCCGATCGTGGGCCACAGTTCATCTCCCATGTCTGGAAGGCTTTCTTCAAACTCCTGTCACCGTAAGCCTATCCTCAGGATATCATCCCCAGACTAACGGCCAGACAGAGTGGAAGATTCAGGAGATTGGGAGATATCTCTGGGCCTACTGTCATGATAACCGTTTCCTCCCGTGGGCCGAGTATGCAAAAAATTCCCTCAAGCAAACCACCACCAGCCTCACCCTGTTCCAGTGCATACTCTGCTACCAACCCCCTCTGTTTCCCTGGACAGAAGAACCCTCCGACGTTCCAGCTGTAGACCACGGTTTCCGAGTGAGCGAGAGAGTTTGGGACTCCGGTCATGTCCAACTCCAGCAGGCAGTGCGGAGACATAAGACCTACGCAGATGCCCGCCGGTCTTCCACCCCGTCTATCGCCCTGGAGATAAGGTCTGGCTCTCCACCTGGGATCTGTGTTCCCGCTATATCGGTCCCTTCACCATCGAGAGGCAGATAAATGAGGTCACCTTCTGTCTCCAACTCCCAGCACAGTATCGTATCCATCCAGCATTCCATGTCTCACTCCTCAAACCTGTCTCTCCGGGTGGTCGCCTGGAATATCTTATTGACTGGGAGGGATACGGCCCAGAGGAAAGATCCTGGGTGGCCCAGGACGATGTGCTGGATCCCTCTCTTCTGGCCTTGTTTCACCAAAACCACCCTGACCGTCCTGCACCCAGAGGCCGTGGCCGACCGCATCGCCATAATAGGGCATCAGGAGCCGCCCCTGGAGGAGGGGGTACTGTCAGGGAGTCACCGCAATCTCTAACTACGCTCACCACATCCCAAAACCCTGATTTCTGATCACCGCCACCTGTCAACACTAATCAGCAGAGCTATATCCTTGCACTCCTCCCGCACACTCACTGTCTGGTCTCAAACATTGCATGCTTGACTTACCTGACCCTTACCTGCGTTTACTCTCCTACCAGTTATCCAGACGATCTGTTCCTCGTTGTCCACCACTCCTGGACTCCACTGTTCCATTGCTCCATCGGACTCCCTGGAAAGGAAACGGACATTAACCCTCAGATAAGACCAACAGAGACTTTCCCATTCCCCACCTGTTTACCAGGATTCCCTCCTCCACTTATCCTCTGTCTGATTTCAATAAACCTGCTGTTTGTATTTCACTTACCTCAGTGACCCGTGTATATCTTCTGACAGGCGGTTATGAGTATACTTTTATTTTTAAACATTTACTTCTTTTTTTTTTTTTTTTTTTTTTTTTTTTTTTTTTTTTAAAACCACAAATTTAACAGCATATAACCGCACAACTGTTCCTCCATTTCTTGTTTCTTCAAAAAAGTTCTGTTTAGGAAACATCTTCTAGAGTAACCTTTTAATTTACACTAGTACACTTGCAGCACACCGTGCTGTTTTGATAGCTCTTAGCGTGTGTATCTTTGATCACCAATTGAGGTGGAGATTTTAAAGCGTTTTGTGCTTCTCTGCTTTCACCATTCCACCATCACTGGGGCCGTGCTGAGTGTTGATGGCTTCAGTGACCGAGTAATGAGAGGCGCCCAGGTAAAAGGTAAACCACAGAGCTTTGGGCCACAGCTGACATCCGCAGTACGTGAATTGAATTGTGTGTGTGTGTGCGTGTTTCTGTGCTGTTTGTGTAAGGCTGCTGATGAGTGACTCGTCTGTGGTTCATGAACTTCATGTGGCAGCCTCAGATCATTGAGCCTCCTTCAGATTAATTGAACCCAGACTGATGTCACTGGTCTTGTTGTGGCCTTTGGCATTGGTTTATCCCAAAGGGAACAAGCCATCTGTGCTATAGGACAACACAAGCGCTCTGACTCGAGTGTTTGTGTGGGTGTTTATTGTACTAACATTTGTAGAGCATGTTTAGTGTATTCATGACAGGACTCCATGGTTGTATAGGTTGAGCTCAACTGTTATAAAAATCCACTCGAGGCAATTAGTTTTAGCGGGATTACACCGGAATTCTTGTCTCCGCAAATCAGCACATATGTGGCATAGCTTTTGCATGTCTGACACACGGCCCTCATGGCAGTGAGACGGCCTTGGGGGCCTCTGGAGCTGACAGCTTACTCGAGCACAAGTGCATTGGTTAGAGGAAGTACCCAAGCAAGATCTTAAAGTGATAGTTCACACGTAAATGTAAATTCTGTAATATTTATTCACCTTGACTTGAAATACTTCAATTTAGCAGGGATGCATTAAAATGATTACAAGTGACCGTAAAGGCATGTTATAAAAGATTTATTACTAATGAATGCTGCTCTTTTGAACTTTCTGTTCATCAAAGAACGCTGATTAAATGTATCAGGTTTTCCACAAAAAAATTAGGCAGCACAACTGTTTTCAACATTAATAAGAATTGTTTCTTGAGCACCAAATCAGCATTAGAATGATGTCTGATAAATCTTGTGACATTGAAGACTGGAGTAATGGCTGTAGAAAATTCAGTTTTGCTATAACCGGAATAAATCATATTTTGCAGTATATAAAAAAAAAAAAAGTTATTTTGGATTTTAATATTTCCTATTTTTACTGTATTTTTAATCAAATAAATGCAGCCTTGGTGAGCTATTCAAAAACATTTAAAAATCTTGCTGACCCCAAACTTCGGAACTGTAGAGTGTATAATGAATGTGAATAAGGAGTTGTCAAAGTTGTCAAAACATTTCATAAAAGTAGTCCATTATAAGACTGGTGCACTACATTCCAGCTATTCTGAAGTCATAATTATAATAGCTTTGTGTGAGAAGCTAACTGAAATTTTAATTGTCATTCGCTGAAAATCTTTACTTCAGTCCCAGCTGCATGATCATAAAAGAATAGCAATATCTGATATGGGAGTAAATTGTTCTTTTGAGTCAGAACTTTTCAATGAATCAATTGATCAAGTTCGCAAGGTCAGTCTAAATTATTGATTCACAAAATCAAACTGATTAGGTTCTCATATTTACAAACTCAGTGATCCAGTCACATAATTGTAGCAGAGCACAGGAAGATTGACTAAGTGAATAATGACTCAATTTTTTTGTTTGTTCATCTTATAGAGCAATATGATTGACTATATTTATGATATTTTTATGATACTTTTAGCCATTTTTAAAAGCTTGATTCATATGACTAAAATTTCAGGATATTCTTTAAAGTTGTGCTTTTTGTGCCTGTGCAATTATACAGGAACAGTACAGCGTAGATTATTAAAAAAAATGAATTTAGAATTAGTCATAAGGATTTGGAACTACATGAAGGTGAGCAAATAATGACATTTTGGGATCTTTCCCAATGATTTAATTGCTCCTCCAGCCGTAGTCAGTGAACTCAGAGTTCAGACCTTTTTCTCTGACCAAACCTCATTTGATGCTTCAGTATTTTATCCACATCCAGAGATATCTCTGTCTACCGGGAGTCCGTCTGAATTCATTTGTTAGTGTAGATGGAGATCACTCAGGCATGCATGCAAGCCATTTTCTATTGCGTGAGGCTATTTTTCCCAGCAGTGTGCATGCTAAGTGAGCCTAGACTGCAGAGTAATACAATTTGTAATTTGGCTGTAGCGGAAGGCACAGTTCTTGCTGTCTGTGAACCTCTCGGTCTCAAAAACCCTGAAGCTTGTCTCCCTGACCCGATCACATTTTTAGCAGTGCTCTCAGACTCCTTTAAAATATCACAGCATGCCTTCTGCTGTGTCACTCAAGGAGTCAAGAGGGAAACGTCTCTATAAGGATGCTTGACAGCACTGGTGAAAAGGCTTTTGCATTTTTAATTGATTTTCTCTGAGTGGCCTTTTGTGTTATACCTTTGCTTTGTAACTTCGACTCTTACTGTATGTGAAAGATGCTGGCTCTTCGAGAGTCTGATCACCAACAAAGATTATCAACATCAGTTGTATAGGACAAAGAAGAAGAGAGTCACTTACAGTTGTAATGTGCAAAGATGCTCTGTGCGTATCCAGTTTTTTTGTTATGCTGTGTGATTACTTCAGCCAGAGTTTAAAGACTGCATTATTTGTGCAAAACAAACTCTAATTTCAATTAATAACCTCTTTGTCTCTGCAATGAAATTAGTTTGAAGTGTGAAATTAGATACATGAAATTAGAATCATTCATCCATAGTTAGACATGGATTTTGTAGAGCACAAAAAGTGATTCTTGCACACAGTGCTTCTGTATAAGCGTTTCTCAGTCTCAGATAGCCAAGGGCTCTGTGGAAAATTCTTGAATTGTGAATGAAAAATCTGTGTAAGACCATGGCAAGCAATATGATTAGAGTGCAGAGGGCTTCCCCATACTTTCCATTTATTTTCTTCTTTCATATTTCAACAGATTCTTCAATAAACAGTTTTAAACCTTGAATCAAGTAACATCAATAGTCAAATTACAGCATTACAAATTTTGATTTGAAGCAAAAATGTTAATATAAAGTTAAAGATAAAAAGACTAAGGTACCCAATGTACACCTAATGTCTTTTATGAAATGAAACTACTCCCATAACAACTTCTCTGATTTTGCTTTACGTTTGTGATTATTGTAGTACTTCACAACTTAACATGAATTAAAAAAATAAAATAAAATAACAGTTGGCTGTTGGCTTCTCTTGAAGGAGTGTCTTTAAACTTTAAAAGTTTGTGAAATCCTTTGAAGCTTTTTCTTACTTTCAGTTCAAGGTGAGCATATTTTTCTCATAAAGCATTATTGAAGGATTTTGCAAGTTAACCGGATGCAGATATGGAGGTGATAAAGATGCGGGCTTATTCAACCATCTCATTAAGCTGTCACATACAGGAGCGTGAGCCATCTGCTTGGTAATGTGCAGTAGCTAGCAATGAATTTGAGTTATTTAAGGAATAAGAGATTAGCTGAGATGAGCAAAAGACAAAGAACCATCTCTTCAAACTCCCATTTTAGTTGAGAGCATCATGAAATGATGAACAATGATCAATGAAATTGTTCTTTTTATATTGACAAGTTGTCAGTGGAGTCTAAAGTAGTCTAAAATATTTTAAATAAAAATCTGCTATGTTTATTATTGTATATTAAATCTATCTATCTATCTATCTATCTATCTATCTATATATATATATATATATATATATAATGTCAAACCAAAAATTATTCAGACACCAGATATCATTTTTTATTTTTTTTGTTTTTTACTAGTGGGTGCAGGACACTATATTTCATAAATGTAAGTGAGGATAGCAAAATAAAGTGAACTGTGACATATTATACCCAAAAATTCTTCATACAGTGGACAAAATTTGGGATCAGAAATTATTCAGACACTTTGACCTGTTTTGTTTAAGTGTTTTTTCTTTAATTGCTAATGCGACCTTTTTACACCACAGACTGAACAAAATTAAGCATTGCTTGGTAATTGGTTGACCTAAATTGGTATTATCTAATTGTGTACTTAAACTTAACAGCTGAATAATTTTTGGTTGATTGAAATCCATTACATACCTTTCTATCAAATTTATCTGACATTATCAAGTCTAAACTATAGCGAATAAACTGCAATATAATGTGAGAAATGTTGAAGGTGTCTGAATAAATTTTGGTTTGACTGTATATATATATATATATATAGAGGTGCATCTCAATAAATTAGAATGTCGTGGAAAAGTTCATTTATTTCAGTAATTCAACTCAAATTGTGAAAATCGTGTATTAAATAAATTCAGTGCACACAGACTGAAGTAGTTTAAGTCTTTGGTTCTTTTAATTGTGATGATTTTGGCTCACATTTAACAAAAACCCACCAACAAATTAGAATATGGTGACATGCCAATCAGCTAATCAACTCAAAACACCTGCAAAGGTTTCCTGAGCCTTCAAAATGGTCTCTCAGTTTGGTTCACTAGGCTACACAATCATGGGGAAGACTGCTGATCTGACAGTTGTCCAGAAGACAATCATTGACACCCTTCACAAGGAGGGTAAGCCACAAACATTCATTGCCAAAGAAGCTGGCTGTTCACAGAGTGCTGTATCCAAGCATGTTAACAGAAAGTTGAGTGGAAGGAAAAAGTGTGGAAGAAAAAGATGCACAACCAACCGAGAGAACTGCAGCCTTATGAGGATTGTCAAGCAAAATCGATTCAAGAATTTGGGTGAACTTCACAAGGAATGGACTGAGGCTGGGGTCAAGGCATCAAGAGCCACCACACACAGACGTGTCAAGGAATTTGGCTACAGTTGTCGTATTACTCTTGTTAAGCCACTCCTGAACCACAGACAACGTCAGAGGCGTCTTACCTGGGCTAAGGAGAAGAAGAACTGGACTGTTGCCCAATGGTCCAAAGTCCTCTTTTCAGATAAGAGCAAGTTTTGTATTTCATTTGGAAACCAAGGTCCTAGAGTCTGGAGGAAGGGTGGAGAAGCTCATAGCCTAAGTTGCTTGAAGTCCAGTGTTAAGTTTCCACAGTCTGTGATGATTTGGGGTGCAATGTCATCTGCTGGTGTTGGTCCATTGTGTTTTTGAAAACCAAAGTCACTGCACCCGTTTACCAAGAAATTTTGGAGCACTTCATGCTTCCTTCTGCTGACCAGCTTTTTAAAGATGCTGATTTCATTTTCCAGCAGGATTTGGCACCTGCCCACACTGCCAAAAGCACCAAAAGTTGGTTAAATGACCATGGTGTTGGTGTGCTTGACTGGCCAGCAAACTCACCAGACCTGAAACCCATAGAGAATCTATGGGGTACTGTCAAGAGGAAAATGAGAAACAAGAGACCAAAAAAATGCAGATGAGCTGAAGGCCACTGTCAAAGAAACCTGGGCTTCCATACCACCTCAGCAGTGCCAGAAACTGATCACCTCCATGCCACACCGAATTGAGGCCGTAATTAAAGCAAAAGGAGCCCCTACCAAGTATTGAGTACATATACAGTAAATAAACATACTTTCCAACAATTCACTAAAATGTTTTTTTTTTTAATTGGTCTTATGATGTATTCTAATTTGTTGAGTGAATTGGTGGGTTTTTGTTAAATGTGAGCCAAAATCATCACAATTAAAAGAACCAAAGACTTAAACTACTTCAGTCTGTGTGCAATGAATTTATTTCATACACGAGTTTCACAATTTGAGTTGAATTACTGAAATAAATGAACTTTTCCACGACATTCTAATTTATTGAGATGCACCTGTGTGTATATATATATATATACACACACACACATATATGTGTGTGTGTGTGTTTTAGCCAAAATTAAACATCAAATTACTCATCAAATAAGCATGTACATTTTCACTCAAATTGTTATGCTGTTAATATAAAATTTGCATTTAATTAAAAAAAGCATCTTCCCTAGTGGCCTCAGAATTGTAGACCTCACTGTACTTAAAATGATTAATGATGTGTTTGGAATCACAGAAACATCATCTTTCAGGCGACTGAAAAATTCTGCAGTGTTCAAGACCTGGGCTGACTGAGCATGTGCGTACATTTCAAAATAGCATTGTGGGAGGGGCGATTTTGTGTATTCACCTTTACTCAAGTTCATGTCAGTGGCAGGGCCGGGTGAGTCGTGAGCATTTATTTGGCACCAGAGCACATCAGGACCTCTTGGGTTACAGCCCCTGAAGTCTTCAGGCCACACACCCACACCTGTTCATGTCCTTAAAGACACAAACTGAGCATGGTGAAGGAGGGGGGTGGAGCGACCCATATTCCTCTGCTGCACCTGTGTTTAAACTCACAGCCACGTTGGCTTGAATAGGCTCGGTCTGTCAGGCACAGATTGGTTTGGCAGAAGGTCCAGGCAGTCATGTGTACAGAATATGGAGAGAGTTTGGAGTGTTCTGGTTCTTACCCTTGTGATTCAGTGTGGACGCACCCCACCCCCCACATCCTTAAACACGCAACACCCCTATAGATAGATTGTGACTCTGCCCCTTAGCTGTTTTGCAGATGGCTTTGCAGCTCTCCCCTGGATCACTTTGCTGCAGATTCACCAGATTCCTTGGCAGGGGATCTAGATGGGACCTAAGAAAGGGAAGATCTCCTCTTTTAGATAAAGACCACTCCACTGCATTAGTGGATAACGCTGTATTGTAAATAGATGCATACATCTGCAAATCACTGTGTGTAATCCCAAACACAAACATTTGTCTCACTTATACTAATGCTGTGTATTATTCAGAATCAGAATGATGTTTTATTGCCAAAAATAAATAAACAAAATATGTAAGTAAACAGTGTACAGTATATATAGAATATATACCCAAAGCACAGATATACCTATGTGTTTTATGTGCAAAGTGCACAGAATTTGTGACAGTATGTATGCAGTTTAATAAATCGGTTTGATTTTAATTATTGCATATGTGATGTGTTACACAGTTGAACATGATATTATGCCAATTGTTAAAGGAATAGTTCATCCCAAAATCCTAATGCTTCTGGAATCAGAATAAGCTTTTATTGGCAAAAATAAAATAAGTAGAACATATATATAGAGAGAAATAACGAAGCACCGATAACCTTATTTTTAAAATGTTGTGCACAGAATATGTGACAATATGTGACCCTGGATCACAAAACCAGTCATAAGGGTAAATTTTTGTATTGAAATCTGAAAGCTGAATAAATAGGCTTTCCACTGATGTACGGTTTGTTAGAATTGAATAATATTTGGCCGAGATACAGCTAGGCTATTTGAAAATCTGGAATCTGATGGTGCTAAAAAATCTAAATATTGAGAAAATCGCCTTTAAAGTTGTCCAAATGAAGTTCTTAGCCATGCATATTACTACTCAAAAATTAAGTTTTGATATACTTATGGTAGGAAATTTACAAAATATCTTCATTGAACATGATCTTTACTTAATATCCTAATGATTTTTGGCATAAAAGAAAAATAGATAAATTTGACCCATACAATGTATATTTGGGTATTGCTACAAATATACCCGTGCTACTTATGACTGGTTTTGTGGTCCAGGGTCACATATGTATATATAGTTTAATAAATATGATTGAATTTGCATATTGCATATGAGATTTTTTTGCACAGTGGCACTATTGTACATGATATTATGCTGATATTATGGTAAAGGAATAGTTTGTCAATGAAAATTATCTCAATTTACTCACCTTCATGTTGTTCCAAACCTTTATGACTTGACTCCTTTTGTGGAACACAAATGAATATTAAACAAAGAATTGTCTTTGTCTAGTGAGTGAGGTCCAAAACAACACTAGACCTTATTGACTTACTCTCTATGGACAAAAAACAAAACAAAAAACAACAACAACAACAAAAAAACCCCCTCATCCTTTGATTTGATCAGCTTGCAGCAGTATATAAAAGGGTTCATAAGTTGGACTTTATGGTTGTACCCAACATTAACAGTTTGCCTTGGTTTATTTTCCACTGTGAAAAGATCCATCTAAGGATCTCAAGCTTTCCTTGCTAAGCAGCCTTGATTGATCTATGGATTATTATTTAAAGTCAAATACAAGACTGATACTTCAATTTGTCAGTGAAAAGGCGAGCATCGAAAAGATTTGTTTCAGGTTATGAGGGACTAAATTGGGCCGGAACAATTTGGAAATTGCTGGCAATTTGTTCGTCCGTTTTGTAGGCTTCAATTTAGATCCAATACATACATTCCAGCTCCATTCAGAAAATGCACTTGATTCAAACATATTTGCATATAATGTCAGTATGCTACATACATTAGACACCAAATCTGCTATGTGGTCTGCTCTTCGTTCCAGTGAAATCACTAAATAAAATGCACCCCAGTTATAATATGCATCCACTTATATACAGTAGCAATTTGACTGCTCACGATCTAGGCAAGAATCATACCACTAGGGCCCTATGTTTTCCACGATGCGGAAAATGCAGATGGAATTGCAGAATCCCGTCATAAAAATGGAATTTAATGCGGATTGTCACAGAATTGTCACAGAATGTATCTATCTATATATATATATATATATATATATATATATATATAATGTATCTATCTATATATATATATATATATATATAATATGATGAATATCAAATGTATGAATCAATGAATCAAAAGTAGGTCAGTACACTTAAATCAAAACACAATATGGACTAGTGTCTGTGAATATTACACCGCAAAGTACTATTTAAATATGAATCGTGAATGTTCTGCTTGTCTCTGTGTGAATGAGTGGCACAGATGCGTGGTTTTGTTTACCACACACATAGTGTACCTGATGCTCGTGGTTTTCAGTCTCTGCCGCCTCAATATATGAGTACATGAATACATTAAGGCTACATACACACTGCAAGTTTCAGGAGTAACAACCGCATTTAAATGCGGGAGTGAGTCCCGTAAATTATCATTCCATGTGTATAAGGAACAGCAGTCACTCCCGCATTTGTAACCATGGCAACATTTTGGGGACTTGCGGGAGTGAAGAAGCCGTTTGGTATCTGCCATTTTTTGGCTAAAGACTCTTTTTGTCTGTCGATTTTAACTAAACTGCCACTGATAGACGTGCTGTGTTTTGTTTATGCTTGGGAGGCTGCTTTAGAGAGTGCTGTCTTGCAGTGTTGCCATGTCTTCATATTTACAAGCGCTTTTAGGCATTTTGTTTGGTCTTAGCTCATAAAGATAGGCACTTTATGGAGTTAATAAAGTGGTCTGTTGCGGATATGAGATATACAGTATATATATATTTTTTGGTGTTATAAAACATAAAGAATTCGGATATTTTAGTGTGTTTGTTTGTGCTTGTCCTTGTTTGTTGTTGTTTTTTTCTATGAAGATCTGGCAACACTGACACTACCGCAGTTGCTCGTGAGCGCAACTAGTCCTGTGTCAAAATGTGCTAAGGTTAAAACTTCTTCAACGTTATTTTCTTGCATCTCACATACAGACGAAGACACATTTCTGAAGCACGTTCAAATATGTCATTAACAACTAGTTGTTCAGTTCAGTTCCGTACACACTGCATAGAATTTCTGTAAATGCGGTTGTCACCACCTGTATTTTTCAGAAGTTAATGCGGTTGTCGAATGCGGTTGTCACTCCCGTATTTTAGTGAATTATGTGTGTACAGAATGTGATTAAGGAGTAAAAGGTGAACTGACAACCGAATTTAGCTGCAGTGTGTACGAGGCCTAACATAATCTCTAGAACTGCTCTGAGAGTCACTTCATGAGCATTTTACCTTTTCTTTTGAGAAAAAATATTGTCATATTAAATATACAGAGAAACTTAAAGGTCTTCACAACTATCCGTCAAAATAAAATTTTGGTTTAACTTGAATAAACTGTGACAGAAATATATTACTTAATGTAATGATACTACTACTAATAAAATTATTATTAAAACATTATTTTTTAATAAATATTTACCAGAAAAATTATTTAACAATTTACTTACCAGAAAAATGTAAATACACAACACAGTATTTCTGAAAAAAAGAAATAAATAAGTTTTTTATAAAATAAATTATTTAGATATGCTTTTGATTATTAAAATGTTATGAAACCTTTAAAATGGAATCCAGAAAATTACTGGAAAACACAGAATTTAGGAAAAATAAAACTAAATTTGAGAAAAAGTATTTCATAGGGCCTTAAACTTTTAATAAATTGCTGTTAAATTGTGTAAGTTTCATAATTGCAATTAATTAGACATGCTTTTTTGATTCATAAAATTTAAATTAACCACAAAAAAAAGAGTCTAGAAAAATTTAAATGGAATCCAGAAAAATTTGGAAAAAATAAAATAAAATGGAATTTCATAAGGCCCTATAACCACTGGACCAACACATACCATATACTGTAGATTTTAGTGACGTTTGTATATTTTATGCATATATGCATTTCATTTTCAATTGATCATTTATTGTTAAAAAAACTTACTTAAAAAACGTAAAAAAAAAAAATCTTACTGACCCCACATTTTTTAATGGTAGTATTGCGAATAGAGTTTAATGTAAGGTAATGTAGGCTTATTTGGCTTATTTGTTTACATCAGATGTTGGTTTGGCATCTGTATTATGTTTCTAGGCGCTCCACTGCTTTACTGTCAGAGTAACAGAGTTCCTGTTGTCATTCTTCACTTTTAGAGCAGAGCTAGGCAGTCCACTTTAATTAGCATAACTCAAGCCCAAATGCACACAGGCTATTATGTGTGTATTCAAAATGCTGGATGTTCTTGATAGATTTACATTTTTACATTTAGTCATTTAGCAGACGCTTTTATCCAAAGCGACTTACAAATGAGGACAATAGAAGCAATCAAAACCAACAAAAGAGCAACAACATGCAAGCGCTATGACAAGTCTCGGTTAGCCTAACGCAGTACACATAGCAAAGTTTTTTTTTTTTTTTTTAAACAAGTAGATAGAATATAGAAAGAAAGCTAGTGTTTTAGTTTAAGAAAAGCTAGCAGTTAGAGAATAAATATGCAATTGATAGAGGGTCAAGTGTGTGTGTGTGTGTGTGTGTGTGTGTGTGTGTTTTTTAATAAAAAGAAGGGAGATAGATAAAATAAAATTAGAAAAGAGAATGCTAGAGTTATAGGGTCAAATAAAGATGGAAGAGATGGGTTTTCAGCCGTTTCTTGAAAATGGCTAAGGATTCAGCTGCTCGGATTGAGTTGGACAGGTCATTCCACCAGATGGGAACAGTTCATGAAAAAGTCAGAGAAAGTGATTTTGTGCCTCTTTGGGATGGCACAATAATGCGGCGTTCACTTGCAGAATGCAAGTTTCTAGAGGGCACATAGGTCTGAAGTACTGAATTTAGGTAAAGGGGTGCAGAGCCAAAGGTGGTTTTGTATGCAAACATTAACGCCTTGAATTTTATGCGAGCCACTATTGAGAAATTCAGCTTATCATCAATCACAACTCCAAGGTTTCTGGCTGTTTTTGAAAGAGTAATGGTTGATGAGCCTAACTGGAAGGTGAAATTGTGATGAAGTGATGGGTTTGCTGAAACTACAAGCAGTTCTATCTTAGCTAGGTTGAGTTGAAGGTGATGGTCCTTCATCCAGCAAGAAATGTCTGTTATACATGCTGAGATGCGAGCAGTTATCGTCGGATCATCAGGATGGAATGAGAGGTAGTGTTGAGTGTCATCAGCATAGCAGTGATATGAAAAGCCATGTTTCTGAATGACAGAACCTAATGATATCATGTAGACAGAGAAGAGAAGTGGTCCAAGGACTGAGCCCTGAGGCACCCCAGTAGCTAGATGTTGCGACATGGATACTTCACCTCTCCAAGATACCTTGAATGATCTATCTGAGAGGTAAGACTCAAACCACTGGAGTGCGGTTCCTGAGATGCCCTTTCTCAATAGGGTTGACAAGAGGATCTGGTGGTTGACCGTATCAAAAGCAGCGGATAGATCCAGCAAGATAAGTATTGAAGACTTGGAAGCCGCTCTTGCAAGTCTTAGGGCTTCAACAACTGAGAGCAAGGCAGTTTCGGTTGAATGTCCACTTCTGAAGCCATATTGGTTACTGTCCTGGATGTTGTTCTGTGTGAGAAAGGCAGACACTTGGTTGAACACAACTTTTAGTTCAAGTGTTTTTGCAATGAAAGGTAGAAGGGAAACCGGTCTATAGTTCCCTAAAGAGTTGGGTTAAGAATGGGTTTCTTAAGAAGTGGGGTTATACGAGCCTGTTTAAATGCTGAGGGAAAAACTCCATGATGATAGCTCTCATCTCATTATGAATTTAATATAAAATATGAACTTACACACCGTGACTGTAGCTGTGTACATCTGGTGTGCCAGCATTTTTAAAATTAACAATGGTTGTTTACGGCGACGCAAGGAATTGTGGGTTATCTGTAGCAGCGAAGGATACACCTCATGCATCCTCCGAATTCCTGTGAAAGAAGGTTGCATTCGAAAGTCGCATTCGGAGTGTCCTACTTGCTTTTCTGAAATGAGACAGCCTCGAAGACGTATGCAGCCTTCGAATGCATCCTCTGGAGGACGCAGCCTTCTAAATGAGCTTGTGTTAAGGAATTGTTACAGCTCTGATGGTGTTCATCAGAACCATGGCAACCATCGGCTAGGGTTAATGTGATACGTGAGCTGGCACACAAGAAAAGGAAATGCAAATGAGACAGAAATCAATATTTTCCTCCTCACAGAGAATGAGGATGTGCAGAGATTGATTGTGGATTCTAATGACATAAGTGTCTCCACTCTTCTTCCTTTCCTCCAGTGACAGTTTTGAGGTAATTTAGCTGTTACATCATTAATTAATTTAAATTTATTATGACCTGAGAGAAGTTCAGCTTTTTCAAGTGCTTTTTTTTTGTATCTGTAGCTATTTTATTTGTAGCAATTTTATTTTATATTTCATGTTTAGCTATTGATAGCTATTTTAGCTATCAGCATTGCTGCTGTTAAACATTGTGTAACTGAAATGTGTATTTTTTAGAAATCTTTCTCATTTCCATTTTTAATATGTGACTAACTATAAGTAATTAATTTCTAGATTAATTTCCCTGAAAAGTGTAAAATCTGGGGCGCTATCAAAAAATTGTTCCTTTTAAGCTTCTCAACCAGCCTGACACAGCAACAGAGGCTCAGCCAATGGTGCGATTTTCAGACGGGATTATTTCTTTGGCTGGCCAATAGCAGGTAGTGGGAGTGGCTAGGAAACCTGTTTGAAAACAGACCTTATTTTTACTGTGCCGTTTGGTGATGTTGGTTTCACAGAAATGACACACTTCGACTTTAAGTTGTGTTAAGGTTTTAGGACTGCATTGAGTGAAAGTGTTTGGAGTGTTTTTGCTTTTAAGCATACGTTAAATTAATTGTTTTTGTCTTGACAGGATGATGAGGTGGTGCTGCAGTGTGTCGCCGCCATTGAGAAGGAGAATCGCAAATTCTGCCTTTCAGCAGAGGGACTCGGCAACCGCCTGTGTTATCTAGAGCCCACATCAGAGGCGAAGGTAAAGCCCCATGTGTTCTGAGAAACTAATCACTGCTTCAATATCCCTAAACCTTCCCACACAACGCACAATGCAGAGATTGAAGCAAAGCAGATTAGAAAACAGCTTTAGACAGCTAAAATATACAAGTGCATAATTTTAGTATTACACAATATGTTTTTCATTCAGTATGCTGATTAAGGAATACTTTAAACACTGTACCTCTTTATGTGTAAAGAAAATTGAATGGTTAAAAATACATGTAGAGTGAAGCAGGGAGACCTATACATATTTGCCTTTGATATGTTGTCCTCTAGCAATACATCAAATTAATGGCAAGAGATTCATGTAGTTGAAAACCATGGCAACAGCAATTGATCCTAGTTCTCTGCACCATATTTTCTATGCATCAGGAGGCAAGGCAGTAGAAGATGTGTGGGCATATCTGTGGTTACGTGTGGTGTATCTACTGAGCCTGACCTTCTCCATACATTGTAAAAATGAAGGTGGATAATGAAGATAATCTTTCTATTATGATATAAAGTATTGGTCTTCTTCATGCATATCCATAAATGAATCTTTATGGATTCATGTGTAATGCATATTGGATAACCCTGAGTGACACTGAGACATTTGCTGTAATTGCCTGAGTGACGTAGAAGATAAAACTGTCAGCCTTTACCATCATGCTGTACCATGTCCCTGGTCTCTCAGATGCATATTTAAAACTATAAATAGAAAGGCATTTTATGTGAAACACATATATAGAGGTTAGGGTTCATATATATGGGTCATAATCAAGGTCATTGAGTTTTTATTATTGTCTCATGTGTGCAGTTTTCATATAGGGGCAAATTATATATATCTTAAAATTATGTGGCTTTTAAGATATATAAATTATATTACACACACACACACACACACACGTACGTACATGTATCTATCTATATATATATATATATAATTATATATTTAAACATACAGTATATATACAGGTGCATCTCAATGAATTAGAATGTCGTGGAAAAGTTCATTTATTTCACTAACTCAACTCAAATTGTGAAACTTGTGTATTAAATAAATTCAATGCACACAGACTGAAGTAGTTTAAGTCTTTGGTTCTTTTAATTGTGATGATTTTGGCTCACATTTAACAAAACCCACCAATTCACTATCTCAACAAATTAGAATATAATTAGAATATGGTGACATGCCAATCAGCTAATCAACTCAAAACACCTGCAAAGGTTTCCTGAGTGTTCAAAATGGTTACACAATAGCCTATACAATCATGGGGAAGACTGCTGATCTGACAGTTGTCCAGAAGACAATCATTGACACCCTCCACAAAGAGGGTAAGTCACAGAAGGTCATTACTGAATGGTTGGCTGTTCACAGAGTGCTGTATCAAAGCATATTAAGTGAAAAGTTGACTGGAAGGAAGAAATGGGGTAGGAAAAGGTGCACGAGCAACAGGGATGACCACAAGCTTGAGAATACTGTCAAACAAAGCTGATTCAAACACTTGGGAGAGCTTCACAAGGAGTGGACTGAAGCTGGAGTCAGTGATCAAGAGTCACCACACTCAGACGTCTTCAGGAAAAGGGCTACCAAGCCACTTCTGAAACAGAAACAATGTCAGAAGCATCTTACCTGGGCTAAGGAGAAAAAAACTGGACTGTTGCTCAGTGGTCCAAAGTCCTCTTTTCAGATAAAAGTAAATTTTGCATTTCATTTGGAAATCAAGGTCCCAGAGTTTGGAGGAAGACTGGAGAGGCACAGAATCCAACCTGCTTGAAGCCCAGTGTGAAGTTTCCACAGTCAGTGATGAATTGGGCTGCCATTTCATCTGTTGGTGTTGGTCCATTGTGTTTTCTGAAGTCCACAGTCAACGCAGCCATCTACCAGGACATTTTAGAGCACTTCATGCTTCCTTCTGCTGACAAGCTTTATGGAGATGCTGATTTCATTTTCCAGCAGGACTTGGCACCTGCCCACACTGCCAAAAACACCAAAAGTTGGTTAAATGACCATGGTGTTGGTGTGCTTGACTGGCCAGCAAACTCACCAGACCTGAACCCCATAGAGAATCTATGGGGTATTGTCAAGAGGAAAATGAGAAACAAGAGACCAAAAAAATGCAGATGAGCTGAAGGCCACTGTCAAAGAAACCTGGGCTTCCATACCACCTCAGCAGTGCCACAAACTGATCACCTCCATGCCACACCGAATTGAGGCAGTAATTAAAGCAAAAGGAGCCCCTACCAAGTATTGAGTACATATACAGTAAATGAACATACTTTCTAACAATTCACTAAAATGTTTTTTTTTTTTTTAATTGGTCTTATGAAGTATTCTAATTTGTTGAGTGAATTGGTGGGTTTTTGTTAAATGTGAGCCAAAATCATCACAATTAAAAGAACCAAAGACTTAAACTACTTCAGTCTGTGTGCATTGAATTAATTTAATACACGAGTTTCACAATTTGAGTTGAATTACTGAAATAAATGAACTTTTCCACAACATTCTAATTCATTGAGATGCATCTGTATATACAGTATATATACATATATCGGATACCGATCCGATACCAAAAATTCTGAGTATCTGCCGATACCGATATCGATCCGATACCAGTGCAGTTTTTTTTAATCAGTGTTGAATTTTTATACCTCAATATGTGTTGACCTGATCATGACTTTTTTTGTATTACACACAATCTACTAAATATAGACAACTTTATTGTAAAGAAAAACAACAAATGAATGCATATATAATTATAATCTATGGCAAAAATACTATTATAAACTATGTTAGTGGATAATTCAGTAGCAAAAGTTACTCTAGAAAAATCATGAGTGCACAATTGTATAAAATCTAAAATTAGTGGGAAAAAATATTATTGGGGAACAAATAAAAGTGAATAAGTGTAGGACTAAATGATAATGTAAAATGATATACATTGCTCTTTGTATTGTTGTAAAATACATTCATGAAAAACAAGTAATATATTTATATTTATGCATGTGTGTTTGGCTCAGTGTTATTTTTTTAGGATTACTGATAAACTAATGTAGTTTGATTTGTATTTGTTATCTATTTTAATTTTAGTTAAAGTTAGAATAATGTTTGTCATTTTATTAGTTCTTTTTATTATGTCTGTATAGGTTTTTTATTAAGTTTTAGTTTTATTTAATTTGAGTTATTTTAGTACTTCAACAAACTAAATGGAAATGAAGTAATATATATACTGAATTTATAAATGTGTTTATATGTGTGTGGTTGTACATACACATATGTAGTTTTTTTTTTTTTGGTGTTTGGCTTAGTGTTATGTTAGAATCATTATTATCCTCTTATACCTTTTGTTCTTTAATATTTTGAATTATTTTTAGCTTTATTTTTTTGTTTTCATTTAAATGTTAAGTTTTGAAATTTTGTTGAATTTTTTAATTTGTTGTATGCATTAACTTTTAGTTTTGGATCTGTTTCAGTTGTTTTAATACTACAATTGATTGCTTCTGTTGTGCTCATTTGTTAGTCGCTTTGGATAAAAGCGTCTGCTAAATGACTAAATAAATAAACAAACAAACAAACAAACAAATAAATATATATACATACTGTATATATATATATATATATATATATGTGTGTATGTATGTATGTATATATATATATATATATATATATATATATATATATATATATATATATATATATAGTGGGTACGGAAAGTATCAGACCCCCTTAAATTTTTCACTCTTTGTTATATTGCAGCCATTTGCTAAAATCATTTCAGTTCATTTTTTTTCCTCATTAATGTACACACAGCACCCCATATTGACAGAAAAACACAGAATTGTTGACATTTTTGCAGATTTATTAAAAAAGAAAAACTGAAATATCACATGGTCCTAAGTATTCAGACCCTTTTCTCAGTATTTAGTAGAAGCACCCTTTTGATCTAATACAGCCATGAGTCTTTTTGGGAAAGATGCAACAAGTTTTTCACACCTGGATTTGGGGATCCTCTGCCATTCTTGCAGATCCTCTCCAGTTCTGTCAGGTTGGATGGTAAACGTTGGTGGACAGCCATTTTTAGGTCTCTCCAGAGATGCTCAATTGGGTTTAAGTCAGGGCTCTGGCTGGGCCATTCAAGAACAGTCACGGAGTTGTTGTGAAGCCACTCCTTCGATATTTTAGCTGTGTGCTTAGGGTCATTGTCTTGTTGGAAAGTAAACCTTCGTCCCAGTCTGAGGTCCTGAGCACTCTGGAGAAGGTTTTCGTCCACGATATCCCTGTACTTGGCCGCATTCATCTTTCCCTCGATTGCAACCAGTCGTCCTGTCCTTGCAGCTGAAAAACACCCCCACAGCATGATGCTGCCACCACCATGCTTCACTGTTGGGACTGTATTGGACAGGTGATGAGCAGTGCCTGGTTTTCTCCACACATACCACTTAGAATTAAGGCCAAAAAGTTCTATCTTGGTCTCATCAGACCAGAGAATCTTATTTCTCACCATCTTGGAGTCCTTCAGGTGTTTTTTAGCAAACTCCATGCAGGCTTTCATGTGTCTTGCACTGAGGAGAGGCTTCCGTCGGGCCACTCTGCCATAAAGCCCCGACTGGTGGAGGGCTGCAGTGATGGTTGACTTTCTACAACTTTCTCCCTTCTCCCGACTGCATCTCTGGAGCTCAGGCACAGTGATCTTTGGGTTCTTCTTTACCTCTCTCACCAAGGCTCTTCTCCCCCGATAGCTCAGTTTGGCCGAACGGCCAGCTCTAGGAAGGGTTCTGGTCGTCCCAAATGTCTTCCATTTAAGGATTATGGAGGCCACTGTGCTCTTAGGAACCTTAAGTGCAGCAGAAATTTTTTTGTAACCTTGGCCAGATCTGTGCCTTGCCACAATTCTGTCTCTGAGCTCTTCAGGCAGTTCCTTTGACCTCATGATTCTCATTTGCTCTGACATGCACTGTGAGCTGTAAGGTCTTATATAGACAGGTGTGTGGCTTTCCTAATCAAGTCCAATCAGTATAATCAAACACAGCTGGACTCAAATGAAGGTGTAGAACCATCTCAAGGATGATCAGAAGAAATGGACAGCACCTGAGTTAAATATATGAGTGTCACAGCAAAGGGTCTGAATACTTAGGACCATGTGATATTTCAGTTTTTCTTTTTTAATAAATCTGCAAAAATGTCAACAATTCTGTGTTTTTCTGTCAATGGGGTGCTGTGTGTACATTAATGAGGAAAAAAAATTAACTTAAATGATTTTAGCAAATGGCTGCAATATAACAAAGAGTGAAAAATGTATAGCACAGTAATGAGGAAGAAACATATGATAGATAAGACGACCAATAAAGGCTATTAATAATCATTCATTGTGCAAAAGTATATGATACGAAAGGCTCCAATACAAAGCGACACAAAGCGCTTATGCGCATCTCGTGCGCATGATGTGCTTGAAGCAACACGGAGTCTCAGCGCGCAAGTCCTTTTATGCAAAACCATTAATCTTTATTTACAGATTAATTATAATATTAGGAACATTTATCTTGAAGAGAGTTTAATCGTCTTGAATCGAAACCGAACGCGACACGCAGTTTGAACGCTGAATGCAGGATGACAGACAGCCGCAGCGGAGAGAAAAGTTTACCTAAACTTGACTTAAATATTCATCTGTAACTTACCTCACACCAAACTATGTAACTGCTTCAGAACACTTGAAATATAGTGCACAAAAACTTTATGGTGTTTTATAATGTGTTTGTGGCTTTTGTGGGGCTTAACAATAACACAGAATAGTATACGCACAATATCGGATTTGGATCGGCCTCGTTTGACTGATACCCGATCTGGCAGAAAATGGCAATATCGGAGTAATACCGATACTGAATATCGGTTCGGCGCACCCCTAATATATATACATACATACATATACAGTATACTATATATATATATATATATATTTCTACCATAACATAATACGTTTTATAATTATTTAATAATATTATAATGACTATATATACTGCATATATTACTGTTATTTATATATATATATATATATATATATATATATAAATATAACAGTAATATATGTAGTATATATAGTCATTATAATATTATTAAATATTTATATATATACATTATTATTAAATATATATATATATATATATATATATATATATTTAATAATATTATATATATAAAATATTATTAAATATTATAATATTATTAAATAATTATATATATATATATATATAATTATATATATATATATATATATATATATATATATATATATATATATATATATATATATATATATATATATATATACACGCATATATATGTTACATTTTATTACATATTATATGTATTACTATTACATATATATAACTTATTAAAAATCATAAAATATGTATAAAATAATTTATAGGGTATCACATTATGTGTGAGTTACATTCCTTCGAGTGGAGTTGCGTAGAGGGATTTTTAACCTGACTGAGACATAATAATTCATAATATAGTATTTTCTCTTTGTATTTTATGGCTGCAGATGACTTTCCCCAGAGGCATCTGTCACTCTGCTTAGCACATTCTCCCCACTCACATGTCATATTAAAACCTGAAAGGGCACTGGTCACCATAAGTCATGGCTGGTTATTTTGGTATTTCTCAACACAAAGGAAGATGTTAGTAGGAAAATGCTTTTAAAGTATACACTCAGTAAGACTGTACATGATTCAGACTCTAGTTATCAGGTGACAGAATGTTCACTTTCTCAGGATAGCTGAACCAGACGGTCGAGGGGCTTTAAATAGCAGCCTTTTAAACAGATGCAGGGTGGGAGAAGACTTCTCTAGACCAAAGGTGGAACTCACCACTTGCTAATGTTAATCCTTACTGGCCTCTCAAGCTAATCCTAATGAGCACATATCAAAAATAGAACATTTATTTGGGACTAATGAAGGGCTTTAATCTGTAAACATAAACACTCTACCAATTATCTGAATTTCATCCATAATCAAAAAACAAATAAGCAACCACACCCACAATATCTCTCTCTCTCCACAGTATTTTCCTCCTGATCTATGCATCTGTAACTTTGTGCTGGAGCAGTCGCTCTCAGTGCGGGCTCTGCAGGAGATGCTCGCTGGGCAGAGCGGTGAAGGAGTAAGTAAACAAATCGCAGTCATCACAGGGTTACTATACTGAATATATCTAGACCTTTCTAATAAGAATACTTTAAAAGCTTTCACTTTTGAGTGCATTTCATTGTCAATAGGGAAATATAATGGTGCACTGTCATGGAAAGACAGTACGTATATATTGCCAAAACTACTCCATTGACTTTAGTTCTTCTGCGTACTATATGACTAACAGTAAGTAATTAAGAATGATGACACTGATATTAGAAAACTAAAATTCACACTGGCAGATCTGATTTGGAGAGTTTTATGAATTGGATGTTATTCCTCAGATGCCATAATTGCTTTAGATTTTCAACATGATAGTAATGCAGATCCATTATCCCTTAATCATTTAAACATCTACTTACTAACAAATGCAGGTGAGGTATGTATTGTCATAAATGTATAAAATATTGTCATCTTTTTAATGTCTATGATAGTATGGTACCTCACCTTCTGCTTTGCATAGACTAATTATACCGCTCCATGTCTATTATGCTTTCAGTCGCCTGTAGAAGGCAAAATGATTTGTTTTTTCTATTTCATAGTCATAATTTTTTAATAAAATGCACTTCACAATATACATTTTATTGAACTTATTTCAAGTATTTTTGCTCATGGGTTGCCTCATCATTTGGCATCATTCAGTTCATTATATCTATTATCGAACCAAAAAAAAGTTTGATTTTTATTTCTAAAAGCAGAAGCAAGAGTGGGTTTAATTAATTAATTTGGTGAGACATAATGAATTGAATGTGGTAAAGTGGCGCGGGTTTTCCAACTGCCTTTTTAATCATATCTGTATCTTTGTTCATCGTTGCAAGAATCCTGATCATGAGCAATGGGTATGTTGACAATTTGTTGACCAAAGATTATGCATGAATGTCAATCTGAATTATGTAAAAAATATTTAACTTACATAATTATACCTACTGCTCCCTTTTAAGCATCGCAACCACTTCTTTAACTAAAGTGTGCTTTAACTCAGTCATGGTATAACCCAACTAATACAGTTCACAATGCTAACCCTGTCAGAGAATCAAGGTCTCTCTCCTTTATCTCAGGCTTGTCTCCCTCTATACATTTTTATGTTATGACTGAGAGTGTGAAAATGTTCCTGTAGCCCAAAGAAAATGAATGAACTTGTCAAACCTAGAACCTAGTGGCCCTGAATTATGCAAATCCCAGAATAAAATCTACTGGCTAAGCATGTTCTGCACAGGGCCATTTGAATGCTTTATTTGCCCTCCCTTCAGCACAAAATGGCATGCTCGATATTTTATTTCATGTTTATTTTTTTACTGCAGCATTTTGAAATGAGATTGTCACAGCATATATTTTATTGGCTCGGTGCTGTGTATCTGTTGCGCTAACATTAATATCTAGGAGAGAATGAGTTCCGTTGGAGAAGCATTATGCAGCAGAGTTGCATACCATACAGTACTTCACTGTAAAAATCCCTACAGATGTGTGTCATTTATTTATTGAATTTACTGTTTAATGCCTTTTTTGTGTTGATTATTTGTAGTTTGAGATGCGAACCGTTTCTTCTTGCATTTGGACTCTAACACTCTCAAATTTCAGGAGTACCAATGACGAGGAAATGATCTGGAATGCTGATTCCAGAATGAATGTTTCTTGATATGTGCCATAATTATTCAGTCTTTTTTGTATTTTTGGTTTCTTCTTTTGATGTTTTACTTCTTTTTTTTATAGCTCAGAAGTAGTATACCATGCTACTTTCAGAGTGTACTATATACTACCATTCAAAAGTTTAAAGTCATATCAAAATTGACTTTTGCGTTGTTTCAAAAAATTCTAATTCAAATAAATGCTGTTCCTTTGAACATTCTATTCTTTAGAGAATTCTGAAAAAAACATATATGTTGTGTGAAGGTTTTCACAAACATATTAAGCAAAAAAAAAAAAAAAAAAACAGTTTTCAACATTCAACATTTCAACATTACTTGATAATAATAAGAAATCTGAGCACCAAATCATGATAAAATCATTTCTGAAGGATCCTGTGACACTGAAGAGTAATGGTTGCTGAAAATTCATCTTGGCATCACAGAAATAAATTACGATTAAAAATATCCATTCAAATAAAAGTTATTTTGTAATAAATTGTAATTACATTTCACAATTTTGCCGTATCATTGCTGTATTTGTGATCAAATAAATGCAGCTTTAGTGAAAATAAGAGACTTGTTTCAAAAACATTAAAAAATCATACTGACCCCAAACTTTTGAATGGTAGTATATGTGCAGTTTTTTTTTTCTTTAATACATCAGGATGGTTTCTTTGGGATATTTTCTTATCAGCAGTCCAGAGATCTTGCCATTTTTAGTAGGCTGTCAACTTGAAACTGTCTAGAAGTGGCAGTTTCTGGTTAAATGTGCAGCTAAACTGTGCAATATCACAGTGACTCAGCCAAGGACTGTTGTTTATCATCTGATGTTTCAGCAAGACAGCAGGCATACTCTTACAGCAACAGCTGGGAGTAGGGAACACAAGTTTCAACTTTCCTCTTTGTCAAAGTCATTCGTTTTTGGACTCTTGGTGTGGAGTTCAGATGAAACAGTCAGATATTGTGGTCAAATGTGGCAGTAATTATTATGGTTGATCATGAAAGTTTAGTGAACAGTGTCACCAGCTGCAGACTTTACCTGAGGTTCTACATTATAAATATCTTTTTTAATTAAGAGAAACATCTTTTTTCCCTATGCACTCAGAGGCTTATAAGACGGGTAAGTATATTTACTCTGTTCCTCTCTTTATCGTGGGCCTTTTTTCCACACACTCCTAACATTTCCTCATCTACGGTACAACAGCGAAATTTTGTTCTCGTTCAAACAACTGAACGAGAAATTTCCTTTTAACATCCGTCCAGCATGTTCTTCCCAGTGCCAATGTTTCTGATTCAGTGACTATTTATTTTAACAGTGACCGTTCTGTCCACGTCTCTGAACCCTTGCCTTGAGTTGCTAACAACATTTTACTCTCTCTTCTGTAGGCAGCACAGGGAGGTGGACATCGGACACTGCTCTACGGTCACGCCATCCTCCTTAGGCATTCCTTCAGTGGAATGGTGAGAATGTGCCACACAAATTGAAGCCAGTGGGGAGAAGGATTAGGCAGCCTGTCACAGCTTACGACTCACACACATCAACTTCATGATCAGTGGCTCCCTACAGTATATTGAGGGTAGATGGGGAGAAGTGAAAATACTTTGACATCACGAATGACAGGATGGCTTATGTTTTAATGGGATAATTATGTGTTTATATTATCGATAAACATTAACTATAAAGCTTAAAGCTTACTGAACTTGGTCTTCTGGGGGTCTTTACCCGTGATGCAGTGCTGCAGTGTATTGAAACCTTATTTTTCATAATTTGTTAGTAGAATTTACACTTGTTTCTTTGTTTTCCCATAGTATCTCACATGCCTAAAGACTTCCAGGTCTTTGACAGACAAACTGTCTTTTGATGTTGGCCTTCAAGAGGATTCAACTGGTAACAACATCAGTGTTATTTTTTAGTAATATTTTGAAATAGCTTTTATTTTTATATTTTAATTTTATTTAAAAAAAAAAATCTATTAGCTTCCTTTTTATTTCAGTTTTAGTCATTTTAGTACTTAATCTTGAGCATATTTTAATGTAGTTTTATTTTATCAATTAACAAAAAAAAAAAAAGTTAACGATAACATAACTGAACAACATCACATTTAAAATATGCAATGCACTTTATAGGTGGGCTTCATGGGACTACATCAATAAAAAATTTTTACGCATTTTTCATTTTTGAATGAATTATCCCTTTCAGGCCTGTTTCCTGCTGTGATTGACATTTGAACCGTAGGTAACAGATGCAGTGCTAGGACTACTTCCCAAGCTTTGAAAAGAGATCCAAAATTAAACATAGATATCTTACTATTTTTGTGTATTGTGTCACTCAGAATAGAGGAACATGAATATCAGTATCAACATCTAAGTTTGTGAACACCAGAAAGGTCTTATAGGCGATCTCAGTTCATCAAGGTCAAAGGTTGATTGAATCATTGACAGCTGTAGGACATTGATAACCTGTCTCGTTATTTACATCTGATCAGTTTCCTCTAACTGATTATTTGTACTATCAAAGGGGAAGCTTGTTGGTGGACAATTCACCCGGCATCCAAGCAGAGGTCAGAGGGTGAGAAGGTGCGCATTGGAGATGACCTCATCTTGGTCAGCGTGTCCTCTGAGAGGTACCTGGTGAGTACCTGGTTTGTGTAATGCAGCAATTTCCATACAATACCAAGTCATAGTGAGCATGTCTTTCAATCTCCACTAAAACACAGAATAAACAGTCCATCCAAATACAGTATATTCCAAGTCATCTGAAGTCATATGATAGTTTTGTGTAAGTAACAGACTGAATTCCTCTCATCCAGAATTCACAAATGGTGTGTTAGTTTTTAATGTTGTTTATTAACATTTAATGGGTTTTTCGTACTTTTGGGAGCTTGACAGTCCTTACAAACTGCCATTGTGCCATCTGTTCCTTTAATGGATTCAGGCCCCCACAGTCAGCGTTTAAAATTTCTCAGATAAACTTTTAACATAAATGCAAATGGTAACAGACTTAGTCTCTAGACAAAAAAAAAAAACCTGAAAGTAAAAGTTCTTCCATAATTTCTCATTATAATTTCATTTGTGTCTGGCAAGATGGCTTCGTCCAGATGTGCTGACAGTTAATATAGCTCTTTCATACAGAGGGAGACCATCAGGTTTAATCAAGTAAGTTGTCATGGTAATGTGCTCAGCCTTTCAAAAGAGCGCTGAGTTCCTCTAGATGAACAGGAGGAGAATTGATGCACTGAGAGACGAAAAGGCCGATGTTTCAGAAATATAGGATTATATTTGACTGACCAGGTGCAAATTATGGGTAACTTGGAAGGTCTAAATCCCCTAATAAAGGTTTTAAACCCAACAAAATTGTTTGTGTTTTTATGAAATATACTACTGTACACAACAATTTCAAATAGCTCTTTTCTATTTTAATACATTTTACAATGTCGTTTATTCCTATGATATTAAAGCTGAATATTCAGCATCCTTTACTCCAGTCTTTAGTGTCACACGATCCTTCAGAATTCATTCTAAAATGCCGATTTGCTGCTCAAAAACATATTATTATCAATGTTGAAAACAGTTGTGCTGCTTAATATTTTTGTGGAAACCCTGGTAGATTTTTTAGGATTTGATGAATAGAAAGTTCAAAAGAACAGTTTATTTGAAATAGAAATATTGATAGCAATGTAAATGTCTTTACTGTCTCTTTTGATCAGTTAAATGTATCCTTGCTGAATAAAAGTATTAATTTCTTAAAAAAAAATCTTACTCATAAACTTTGAACGGTAGTGTACATTTCAACGAATATAATTTGACACATTACATAAGTCCTTTAAAAATTCCTCAGAAATAGTTCATACCCCTGAAAGTCATTGTATAATTCGGATAACAGAATCCCAGTTTGTTTAGGTCAGTTGCATAGTTTTTGTTCCAGCTATGAATTAACTGAAGTCTCTTGGAACAGGTTGCAGAGCTGCTCATTCAGAGAGTTAGTGTTTGTAGTCCTGGGAAAGACAGTCGCTGTTTGTGTTTTCTAGACAGTAATCTTTTAAAAACAGATTTGTAACTCAGCTGCTGACAACACAGACAGGCTGGCAGCATCAAGGCCACATGCCAGTATCTCTTTTCCTGTTCTCCTTTGCTATATCTCTTTCTCTCTGTCTCCCTCACTCACTGCCTTCCTCTTTTTTAGATTCCACAAGTTTTTTCAAGCAAAAACACACATGCATTTATTAGTTTGGTAAAACACTTGTGTCTTTCACTCTTTTGTAGCACCTCTCCATCTCCAATGGAAGTATTCAAGTGGATGCTTCATTTATGCAAACACTGTGGAACGTTCAGCCTACGTGCTCCAGAAGCAACATGGAAGTGGGTGAGTTCAAAAATCAAAATTTATTACTTTTGACTTGCTGTACTAGTTTTAAGAGCATAATTGATATTAGGAATTGTCTCACTGTTCCCTTGTCTCTGTAGGATTTCTTCTGGGTGGGCATGTGATACGCTTGTTCCATGGGCACGACGAGAGCCTCACCATACCAGGATCCGAGCAAAGCCAAGAGCAACAGAGGTGAATCTATCTATCTATCTATCTATCTATCTATCTATCTATCTATCTATCTATCTATCTATCTATCTATCTATCTATTGATCTGACATGACATTATGACATTATTTCCTATAGAGTGGTGAACTATGAGACCGGCAAAGGAGGGTCTAAGGCCAGGTCTTTATGGAGACTGGAGCCTCTTCGGATAAGGTGAAATCAAGCACTTACTTACTTTCTTTTGTGCATGCACACACACACAAACACACACACCCTTTGGGTTGCTGTAAACTGCAGTAAATTTTTGATGACCCAGACTTGTTGTTCCTTCTCTGTCTTTTCCAATTATGCCCAAAAGGGTAGTTCAAAGTCAGGTCAGTGAGCAGTGCATCTAATCCATGACTGTTAGAAAATCGAAAAATTTCCTAATCTTCTGCAAAGGCCTATCGATTGATTAAGCATTAAAATGGTTAACAACTCATATTTAATGGACTGTGTGGAAAATTAAAAGATGCATACTTACAGGGGAGTCTTTTTCTTGAATTGTAGCTGGAGTGGGAGTCACATCAGATGGGGTCAGCCCTTCCGCCTCCGCCATCTCTCCACCGGTCACTACCTGGGCCAGACAGAGGACAATGGCCTGATACTGCTGGACAGAAAGAAGTCTGACACCACTGCAACAGCCTTCTGTTTCCGGTCAAGCAAGGTTTGATCCATTAATTTTAAAGTTGTCCATAGATTAAAAGAATAGAAGTTAAACTCAGCCAACAGCATTTGCAGCATAATGTTGATTAGCAAAATTTATTTTGATTGGATTACATCGAAGTGAATGTTCCATTAGTAAATGTTAAAGTACCCACTGTTTCAATAGTGGAGACACAATATAGTGTATGTGTTAACACAAATTTAGTATTAAAAAAAACTCTACGTTTTCTGTATAAAGTGGCATCCAGTTTTAATATTTTATACAATTATACCCTAGTAAAAAGTAATATATATAAAATACATTTATTTCATACTAAGTTTAGTTCAAATCTATTAACATATTTACTGACATATTGCTTGAAACTTACTCCATTTGAAGTGCTACTTGTGCACAATGCATATTTCTTATTATTAAGCCTAAAATGTGTTTTAATGTCACTATTGATTAGGACTGTATGATCTTTGAATAAGAATATGAATTGTCTTTAAATGCAAGTTATTTAAAGTGTACCTGAATTATACTTAGTTCCTACTTTAGCACAATCAAATATACTTAAATATACTTATATATGTTTATACTAGTATATAGTTGGACCTCAGCACAACTTCCTCACAATTAAAGTGCATTAAGCACAAAATTAGTTGTTCCAATTTAGCAGACTTTAAGTATACCAGCTTAGTATACCAAAAGTACAATTGCAGGGTATTTTTATAAAGTAAATAAATATCCAAATGTATTTGTAGTATACTTAGCATGAAATAAATGTATTTCAGATACATTTTAGTATATTTATTTTTCACTAGTGTAAGCTTCACATTTTTGTTGTTAAATTCCCCCCAAAAATGTCCACTGTAAATGCCTCATCCTGATTTTTACTTTCAATGTTTTTTTTTGTTTTTTTTTGCTAATTAACATTATGACAGCTTAACTTTTACTGAACCAGTAACATTCCTTAAATTTAATTTAAAAAATAAGTAAATCAGATGAATCAATGACTTTCAGAGCTACACTGCATCAGCTGTTGGACAAATTGGCTTGATTAGATTGTAGCTCTACTAGTCAGTGCTTAGAGTCTATAATTGCTACATCTGTTTCCCAATTACTAATCCTCAGTGCATTATTACTGTATATTGGAGTTTCATTAGCCTTCCTCTGCTGCAACAAGCCGAGAAGTCACAAACCCAGCTGTTCTACTGTCTATGTGATCTCAATAACACTTAAAATAGGCTCACAAAATTATTGACTGTGACTGTCCAAACTGAACAGATGACAATAGTTGGCACATCAAAGGCAGGACTCATGCGATTTGTCTTTCCCTTCGCAGGAAAAGATTGACTTCGGCCCAAAGCGTGATATTGATGGTATGGGGGTTGCAGAGATCAAATATGGCGATTCAGTCTGCTTCATCATGCATGTGTCCACGGGCCTGTGGTTGTCCTACCAGGCGCCTGATGCCAAATCTTCTCGCCTGGGACCACTGAAGAGAAGGGTAAGATATAGTGTCCTTGTGGTCATGATTTCATGATTACAACAACTTTGAATTGCACTACATCTTTAATGACATCATGTGCTGTAATTTATGATCCCGTTAAAGATTATGGGGCTCACAAGATGGTCTAATGTTGGCTCCAGCTTAACTGCAGTGGCTTCTGTGTAGAGTGTAGGACATACGAGGCCATGGTTTAAATGTGATAATGAGGTAGGCATGGTGACAGTGTGTTTTTGGGGAGTGGTCAGGATTACACATTCACATGGACTGCACATCTTTCCAACGCTGTGGTATACAGCTTAACTCTGGGCTAAAGGCCAGAAAAAGCATGCCACCTTTACGCACAGCCCAGGGAGCCAAAGTCGTAACTTTGGTGACACTTGATTCGATTTTCACTTCGAAAATATTGAACCACTCTTTCATTTTTTGTAGCTTATGAAGTCTGCAGGAGGAGGTGCCAAGCTGAAGATAAAACCCCAAGACAATCTGTCCAATTGGTATAGAAAAGAACTGATAAATACAGCAAGTGTTGACAAGGACACTTTTAGGATGTGCATTAATCACAAAACATTAAGCAATATTTTCAAAATTGTTAATAATAAGAGATGTTTCTTGAGCATTAAATCAGCATATTAGAGTATTATCTGATGGCTCGTGTGACACTGAAGGCTACTGAAAATTCAGCTTTGCCATCACAGGAGTGAATTACATTTTTTAGTATATTAATTTGTGATAATATCTCATAATATTACTATTTTTTCAAATAAATATGATATTGATAAACATATAAGACTTTTTAAAAATCTTGTTGACTTCATACTTTTTAACAGTAGTGTAGCATTGGTGGTGGATCGATGTGGGATTTACAGATACAGTATCTGCAGAGCAGGGTAATCATAATCTGATATACTGTGGTGTACAAAATTCTGGGTCCAAATTTAAAATCTGGGATGCAAAATTGTATTAAAACATAAAAAATAAACAATATTACAGGGTAAAATAAAAAAAATAATTCAGAATCTGCAATAATATCTAGGTCAGATGTTCATTATTAAGCAAAAAAAAATTACAAATATTAATACTCTGAAATTCAGTTAAAACTTTTATGGTTCGAGATCAGCTCCCAGTCAGCTGTTTTACTTGCAGTCAGTGTTAATGTACATTTATGATGTGTGCAGGCCGTCCTGTCTCTTGAGGGCCATATGGATGACGGGCTGACTCTGCAGCTTTGCCAGCACGAGGAGTCCCGGGCGGCTCGCATCATTCGTAATACCACTCACCTCTTCACTCAGTTCATCAGGTACAGCAGACCCAAAGGCTCAAATGCAGCCTAGTGCTATACAAACATTCGTCCCATCATAAATGAATGCCATTTGGAACAAGAACACTGCAAGACTAGTGCATTATTAAATTTCTGATGTTTAGTATTAAAATATATAAAAGTATCAAATAATTATTGAAATAAATATTTCTAATTTTAATATTATTTTCTTTGTCTCAGGGGTCTAGATGGTTTGAATGGGGAGAAGACTACAGAGGTGACACTGCCTGTGTGTGAAGTGCTGCAGACACTAAACGATCTCATTGTGTACTTCCAGCAGCCTGACTCTGAGCTCGAACATGAGGAGAAACAGAGGCAGCTCCGATCTCTCATCAAGCGCCAAGATCTCTTCAAAGAAGAGGTTAAATACAACTCAAATGTGTCATATTAGACTCATAATAATTCATGCAAATGTACAGGCTGACACTTATTATGATTATTTTAGGGAATGCTAACCCTGGTCTCACACTGCATCGATCGTCTAAACGTGTACAACAGTGCCGCTGAGTTCGAGGAGTTAGCAGGCGAGGAGGCCGGAGAGGCCTGGAAGGACATTCTCAACCTCCTCTATGAACTTCTGGGTAAGAATTCAATCACTCGTCCGCAGCCTTCAGCTGTTCACCGAGGGTGATGATGGAGAGACATGACAGTTATTAGAGGCAGTTAAACAGCAATTCTATTCTCTTTTATCACCTTGTTGTTGACTCCCAGCCTGATTTATGGAGGGCAAACGTACAGTTAGAAAAAGAGGGCCTTGGTCAAGATATTAAAAGTTCAGATCGAAGCAAAATTGCTTTAGAACTCTTATATGAAGACCATTTAATTTCTGCTACTGTTTCAACTTTTCTCCTGAATCATTTTTTAATACTACTTCAATATATAGAGTGCTGCAGAGACCAACACAAAAGTTAGCATCATCCTGGTTCCCCTGGATTTTTTTTTCATTGGCTTTTGGATTATTGCAGAAAATAAACCCTGTGAGAAAAAAAAGTTTATATTTCTTACCTGTTTTGGTAATCAAGATAATCTTCGCAAATGAACACTTGACCTTTAAAGCCTAAATACTAGAAGTAAAAAGCTGAAGTTAGGCTATAAACACCACATATGCATTATTTTAATGTCACCACCATTAATTTTGTGACAACGCTATTTTAAAATCTAGAGGCTTGAAATTTTTTGTTAGAATAGTTTGATAGAATGCAATTATAAGGCTGTAAAAGTGTAGATTAGTTTTCCTGTTTGACGTGATGTTGTTTAGGGCCAGATTTACTAACAGCTTGCGCCAGGATTTTATGGAATTGCGTTCTAACACTAATTTGCCCTTTTTAGTAAATCTGGCTCTTTATGTTCCTGACATCCTCTGTAGTCCCATTTAGCCAGTTGTTAGAGATGTAAAAATCATGAGTGGGTATTTCTGATATGTTTGATATTGTAGACTAAAATATGAAAATATCTTGAGCTTGTTTTAACCACGGACCCATTCAAAAAACATTGGCTTTGGGGCAATGGAACCGGATGAAGTTTCTGAACGTTTGAATTTAGTTTGAAATGTTAACATCGCATAAGGATCCAGTGAGCGTGAAGGCTCTCCTCAGTTCACCTTGACTGGCTCGGCATTTATCAGAGGCCCCATCGAGGCTCGTTCTGAATTTTGCTCGCTCAGAGTCATTGAGGTCACCCTCGAGAGGTGCCGTGCTGAGTCTGTCTGGCAACAGTAGCATGATACATTATGCTGGTGACAACAGCCAGTTTTTAACATCTCCATACGGATGCGTTTTCTGCCTCAGGAAACAGCTCTTTTTGGGGTGTTTGGGCTTCAAAACTACCTATACAATCTCTCCACAAAGTGCCTTTAGCTCTGGGCTTGAGTTTGATTGATTGCTCTCTGGGAAATACAGTCTAGTTTAAGATTACTCCCATTTAGTATTTTACTCACACTGGAGATGCATTCATTTCAGAATATCACCACTTTGGTGGGAAACCTTGTGTGAAGGATAACGAAAGGGATTTGCAGGTGTAAGTGTGAGGTATGTAAGAATAACGGTGTAACATTGAGCTTATTGCCATTGATTTTTGTCCATTAGCCGCTCTGATTCGAGGCAACAGGACCAACTGCACACAGTTCTCTCGCAAGCTGGATTGGCTGGTCAGCAAGCTAGAGCGATTGGAGTCCTCATCAGGTAAATACCACTATACGTCAAATCGGACACATACATTAGCACTGATTACAGAGGTTTTATACTTTAACCAGTCTGTCTTGTGTAGACATAAACTGAGTGATCAGTCATCAGCATCTGCACAGATCATTGATTTTAGCTCAAGCTCCGTGTCACAGCAGTATTACAGATTCATAGCAGCATAGGAGCAGTAGATAATTTTCATTAAAAAATCTATAGTAATTTGCTTAAACAACTCTCCGCTATCTGATTATATAATGCTTTTATCATTCCTTGTGTTTACTGCGATGCAATATTAATAAAGCAATTCTATACAGGCATTTTAGAGGTGCTTCACTGTATCCTAATCGAGAGTCCAGAATCTCTGAACATCATCCAGAAGGCCCACATCAAATCCATTATTTCTCTGCTGTACAAGCATGGACGCAACCACAAGGTCAGCATTTGCTGTTTCTATACATACACACACACACACACACACACAAACACAGATGAGTGTGGAATATAAAGGATGTTGCTGACCATCCAGAGCCTTAAGATGGAAACTAATACCTGCCACCCTGAATACTATAAATATTATATGAAGAGCTGAAAATGCAATTTTTTCTAGTTCTGTATATAAACCCTCATATCTACCTTCCATTTAGTGTAAATCTGTATATTTCTGTATTATGGGGAGATATAAACTACCATTCAAAACTTGACGGTTGGTAAGATTTTTAATGTTTTTGAAACAAGTCTCTTATGCTCATCAAAGGTGCCTTTATTTGATCAAAAATACAGTAAAACTGTTTTCTATTTTAATATATTTTAAATCTTAATTTTTTCTGTGGTGGCAAAGCAACCAGCAGCCTTTACTCCAGTCGTCAATGTCCCAAGATCCTTTAGAAATCATTCCAGAAATTTTTTTTTTTTGTAACATTGTAAATGTCTTTACCTTTTAAATTTTCCTGACCTCATTTGAAAGGTAGTCTAACTTCATATGATTAAAATTTGCTTATACTTCACAAGGCTTTTAGGTAGTATGACCATTCCCCCTCTTCTTCCTGGACATGTCCTTGACGGAATTTCTAAACTGCCTAAAACGACCCGGGTTTGGCTTAGTTTTCCTATTTTTTCATACTTGCTGAAGGTAATGACTGAAAAGTAGTTTGACCAATAGTGTGCGAGCATTGTACATAATCGACCAATCGTGACGTGAGAATATGGGATCTACAGAGAACGGTCAAAGCAATGCAAATATGCATATGTAAGGTACGGTATGAAGACTGTAGAGCACATCAATTGGAAAACAAAGCCAAATCCCGGACATTTTAGGCAATTTTGAAATCCCAACCAGGACATGTCTAGGAAAAAGAGGACACATGATGTCACCCTAGTTTTAGTGGTGCAAACATTCAGACATTTTAACAAGGGGCAGGTGTCTACTGGTGTAGACCCTTGCTACTTGACTTGAGAATTCCTCTGTCTTATAAAATGTGAGTCATGTAAACCTGTAAATACATTCTAGGAGCTGCACAGCATGTTATGCTAGGAAACACTCTTAAGTATGCACTTGAGAATATGCAGGCATAAGACTATAAATTTGTGCGTAGGTAAAATGTGCAGTATAAATTGAGTTTAAAGCAATAAAACAACCACATTGTTAAAATGTCTTCCATACTCCCTTGCAGATTCTAGATGTTCTCTGTTCCCTGTGTGTCTGCAATGGTGTGGCTGTGAGAGCCAATCAGAACTTCATCTGTGACCACCTGCTTCCCAGGAGAGACCTGCTGCTCCAGACACGATTGGTCAATGATGTCCAAAGGTTGACAAACCACACACACACACACACACACACACACGCACACACACACACACACACACACACAATTTTCTTAATCAGAATTTTGTTTTTCAATAAAAGTACACTATTGTTCAAAAGTTTAGGGTCGGTAAGTTATTTGTGAAAAAGTCTTTTATGCTAACCAAGGTAGCATTTATTTGATTAAAAAAATACAGTGAAAACAGTAATATTGTGAAATATTATTAAAATTCTGAATAAATAAAATTCATATTTTAATGTATTTAAAATGTCATTTATTTCTGTGATGGCAAAGCTGATTTTTCAGTAGCATTACTCCAGTCTTCAATGTCATATGATCCTTCAGCAATCTTACTAATATAGAAGAACATCATTTGTTTAAATTAGATTTTTTGTCTTTCACTGTCGCTTTTGATCAATTTATTATGTCCTTGCAGAATAAAAGTATTGATTTCTTAAAAAAAAATCTTACTGACCCCAAACTTGTGAACAGTAGTGTGTCAACATCTTTAAACAAGATTTAGTCGAGGTGCAAAACTGTGTGACTTGTTTTTGTCTTATTTTTTTATATTTTAATATTAAATTGCATTTAATTTTATTTTACAATTTTATTTTTGACCTTTTTTTCCGTTGTAGCATAAACAAGTATTTATTTATTTATTTTTAGATTTATGCTTAAAGTCTGCATAAACCGAAAGTTGCTACCCAGTTTACTTCAGTACTGTGATGTATTTCCAACTGAAACTGAATATTTTTTTATTTTATCGCACCTCCCAGCATCTCTCGCTTGCAGTAAACTAGCGGTTGTAAGGGAGAAGTTAAGGATGTTCTTCCCAAACTTTCAAACTGACGTCATCAGAGAAGGAATGCCATTCCAGAGTGGAATCAGATTTTGATTAAAAATGACCAAGACAAACATTTTTTTTTCTGTGAATTTACACGGATTGTTTACTTCAAGACTAGCAATGTGCACTAACAAAGTAAATAGTGTCAAGTTTGATTTCATGCAGACTCAAATACTAAAATTATTTGCCAACAGAGTAAAGTTTTTTTTTTTTTTTTTGATGTTTACACTAGATATTTTTACTAGACCACAATACAAAAATACAAATATAATTAAGAAAATAAATTTTTTTCTGTGAACCTGACAGTCATTGTCAACCCACAAACCTTCTCAATGGAATTTTTTTGTGCTAACTTTACTAATAATTGAATGCATTTATTTTAAGAATTAATTGAATGTATTTTTTCTGTAATTCCAATGTGATCTCTGTGTTTATTTACAGTATGAGACCCAACATCTTCCTGGGCATGAGTGAGGGCTCGGCACAGTATAAGAAATGGTACTTTGAGCTGATCATCGATCAAGTAGACCACTATGTGACCAATGAGCCCACCCACCTTCGTGTTGGCTGGGCCACCACCAAAGGCTACGCCCCCTATCCTGGGGGTGGAGAGGGCTGGGGAGGAAATGGTGTGGGTGATGATCTTTACTCCTATGGTTTTGATGGGCTTCATCTGTGGTCAGGTACTTTTAAGGCTGTTTTACCCATGTTCCTCACTGCCTGATCTAATATGACATTATAAAAAAATGCATATATGAACATGACTTTATCTGAATCATTTCTGATACTCTTGATTGACAGTAGTATTCACAAAAATCTACTAAATTTTCATTCTCTCCACGTCTGATAGGGCGAATCCCACGGGCCGTGGCCTCTATTAACCAGCACTTGCTGAATTCAGACGATGTTGTGAGCTGCTGTCTGGATCTCGGAGCCCCTAGCATGTCTTTCCGAATTAACGGTCAGCCCGTTCAAGGCATGTTTGAAGACTTCAACGTAGATGGCTTCTTCTTTCCCGTCGTCAGTTTCTCTGCAGGGGTCAAGTGAGTTTCTCTAATATAAAGTACCCTGCACTGAGTTAGAGTTTTACATAAATAGCAAGAAGGAATATGGTTAGATTTAGCATACATACATTTTGATGTTAATCAAGACAACATCCTGTAGCAATCGTTCAGCATGTTTTTCTACAATTTTTACTTTGAGCGTAGCACTTCTGCAGTGATTGTACAGGAGTTGTGCTATGTGACAAATGAACCCTTTCTTCTTTTGCGCTGTATCCGCCCTAAAGCACTTTATGTTCAATCAACAGAGACAGGCCATTACTCACTTCACTTCTCAACCAACTCAAACAAATTAAGTAGCACCAAGACATTTTTTAGACAACCCAGTGTTGCTATTAGGATTAATCAAGTAATTGATCATGAGTTTGAATGCCTTCTTCATGTTTTTTTCCTCAAGGGTCCGTTTCTTGTTGGGTGGACGCCATGGAGACTTTAAGTTCCTCCCTCCAGCAGGCTATGCACCATGTTATGAAGCCCTGCTCCCTAAAGAAAAGATGCGTGTGGAGTCTGTGAAGGAGTATAAAAGAGACCTGGAGGGAGTGAGAGATCTGCTGGGCACCACAGAGTTCCTGTCCCAGGCTTCCTTCATTCCTGTTCCTGCTGATACCAGCCAGGTGAGATGAAATGAGTAACTGAGTAATTCACCATGTTTTTACACGCTATTCTACTTGTTCTCAAGTTCTGCCATGGCAGCAGAATTAATCCAAGATTAATCAAAGATTGTGATATGGCTATAGTATACAGCTGTACTATAAAATAATAATATTTATAATTATTATTTATAATTATTATTAATAATAATAATAATAATAATAATGTATTATTATTATTATTATTATTATTATTATTATTACAATAATCATTATTATTTTATATAAAAAATATTTCTTATTTTGTTTACCATTTTTATATAATAATAATAATAATAATAATAATAATAATAATAATAATTCTTGTTATTATTGTTACTACTATTATTAAAAACTTGTTTTTTATTTTACAATGAAATATTACAAAAGTAATAATTCTTATTGCCATGGCATCATAATTAATCCAAGATTAATCAAAGATTGCAATATGGCTATAGTATACAGCTGTACTATAAAATAATATGTATAATTATTTATAATTATATATGCTTATTTATAATTATATATTATTTATAAAAATAATAATATTTAAAATTATTATTTATACTTAATTTATTATTATTTTATAGTGAACATATTTTTGTCTTATTTTATAAAATTAAGAAAATAATTTTTAATAATACTGAAATTTTTAAAATAATTTTTAATAATAATAATAATAATAATAATAATAATTTTTTTATTATTATTACTGCTATTATTAAAAGTTTGTTTTTATTTTACAATGAAATATTACAAAAGTAATAATTCTTACATTGTTTACTATTTTTAATAATTATTTTTCAGTTATTTGATTTATGCTGTTCAAATGACATATGATGCTTTGCATTTGTTGTTCTTATTTTGTTGTCTTGTGATCCAGATTGTCCTGCCTCCACATCTTGAAAATGTGCGGGACAAGTTAGCTGAGAACATCCATGAACTCTGGGGCATGAACAAAATAGAGCTTGGCTGGATGTATGGCAAGGTAGGAAAACATTTAAGGGGACACTATAAAAATGCTAAACAGCATGAACAAAATTTCTCAGCAGAAACATGATCATCTCTGTATGACACAAGCACTGATATCAGGATAATTTCTGCTGTGTGACTTTAACTACTGGAGGAGCCTAGAGGAGGATAATTGAAAATGTCAACCTGAATTGAGAGCCCTTTGCTGCAGCTTAAATGAATATTTAAGCATGCCAAGCAGCAACACAGCAGATGGGGATGCAGATCTCATTTTCAGATAGTAAGGGCAAAAGGAAACTACTTTGATCCGGTTTTATGCCTTCCACTGATCGCTGCATGAGAGCAACTCCAGAAATTGCCAGGCACAATGGAAAAGCACTCTGATGATAGAGCTTTGCAGTATCACAGTAGTTAAGACAACCTTAATGAGCAGCATGCTGTCCAAGAGCTTGCCAGAAAAATGAATTATGGTTGAGTGCTCCCTTAATTCATTTATTAAGAACAAATATTTCAGAGACCCAGCTGGTCTCTGATTAATCAGATTTTAATAAGACTTAGCTGGATCAAGGTGGCATTGTTGTGAGCATGTGGGGTTACAGGACAAGATCAGCTTGGCAAGCAAAACTCTACTTTCATTCTGTCACCATTATTCAATCCTAAACGCTTAGCCTTCTCTCTCGCATCACATCAATCTAAAGAGCTTTATGGGTCATGAATTAAAGAGCGGTATTAGCTTCGGAGTGTCTGACTTAAATCATACCACTGCTCTTGCTGATTCATTCCTGTCACTGCACTGATTAATTATTTCACTTGCTAATTAATCAAATAACTGTCCAGAAATAGTTCTAAGTAGAAATGCTTAAAGGAAGAAACAGTTAAAGGAAAATTTTTCTTTTTAAAATGTAATTTGAAAAGCATTCTTATATGTGGATTTGGTGCTCAAGAAACATTTCTTATTAATGTCAGTGCTAAAAACAGTCGTGCTGCTTTATATTTTTGTTTAAACTGTGATAATTTTTGATACTTTTTTTTTCAGGATTCTTAGAGAGTTTAAAAGAACAGCATTTATTCAAAATATAAATCTTTTAGAAAACAAATGTCTTTGCTGTCAACTTTGATCAGTTTAATGCATCATTGCTGATTAAAAGTGTTCATTTGATTTTTAAACAATCTTACTGTTCTTCAAACTTTTGAATTGTAGTGTACTGTAAATCAGACATCAACTTGTATAAAAGTTGGAATCAGCCTTCTGGAATCAGAAGCACAGAATAATAATATTAAAGATTACATATCTGTGAATGTTTTTATTTCTATATATACAGTATATATTTTTTTACTTCTGTAGAATTTATTGCAGCTTGTTATTGAGTTTACACTGATTTACAGATGACTTAATATTTGCTATTTTTCAGGTCCGAGATGACAACAAGAGACAGCACCCTTGTCTTGTTGATTTCTCTAAACTGCCAGAAACTGAAAAGAATTATAACCTGCAAATGTCAGCTGAAACTTTGAAGTGAGTATTACCGCAATGACTTGCATATAAAAGGCTGTAGATAAGGCAATTATTATTAAAATGATTATGGTAATTAAACATATGTCAGTAAATATTGATAAGCTGTGGCTGCAAAATTCATTTCATCCCAATAGACCCTTTAGACTTGGCAGTATTTAGAATGAAACACAATAACCAACTTAATAAGGTGTTGAACAGATTCATTTCTTTTGGTAAATATTGTAATGCATTACTTTTCTTTGATGCTTTGATTTGAATCTTTCATAAAATACTGGCCAGATTGTTTTGCTGATCATGTCCTCAGTTTTCTGAAAGTTATTCTCTTTCAGGACCCTACTTGCTTTGGGATGCCATGTTGCACAAGTCAATATGAATGCTGAAGACGACCTGAAAAAAATGAAACTCCCCAAGAAGTAAAACCAACACACATATTGAACACCAAAACAAAAATGTTTCTGTTTTAAAAATGTTTGGCCTTTTCTATCCTAATTCTTTTCTCATTTATATCTTCCTTATTAAAGCTACATGATGGCAAATGGTTATAAACCTACACCACTGGACCTTTCTGATGTGAAACTGACACCTGGTCAAGAGGTTCTAGTTGATAAACTGGCTGAAAATGCTCATAATGTTTGGGCCAAAGATCGCATTAAACAAGGATGGACCTATGGTATTCAGCAGGTAACTATGTCCTGTTCAATATTCATTAGATATGACATTGGATTTGTCCGTTTCCCTGAAGCGCATTGACAAACCTATTAAGAATTATAGTAAAAACAGGAAAATGAACGCCCTTACCTTTTTCCATAAAGTTGTGTAGCATCATCTCTTTTGCATTTTATTCGAAGGATTTGAAAAACCGTCGTAATCCACGGCTGGTGCCATATGCTTTATTGGACGAACGCACAAAGAAATCAAACAGAGACAGTCTTCGAGAGGCCATCCGTACTCTGGTTGGATATGGATATTTCATAGACCCACCTGATCAGGAGAGTGAGTTTTAATGGTTTTACTCTACACTCAGTGACTATATATACAGAGTATATACATATATATATATATATATATATATATATAGCCTATATTAATTGTTCATACGTTCCCTTTCCTAAGATTTCACTCATTTTTCCATTCTGTAGCTGCTCACGTAGAGAAGGAGGGCATTGAATCCATCCGTCTCTTCCGTGTGGAGAAGACCTATGCGGTGAAGACAGGGAAGTGGTATTTTGAGTTTGAAGCACTCACTGGAGGTGACATGCGGGTGGGCTGGGCACGGCCCGGATGCAGACCTGATATGGAACTGGGACTAGATGACCAGTCCTTCGTCTTTGATGGCTATAGGGTGATTATCTGATCCTGTCACATTGGTCTGTTTTATTTTTGTTTTATGCTGGTACAAGGTATTTTTAGTCAGTAAATACATTCAAAATGTATAGAACAAAACAGAAGTATATTCCGATTAATCTAAATGCAGTAAGATTTTACGTTCTATCACAAGATTACCTAATAATGTTTGCTAATATTAAGTTGATAAGCGATGATACATTATTTAATTGGTTTTGTTCTAATCTAAAAATCGCTCCCAGGGCCGCCGGGTTCATATGGGCAGTCATTTCTTTGGGAGGACGTGGAATAAAGGAGATGTGGTGGGCTGCATGATCAACATGGAGGACAAATCCATGATATTCACCCTGAATGGAGAGATCTTAATCACCAACAAGGGATCTGAGCTCTGCTTTGCTGACTTTGAAACTGAAGATGGTAAACAGAAAATAAATATCATAAACACAAAGCATATATAAAATATTGTATATTGGCAAATCACATATTATCAGAATGAAAGGAACAGGGCATTCATTTTTTTTTTACTGAAGTACATGGTCATCAAATTTCAGACAAAAATTTTTGTTCAAGCATAAATCAAAAATATGCAAAAAAAAAAATACTGGGTTATACAGCTAATTTTTATTCAAGCATGTATTGAACAAATTGATAAACACTGACCATTGTCACCATAGGATTCATCCCAGTGTGCAGCCTGGGTCTTTCCCAAATTGGCCGCATGAATTTAGGAAAAGATGCTAGTACTTTTAAGTACTACACTATGTGTGGCCTTCAGGAGGGCTTTGAACCCTTTGCTGTGAACATGAATCGAGACGTCACCATGTGGTTCAGCAAACGCCTGCCTACATTTGTTAATGTACCAGAGGACCACCCCCATATTGAGGTACATATAGATGTTTTGAATTATATCCTTTTACTCTTTTGGAAAATACTGGGGTGGATTCTTTAAACTGCATCCCTTTTTTGTATTTAGGTTACTAGAATTGATGGGACTGTGGACACACCTCCATGTCTAAAGGTGACACACAAGACATATGGGACCCAGACCAGCAATGATGACATGGTCTGTTGTCGTCTAAGCATGCCTGTTGAGTTCCACTCTGGTCCTCGGAAGATCACTGATATCAACGAGGTGATCGCTGAGGACCAAAGAGCCAAGAAGGATGATGGAGGCAAGATTGATTATGGCAGCATTACAAAGGTAAAAACTATAACTCTTAATACTTGACCTTGTTAATGCTAACCAATGTTTACTTATACATTGAGAATAATAAAAGAACTTTATTGTTGTACTCATTTTATTCTTAAGTACTTCTACTCTGTGAGAGTGTTTGCTGGACAAGATCCATCATACGTTTGGGTGGGCTGGGTGACACCAGACTACCACTACTACAGCAAACACTTCAGCCTCAGCACAGTTCGCACTGTCACTGTAACGCTGGGAGACGAGCGAGGACGTGTTCACGAGAGGTCAGAAGACTTCAAAAGACTGGTCCACACTTCCAAAAGAATCCCTACCATTTCAGACTACTGTTGTTTTCACACAGCTATTTTCACTCTACTCCAACATATATCCCAGACATACTGGAAATTTCTCTTGATTGAATCTTGTCTTTTTGTTATCTCTTTAAATCAGTGTGAGGAGGAGTAATTGTTACATGGTCTGTGCTGGGGATGTTGTCAGCGGCTCCACAGGCCGTAGTAACACTGATCTGGAGATTGGCTGCTCCATAGATCTGGCCTCAGGCCTGGTCTCATTCACTGCCAATGGTAGAGATCTGCCTACTGCATACCAGGTAATCTCAACTCCTAACCTTTAACAAAATATGACGCAACAACATTGCTAGACGTAAATAACATCCAGGGCTTAGTCTGTTAGTACTGTATCATAATGGAAAGCTTACTACAATTCAGTTCATATTTTCAGAATTTTTAATTTGACTATTAATGCTCCTAAGGTTTCCTAGAAGAGATAATAAAATAAGTGATAAACTAAAAATTATAACCTAAATATAAAGTGAGAATACCGTTATGCTTCTTAGTATAGTGGTGACAAAAGTCTCAAGTTTAAATCCTAGAGAAATTTAAAAATTTTCTTATTAAAATTAAGTTTAAATTAGTGCTGTCAAACGATTAATCGCAATTAATCACATCCAAAATAAAAGTTTTTGTTTGCATATGTGTGTGTACTGTTTATTTATTATGTATATATTAGTGCTGTGAATCGATTAAAAAAAAACTAATTAATTGCACATTTTTTTCTGAAATTAATCACGATTAATCGTGATTAATCCCACCTAACATTAAAGTTTTTAAATATACTTTTATATTGCAATAATTTCACATTCAATCTTCAAATTAATGTACAAACAACATATTTTTAATATTTATTTAATGGCATCTTTTTTTATGACTGGAGGCCAGTATCACTGATACCAAGTAATATTGATTTATAAAAAAAAATTCCCCTAATATTTAACCATTGACCATAGCCATTAAACATTACATTATAATTAAGAGCTATCAATTTTAACATTTATAAGACTTTAAAAATAACTTCTAATTTAAGTGAACTTAAAACAATCTTCACAAAAACCCATTATAATAAATGTTATATTTAGCAAGGCTACCTGTGCCCCTCAGCAGAAATACACAGAAATTGAATAAAGTTATCAAACACTAAATTCTAAACTAAATACAGATAAATACTTACAGCTATATAAAAGTTATTGATTTCCTCTTTTTTCGTTTATTCTTGATGAACAGACATCACAGCAGCTGGTTATTAGGTTGTTTTTGGCTGCTATTTCTTTAAGAGATGTCGCTGCTGAATGTGACGCGGATCTGATATGCATCGTATTTTCTCTCAATTCTCTTTACCTTTTCTGACCCATTTCAGTCTCTACTAATGTGCTGACGAGTTGAATCGGGTGTGTTAGATGAGGGAGACAGTGCTGGGATGCTCCAGGACAGTTTTGAAAACCATTTCAGAGACATGTTCTTAATGTAACTTATATATAACATATTACATGCACGCACAGTTTTAAAGGGGTCATCGGATGCAAAATTCACTTTACAAGTTGTTTGAACATAAATGTGTGTTTGAAGTGTGTGTACACATCCATCCTATAATGATAAAAATCCACCCAGTGGTTTTTTTAAATCCCTATTTTAAAATCCCCTTTCTCAAATCAGGCTGTTCTGAGACGCCTGTCAGAATGACGTAGTTCTGTACAGCCCCCCTTCTGTACAGTTTTGTTGTTGGATGTAATAATGAATATAGCAATTGTCATTTACTCCTGACATCTGAGCCGCTGAAGACACAGAGGATTAACGTTACTTTCGCTTTGAAGGGAATGCGCTGAACCCCGATCTACATAAATACGTCTATGTTCGTCCAAATCATTCGTGATCCAGCTTTTTCTACAGAAGAAGTGAGTATAAGGGTTTTAATGAATCTTTGCAAATCGCCTTTCCTAATAATGTGCTAGTTAGCCAGTTTCACGGCTGAAGTTTAGTATGCTCCATAGATATACCTAGATGCCTCATTATCGACTGTTTCTATGGGCTGCGATATGTAAGCCATCCGCCATTTTTGGAACGGTCTGCGAATCTTTGAGCGCATTGACTGTGTGTTTCTACAACAGCAAGTTATACGCTTGTATATCTTTGAATATTCATTGATTATTATGGTAAATGCGAGATGGCTGACGTGTCAATGTATCTGGAGCGGTCGAATAGGGATTCTACACGTATCTATGGTCTGCTCGTCACTCCACGGAAGAGAGGGGCGGAGTCAGCAGAGCTCACTAGAATTTAAAGCAACATGAACTAGATCAGCGTGCTAAAAACAGAGCTGATTTTGACAGGGTAAAGAAGGTGTTTTTTACACTACCATTGAGAAATTTTAACCAAAGTATGTTATAGACTTTTCATTAAGACCCTAAAGAATCATATCAACTTGTGTAAACTGGGCATCTGATGACCCCTTTAAGGCAGCTTTAATTGCCTTTTTGGTAACTTCATGATTTAACTGACCACAACATTGCATGCACGTAGTTTATTTTGCGCTTTGATTATAATTGATACAGGCTATAGCGCGTGCAGTTTTCCGTGCTTGTTTGACTCGCGCCTGCCGCTGAAGTGAAGGTGGAGCGCCGGTCTGAAATGTCTCCGGATTGATGTGATCATAAAGACGTTTTGCGACTGAATAAATGCACTTCTTGTCAAGAAAAAACAGACAGAAATAGCAGTTATGAGTGGGGTGGCCAACCCTAAGCTCCGCCCCTGCGTTAATGGCATTAAATAATTTCAACACGTTAAACTGAAAAAATTAATTGCCTGCGTTAATGCGCCAATTTTGACAGCACTAGTATATATAAATACACACACATACAGTATATATTTTTGAAAATATTTACATGTATATACATTTACGGTATATATTTATATTATTATTTTTTATATTATATATAAATATATTTAATATATAAAGATAATATATTTTTCTAAAATATATACATGCATGTGTTTGTATTTATATATACTTAATAAATATACACAGTACACATTCATATATTATGTTAACAAAAACTTTTATTTTGGATGCGATTAATCGTTTGACAGCACTAGTTTAAATACATCTATTAAAATTGCAAATGAGGATTTCGGTGGCACAATCCCAGCCAATTTGTTGTTTAATTTGCAGTTGTTTTGTACTAATGTGATATCACAATTTGTAGCGCTACCCCAGTAAAGTAATGGTGCAAAAACCAATAGGTGACAGAATGGCTGCGTCCAAAATCGCATTTTCTTTAAGTAGGTAGAGTACTTTGCAATCATTAAAAAAGTATGTTCTCTATAGTATGAATGTGTTTATTATGAATTTAATCTGGATGTACTACATTTGTCGTGTTGTCATTATCATGTGACCTACCATTCATATATCTCGCCTCCTGTGGCCTCATGGGATAGTGCAGTGTCCACTGGGCACTTCAGAATCTCGCAGGAATTAGAAGGTCAGCTGGGTACTTTCTGCCTACTGTTTTATGAATACTGTGATATCGGACATATGTACTACTCTTTTCACTTAGTATGGATAGTAGTATAGTATAGTAGGGACCCATGTTTTTTCGGATGCAGCCAATATGCCATCACTTGTTGTGTTAAAAGTAAATTCAAATCTGATTTCATTTTTAAAAGTTGGCTAAATGTTAAGGGGTTTTATTTCAATGAAAAATAAAGTATTTGGAATGTAATTCCCAACTTTGGGTTGAAAGTAAGGCTTTCTACAGAGCCAGTAATGGCTAGCACAATGTAATTTTAATGAATCTCTGTGCTTTTACAGACTTAGTTTTCCTCAGGCTCAGATTTTGAATCAGACTCACAATAGCAAATATTTGAAAGGCTATATCATGACTGAGCAGTCTGGATTTACATTAATCCTAAGTAATGTGCAGCACTTGCTTGTCCTGGTAGAGCAAGTAAACTTATCAGAATAGATTTCATATGCTTTCTTCTGCCTTCTCTTAGGTTGAGCCTAACACTAAGCTCTTCCCTGCTGTTTTTGTTCAACCCACAAGTCCCAACCTCTTCCAGTTTGAGTTTCCAAAAATCCCAGTAAGTCTATACTATTAATGTTTTCAAGTTCTTCCATTTCACACATTATAATTCACTGACATGGTCTGTATCAATCCTCACATAGGATACAATGCCCCTGTCTTCAGCCATCTTTAAGAGTTTACAAAGAAACCCAGAGCCCCAGTGTCCCCCTCGGCTGGATGTGCAGACAATCGTGTCTGTGTTGTGGAGCAGAATGCCCAACACCTTTCTGTCGGTGGAGACGGCCCGTGTGAGTGAGAGGCATGGCTGGGTGGTGCAGTGTCTGGAGCCCCTGCAGATGATGGCTGTTCATATCCCAGAGGAGAACAGGTGATGCATTACTCATACACTGTTTTCCACATGCAATGACTGGCAACTTTGTATTCCTGGGAATGTGACCTTTCATTGAAATAAAACCCCTTAAGTGCTCATTTGGCTCCAATGCCAGCTGGCTTGAATGAAGATCTTAACCTATTTCCTGATTGCCACACTGTAGGTGTATTGACATCATGGAACTATCAGAAATTGAAGATCTACGGCAGTTCCACTATCACACTTTAAAGCTCTTCTGTGCCCTTTGTGCACTGGGAAACACCCGCGTTGCTCACGCCCTCTGTAGCCATCTTGACCAATCGCAGCTCCTGTACACTATTGATAACCAGTACCTGTCTGGTCAACTGCGTGAAGGCTTTTACGATGTCCTCATCAGCATTCACCTGGAGACGGGCAAAGAGGCCCATCTCATGATGAACAATGAGTTTATAATCCCAGTAACGGACGAGACGAGGAGCATCCGCATCTTCCCTGACGACTCTAAGCGTCACTCTCTTCCTGGCGTAGGCTTGAGCACTTCACTTACCCCTCGCCTCAACTTCACCCCTCCATGTTTCATTACCCCCAAGCGTGATCAGCCTCTCTTCAGCCCTCAGATCCCTCTGGGTATCCTGAAGGAGAAAGCCATCAGTATGCTTACGGAAGCTGTGCAGGGCGGAGGCGCCCACATTCGAGATCCTGTGGGTGGAAGCGTTGAGTATCAGTTTGTGCCAATTCTCAAGCTGATTGGCACCCTGCTGATAATGGGGGCATTGACCAGCGAGGAGGTGAGGACCATCCTGCTTCTCATTGACCCCAGTGTGTTTGGGGACGGTAAGGAGGAGGAGGAGCAAACGGCAGTGGCGGAACAGGGAGTGGAGAAAGAGGAGGCTGCCAGTAATGAAGAGAAGGCTGTGGAGGCAGGGGAAGAGGAGAGTAAAGAGGCCAAGCAGTCCCCCAAAGGTCTTCTAGAGAAAAGCTTGCCTGAGTCGGTCAAACGGCAGGTGAGTAACTTGTTATCTTGTTCATTATGATCTGTTGTTTGCATTCATATTACTTTACAATTAAGGTCCATATTGTGGTTAAGATTTTAAGATCTGAAAAAGTTATTTACAAGCTCTTGTATGCTTGCTCTTGACTTGCTATTTTTTAACTTTAGACAGAAAAGTAATTATTTTATTACAACCCGAATTCCGGAAATGACGTTTTTTTAAATTTGAATAAAATGAAAACTAAAAGACTTTCAAATCACATGAGCCAATATTTTATTCACAATATAACATAGAGAACACAGCAAATGTTTAAACAGAGAAATTTTACACTTTTATCCACTAAATGAGCTCATTTCAAATTTGATGCCTGCTACAGGTCTCAAAAACGTTGGCTCAGGGGCAACAAAGGGCTGAAAAAGCAAGACATTTTGAAAAGATTCAGCTGGGAGAACATCTAGCAACTAATTAGGTTAATTGACATCAGGTCTGTAACATGATTAGCTATAAAAGGGATATCTTAGAGAGGCAGAATCTCTCAGAAGTAAAGATGGGCAGAGGCTCTCAAATCTGTGAAAGAGTGCGTAAAAAGATTGTGGAATACTTTAAAAACAACGTTCCTCAATGTCAAATTGCAAAGGCTTTGCAAATCTCATCATCTACAGTGCATAACATCATCAAAAGATTCAGAGAAACTGGAGAAATATCTGTGCGTAAGGGACAAGGCCGAAGACCTTTGTTGGATGCCCATGGTCTTCGGGCCCTCAGACGACACTGCATCACTCATTGGCATGATTCTGTCATTGACATTACTAAATGGGCCCAGGAATACTTCCAGAAACCACTGTCGGTAAACACAATCTGCCGTACATCTGCAGATGCCAACTAAAGCTCTATCATGGAAAAAGGAAGTGAACATGGTCCAGAAGCGCCGTCGTGTCCTGTGGGCCAAGGCTCATTTAAAATGGACTGTTTCAAAGTGGAAAAGTGTTCTATGGTCATACAAGTCCAAATTTGACATTCTTGTTGGAAATCACAGACGCCGTGTCCTCCGGGCTAAAGAGGAGGGAGACCTTCCAGCGTGTTATCAGCGTTCAGTTCAAAAGCCAGCATCTCTGATGGTATGGGGGTGCGTAAATGCACACGGTATGGACAGCTTGCGTGTTTTGGAAGGCACTATGAATGCTGAAAGGTATATAAAGGTTTTAGAGCAACATATGCTTCCCTCCAGATGACGTCTATTTCAGGGAAGGGCTTTGTGTATTTCAGCAGGACAATGCAAAACCACATAATGCAGCTATTACTACAGCATGGCTTCGTAGTAGAAGAGTCTGGATGCTGAATTGGCCTGCCTGCAGTCCAGATCTTTCACCTATAGAGAACATTTGGTGCATCATTAAATGAAAAATATGTCAAAGACGACCACGAACTCTTCAGCAGCTGGAAACCTATATCAGGCAAGAATGGGACCAAAGTCCAACACCAAAACTCCAGAAACACATAACCTCGATGCCCAGATGTCTTCAAACTGTTTTGAAAAGAAGAGATGCTACACCATTGTAAACATGCCCCCATCCCAACTATTTTAAAACCTGTAGCAGGCATCAAATTTGAAATGAGCTCATTTTGTGCATAAAATTGTAAAATTTCTCAGTTTAAACATTTGTTATGTTATCTATGTTCTATTGTGAAAAAAAAATATTGGCTCATGTGATTTGAAAGTCTTTTAGTTTTCATTTTATTCAAATTTAAAAAACGTCCCAACATTTCTGGAATTCGGGTTGTATTATGTAATTATTTATCTCATCAATGACTCATTAAAAACTCATTAAAGTTTTTTTCAAAGTAAGAAATAAAAAGTATGACTGTCGTAATTACCATAATTACTAGACGACCCGAACCCGAATGTACTGCCAAGAGCTGTTCACATACTCAGTCTCGGAATCATGCATTTCTATGGCAACACTATTAACACCAAAATGAATCTGTGTAATTAAATAATCAATAGACAAAATGTTATGTTTCATTAATAAACTTTTAAAATTCATGTAACTTATTTAGCAGGATATTAGACATTAGTTATCCAGCTCTACTTTCATATTAACTTTGCCATTATTAAGACATTAACAGTAGTCATTTATTGTACTAATTAAATATAAATATAAATAACTTTTTACTGCAGAATCTGCTGCTGTACGAGTTCTACAAGAATGTGAACACTTTTTACAAGTCAGAATCTTGTTGTTACAGTAATTTTATGATAATGGATTAAATTTACCTCATAACTTCACCCAGAATTAGCCTTTATTTGGACGTTCACAGTGTTTAAGTGCAGTGAATATTATAAATAAAGGGTTTATGACCCAAAATAATTATTAATAAGCCAGTTGTCTTATTCAGATTTCTGAAAATCAAAATATTGGCTAAATTTGTTTATTCCAATCAGTTAAATGCACTTGCATGAGACCTTTACATAATTCTTGTGCATTTAACCAAAGCAAGTGAGTAATAAATATATGAACTATAAAAGCTTCTTGTGGAAGTTTATATTTCCAAACAATTTTTCGGCCTTTAACCTCAACTGTACCTCTAAAATAACTTTACCAAGATATATGCTTTCAAATGAAGTGGGTTCTTACTAGAGATTTTGTGTAATTGTTTGTTTGTTGTGCAGATGTGTGAGCTGCTGCACTATTTCTGTGACTGTGAGCTGAAGCAGCGCATTGAGGCTATAGTGGCCTTCTCAGATGATTTTGTGTCCAAGCTGCAATTCAATCAGAAGTTCCGCTACAATGAGTTGATGCAAGCCCTCAACATGTCAGCTGCTGTCACTGCCAAGAAGACAAGAGAGTTCCGCTCACCTCCCCAAGAGCAGGTAAGCCTTCTTCATAGACCCACATAAAGCTTTATTCTTCATTGATCTCAGAATGTCCAGAGAAGACCTTTAATGTCACTTGAATGAAAGACACGAAAGAACGAAATGACACCTTGAATGAAAGACGCCAGACCATCTCCGTTGTCTTCAGCACATGCAGCTTGTAATGTGTTCATTTTTCCTGTTGTATAATTCCAAATATATATGGTTTTATTATACAAAATTAACATATTTTGTTGACAGAGGAATGCTCCTCCTGCTGTCGCCATGTTACTACTAATTTCTGAATGCAAACTACATTCTTCAAATCTCTTTACTGTCACACATCATGTACACAAGTGTACCGATGGTGAAATTCTGTGCCATGGCAGTACAAGCAACAAGATATGAAAAAATTACAATATACATAAACAACAATATACACACTTTACACAATATACACAATATATACAATATACACATATACACAATATACACATTTGCACAATATACAATAAACAATAGACAATTGTACACAATATACAATACACATACATATTTCCATAATATACACATAGTAAATACACATGTATTTGAGACTTATAGATGTATGTATAGCTTTTATATTTGACTTACAGTGATGTATACTGTTAGTGTTTTACTATGAAGTTCTGTGCAGTAGTTGTTTGAACCTTTTTGTTCTCCTGACCTGGAATTCTTGTGAATTGGAATGAGAAAACAAACACCTTGGCATCACAACAGATTTTCAGCTGTTAACTGAAGATGTACAGCTGGTCTGCCAATAAACCAGTGCCGAGGTCTTGACTTATTGTCTTTTGATTTGTGCTTAGCACAGCTCCAAATCTGAGTCAGAATGGACTTTTCAAAGAATTATTCATGTGCACTTTTTTTTTTAAATTACACTTCTGTTTCAGTAATTTAAAAAAATGCATCTTTTACGCCCACTCCATTATTTTTGAGCCAAATGGTCTGGCGTCTTAGGACTGCTTGGCAGAACTGTTCACCCTGTTTTAAATGCACACCACATCCGCTAACTGAGAAAACCCCTTGTAGTTTAGCTTATGTGGGCATTGTAAGCTCATGTTGGAAATAAACTGGTCTGTCACTGTAACCAGGGCAACAGAAAGGTTTCTTACAGATATAGCTGATTTCCATTAGAATGTTATATAACTTCGGTTAAAGGTTATGAAATTTACATTTCATGATCCATCATATTTAAAAAAAGATTTTATATTACTTCTCAGTTTTGGTTGTGGTGAAGTGATGTTTTTTTTCTTGAAGCCGCATATAATTTTTTATTTCAGATAAACATGTTGTTGAACTTCAGTGCTGGTGATGATTGCACCTGCCCTGAGGAGCTGCAAGAGGAGCTTCAAAGCTTCCATGATGACCTGCGACTACATTGCGGTAAATATTTATCCATTCTTTCCATTGTTTACTGACATCCTCACTCTATCACTCTCCAAGTAACTGTACTTTGTTTTGAAAAAAAAAAAATCAGTTTCAAATTCTGCTTCATATAATCTTGTGACCTTCTTTCAGTTTCATTCAGTATTAATTATACTTCGTTAAATTCAAGTTTAAATTACAAATCTACAGCTTGTTCTACCACAATTCAAATGCAGGGGTTTTAAAGGCATTAAATCAATTCTGAATAGTGCACAACCCTGATGTCATGTATTGTCATTTGCAGCACAAATAATCAGATGCAGATAAAGTTTTCATCTTTGTGTGTATACACAGGCATCCCTATGGAAGAGGAAGAGGAGGAGCAGGACACATCTCTTAAGGGCCGCCTAATGTCCCTGGTATATATGATTAAAGGTCGTCCCCAAAAAACTGAGGAAAAGCCAACAGAGCAAGAACAGGCTGCTCCTAGTAAGTCTTGTCAAAATACATTCTTCAAACGTTGTTTATTTCTTAGTGTTTCATTATGCCCTTTGTTCTGCTGTATCTGGTCACAAAGACAGTCTCCTGAGGGCCAGAACAATCCAAACCAAGCTATGCAAACATTTCTAAAGAAAAAATACTTCTAGGCAACTTATCAAGCAAAACATACATTATTTAACTTGTACTTAAAGCTTAGCTGCACTCCCAAAGAAGTAGATCAAAATTAGTACTAAAATATTATAAAAAAAAAACAGGCTATAAATAATGTCCTAAATGTTAGTATTAAATAGAGGTATTTCCATTAAAGAGGCAAGGAGGGCAGTGCCTTGTCAAAAACCATTTACATTAGACAAAAAAAAAAAAAAAATTCAAATGTAGAGACAGGCTTTTCTTTTACCCATATACTACTGATATTAATTTGTATACTTTAAATATATAAATAATAATACAATTCAGTAAATAATAAACAACTTATGATCAGAAACATTATTTCTACTGTGTGTTTGTTTTATAAACCCTCCGAAATAAAAAGAAAGTCAGTATTGAGCTCCAAATCAGGAAAAAAGATGGCAAGGATATTAGCATAGACTTAAATCATGTTACCAGCCATGGGTAGACAGGTATATATTAAAATGGATGTAATTTGCAGATGTTGGATAAAAAGCGCCAGTGCTGCACTCTCTCTAGATGAGAGAAGTATGTGATTAGAGCAGCTATTCTAAAAACAGCACACAGGGGCAATTTGTGAATAGAAAATATTAATAGATGGAACGACATACACTAATGGTCCTAACACACGACTAGAGCAGAAGTCTGTAATCTCTTCTTCATGATGGGCCATTTTTAATTTAATATTAGTAATCACTGTTCCATATCACCAGTGTTGCCAAGTCCGCGGTTTTACGTGGAATTGGGCTACTCTAACACTGTTGCGCCAGGTTGTTTTACATGTCTTCAGGCTGAAGCGACCCCCAATAACGTGATATTTACCCCCCCCCCAGAGGAACCCTGCCAAAAAACCTATTTTACCCCCTATTTTACCTCCTTTCTTTTGATTTTTTTTTCTCCTCCAGCCAACCTGAAGGAGCTGATATCTCAGACTATGGTCACCTGGGCTCAGGAGTGCAAGATCCAAGACCCGGCACTGGTCCGCACCATGTTCAGCCTTTTGAGAAGGCAGTATGATGGCATCGGTGAGCTGCTCAGGGCCTTGAGGAAGAGCTACACCATCAGTGCCAAGTCTGTAGGAGACGCGATCAACCTGCTGGCCTCCTTGGGCCAGATCCGTTCACTACTTAGTGTCCGCATGGGGGAAGAGGAGGGCCAGCTCATGATCGACGGCCTGGGGTAAAATTTTATCTTCCAGTTTACTTGTCACAGTCATGTCTGTCGTGTGTGTCATGTGTTTCCCTCCTTGCCCTTATTTGGTCCTTCCTGTTCCTGTCCTCGTCTAGTTTGATTGTATTTGATTTCTTTTAGGTGTGTTAGTTAATTATGATGTGTATTTAGTTCTTGCCTATTCTGTTCATTTTCGTCTGGTCTACTCGTTACTCCCGGTGTTCCTGTGTGTCAGCCCTGCCTTGTCTTGCCTTGTCTTGTTTGGATTTTATTAAAGACTGTATATTTTGAGTTTACCTTCGTCTCCTCGTTCATCCCTGCTGTGTGCACCGTGACACTACTATGGATATAAATTTATCTGTACTATACCATTATTGTTGTTGGTCAATATTTATTTGTGCATCATAATTTCTCCTATTTAGATTGTCCTTGCCATCATCTAACACTCACTTACACACTCACTTACAGTTTTATTTGACATTTATTTAGACAAAATAGTAAAGAATTTTAATATCAACCATCGTCTTATCACATCAGCCAGATTTTTAATATCAAAGCATCCCTTCATTGTACAGCTACATCCTATAAAGTGTTTGTCTTATTCTTGCACTCAGGGACATCATGAACAACAAAGTGTTTTACCAGCATCCAAATCTGATGCGTGTTCTTGGCATGCATGAGACAGTAATGGAGGTCATGGTCAATGTGCTGGGAGGAGGCAAGGATAAGGTACTTTTTTGAGACATATTGCTGCAAAAGGTGCTTTTTCTGGGGTGGGATGCTCTGATTATGTTCAGTTTATGTAATTTGTTATATCCTGACAGTGTGACTTTAGTTGTAATGCACATTCTTCTGTCCGTTTTATCAAATGATAAAGAAAAAGAAGCCTTCACAAGTTGTTTTGTTTCTCTTGTTGGTCACTTTGGATAAGCATCTGCTAAATGCGTAAATGTAAATGTATAGATAATACTGTTCATGATCAAAAAAAGACCCCATGACTCAGTGGACATTTGTGCGTCCAGGCCAGGCCAAACCCCTTTCAGCCAAACCTTCTTAAACTAAACATGATATCAAGAGGGATACCACATAGTAGATGGGAAGATACAGTACCTACGGTGCCTCGTGTCTAACAGCTTAATACCTCCTTATGCATTAGGGGTGGCAATAGGGCGAAAGCTAAGACAAGAACAGAAGGAATGGGTCGCTTCTCATGCCAGTCCTTTTTGGGGTTTGTCGGGAGTCTGGGATGTGAATTAATACCACTGACTATGCCAGATATGACATTGCCACAGTGTCTCTCATTTCTGCTTGGCAGCCTCATTAAAGAGGCCTCACGCAAAGGGACGTGGGTTCCAGACATTTAGGGTGACCATATTCCCTGCTCAGACGAAGTACAAAACTTATTTGCTTGTATTCGCCTCACGTCTCATATTTCGGTCTGGTTTAGCTGTCTGGGGAGGTTCTTTCGATATCTAGAGTATGTTACATTACACACATTTAGTGTGGGGACACGCATGCGAAAAAGATGGAAAATTAATTTGAAGTGTGAAGGAAATGATCTCCGTCTGTGCAGAGGTGAAATAAATGCTGTTTTTAACTCTCAGGAGATTGCCTTCCCCAAGATGGTGGCCAGCTGTTGTCGCTTCCTGTGCTACTTCTGTCGCATCAGCCGTCAGAACCAGAAGGCTATGTTTGACCACCTGAGCTACCTCCTGGAGAACAGCAGTGTGGGGCTGGGTAATCACACACACACAAACACACACAGTTCTTCAGGGATGCAGGTCAGGCAGGGCTGAATCACAATGTCTGTGTTGCCATGTCCACTTATTAAAGTGACTTTGGAGATGTTGTTTTTTTCATAGTCCTTTTGGGCTTATTTTACAACCAGTCACGTATTTGAGCTTGCAAATGCTAGCTGTGGGCACAAAATGAGATATGCCACACAGACACTGCAAAGGACAGCAACTCAAAGGGGAGTGGCAAATGTTGTGTTACATTCCCCATAAAAATTGAGTAGTTACACCCCTGTGTTTGGTCTCCGGAGCACGATAAAGGTCTCTAATAGCAGTTATGAAATATCCCCACCTGCTGTTTAATTATTTATTAATTATTATTAATTGCTGTAGATTGTTTGTCCTTACCTCCAGTTTTATCTGTTCCCAGCCTCTCACCCACTCCAATAATGCAATGTTCAAAAGCACACATTTTGCTTTCCCCATAGGCATGCATTTATGCATGAGAGATTTAGGATTTATCATTCAAAAGTTTGGGATTGATAAAATATTTGTAATTTTATATGCTCACAGAGGCTGCATTTATTTGATACGAATGTACAGTAAAACAGTAATATTGTAAAATTTTGCTAAAGTTGAAAATGGCTTTTTTTTCTATTTTAATATAGTTTAAAATGAAATTTATTCCTGAGATTGCAAAGCTGAATTTTCAATTAGTTATTACTCCAGTCACATGCTCCTTCAGAAATCTTTCTAATATGCAGGTTTGCTGTTCAAGTTAAAAAATTAATGGAAATCTTTTATGACATTGTAAGTTCTTTTACTGTCACTTTAAATCAATTTAATACATCCTTTCTTTAAAAAAATCCATAAACCTTCCTTATCCTTAATCCATGAACACTTCCCAAAACTGTTGGTTTTATTAGTCGGGAAAGTCATTTATTTCAGGCTTGTTGCATAAAATGAGATTGCTTGTTTTTCGAGAGAGATCTGGCAACCCTGCACAGTGCGCTGTTTTGACTGTGAATAATAGCTTGTGCAGCCGAGAGCACCTGACTCTGCAGGAGTTGTTTCCTATAACAGTACATTAATGAGCAGCTGAGAGCCCACTCACCCCTTTATAGGCCTTATCACCCCCAGATCAATGACAGGACAGATCAGATTAGATGAAGATAAGGCCGGGAGCTGCATCCACAGATGTATAATTTTATGTTAATATTTCTTCATGTTGCATAGATAGTGTTATGCAGCTACAGTGTTAGTTATTACATTTTTTATTAATACTAGCTCAATGATTGGTATTTGGAAAGCAGCAGAACTAGGTTGTGATCAGAAATCCATCCAAATATGCCAAAATGTATGGTTGCAAACAATAATTAATAGAAATTATATACATACAGCGAAAAAGATTATAACTCTTTATAATTCATAAACAGAAGATTACTATTTATTTATGTTTATAGCATAGCATATTATAATAACATGGAAAAGAGGTTGGGGAACCTAGTTGGAAAAAAAGGAAAGACTGCCATCTGTTGGTGATTTTGTCTTATTAAAAATCTTCTATCCCTTTTGGCCATATGGAAATAATCTCGTTTTCCTATTTCTCTAGCATGCCCAGCCATGAGAGGCTCCACACCTTTAGATGTGGCTGCTTCCTCTGTGATGGACAACAACAGTTTAGCTCTGGCACTTGAGGAACCTGATCTTGAGAAGGTAACAGTTCAACATCAGTACAACATCATCTCTTCCCACATGACAGTGCGTAATAAGAGTCTTTAAAATTACATGAAATTTATATAGAAGGGTTCTTTGTAAAGAAAAAAAAAGTGGTATAAGTGAAAAAGCATTTTGATCTGTTTTGTGGCTCAGCGTTACGAATATGCCCATACTGTATGTGCTGCAATTCTGGATAAAAAAAACAAACAGTTTAGACACACTAAATAAATTTTTGATGGAATATTTACCATTGAGGTAGAAAAGCTTTGGCAGTCACTGAGTTTTTAATAGAGCATCATTGGATTAAAAAGCAACGTGAATCAAGCTATTGTAATTGATGAATTGTGTTACACTGCCAAATAAAGATACTGGCTGAATGGTTGGCTAAGCCAGTTTTTAGTGCCATTAGTTTCATTTTGGATTCTGTCCGTGTGTGTTTTCAGGTGGTGACATATCTGGCAGGCTGTGGCTTACAGAACTGCCCAATGCTCATTGCCAGGGGATACCCAGACATTGGCTGGAACCCAATAGAAGGAGAACGCTATTTATCCTTCCTACGATTTGCTGTCTTTGTCAATGGTTAGTCCATTTTACCACAAAGATGAGTTTTTTTTTGTTTTGTGTCTTGTTTGATGGAAAAGGATTTGTATCATTATGTACACATTACGTTTTTAATGGTGTGTGTGTGTGTGTGTCTTCTGGTCATTTCAGGTGAAAGTGTTGAAGAGAATGCTAATGTAGTGGTGAAGCTTTTGATCAGGCGTCCGGAGTGCTTTGGACCTGCTCTCAGAGGAGAGGGAGGGCAAGGTTTACTCGCTGCCATGAAGGAAGCCATCAAGATCTCAGAAGATCCTACTTTAGACCTGCCTAACTTACCCGAGGGGGCTGCACCCACGTAAGACTGTTGAATTGTACCCTCAAATCTACATTATTTGCCATTTTATATTAGGTGTTGAGTCGAAAAGCTGAGTTGTAGTTTAAGATATCCTACCACCCCACGCTTTGACCTCAGGAATGAGCAAGCATGACTTAAAATAAGCATGTTCACTCTTTGTTTTGACAGCGTCGGAGAGGATGAAGAGGAGGAGGAGGTCGCCCACATGGGCAACTCTATTATGTCTTTCTACTCAGCCCTTATTGATCTTCTGGGCCGCTGTGCACCTGAGATGCATGTGAGTGCTCATTTCTGCCACATTTTATTGATTTACCAAGCTAGGGGCAAAACTCACAGTTTCCTTCACTATAGTGCTGTTACACTGTATATGGCTTCACTTTAATATTATACCGATGCTGTTTTACAGCTTATAAACAAAGGCAAAGGCGAAGCACTGCGTATCCGTGCCATCCTCCGTTCCTTAGTTCCCACTAAAGATTTGGTGGGAATTATCAGTATTCCACTCAAAATGCCGGTCGTCAATAAAGGTTTGTACATGTCACTAGATGCCTTTGAAAGGGTCTGAAGACATAATCTCTGAAACTCATTATGTGCCTAAGATTGATTGACGCTATTACTCTTTCAATGTCATCTTCATACCTACGTGTCTCATTATCTGTGCTACTTGTTCCGCAGTCATTATAACCCTAATGTCTTTTTGTTTTAACTCTCTCGTTGCTTAGATGGCACTGTGACGGAGCCAGATATGAATGCCAGCTTCTGTCCAGAGCACAAGGCACCCATGGTGCTTTTCCTGGACCGTGTCTATGGTATTGACGACCAGAGCTTCTTGATGCACCTGCTGGAGGTGGGCTTCCTGCCAGACCTGCGAGCATCAGCCTCCCTGGACTCGGTAAGGGCGCTTTGCAGTGCAAAAAAGAGAAAAGTCGCAGACATAAATTTATCATGCTTTGTGTGAAAAAGCCTAAGAGGTTCATGTGATGCCAACCATTTAATATGGTGATTCAGCAGAGGCAAAAAGTGGATAGTGTATGAATATTGAAAAGAAGCCATTTAATTTAGCTACAAATTAAGAGTGTATTTTGTGGTTTTGTATTATTACATTTATTTAGTTTTTTTAAACTAAATTTTTTAATTTAATTTTGTATGATTTATTTATTCACATTTAATCAATGTAAACATTCAACTCATTTACATGATAATTTGTTTTTCATGTTATTTTTGCATCCATCAGGAGGTGCTCAGGACCACAGAGACAGCCCTGGCCATGAACCGCTACATTGGATCCGCAGTGCTTCCTCTGTTGACCCGTTGTGCTCATCTGTTCGCTCACACTGAGCACTATGCAACGCTCGTTGACTCTACGCTGCACACCATCTATCGCCTCTCAAAGGGCCGATCACTCACCAAGGCCCAGAGAGATGCTATTGATGAATGTCTACTGGCCATCTGCATGTAAGAACCTCTTGAAAACCTTTAGCGGAGTGGCTGGGATGGTTTCCACAGCTCAGGGAAATTAAAATGGCATTTTCATACTATAGATTACCATACTATTTCTTAATTAGAAATTGCTGGAATGTAGGTTAGGTATCATGTGACGTTATTTATACTTTCTTTAGGCATCTGAGGCCATCAATGCTACAGCAACTTGTACGTCGTCTTGTGTTTGATGTTCCACAGCTTACAGAGTACTGCAAGATGCCCATTAAGGTGAGTTTAGTAAACAGTAAACATAAGCTACTATTCAAAAGTTTGGGTTGGTAAGATTTTTATGTTTTTGTAAGAAGACTTTTTTTTGTTCACCAAGGCTGCATTTATTTGAACAAAAATACCGTAAAACTGTAATATTGTGAAATATTATTACAATTTGAAATAACTGTTTTCTAATTTAATGTCCTGTGATAGCAAAGTCTTCAGAAATGCAAAAAAGTCTGAAACTGAAAGTCATCAGTGTCACTTTTTTTCAGAAATAATTATATCCTTATTTAATGCTCAAGCAACATTTTTATTATTATTATTATTATTATTATTTATATATATATTATTTATCAATGTTGAAAACAGTTGTGCTTCTTAATATCTTTGTGTTTTTCAGGATTCTTTGATAAATAGAAAGTTCAAAAGAACAGCATTGATTTAAAATAGAAATGTTTTGAAACATTTACATTCACTACTATAATAATAATTTATTTCAAAAACCAAAAATATTCTGACCCCAAATGGAAGTGTACATTTCATCCTTATTACTCTTTGGATACATTATTAATTTTAATAAGGCCTCTAGACGAAAATTCACTAAACAGTTGAGCAGTAAAATGGTGCATAGTCATTGTCATTCTTTTGAATGCAATACAACATATTTCTGTGTAAATTACTATGGAAATTCTAACTTGTTCACCAAACTCAGCACTATTTTCTTGGTGCAATTATTGTGGTGCTTTTAATGATATTAAAAAGATGTTTGTCTACATTTCCTGTTGATCATGGCAGCAATGATTCATCAAATTATGATCACATAGTGGAGAAGAGTGTTGTGTCAGGATTAATCTTGTGAGTCTGTTTTCACCGTTACCTATGATTTGCAAAAATTCCTTTTATGAAACAGGTGCTAAAACAACGCAGACAGCTTGTGCAAATGCACGGCAATAACAGGGCACACTTCATCCTTTGTGAAAAGTATGTCTCACTACAGTGAGGTCACGCGGCTCATAGTTGTGACTTCTGTCATGTGTTTTGACAGCTTTACACACCCTGCACACACACAGAGCATCTGGATTACACATTACCTGATGCAACTGTCACTATTAGTCACCACAGATCCTCCTACCAATGATCCATTGGTAGGCAGGTGTGAGCAGGTTGTAATCTCCTCAAAGTTTCAGCACCTTGTCTCTCTGCTGGCAGCTGTCTCACCCTATCATAATCACCTTACCATAGGGCAGGGTTAACAGAAGAGGGCTTGCCAGAAGAACACACACCTTTAATTTATGTTTCAGACATGTGAACCGAAAAAAAAAATCCCCAAGTCAAATCCAAGTATAAAATCAATCCTTATTGTAGATAATGAGGGATATTTTAACACAATCTGTCTAAAGAGTATAATTCTAAGTATTCTGAATGTTGACAGCTTAATCCATATATCTGTTTACCCTTGCAGCTGTTGACCAATCACTATGAGCAGAACTGGAAGTACTACTGTCTGCCAACAGGCCTGGGCAGCTATGGAATGGCATCAGAGGAGGAACTTCACCTCACCAAGAAACTCTTCTGGGGACTTTTTGATGCTCTTTCTCAAAAGGTACAAACATGCTTCAGTATAAACCTGGGCTGTCAGTTAAGCAAACAATGTATTCAAATAAATTTCTTTTTATGGCAATAAATAAAACTGATAGTTCACTCAAAAATGTAATTTTTTTTCTTTGTTTACTCACCCTCATGCCATTTCAAACCTGTATGACTTTCTTTCTTCTGTGGAACATAAAAGAAGATCTTTTTAGAAATTGCTCTGTTTTTTTGTGCATACATCAATGGTCACCAGTTTTGTTTGGTTACCAACAATTTTCTAAATATCATCTTTTGTGTTCCATAGAAAAAAGGAAGTCATACAGGTTTAGAACGACACAAAGGATCGACTGAGTTTAAATGTGTAAATTTCAATATTTGCTGCAAAATGCCCACAAATTAGGATCATTCAAAAACTATGTTATTAAATTATATTGTTGTGACACAAAAATAAATTGAATAGACTAGGAAGTCTGCAAAAAAAATTTAATTGTTGGTAAAGGTGCAGTTCTGTGGTCATAGCATCTGGTCTCACTGTTTTTCAGTGTTTTATGTTTTTAAGTTGCTGTGTAAATGTAAAAAAAAAAAAAGCTTTTGAGAATGGTAGGAAAATCCCTTACTAAAGTAATAATGTATGATTAATGGGGCATGATTAATTCTGTTTATTAATAATCCAATTATTTTTATATAATTAACTTTATTTTTATTTAAATGAAAAATATATAACTAATACTATAATTAAATAATTAAAACACCAAACTGAAAGCACCACTATAAAATTATTTCATTTATTTTGTTAGTCCACAAAGATTTGATCAAACTTTGCTCATTGACTCCATTGTCTGATTTACAGAAATATGATGCAGAGCTTTTCAAAATGGCCATGCCATGTCTGAGTGCCATAGCTGGTGCCATACCACCTGATTATGTTGACTACAGCTCAGATTCCACATTAGTTAAGCAGGTCTCTGTGGATGCACAAGGCAACTTCGACCCCCAGCCTATTAACACTGCAAAGTAAGTACCATTGAAACACTGGCCACTGAAACTGCATGTAGAAATCCTTTCATTTGGCCCTTCAGTGGACTTCACGATATACTGTTTGTCTTTCAGCATCTCGCTGCCTGAAAAACTAGATTACATTGCAAGCAAGTTTGCTGAGCATTCCCATGAAAAATGGTCCTCTGAGAAGGTTGGACATTGTTAAAACTCATCCCATTCATCTTGCACGTTTTATTGTGCCACTCGATCTATTCTTCTGTTGAATTAGACAAAGCATGACTGCTTGTTTTATCTTGTATGGTGATAGATCGCTCTCGGCTGGACTGCGGGAGATAAAGTAAATGACAAAGCTAAAACTCATCCACTTCTGAAACCGTACAAAGCACTGAGTGAAAAGGTACACATAAAAACCAAATCACATTCTTCCACATTGTCTCTAACACAAATGCCAGTTTCAAAGGATGAATTTTAATCTAATTTAATTTTTTGTCGCTTTGCATAGGAAAGGGAGACTTACCGCTATCCTGTGAAAGAGATTCTAAAGAGCATGTTGGCAATGGGATGGAACATTGAGAGGACCAAAGAAGGAGAGGCCATGTTCCAGCAAAAAGAAACAGAAAAGCAGCGCAAGATATCAGAGTCCTCCCAGGTAATTATAGACTGCAGGAGAGCATTTATTTCTTTGTAGTGTCTGTCAACAAATCAAAGCATTTAGCACATTGTGTTGCCTCTTCTCTACTTTACAGGGTGAGTTTATTCCAGCCCCACAAGATTTGGAAAATGTTATTCTATCAAGAGAACTACAGGCAAGTGTGAATCGAATTGTTACGAACAATTAATATTTCATTTATTGTCTATTAAACCTGTATTTTTATTGAAATCATTTCAACAGGCAATGGTTGAAACAGTTGCAGAAAATTACCACAACATTTGGGCAAAGAAGAAGAAAAAGGAACTTGACAGTAAAGGTGAAGTTTTTCTCCTGGAAAAAGTCTGTTTGGCTCAATCCTCTCTAAGCTGTTCCAGATGCATTGATTCATTGTGTGTTGTCATCGAAAGGAGGAGGAAGTCATCCATTGTTGGTACCGTACGACACGCTGACGGCAAAGGAAAAGTACAGAGATCGAGAGAAGGCCCAGGAGCTCTTTAAATTCCTGCAGGTCAATGGATACGCCATCAGCAGGTCAGTGTACTCTCAAATTCTGTCTTATATAATTAGAAAAAAACACTGTCGTTCAAATGTTCAGGGTCTGTGAGATTTTTTAAAGACATTAATACTTTTATTCAGCAAGGATGGATGTTTTTATTTACAAGGTTAGATAAGATTTCTATTTCTGTTCTGTTCTATTCATCAAAAAAAAAATGTTTCCTGGTTTTTCACAAAAATATTAAGCTGCAAAATTGTCTTCATTAACACTAATTCAGCATTTTAGAAATATTTCTGAAGGATCATGTGACATTGAATACTGTAGTAATGGCTGCTGAAAATGCAGCTTTGACATTACAGGAATAAATTACATTTTAAAATATATTAGAATAGAAAACAATTATTTTAAATTATAATAAAACTTCAGAATATTACTTTCTTACTGTATTGTAGCATTTGGACAAATCAGACACACAATTGTTCATTAGATTTAACAAATCAATTTTTCATTAGATTAACAAATAACCCCTCACCCAATAAACATACTGGGTGCCAGGAAATCTGTGAAGGAGACCAGGCCCCTGGTTACCATGGCAACCAGGACACCTCAGCCAGATCAGATAAACTTTACGACCTAAAAGTATGTAGAGAATCTTCCCCCCTACTCAATTCTCTCTAAAACAGACACATACTGCTATAGGAAACGACTTCTTTCATTAATTCATAGACAGATTTTTCTTTGCCCTTCCTATCACATATCCTCAGGTCATTGTGTATATTATTACTGTTCTTGTATATTGTCTTTTGTATTGTATACTGTTTTATGCATGCTTATGATAGAGCCACTCGTTCATGTAACCTTACCTATGCCATGTTTAGTATCTATGAATTCGTCTTCAGATGATCTAATCGAGAGTGTATATTACATGTTGATACCTATGTAACATATTAGTGTCCTAAGAATCTTTAGTAGTTTTTGCATCAACACCCAGTCAAATTACATATGCAAAATTACTATGTTCAGAGACAAATAGTCATAAACTTTCCCTCCGAAAGTGCAAGTCACCATTGGCTCTTTGACTCCCCAGAGGTGTGATCTCTATAGGAGATAAAGCTCTCACATCAGTGACCCGCCTTATCAGTCTGCAGTTCTGTTAGATACTGAGAAGATGAGGATGTGAGCTAGAAGTCTTCTGTACCTTAAGTTTGAGCCAGGCTTCGGCCTTGACTTTCCATTCATCAAAGATCCTAGGATCTCAGCTGATGTCTCTCTTAGTTCTCTCATCACCTTCATCTGGGAGAAAACTCTCCCAATCACCACTGAGCCAGAATAACATCTTTTGGAGTTCATCACCCTTCAAACCCGGAAGAACTTGAAGAACTCCAACACCACCAAACCTTCAAACCATCAAAACTTTCATCCAAGACTGCGTCCGGACACTCGTTCAACAACCAAGGCAATGCAAGTCTCGTACATTTAACTAAACGAAACAGAGGTTTAGTATAAGCGGTAGACCCTGTTGTAAAACGGCACTGATGGTTTTTCACTCAGGTGGTTCTGACTCATTTTCCATAACTGCATTCTCTTTTTTCTCTAATGGCTTCATTCATCCACTTTAACTCCCCTTTTGTATGTACGCGTGAGTGTATGTGTGTTTGTTTGTTTGTTAGACTAGTTTGTGTTAGTGTTTAGTTAATAAAACTCTTGTGCACGAATTACATGAGTTTCTGATTCTGCCTTGCAAATTAATGTCCCTTTACAATTTTGATCCTTGCTACATGCTCTAATGCATTAATACTGTATGAAAGTATTTTCTGTGGCCACAAAAATATACTTTCCTAGAGTTGATATGAACTTACACTGAATGTTCGCTGGACAAACAGATTAGTTGATGGCAATTTAATTCTGCTACAGTTACTACTGGCAGCTGATTTAAATAATTGTAATTAATCATAATTAATTATAATTATTTATATACATTTCCCTTTTGAGCTGATTTGGTACAGTATTTTTAATCAAATAAATGCAGACAAGGCTAGGCTAGACTATGAACTAGAAACTAGGGCAGGTAACTGGCTCCGTAGTGCAGCTATCACACAATGAGCGATAAACGCTGAACAATACTCGGCAGCTTGAACAGGAACTGAGTGGGTATTAAATAGACAGCGTGATTGGTTACAGGTGAGCATGTGATTAGGGTGAAATGTATTGTGGGAACTGAAGTCCAGTGTGAGTGTAACAGTCTGTGTAGCGTGAGAGTCAATGTGACTGAAGAGTGACCTCTGATGGAGAGTGAACAGAAGTTCATAGACCAGATTCGTGACAGTACCCTGTGTAATATTTCGTATTTGATTTTCAGTAAATTATTGCTACTTTTGTATAATAAACAATTTTGGAACTGTGTTGATTTCCAGTCTGGGTCTTGAAACAAAGCCAGAACCACTATATTACAGGATGTTTGCAACAGTTTGTGATCTCTTTGATGTTTTTTTTCCCTTTTGCATATGCAGAGGTCTGAAGGACATGGAGCAGGATTCCTCATCTATGGAAAAGAGGATTGCCTATAAGTTCCTCAAGAGGCTCTTGAATTATGTAGATTCTGCACAGGAGTTTATCGCCCATCTTGGTGAGAAATGAATATAACAGATTGATAGAAAAATTGAAATGTTAACATATCAAGTTGATCAGTTATTTTCTCTGCATAACTTTTACAGAGGCTATGGCTACCAGTGGGAAGACAGAAAAATCTCCCCATGATCAAGAGATCAAGTTTTTTGCTAAGGTAGCATTCAGTTTTCAAGCAAGCACTCTCTTACCATACGCAGAACAGTCTTGAAACTTAATATTTCACGGAAGTTATAGGCCAGTTTTTAAAAAGTTTTTCTCTTGATCGCTTACAACGTAGGTTCTGCTGCCCCTCATAGACCAGTACTTCAAAAATCACTGCTTGTACTTTCTGTCATCACTCAACATCAACCTGAGCAGCAGTGGCTATGCATCCAACAAAGAGAAGGAGATGATCACCAGGTGCTGCTGTTACTATAAAGCCAAATTCTGTTATAAGACAATATAAATCCATATAATTTAAATGCACATTATATACAGTAAGTGCATCCCTGAAAAAGTAGAATAATAGTTAATGAGTTAAATTTCAACATATAATAGTATAAACTTCGTTTAAAAGATTCCCATATTTATCCAGGATATGTCAGAATTCCTATTCCTTCAGTGTAAATACTTAATTCAGTGAAGTGCAGACTTCTCAACTTTTCATAAAGTGGCACTTACATTTTAAAGGAGCCACCGAACTTGGAGTTCTCTGACATTTTTTGCATATTCTCTGCATATTCGGATGCAAGAATTGTTTTATGTACAGTCATGCTAACTTGAATCATTCTTCCTTAGTTTATTCTGTAAGCTGGCAGCCCTTGTCAGACATAGAATATCACTCTTTGGTAAGACATCTCAAGAGTATTCAAATGCTTTTCATAACTGAGCTTCATTTTGCCTGATGAACCTCATTCTACAGCTTTAAGACTCTCTGTTCTTTTAGGAAGTGACTCCACCACCATGGTGAGCTGCTTGCACATCCTATCACGCTCACTGGACTTCAGGTAGTGAGCAAAATCTCAGTACAACTTGAATCACTGACCAGCCAACGGTGGTTAATGTTTCAGTCGTTTTGAACTGATTCTGTTATGACCCATAGGACTGTGATGAAGTCTGGCTCAGAGCTGGTGAAGGCTGGTGTCAGGACGTTCTTCGAGAATGCAGCAGAAGACCTGGAGAAGACTCTGGAGAACTTAAAGCTGGGGAAGTTGGGTCAGTCACGCACCCAGATGAAAGGTGTTACCCAGATCATCAGTTACACCTCAGTGGCCCTTCTGCCCATCCTCACGGTTCTCTTTCAGCATATCACCCAATACCAGTTCGGAGCAGAGCTGCTGTGTGAGTCAGCTGTTCTTTGACCTACAGTATGATGTTCGTTTTCATGACTTAATTCTTAAAATATCTCATAATGAGGAACTCATGTAATAAAGACTTAGTTCCTCAATAAAACGAGAAACTTTTTCATTAAAATGAAACTTTTTTTCATAATGACTTAAAATCTCATAATAATGACAAATTCAGTTATTGTTAAGAGAAAGTCTTGCATTATTATGAGATACTAAGTCATAATTATAAATTTTTTCTACATTTTTCCTCAATATTAACTCATAATTATGGGGAAGTTTCTCATTATTATGATACATGTATGCTGAGTCATTATTATGAGAAACATTCTCAATTTAATGAGATGCTAATGATAATTATAAGAAGGTTTTTCATTATGTTGACTTCTAGAATTATATTTATTACTGAACTGCCATGGAAATGGGAAAAACAGGAAACAGAGAAACTTTAATTAAAAAGTTTGTGTAAGCACACCTTTTGCAAGAGTTACTTTTAATTTATTTGTATCCAAATTATCTCATAATTTGGCAGTGGAGTTGCATTTATTTTTTTTTATTTTTTTTCAAATATTTTCTTAAAAAGTACTAAAATAATATTTAATGTAAGGAACTGGAATCATTAGAAGAAATTGGATTTCCATACCTACATCAATATGCCACATATTTTCCTGTAAAATAATTGTATTCTTGAAAATAATTGCACTTGTATGTTTTTCAGTGGATGACATTCAGCTGTCCTGCTACCGCATCCTGACCAGCCTCTATTCTTTGGGCACTGGCAAGAATATCTATGTGGAAAAGTACAATAAACTTTATTTCTGAGGGGACTTTTTTGTTCTCTATCCATTTCTTCATGAAACTAAGATGACTATGTTGGGTTTTTACAGACAGCTTCCAGTGCTGGGTGAATGTTTATCTACTCTGGTTGGAGCCATGCCTGTTGCCTTCCTGGAATCCCACCTAAATATGCACAACCCCCAATCTGTCTTCAACACCAAGACACCAAGAGAACGTGCTAGTGAGTTTATTTGGCAGGGTCGGAGACTATATAATGAAAATATGGTTAATTTGCAACCAATCATAATAGGCAGATTGATCTTTTGGTGACAGTGGCATTTCTTTTTCTAAAGAAAAAACATAATTTGTTAAATTTGCTGCCTTAATATTTAACAATTTTACAGTTTTGAGCATGCCAGACACTGTGGATGAGATGTGTCCTGAGATGCCCCATCTGGACGGCCTGATGAAGGACATTGGTGAAATTTCTGAATCCGGAGCACGCTACACAGAGATGCCACAGGTCATCGAGGTCATCCTTCCCATGTTGTGTAACTACCTGTCTTACTGGTGGGCAAAAGGCCCAGAAAACTCCCCAGCTGATGCCAACTGCTGCACAACTGTCACATCTGAGCATCTTAGCCTTATCCTGGGCAATATCCTCAAGATTCTCAATAACAACCTTGGCATTGATAACGCCCCTTGGATGAAAAGACTTGCAGGTGAGGGTGAACTTGAACTGGTAGTGAATTGATTAGCATGCTTTGATACAGGATGATTGCAATGCCTTCTCAAATATCTGTAAACTCTCCTCTGTGTAGTATACACCCAGCCTATCATTAGCAAGGCTAGCCCAGATCTTCTTAGAATGCATTTCCTGCCGACGCTGGAGAAACTGAAGAAGAAGACAGTGAAGGTAGTGGCTGAGGAGGAACTGCTGAGGGCTGAAAGCAGGGCAGACACTCAGGAAGCTGAACTACAGATTCTGGATGAGTTTGCTGTTCTCTGCAGAGATCTGTATGCCTTCTATCCAATGCTCATTCGTTATGTGGACAACAACAGGTATTTATACCATGACTTGAGAGGGAGCTGCTAAACAATTTTGATGCCCACTGCAAAACAATTCAGGCCACTATACCTGAACCATTTTAAGTTTAATTGCTGCTAAAAAGTGGTGCTAAAGTTACAATCTACAGAGATAAGCTAACTGCACTTTTGATAATAAGTTAATTTGACTTTTGACTAGATCCAAATGGCTGAAGAAGCCAGATTCAGATTCAGCAGAACTTTTCAAAATGGTGTCAGAGATTTTCATCCTTTGGTGTAAATCTCACGTAAGTTCTCTGTATGGCATCAACAGAAATTTTCAAGAACTTTCAATTACTTCAAGATTTCCAGAACTGGTTTCTGCTCTTTGTTTATAGAACTTTAAAAGGGAAGAGCAAAATTTTGTGGTGCAAAATGAAATTAACAACCTGGCGTTCCTCACTGGAGACAGCAAGACGAAGATGTCAAAAGTAAGTGTGATATAAAGTAATTGCCAGCTGTAAGTAATTGGACACAAAAGCTCTGAGCTAATAACATAGTGAAGCCAAATATCCTCTGGGGACATGTGTTCATGAAAACAAAATGCATTATAAGCCATTTTATGTGTAATATATTGCTTTGTGAAACCAGTCTGGAGGTCAGGACCAAGAGAGAAGAGGAAAAAAGAGAAGGGGAGAGTTGTACTCCATCCAGACTTCCCTTATCGTAGCAGCTCACAAGAAGATGTTGCCCATTGGTCTGAACATGTGCACTCCTGGAGACCAGGAGCTCATTTCCCTTGCCAAGATCCGGTATTGTCTGGTAAGTGCGTTTCTTGTTGTCTTAATTATGCTTTATTGGAGATCTGTAACAAACCTCTAACAATTTCTTCATTTAACAGAAAGACACAGATGATGAGGTTAAGGATTACCTGAGGAAGAACCTCCATCTTCAGGAGAAGGTCTGGAGAAGCAAATCCCAATCTAACATACATGATTAGATGCTGAAATGTTTACATTGGCTTCTTGGTGTTTCTTGTCCCATTACAGTCAGCAGATCCAGCAGTGCAGTGGCAGCTGAACCTCTACAAAGATATTGTGGTGAAGAATGAAGGACCTCCAGACCCAGAGCAAAACGTGGAGAGAGTTCAGGCCATCTCCGCTGCTGTCTACCACCTTGATCAGGTATAATAGGCAAATGAAAAATGAAATTCAACTTTGCTATGTAATGTCATTCCTCATCTACCTACACTGTGTCAGCAACCTTATTTATTTGTTAACACTACACAATAAGGTTCAATTTGTTAACCTAGGTTAATTTGTTACCTAATGTACACTATATTGCCAAAAGTATTGGGTCACCCCTTCTAATGAACAGGTTTGACTACTTTAGTAATTTCCATGAGTACAAATCTTAATGTTTAAGCATATAATGATATTTTAGGGAATTGTGTGCTTCTAATTTTATAGCAACAGTTTGGACAGGACCCTTTTCTATTCTAACATGACAATGCCTCTGTGTATAAGGCAAGGTTCAAAAAGAAATGATTGATTTAGTCAGTGTGGAAGAACTTGACTGGTCTGCAGAAAGCCAAGTCCTAATCCAAGCCGAACACCTCCGGTGTGACTTTAAATGCAGACCTTGAGCTAAAAACTCATCACCAAACACCAGTGACTTGTGGTGTTAAGAGTATCTTGATCTTATTTAGTTTCCTGTTTTTGTACTGCCCATTTTTGTCTTCAACAGCAAGTAGACTTATACATTTTAATTTATCAAAGTAGGAAATAAAACATTTTTCAATTAAACATTACATATATTGCACTCTCAGGTTGAGCAGCCGCTGAGGAACAAGAAGATGGTGTTTCAAAAGCTGCTGTCAAAGCAAAGAAAGCGTGCCGTGGTGGCCTGTTTCCGCATGGCACCACTCTACAACTTACCAAGGTATGTCCTTGGAAGCTTTAAATTAGAATTACAACTGCAATATTCATTCACAGCATTCAGCTTTAAAATATACTGACTCAATAGGTACTTCTGAAAGTTTCCTTGATAGCTATTCCTTCCTTCCAAATGCATCTGAATGCATTCTATACTCCCTCTAGTGTCATCCTATTTAAATGTGCTGCAAAGTGTTTTAATTGGTGTTTTTCCATGCTCCTTTCTTCCTCCTCCTAAAACCTGTCCCTTTCTGTTGTCTCCATAACACACTTCAGATACAAAAATAATAATTACTTCCTGAATGGCTATCGGTACGTTTGGCTGGAAAAGGTGTACCATACCTCCAGCTTTGACCGTCTGTTCTCCATGCTAACGGTAATGTGAGACTAAGAGAACTCATGATCCCAACCTCCTCCTCCTCTTCCATTCTCCAAGCTAAGGGCTGAGCACAAGCATACAGTTAGCGCCGCCACTCTGAATGGTCACCTTCAGTTTCTGCCGGGTCTCTTCGCTTTATGTAGCATCGGGAAGTTTCAGGGTGGGTTGAAGGTTCTTGACCTCAAGAGTCCTTTGTGCAGCAATGATCATTTAAATGGTAGCTTTCATGGACTTCCTCATTAAGGTGACCAGTCAGATGAGGCCATGGACTGTACATCTTCCTCTCACACCACAGAATGCACCTCCTTCCCTCATCTTCCTCTTAACCTCCCTCTCCCCCCCACTCTTCAGGCATCGCTCAATTAACCTCTTCCTCAGTGGCTATCAGAGACTTTGGATAGAGACAGAGGAGTACTCCTTTGAGGAGAAGCTAGTGCAGGACCTGGCAGTAAGTACCGGGCTGGCATCAGTGCTGCCCCGTGTGCTGTGTGTGCCTGCTGGTGCCTTCTTGGCGGCCGAAAGCTCTGCGGCCAGCACCGTGCCCGCTAAGGCGCGGGAGCACGTCTCTGCCCGCCTCATGTACTCATCCTGGCCTGTGTTCAGCTCTGCTGGTTTCGTGACACACTACCGACCGAGGTACAGCAGCCAAGGCATGCATGAGTTTCGGCTGAGCCTCAGTTCCCGCCATCTCACTAGAAAAGCAGTCCGTTTCAGCGCAGCCGTGGTAAGAGGAGCGGACGTGCCCCGCGACGCTCTGCTTTGTTCTTTGGGTGTCGTCTTTCTTTCGTAAGTCTCGTTTGTTGTGAGAGTCGGTGGCATGTTCACCTCATGTAGAGATCATGTGTCAGCTGAAGTTCAGTCTGCTGTGTAAATTAGGGTGACCATACATGCCATTTTTCCCAGACGCGTCCTGGCCAGGATTTCTATATTGCCTAAAATATTTAGGTTTTGGCTTTGTTTGCGTGTGCAGAATGACATCAAAGTACCATACAGACGGTTCCTTATGCTTTCAAAACGCTCTCGAGGTACTTTGATGTCAAACACTGATCAGTCTGAGCCACGCTGCTTTTAAGACGAACACACCTAATATATACGCGTAATTGCATCGCTTTGACCGTAGATCCCACCTTCTCACACACACCACGATTGGTCCATTATGTACAATGCCTGCATGTTATTGGTCAAACTACTTTTTGATCATTACCTTCAGCAAGCATGAAAACAGGAAAACAAAGCCTAAACAAATCCTGGCAAGGACGTGTCCGGGAAAAATGGCACGTATGGTCACCCTAGTGTAAATTGACCCACCTGATTTGCGCGTCTTAAATGAGAATATATTTATTTTGAATATTTATTATTATGTATAACATATTTATTATTTAGCTGCAATTATTTTGAGCACTTATAAAATATTTAATTACTCTGGAATAAATTCTTACTATTGTTATTATTATTATTATTATTAATGCTAAACATTGATAATTGGCACTCATTTTTTTTAATTTTGTGAAGACACCCTTTTAGTCATTTGTTTAATAATGGAAACCGTGAATTTACAACAGTATATAACACTTAACGCACTGCAAAGCCATTTCCATTGCCATGTGAATTTGCATGTATATCCTGAGCTGGTCATTGGTCGCTGTCTAATTCTGGAGCATCCGACCAGACTCCAATGACCACGCTCAAGCCACTGTGTCATCCCAACAAGTGTTTCTCAGCTAAGGCCCAGTGGACGTCCAGCATCCAACAAATTTAACCCAGTTGTGCAGCACATCTGATCCAAATAAAGTCATGTAGCACAGTAGCAGTAGTTTCTTTTTAAGTTTTAAGATTGGATTTAAAGTGGCTTCACAGGGCCTGAACAGAGAGACATTGATCTTGATTACATTTAAGTGTGTCTTTGTGTAAAATAACTGCATGTCTAAATACAGAGCCTCTTGCTGCAAGATCAGGAAGCAAACTATTGGAGTCATAATGCTGAAAATGACTGTAATGAAACTAAATTGCATAAAGTGTCAAATGTGTTTATTTCCTATGGTTATTTTCATAGCAGGTAGAGCAGCTTTTAGTGTTTTAATTAGTTTTTTTTTTTTTTTTTGGTGTATGTGATGTAATGGTTTGATTGTAATACTGTGGAAGTTATTTGTTTCAGGCTGTGCATCATTGAGAATTGAGAATTTAGCTTCTAAATTTGAACTGAAGTTGAACAGGAAGCGGAACTGTAATTGTAATTTGAATTTAAGGAAGTAGAATTGAATTGAATTAATTAAAAGGAATTCATAGTAGTTTTTAATACATTTCATTGTTTCAGTATGAATTACCCATAAACAAGTTATCATACATGCAATGTATGAGATATTTCCAGAAACATTAGATAATGATTATTTTTAATTTATGCTTTATTTTCCAGACTGCTGTAATTTATCTCTTCAAACTGTTTACAAGACATAAAAGTGATCTGCTATTAATATATATATATATATATATATATATATATTTTTTTTTTTTGTGTTGGCTACTATTGAATTTCTTTGTATTGCAATTCAGTAATTTCCTTTACTTGTAATTCCAATTCATCATCCTATAGGACATGGCCAACTGAATTAAAATTTACACTTAATTGAAAGAGAGCCAATTCTTAAATTCTGAATTTAGCCCAGCCGTGGTAATAGTAAGGTAGATGAGCATGGTTTGAGTGAAAGGGTGATTGCAGTGTCAGAATATGTTAATGCATCATCATTTGGTTTATAAACAGATTTAAATGACAGCAGTCATAGAAACCAAGGTCTATAAAATTAGATTTCTGATTATAGCAACAAAAAATTGTGGGGGACAAACAGAGTTAAAGAGAAGAAGAAAGCTGGTGATCAACAGATTATGGGTAATGCTGTCTTTATAACTTCAGTGGCTCTTCCTGCAGAAAACTCATATGACTGTGGTAGAGGAAGAAGAGGAAGAAGAAGCTGAAGTTCAGCCAGACCCTCTTCATCAGCTCATCCTTCACTTCAGTCACAATGCTCTGACAGAGAGAAGGTGTCATTTTCATATATAAGTACATAGAAGTACTTATATATACTTACTTATTCCAAAACAGATAAACAACTGACTTTTTTCTTTTTTTTTGTAGTTTCCAAGAAGAGGATCCTCTCTACATTGCATATGCTGACATGATGGCAAAGGTCAGTGTTGTATTTAATCAAATTAATCCTTCCAATTTATATTGTGAATGTTTTAAAGAGTTTCCACTGAATCATTGTTTTAATTTACAGAGTTGTGCCGAGAATGAGGAAGAAGAAGAGGAGGAGGGAAAAGAAAAAACATTTGAGGTATTAAATTCCTGGATTTTAATTGAAGTAACAAAAAATAATAAAATAATCTTAATTTTAAAAATGCATATGATGTTTCATGGTCTGTAAGCAGTGTAAATTTCAATGCTTTTGTCATCTCTCTCACAGGAAAAAGAAATGGAGAAGCAGAAGATTCTGTACCAGCAGGCCAGACTTCACGCCCGTGGAGCTGCTGAGATGGTGCTGCAGATGATCAGTGCCAGTAAAGGTACACGTCTTTATTTCTGCCCTTTTACTCTCTCTAAAGTCTTCATTTATTGGATTTCCTAAAGCAGCATTTGTTTGATTGCAGGCCGACTTGGTCCTATGGTGACTGGCACCCTTAAACTGGGCATTTCTATCCTAAATGGAGGCAACGTTCTTGTCCAGCAGGTAAAGAACTTGACTGGGCAGATGGTAGTTTTGTCTCACAGAGGATACTGAGCTCAGAAATTGTGTTAATGCTTTATAATTCTTTAGAAAATGCTGGATTATTTGAAGGAAAAACGAGATGCGGGCTTCTTTAAAAGTTTATCTGGACTAATGATGTCTTGCAGGTGGGTGTGAACATAGTTTTGCGCTTATTATCCATTTTGCCCTACAGTGATTATTAATTTTGACTCTATCTCTGGCAGTGTGCTGGATTTAAATGCATTTGAAAGGCAAAATAAGGCAGAGAGTCTTGGAATGGTGACTGAAGAGGGGTCATGTAAGCCAATAAGCTTTATTCTTCTCTATCTGCACTTTTTGATGAGTACTGTAATTAATTAGTTGATGTATTTGATAATTATACAATTTCTATCTCTCCTACTATTATACTACAAAACACAAGTTTTGTGTTTGTATATGGTTTATGCAGAGTATATTAGCTTCTTTTTAGTACTGTACAGCATTGGTGATAGTATCAGTTTTGGTCCTTCCTTTGGCTTGCTGGCAATTGCTGCACCCTCATAACTTTGCGAAGTGCACTGTTAATAATGTGTGTACATGGATTCACTGCAACAGTGGAAGTTGCAGTATTCTCCTCATGCAGTGTCAAATGTCTATGGGATGCCATTAACTATAAATGTTTTATTGTCCAGTAATTAAAGGGCTTCATCTTCAAAGGTGAAATGAAGGACCACAGTGGTGTGATTATGCTATGCACAACAACTTTAGACAAAGCAATACAATAATTAGGACACTCATAACAATGTAAAATATCTAAAGATGAATATATGTTGCTGAAGGTATTTCTGACAGGGCTGAGGTAAATGTTTTAGGGGTTTTTTTTTCTTCATTGTTTGGTTTGCTTGATTTACCCCCAAATAATAATAAATAATAATTTTTCTAAATGAATTTCTGACAGTGCTGAGGTGAATGTGAACTTTTTTCCAATCTTTTGGTTTGCCCGATTAAACCCAAAAAGAAAAGAAAAAATTGGATTGGGACATTTTTTTTTTTTTTTGACAAGTACTGGAATCTGTCCAGATGTTTTATTTTGATTTTTTTTTGCACTGTTCATTGTTCTGGTTATTCTCAGTAGATTATAATTACTGTAACACAGTAAGGAGAATCATCCCATCCAATTTTTTATTAAAATGAAATTTGACAGTATTTTTAGCCTTACTTTAATGAGAAGGTATTTTATAAAACTATATAAATTCTATTTTTTACTCTTTTGATTTTGGGGTGAAATACAACTCAGATGTATGCAACCCAGATATATTCTTGAAAGGCTTGGTGAGTTTTACCTACATTAATAACTTTTATTAGCCATATTGCTGAATTTGATGGGATTAGATATCATATGAAAGGCAACAGACATCAAGTATGATACAGAATATGACTAAAACCACTGCACTGGAAATAATACTAATACCTTCTTTAACTATGACCCTATACTCACACACAACTAAACAAATAAAGCCTTGTCCAATCCCAGTGAATAATATGATGTATATGTGTTACACAGTATGTGGTCCTGCTTTAATTTCATTGTTATGGATTTGCATCTAAATAAAAACCAGCGGTCTTACATTCCATGAAACACATCTGAACTCTGTCTGTCAACATCTGTAACTGCATGTCCATCCTCTCACTAAAGCTCAATGACTCTTCTTATTTCTTTCTGAAGTTCAGTCTTTCACCATTTGCTTATGTCTGCTCTCTTTGTTTGTTTTCCATCATTTTATTCTGGATTGCAGTCAACGTGAAAGAGCGGGGTAAATATAGTTTAGCTACTCATTTCGCAATGCTGTACCCTGGCATGTTCTACCCCACCATTTCTCAGAAATTTTCCCTCTCCCCTGCTACTGGTGATATAAATGCACTACTCTTCAGGGCTGCCTTGTAAAGACTAATGCATGCTGACACAGAATTAAGACAGAACTAAGACTAAAGCCAGGCTTATTTACCTAGCCTAACTTTACTAAACTAGTTCACTAAATGGGAACATTTTGACTTCCATGTGAACATTACAAACCATCTGTACTCATACAGTGTTGAAAAAAAATTAAAACGTTCAAAGAGGTGTAGACTCAGCTAAAGATTATACCCCAGCTACAAAATGAGCAAAGAGCTTTGCCATGCTGTGAATCTGAGGCTATTTCACAAAGCTGGTTTCTCACATGACTAACTTTCACAAGTATGACTTTGTGTACAATATGATACAGCAGGATCTCCTCTTTATGTGTGCAGTATTAAATCATTAAAATCATGTCAAGTATTTCCAGCATATACTTGACACCATTCTTGTGAAAGTTACCTCGGTAACCCAGCTTCTTGAAATTTCTGTCATTTCTGTGTTTTAATCGACAAGCTTTTCTTTTTTCAGTCAGTTCTTGGGATGCAGTTGCGAGCCTGCAATCTAAAGCTCTTCATCCTAAGTGAAGCAAGCTCCCAAAAAAATGTGCTAGTCACCTGCTTGCTTGAGACTGATGTAAATTTTTCATCTAGTTTGGCTTTAAAAATATGGACCAGAAATAATTGCAATTCTCTGTTATGTTTTAAGGTTCAAAAGTACTACAAAATGATGACTTTACAAAGGATCTATTCAGGTTTTTGCAACTTCTATGTGAGGGGCACAATAATGGTAAGACTAAATAACGGTACATATTTTTTTCTATGTAATGCTACTTTTTAAAACTAAATAAAAATGTTAACTAATTATACTTTTAATTATATTTTTATTATATATTTTTATAACATTTAATAAACACAATGTTTAATACATTGCAGAAAAACAATGATTTGCAAGGCATTGCTAATGAATCAAGAATTAAGATTTCACAGAAAAACTGCCTATTTAACTATGCTTCACTGCTTATTCTTTACTATTTACTGTTTACATTTTAAATTCCCTCAACAGATTTCCAAAACTTCTTGCGGACCCAGACTGGAAACACTACCACAGTCAACATCATCATTAGCACTGTGGACTACCTATTACGTCTACAGGTAACACAAACTAAATACATATGTAGATGTGTTAAGTAGCTTTGAATTCTCATGAATCTACTCAACTTCAATCCTCTGTAATGGTCATACTTGTTTTCACCACCAGGAATCTATAAGTGATTTCTACTGGTATTACTCTGGGAAAGATATCATGGATGAGGCTGGGCAACTTAACTTCTCCAAAGCTTTAGGAGTAGCCAAACAAATCTTTAACTCACTCACTGAGTACATTCAGGTAATGCATATACTCTACACTAGTACACTATATTAGACTTTGCATGTCATAATACTGTATTTTCTATTTTTAGGGCCCTTGTATTGGGAATCAGCAAAGTTTGGCACACAGCAGGTTGTGGGACGCAGTGGTCGGGTTCCTGCATGTTTTCGCAAACATGCAAATGAAACTGTCACAGGTAACCAGTCAGGGCACTGTTAATGTGTAGCAATTACTAAATATGATGCCTCTCAACATTAAATGTCATTTGTTTTAGGATTCTAGTCAAATCGAGTTATTGAAAGAGCTGATGGATTTGCAGAAAGATATGGTGGTCATGATGTTATCTCTTCTGGAGGGTGAGAGGTTTTTTTTTTCAAACACCATAATGAACTAGTAAGAGACTAGCAATGGTTAATGCATCAACTGCATGTTACAGGTAATGTGGTGAATGGAACTATCGGTAAGCAGATGGTTGACACATTAGTTGAGTCCTCCAGCAATGTGGAAATGATCCTCAAGTTCTTCGACATGTTCCTCAAACTGAAGGACCTCACTACATCTGATAACTTCAAGGAGTACGACCCAGACTGCAAAGGCGTTATATCCAAGAAGGAGTTCCATAAGTCTATGGATAGCCAAAAGCAATACACACAGTCTGAGATTGAGTTTCTTCTCTCCTGTGTGGAGGCAGATGAAAATGACATGTTCAACTACAAGGAGTTTGTGGAACGCTTCCATGAACCAGCCAAGGACATCGGCTTCAACGTAGCTGTGCTCCTTACTAACCTATCAGAACACATGCCTCACGACTCACGCCTGTCCACATTCTTAAACCTGGCTGAAAGCGTTCTCAGTTACTTTGAGCCATACCTGGGCCGTATTGAGATCATGGGGGGTGGCAAGAGGATTGAGAGGGTTTACTTTGAGATCAGCGAGTCTAGCAGAACCCAATGGGAAAAACCTCAGGTCAAAGAGTCCAAACGGCAGTTTATCTTCGATGTGGTCAACGAAGGTGGTGAGAGTGAGAAGATGGAGTTATTTGTGAACTTCTGTGAGGACACCATCTTTGAGATGCAATTGGCCTCTCAGATCTCCGAGCCAGACGCCGCAGAACCACCTGAGGAGGATGAAGAAGAGGAGTTGCACAGTCTGCTTGAAGGATTTTCTGAGGAGGAAGATGCATCTCTTGAGTCCACCTCGGCTTTCACAGCAGCCTGCTCCTCTGTGAAGAAGAGCATGTCTGATTTCCGTAAAATGCTGACATTTAAGAGTATGAAAAAACAGTTTAAGAAATTCAGGAAATTGACCATCAGGGAAATGATCACAGGGTTCTTCTCCTTCTTCTGGATGCTCTTCACCGGGTTCTTCAAAGGCATTTTTGGCATCATCTTCGGGTTCTTCCATATTATTTGGTCCTCCATGTTTGGAGGAGGTCTTGTGGAGGGTGCTAAAAACATGAAAGTGACAGATATCTTGGGTAACATGCCTGATCCAACACAGTTTGGGATCCATGGTGATGTAATGGAAGCAGAAAAAACCGAGAGCAGTGAGTTGGTGGTGTCGGCAGATATGGTGCAGATGACCGGTGCTGGTGCTGAAAAGTTGGAGGCGGATACAATCATGGATCTACTTAATCCAGGTGTGAAGAAGGAGGGGAAGCATGGTGCAGAACCTGGTCTGGGTGATGTCTGTGAAGTCCTGACAGAATCTAGCACCCCTGTTGAGAAAAAGAAGAGCCAGGTATCTACAGACCTTAGTCTGTGTAGACGCTGTATTGAATTTTATGTGAATGAAAATGAGGCTGCGAGGCATAGACTTGCAGTTTTTACAATGGCATTTAAGGCCCTAGATCACATGTAATTTTCACAACCAATGCAATTATTTTATGGAGTATTTGTGAAAGTTTTTGAAAGTGAACTGAATTTTTTTTTTTTGGAAAGATGTTTCAACAGCTGAACAGGCATTTTTTAAAGAACAGTACAATTCTTTGAACACCCTGTGCTTCTATTCCTTACAGCCTTGTTTTCATCTCTCTCAAAACATAAATATAATGCTTCCTTCACTAAGGTCTGTTATTCTAGTATTTGAATCAAACGTGATACACAGCAGTGTTTCTTGTAATTTGTAAATTTGACAAAGAATATTGTTTTTTTTTTTTTTATTGCACAGAAAGTAGCAGCAGAGAAGCCAGAATCCGAGCCAGAGAAAGCTGAGTAAGTTGACTAATTAGATGTTGTCTGATCATTTCCTTATCAAAATGTTCTGACACGGCAATGTTTTTAGCACTGAGAATCAGGAGAAAGAAGACAAGGCTAAAGAGGAAACGCCTGAGGAACCAGCAGCGGCAAAACCAGCTCCAAAAGCCAAACATGGCTCAGCAAAGGAAGAAGCTCCAGCATTCATGGCCAAATTCTTTGCAGGGCTTGAAGTCTACAAAGCCAAAATGCTGGTAAGAAAAGTTTGAGTCACATTTTTAGTTAGACTTTGCCACTTAAACAAAATTCCCTGCAGGACAAAGATGAAACATTAACATTTAGCTCTTCTCTGTAGAACTGCCTGGCTCGCAATTTCTACAACCTACGTCTTCTGGCTTTGTTTGTGGTCTTCGCCATCAACTTCATCCTGCTCTTCTACAAGGTGTTTTGCAGATAACTTTTCTATTAACATTAAATGTGCTCATGAATGTGAAGTCGACATTGAATTAATAAATAATCACCTATTTGGTTTATTATATAGTTGTTCTCTAACACTTTTAAATATTGCTGCTCTCTAAAGGTGACTGGAGAATTTGAAGATGAGGAAGAGGAGGAGGGATCCTGGGGTGGTGAAGAGGAGGAAGGTGATGAAGATGATGAAGGAACGGAGTACTTCATTCTTCAGGAGAGCAGTGGCTACATGGCACCCACATTGATGTCCTTGGCTGTACTGCACACGATCATCTCTTTACTCTGTGTCGTTGGCTATTACTGCCTTAAGGTTTATCCCAATTCCTCTCGTTTGGTTACATTCATCGGGATTAAGAATATGTCAAAGCCAGATGCTACACAACAGTGTCAATGTAATCTTGTTTTCTCCTCGCTGTAGGTTCCTTTAGTCGTGTTCAAGCGGGAGAAGGAGATCGCTAGGAAGCTTGAGTTTGATGGTTTGTATATTACTGAGCAGCCGTCAGATGATGACATCAAAGGACAGTGGGATCGTTTGGTCATTGCAACTCCGTAAGAAACACTTTAGACATTCTCTTTTGTTCAGTGCCTTACATTGCATTTACATTAGAGTTTGAATATTATTATACTTACTTAATATAACAATCATCAGTACTATAGCACTACTACTGTTCAAAAGTTTGGATTTTATTTATTTATTTATTTATTTTTTACTTTTTTGGCCTTTTTATGCCTTTATTGGATAGGACAGTACAAATCAGACAGGAAAGCATGGGGCAGACAGAGAGAAACAGGATCAGCAAAAGACCTTGAGCCGGGAATCAAACTGGGGTCTACGGAAACATTTCTTATTATTATCAATGTTGAAAACAGCTGTGCTGCTTAATATTTTTGTGGAAACCATGATACATTTTTTTTTATTTTAGAATTCTTTAATGAATAGAAAGTTCAAAAGAACAGAAATCTTTTGTAACATTATAAATATAATGTCACTATTTATGAATTTAATGTGTCCTTGCTGAAAAAAACAACAACTTGCTTACCCCAAACCTTTACAAATATTAGTGTATGTACATTGACATGAAATATTTTACAAAGTTGATATGCTGTACTACAATTTACAATAAATATGCATATCAAAGTTTTTCATAGCTAAAAAATAGTCAATGGTCAAATTATCAACAGAAATATTTCACTTTTCAATCAAACATACACACTGCAAAACAATTTTAAACAGTATTTTTTAAAATTCTTTTAAAAGTATAATTCATGTTACTTTTATGATTTCATATTAATTGAGTATTAGGAAAATGTATAAATTGTATTTGTCACACTTATAATAAGTTTTATTTATATAGCGCCTTTCCAGGGCTCAAGGACGCTTTACAATGTACATGCAACAAGGAACTGGAAGGGTAGACGATGATGACAAAAACAATAGTTAGTAGAACCAGTAAAAGAACATTATATAGACAGGGCAGCCTACAGCAAAATAGAATCAAGAACAATGAAATACAAAACAACTTATGGATGATAACATTCAGAAAATAAGTGAATTTTGAGTAATGATTTAAATTCAGAAATAATATTAACACAACAGAGTAAGCGAGGGAGAGAATTCCAGAGTTTTGGTGGAACAACACTGAATGATCTGCCCCCCATTGAAGAGAGGCGATGCCGAGGGACAACGAGAAGGCCAGAGTCCGAAGATCGTAGTGAGCGAGCCGGGGTGTAGGGGAGAAGATAGGGGGGAGCCAAGCCGTGCAATGATTTAAAAGTGAGCAGGAGAATAACGAGTTGAGGTCAAGTAGCAGAAGTATAGACAGAGAACCAGAGTCACCAGAAAGTAGTGGATCATTCACTACCTTTACAAGTGCAGTTTCAGTACTATGGAGTGGGCGAAAACCAGACTGAAAGGGATCAAAGAGATTATTTTCAATTAGAAAAGACTGAAGCTGGGAGGCAACACTACTTTCCGGTAATTTAGCAATGAATGGTAAATTTGAAATTGGATGGTAGTTAGCACTGAGGGATCAAGGTTAGGTTTCTTGAGAACAGGGGTAACTGCAGCAGTTTTGAGTGGCAGAGGGAATGAAGCAGAGGTAAAAACATTAATGAAGTGAGAGATAGGTGCAGAAATTAAAGAATGGCAGAAGTGGGAGCAGGGTCAAGTCGACAGGATAAAGAGTTGGATTTCAAGATGAACTCAGAGACAGAAGATGGAGTAGACAGAGAAAAACAAGACAGGGACTGACCAGATAGATTTGGCAGATAGCTAAGCTTTGTAGCATCATTAGAGAAGCACTGGTGGATGGCATCGGTCTTTTCTATCAAGCAATTCAGGAAGGAACAGCAAAACTCATATGAAGCTAGAGTATCCTGGGGTGGAGGTTTGGTAAGCTTATTTATTGTGTTAAATAATGCTTTTGGCTTGTTGCTTGATTTATTAATTGTAGCAGAGACAAAACTAGAACTACATGACCATTTAAAAAGAAACAGTGAAGGCAAACATGATTCAAAATGGAAATACTGAAAGTTAATTGTGACCAGTTACAGGACCCAATATATACACTTTCCTTTCGATTGATTTCAAAATCAATTCTATTTCAGTATCAGTTTTAGTTGTAACTACCCACATACTGTTCATTAGTATATCATATCCTTTGTAATTCATAAAGTAATTGACAAATCAATGCATCAGTCCTTCAGAGCATCCTTTGAGTACTTCCTTACCTGTCTTTCAGGTCCTTCCCTAACAATTACTGGGACAAATTTGTTAAGAGGAAGGTAAGCAAAATCACATAAAACTTGATGGTGCTTGTATTCATTGGACTGTCTGCATATCCAATTCCCACTGTCCTCTGTAGGTCATCAATAAATATGGTGACTTGTACGGGGCCGAGCGCATAGCTGAACTCCTGGGTCTGGATAAGAGTGCTCTGGACTTTGATCCCACTGAAGAGGCCGTGGTGAAGGAGGCCTCCCTGCTGTCCTGGTGAGCTGACGGGACCTGAAAACATTTGGTTTGAAAGAGCATTAAAGCATTCAGTCATGTTTTGGTTTCAATTGCAGGTTGAGCTCAATTGATACAAAGTACCACATCTGGAAAATGGGTGTGGTGCTGACGGACAACGTGAGTACGGCTCAGATTTGAAAACATTAAGAGGAATATCCTGTATCAGGACAATAACGTTTTGTTTTTCATTTCTAGTCTTACCTCTACCTGATCTGGTACACCACCATGTCTATTCTGGGACATTACAATAACTTCTTCTTTGCCGCTCATTTGCTGGACATTGCCATGGGCGTCAAGACCTTGAGGACCATCCTCTCTTCTGTGACTCACAATGGCAAACAGGTAAGTCTCATCCAGCAGGGGGTGACTGTAGTACAGCTTTACACCAAGATACTTCTGATCTGATGAAACTACCTTCTTCATCTGAACAGCTGGTGTTGACCGTGGGCCTCCTGGCAGTTGTGGTCTACCTGTACACTGTGGTGGCTTTTAACTTCTTCCGCAAGTTCTACAACAAGAGCGAGGATGAGGACGCACCTGACATGAAGTGTGATGATATGATGACTGTGAGTTTAGCTTTCATTTGAAATGATCCTTGAAGGACATTTAGTATGTTGTTTTTCATCTGGCTGTTCTGGAAGTCATCTTTGACTTTTACTGACTATTGGCGTGGATGCATAATTGCAAAACACTATATTTTTCATTTATTAATGCAGAAATGCACTATTTACTGTCAGGAATGAATAATTTATTCGGTGAGATAATGTGTCAGGTCATATCAAATACTTATGTGACCTAAATGCTTCTGATATTGACAAGATTGTTTTCATATTATGAGAATACTGTTGTTTTTTTTTTTGTTATCAAAAGTACGATTGAATTTTTTTTAACACTTTTGAAAAGAAATGGGAAATTTTCAATTTTTTTGATGAAAATATTAAGAGTGCCTTAAAAATATTGATTTTTCATTTTTATGGTTTTTACTTTTATATTTCATTATTTAATATACATACAGGTGCATCTCAATAAATTAGAATGTCGTGGAAAAGTTCATTTATTTCAGTAATTCAACTCAAATTGTGAAACTCGTGTATTAAATAAATTCAGTGCACACAGACTGAAGTAGTTTAAGTCTTTGGTTCTTTTAATTGTGATGATTTTGGCTCACATTTAACAAAAACCCACCAATTCACTATCTCAACAAATTAGAATACTTCATAAGACCAATAAAAAAAAAACATTTTTAGTGAATTGTTGGCCTTCTGGAAAGTATGTTCATTTACTGTATATGTACTCAATACATGGTAGGGGCACCTTTTGCTTTAATTACTGCCTCAATTCGCGTGGCATGGAGGTGATCAGTTTGTGGCACTGTTGAGGTGGTATGGAAGCCCAGGTTTCTTTGACAGTGGCCTTCAGCCACTGTCTGTGGTTCAGGAGTGTCTTAACAAGAGGAATACGACAACTGTAGCCAAATTCCTTGACACGTCTGTGTGTGGTGGCTCTTGATGCCTTGACCCCAACCTCAGTCCATTCCTTGTGAAGTTCACCCAAATTCTTGAATCGATTTTGCTTGACAGTCCTCATAAGGCTGCGGTTCTCTCGGTTGGTTGTGCATCTTTTTCTTCCACACTTTTTCCTTCCACTCAACTTTCTGTTAACATGCTTGGATACAGCACTCTGTGAACAGCCAGCTTCTTTGGCAATGAATGTTTGTGGCTTACCCTCCTTGTGAAGGGTGTCAATGATTGTCTTCTGGACAACTGTCAGATCAGCAGTCTTCCCCATGATTGTGTAGCCTAGTGAACCAAACTGAGAGACCATTTTGAAGGCTCAGGAAACCTTTGCAGGTGTTTTGAGTTGATTAGCTGATTGGCATGTCACCATATTCTAATTTGTTGAGATAGTGAATTGGTGGGTTTTTGTTAAATGTGAGCCAAAATCATCACAATTAAAAGAACCAAAGACTTAAACTACTTCAGTCTGTGTGCACTGAATTTATTTAATACACGAGTTTCACAATTTGAGTTGAATTACTGAAATAAATGAACTTTTCCACGACATTCTAATTTATTGAAATGCACCTGTATGTATCATGTTCAAACGTTTGAGGTCAGTAAGAATTTGTTTGAAAGAAATTAATAATTTTATTCAGCAAGGGTGCATTAAATTGATCAAAAGTGACAGTAAAGACATTTATATTTATAAATAAAATGTATCATAGTTTCTACAAAAGTATTAAGCAGGACAAATGTTTTTAAAATTGATAATAAAAAGTTACTTGATTGCCAAATCATCAGAATGATTTCTGAAGGATCACGTGACACTGAAGAATGGAGTAATGGCTGCTGAAAATTCAGCTTTGTCATCACAGGATTACACTACATTTAAAATATATTAAAATAGAAAACAGTTAATTATCAATACTTTTTACTGTATTTTTGATGGAAAAAATGCAGCCTTGGTGAAAAAGCATCTTGCAAACCTCAAACGTTTGAACAGTATTGTGTATAATGTCCAAACTGCTTTGCTAGATCATTAAAAACTAAAACGAATCCCATGAATCCTCAGTGCTACCTGTTCCACATGTATGTGGGTGTGAGAGCTGGCGGTGGCATCGGTGATGAAATCGTGGACCCAGCCGGAGACCCGTACGAGCTCTACCGTATTCTGTTTGACATCACCTTCTTCTTCTTCGTCATCGTCATTCTGCTGGCCATCATTCAGGGTACTGCTTAACATGCCTGATCAAACTCTTTATAAGCCACACTGATCTTAAATAGCAACAAAACTACCCAACCGAACATAATCTCACAGTCAATACTGTGTACATTCAGAACAGCAGCATAATGGCGAATGCTTTCATTTTCAAACCAGGTTTGATCATTGATGCCTTCGGTGAGCTGAGAGACCAGCAGGAGCAGGTGAAAGAGGACATGGAGGTGAGCGCTTTCACATGTCCTCCTTGTAAGGTCTAAAAAGAGCAGTCTGTTATTATTTGAATTTTTTATCTTTGGTGTAGACAAAATGCTTCATCTGTGGAATCGGGAATGATTATTTTGACACAACCCCGCATGGCTTTGAGACCCATACCTTACAAGAGCACAATCTGGCCAACTATTTGTGAGTAAACACTTTATATGACATACTGTAACATAAACATCCGATATGCAAAGTAAGAAAAACTTTGCATTGTTGTAATGCTTCCAACATCAACTAAACACATCTGAATATTCAAATATTCCTGTCTAACAGATTCTTCCTGATGTATCTTATCAACAAAGATGAGACTGAATACACTGGTCAGGTAATCTACTAATCCAATTAAAACTAGTGCCTTATTTAATCAATATACACTACCTTTCAAAATTTTGGGGTCGGTAAGATTTTAAAAAATATTTCTGAAATAATTCTCTTAAGCTCACCAAGGATACATTTGAGCAAAGATACAGTAAAACACTAATATTGTGAAATATAAATACCACTCAAAATAACTTTTATATTTATATAGATTTTAAAATGTAATTTACAGTTTTGCTCGTATGTTTAGATATGCAGAATATACAAAATGTTAATAACAAAATAAGAGGGATCATGAAAATGGCATGTTATTTTTTATTTAATAAGCTTTTTCATATAACAGATGTTTACGTATACTCCACAACACAAAATAACTGAAATTATAAAAATGGCTCAAAAGTTTACATACCCTTGAATCTTAATACTGTTTCATTACCTGGATGGTCCACAACTTATTCAGTTAATAATGAGCTTATTCAGGACAGCACTAAATAAATGCTAAAAAAGAAAAAAAAAAAATGGACAAATTTTCATGGTCCATCTTTTTTCGTTAAAATTATTAGCATTTTTCACATTCTGCAAGGGGTATGTAAACGTATGAGTCAAACTGTATTTCTATGGTAAAACAATGTTCAGCAGCCATTACTCCAGAAGTCATTGTGATTTGTTGATTTGGTGCTCTAGAAACATTTCCTAATATGAATGTTGAAAACATTCCTTGATATTTCTGTAGAAAGATTTTTTCTTAAGATTGATCAATAGAGTTCAAAAGAACAGCATTTATTTAAAATATAATTTTTTTTGGTCAAATTATAAATGTCTTTATTGTCATGTTCAAACAATTTAATGCATCCTTGCTAAATTAAAATATTAATTTCTTCTTTAGAAAAATTTGTGACCCTACTTGTGAATGTAGTGTATACTATTATTGTATATTATTAAATTTAATAAATGATATCTTCCAATTATCCTTCTATTCCAGGAGTCGTATGTTTGGAAGATGTATCAGGAGAGATGCTGGGATTTCTTCCCTGCTGGAGACTGTTTCCGGAAGCAATATGAGGACCAGCTGGGCTAGAGGACATGTCCTCAGTCCTAATATGAGAGAACCTATATGAGCTCCTAATATCCACATGGATTTAGGACCTTGTACAGGTTGGACACAACATCCTAAACTAGCTCTCATCATATGCTGCTCACTAATTCATCCAATCAAAACAACCTCAATCGTTTCTACACCAGAAATGACAGCGACATACTGAGAACTCATTGTGATCGAGCCAAAAATGTGAACTCAAGTGAAACATTGAGAAAAAAAAAAATACAAAGAAAAAAAAAAACAACAATACGTAGCACACATTGCCAAATTAAGACACAAAACCATGTTTGATTAAAAAACATGGGAAAATGCCTCATTTGCTTAACTCACAAATGCACACACTTGTGAGATATGTTAACATATGTATGTTTTTGATGTTGAATGAACGTCTACACAAATATGCACAAGAATACCTTAGTATTCAATGAGTGCCAAACACAATTTCTGCCTGTTTGATTTAAAAACAAAAAAAAAGGCTATGAAGAATGTGCAATGCCTTTAAGGACGGTAACCTGACTGGTGGAATGAGAACTATAACGATCATCTGCTTCAGTCCACTAGCTGTTTCTCATACAGAAAAGTGCCTTATGACAACAGACTATGCAAACATTTTGTTCCTGCTCGTATGTTTTGCTATTCGCAGTTTAGTTTAGACTATCACTGACTGTCTCACCTGGGTTTGTAGTTTTGTAGCTTTAGTTGACGTTTGTTCATGAGTAAAGATTACACTGCTTTTTTAATGTTTGGTTAAGGTTAAATAACTGAAATCGTGTCTGCCTGATCATTTATGAAGTATGATTGCAAAACAATGGGAATCTATATTCAAGGACAAAAACAATTACATTTATTGAACAGAAGTCAATACACTAAACTGCTATTGTATGGCCATTTGTATGTATGTAGTAGCTTTGGTGATTTGCATTTGTTTTGAGCAGGGGGAATGAAAATAAAGTAGCTAATGCAATAAATCCAAGCTGGTCATAGCTGCTTTTAATCAGAGTCAAGTAATGAGTGAGAATATGATGGGTCTGAAAACTGTTACAAAGCATTACATCACTTTTATGAGTAATACATTGATGAAGCATTTTATATTCCACATGACTGAATTAGTCTTGGCTATTATAAGACTTAATGAAGTGTCGCGGTATGATGTTCACGTCCACACAGAAGTAACGCTATGTCAGCATTAGCAAAGATGCATGTGCTGATTTAATCCACAGCAGTGTCAGTCAGCTTCTCTGGGATCACGAGATCATGCTGTCCAGCCAGTCCTCCAGATCCTCCTCTGTCACTTCCTGCCTCGTAGGTTTAGCTTCACTTTCCACTTCTAACTTCGTCTCGTTCATATCAACCATTTGATCTTTTCTCTCTTCTTCTCCTGAACCTGTTGAGGTGATAAAATTACATTTTTACATCAGAAACTACTTTGAAACTTCACTTGCAAAAGCTACAAGATTGATGTAGCTAACTTTTTAAACAAGTAGTTATCTTTGCTACAATCAGAAAGTACCTAAATACACAAGTATTTAAGGATTACATATAAATATTTGTATAATTGGATAATACTTTCATTCTGCAATTATAGCATTTATCTGGAATTTTACAATAGATGTATAAATAATATATATTGTATATAAATATATATTATTTATATACATTTATATATAATATATATTATTTATATATTATATATAAATATGCTGAATTTTCAGTCTTCGGTGTCACATGATCCTTCAGAAATTATTCTAATATGCTGATTTGGTGCTCAAGAAACATTTCTTACCAACGTTGAAAACCGTTTCACTGCTTAATCTGTGGAAATCTTGATCTTTTTTTTTTTTCAATCTTCTTTGGAAAATAGAAAGTTTAGCATTTATTTGAATTTTTTTTAACAATGTAAAATGTGTCATTGTGTAATGAAAGTATTAATGTCTTAAAAAAACAAAAAAACAAAAAAAAAACTTACTGACCACAAACTTCTGAATGGTAGTATAAATATTTATTGTATATACAGTGACAAAAAGCAGCATTCAACTACATACTAAAAAAGAAGCAGTGATTAAAATGATTCAGTAATTCAGATTGATCAGTGAATTGATTATTTACATCAACTGTCTCACTTGAGTCTGATTTCCAAACACTACTTATGTAGCTTATTATTGGAAGTTATGACTAATACTAATTTTAGTTAGTTAAACTAGACCCCGACACTGTTTAACAAAAAAAAAGAAAAGAAAAAAAAAAGAACAAACTCATACCGACCTTGTGTTGGGCTGTTTAGCACATCGTCTGTTGTAGTGTGGGATTCAACTGAAGTAATTTCTGTGACCGTTTTCTGCAAGTTGAGGAGAAGGTCGAGCTCCTGGTCAGCATCATCTGTGGCAGGAGGGATGGCTGTGGAGACACTGAGAGATGCTGTGGTACCTGGAACAGGCTTTACACTGCAGGAAACACCCAGGCCTGACTCTCGGCCTGCCTGAGGAGCTTTCAATCCAGCTGTTAGAGTCGAGTCGGTTCTGTGAGGTGCTGTCACGGACGGAAGTTCAACAGGAGTCGTCACCTGAAACATTAAAACGCTAGCACATTCTTCACTGGTACTAGTAAGTATTTCATAGTATTCCAACAAGAAAACCAAATGATCTACCTGCACAAGCTCAGCCTCCAGGTTCAGTCTTGTGTGCAGTGGAAGCTCTTGAAGTGACTGAGTTAAAGCTGGCAGGTCTATAAACAGAGCTGGAATCTGAAGAAATCACAATCAACCATGAGAACATACTTCCTCAAACAACAGGATTTCAATGATTGCAATACAAAACATGCAAGTGAATCATAATACTTAAGAACTTGTGGAATGACTGATCATGCACCTGATTTTTTGCTAGTGAGTCCATCTCCCAGTCCTTCTCATCAGAGAACCTGAACTGTGTAAACGAGTCCCCTGAAACAGATAAACAGGTAATACATTAAAAAAAGAATATATTTATACTGTGTGTATATATGTATATATATATATATATATATATATATATATATATATATATATACACACACACACACACACACAGGTACATCTCAATAAATTAGAATGTCGTGGAAAAGTTCATTTATTTCGGTAATTCAACTCAAATTGTGAAACTCGTGTATTAAATAAATTCAATGCACACAGACTGAAGTAGTTTAATTGTGATGATTTTGGCTCACATTTAACAAAAACCAACCAATTCACTATCTCAACAAATTAAAATATGGTGACATGCCAATCTGCTAATCAACTCAAAACACCTGCAAAGGTTTCCTGAGCCTTCAAAATGGTCTCTCAGTTTGGTTCACTAGGCTACACAATCATGGGACTGCTGATCTGACAGTTGTCCAGAAGACAATCATTGACACCCTTCACAAGGAGGGTAAGCCACAAACATTTATTGCCAAAGAAGCTGGCTGTTCACAGAGTGCTGTATTCAAGCATGTTAACAAAGTTGAGTGGAAGGAAAAAGTGTGGAAGAAAAAGATCCACAACAAACCGAGAGAACTGCAGCCTTATGAGGATTGTCAAGCAAAATCGATTCAAGAATTTGGGTGAACTTCACAAGGAATGGACTGAGGCTGGGGTCAAGGCATCAAGAGCCACCACACACAGACGTTTCAAGGAATTTGGCTACAGTTGTCGTATTCCTCTTGTTAAGCCACTCCTGAACCACAGACAACGTCAGAGGCGTCTTACCTGGGCTAAGGAGAAGAAGAACTGGACTGTTGCCCAGTGGTCCAAAGTCCTCTTTTCAGATGAGAGCAAGTTTTGTATTTCATTTGGAAACCAAGGTCCTAGAGTCTGGAGGAAGGGTGGAGAAGCTCATAGCCCAAGTTGCTTGAAGTCCAGTGGTAAGTTTCCACAGTCTGTGATGATTTGGGGTGCAATGTCATCTGCTGGTGTTGGTCCATTGTGTTTTTTGAAAACCAAAGTCACTGCACCCGTTTACCAAGAAATTTTGGAGCACTTCATGCTTCCTTCTGCTGACCAGCTTTTTAAAGATGCTGATTTCATTTTCCAGCAGGATTTGGCACCTGCCCACACTGCCAAAAGCACCAAAAGTTGGTTAAATGACCATGGTGTTGGTGTGCTTGACTGGCCAGCAAACTCACCAGACCTGAACCCCATAGAGAATCTATGGAGTATTGTCAAGAGGAAAATGAGAAACAAGAGACCAAAAAATGCAGATGAGCTGAAGGCCACTGTCAAAGAAACCTGGGCTTCCATACCACCTCAGCAGTGCCACAAACTGATCACCTCCATGCCACGCCGAATTGAGGCAGTAATTAAAGCAAAAGGAGCCCCTACCAAGTATTGAGTACATATACAGCAAATGAACATACTTTCCAGAAGGCCAACAATTCACTAAAATGTTTTTTTTTTTTTTAATTGGTCTTATGAAGTATTCTAATTTGTTGAGATAGTGAATTGGTGGGTTTTTGTTAAATGTGAGCCAAAATCATCACAATTAAAAGAACCAAAGACTTAAACTACTTCAGTCTGTGTGTATTGAATTTATTTAATACACGAGTTTCACAATTTGAGTTGAATTACTGAAATAAATTAACTTTTCCACGACATTCTAATTTATTGAGATGGACCTGTATATCACTTAAAGTTAAATCAAAGTACATACGGTGAGTCACAAGGTAATGTATTAGTTTTGCTTTGACACTTTCAGGAAGCTTAGATTGAATTCTTTATTTCAGTGAAATTACTGATGTGCCACTTTTAGTGATTTTATAATTTTTTATTTAAATAATATTTTTTATTTTACATTATGAATAAAGTCCAAATTAACGTTTATTATAAATATTTGAAAGTTTATTTTATTAATATTAATTCATTATTTTATTAACTTATTATTATTATTATTAAATATTAAATATTATATATCGCATTATATACACCCTCTGATTAATCCAGCTTTAAAAAATTTAACTGGACATAAATACAATTTATATGAATACAAATGCTATTTGTATACTATTACAGTATTTATTTTAAATTAGTTTTTATTTTTATGCTCAATTTTAATTTAAATTTAATTTTAATTTTGTTTTAATTTAAGTTTTCTTATGTACTTTTGGAATTTTTTTTTTTAAATACTTTTTTTAATTTCAGTTTTACCATTAGCAATTTTAGTACTTTAACTATTTATTTGTTTGTTCTTTTTTTTTTGGCAAGGTAAGGTTTCAAATTTCGTTTTGGTTTATTTAATATTTGTTTTTCATCTTCTTTAAGTTTTTTTTAATTAACAAACATTTGCAATAGTTTTCATTAACAATAACCACTGTACTATAGCTCACCTTCCAAGCCCCTGTATTGCTGTGACAAGCATTAATCATATCTATGACTTAGTTGTCAACCCTCTTAGTTCAATCCTTAGCCAAGAAAAACAACTCTCACATCTCCATATTGTAAACACTCAGTTCTCTGCGCACCTTCACAGCAGCAGCTTAACGTGTGTCATCTTTTGAAGTCATTTTCACCTTGACACAAGCAGCGTGAATTCTGAGGCGGCAGCAAGTTGGGACAGCTGAAGAAAGAAGCTGTGGGTCTGTCACGCACAGCTGTCCCAGCCAGAATACTCAGCGCCTCCCGCCTCAGAAACACTCTTTCACTCAAGACACACTTGCCAACTGCAGTTGGCCAAACTGACACAGATGATACAGAGCAGGGTCTCAAGGTCAAGAGGAGCGATCCTTCTTCAAAAGAGCACTTCAGAAGCATTCTGCCACTTCATATAATGTGTTAAAAAGATGAACAGCTGCAACTAAAAACAACAACATGCTACTATTAAAGTTTTTGTCTATCTAGCACCCCACTGACTCAGAAGCGATGTCACAGAAAACAAGATTCCTGCTAAAGCTGAGCAGGCTGCCAAGTGCGCAGTGCTTGATGTCATCAGTGTAGAAACGCTGTTATGAGTGGGCTGTGGAGCTGCGGACAGGAGATGCCATCCAGGCAATTTCATCATGTTTCCTTCACTGGCAGTGACAGCACCATGGAAACTGCTGCCATAACAATAAGCAAAGGTCCTGTCAGCATGTGCAACGAGGGGCAGCGTAGCTTTAGCGGAGCAAGTAGTGTGGCTAGTGAATATAACAAACCAGCTGCATGTGACACACTGCTGTGCTGCATTACTTATGATAAACACATTGTACAAATGCAAGTATAAATTAAGAAATTATCATATGGACACTGTTTAGTAGGGATGCAAAATTATAGAGTGTGTTGGACCAAGAGCCAATGATTATTTTTATGTTATTTCTGATATACAATATAACTGAGTATTATTACAGATGAAGGAATGCTGATATTCAGTACTTTGCAGGCATATTTCTTCTTTCATACAAAAGTTGAATAAAATGAATGCTCCTGTGCATAACGGTCAAATACTTTCTCTCAGTTTAACATGCAGAGAGAGACTATAATTAATTAAAAGCAATTTATTCAATTATTTACTCACCTCTGCAGGATCATTCTGGGTCATATTTCACTTCAAAATCAAAAGTAAAATAAAATTTGTTGCATTAAGAAAATTGATGTTTTACAGGAATGTGAATCAAATGCTGTGAATCATCACTAAGCATAATGAGAATTACAAACAAATGTTAAGCAATCATTTTTTTCCCCAATTCAAAGTCTACAGTTTATATACAGTTAAATACAGTGGGTACGGAAAGTATTCAGACCCCCTTAAATTTTTCACTCTTTGTTATATTGCAGCCATTTGCTAAAATCATTTAAGTTCATTTTTTTTCCTCATTAATGTACACACAGCACCCCATATTGACAGAAAAACACAGAATTGTTGACATTTTTGCGGATTTATTAAAAAAGAAAAACTGAAATGGGTCAGTTTGAAGTGGGTCTGAATGCTTTCCGTACCCAATGTATATATAAATCGATATATATTTTTTATTTTAAAAAATGTTTTTCATTTAAAAAAAAAAAAATCATAAATAATTTCACTTTTCAAACTGTAATTTATTACATTTATTAGATGTAACAAAGTATTTGTGACCTAGGACCACAAAACCAGTCATAAGGGTCAATTTTATGAAATTTTTGGCATAAAAGGAAAATCGATAATTTTGAACCATACAATATATTGTTGGCTATTGCTACAAATATACCCATGCGACTTAAGACTGGTTTTATGGCCCAGGGTCACATATTAAAAAAGCACTGTACAGTGGCCCGGTAGTGTACAACACAAAAAAATCTCCAAAACACAATGAAATTAGCACAACACAATGGAAACAAGCCATAACATGATGAAAACAAGTCGCAACACAATGGAAACAAGTCGCAATAAAACGAAATTAGCATACAACAACAGAAACAAGCCGCAACACAACGAAATTAGCACAGCACAAAGGAAACAAGTCACAACACAATGGAAACAAGTTGCAACACAACAGAAACAAGTCGCAACACAACGAAATTGGCACAAAACAAGGGAAACGAGCCACAACACAACAGAAACAAATCGCAACACAATGGAAACAAGCTGCAACTCAACAGAAACAAGTTGCAACACAATGGAATCAAGCCACAACTCAACAGAAACAAGTTGCAACGCAATGGAAACAAGTCTCAACACAACAGGAAAAAAAAATACAACACAATGAAATTCACACACAACAACGGAAACAAGCCACAATACCAAGGAATTAGCGCAACACAACAGAAACAAGTTGCAACACAACGTAAACAAGCCACAACTCAACAGAAACAAGTTGTAACACAACGGAAACAAGTCGCAATACAACAGAAAAAAAGAAAAAAAATCACAACACAATGAAATTCACACAAAACAATGGAAACAAGCCACAACACAATGGAATTAGCACAACACAACAGAAACAAGTTGCAACACAATGGAAACAACCCACAACACAACGGAAACAAGTTGCAACTATTATTATTATTAGAGTATTCTGACGATGTGTTTCATACTTTTCTGGACCTTGACAGTGTAATTTACTTGGCACTCAATGAGACAGTCACAAGCCTCCCGGTTTTCATCCAAAATATCTTAAATTGTGTTCCGAAGACAAACTAAGCTTTTATGGGTTTGGAACGACATGGGGGTAAGTGATTAATGACAACATTTTCATTTTGGGATGGAGTATCCCTTAAGCTGAGTTCAGTTCATCACAAATAATAAGCAATAAACAGGCTACCTCACACTAGGGGTTGAACGACTTCAGATTTTTTAAACTTGACATTTATGTAATGAAAGTCGAGTCGATGTCGACTAGTCGCTGATGATGTCATTAATGAACAAATAAGCCTGAACCTTGAGCTGAAACATGCATTCTCCCGTTCAATTTCGAGCATTCCCGATGGTATAATCACAAGTCTTGTGGAGCTTTTGGAGTATGCATTTATTTGTCATTTTAACTGTTTGGAAACGGAGCTTATATGTTGACTTCAAAGATTTCTTATCCTGTTGCGCCCTCTATAGGACCAGCGACTAGTCGATGTCAAGCTTAAAGCGTCATGGCAGAGCATTAAAGTCGACTGATCGACTTGTTGGTGCAACCCCTACCTCACACAAAACTAATGTACGATATTGTATAGTGCACAGATGGCTTGAAGCTGCTTCCAGTGCTGGCCTATTCCAAAAAATTAATTGATCGGTATTGACAATGTGCATCCCTACTTTTTACACAACCTAATTGCAAATATGCAATAAACAGGTAAAAATGGCTGATGTGAACGAAACATAGGCTAAGTGTACAGTAGCATCTCTGGTGCAGTGCTGGCATAATGTCAGTGTGACAGATGCGTGTCTCTCTGCAGGCTGGCGTCCTCTGAATGAGGGAGAGCAGCGGCACAGGAAGCAGCAATACAAGTACAGGTCATTTCCTCCCAGAGTGTGGCATCATGTATGCAGCCTGCCAACTCAAATCTGGCCACTGTTCTTTGCTTTTTCAAGGGCCCTATAAAACACTGACACCAGGACCATGGAATGCTGTGGACCTACAAGCCCAACAGTATTAAAAAGAGCACAGGCCATCCACTGCTAATCATTAAATGACACAACGCAGGGAGGCTACAGCCCTTTGTAAGAAGCTGCTAATTTGCTTTGTCGTCACGGCTCTTGAGCAAATCATTGCTAAGCCAATTAACACAAAGCAACTCCATAGCGAACTGAACCATCAAAATAAATCAGTCTGTGATGATTGCAATTAAAACATTTCAAGCCGAAAATTCCAAACAATAAGACGGTTATTTACTATACGCCTCAACAACGCTGCCATGCAAAACACCAACAGTTTCCTATTAGTGTCTAGACTTGAAAGGAAAGACTTTGTGCAGTTCACACACTTGGTTCATTTGAAAACACATCTTTAAATGTGACATTTGTGAGAAATATGTGAAAATGTTTTCCTTCAAATCATTAAAAGTATAAGCTCTGCTTTCGTTTCTGATCAGTTAGTGGGATACTGAACAAAATGTTGTGTAACCTTCAAATCATTATGTTTATAAAGTGGTCTGAGCTTCCTAAACCAGAAACGGAGGTAAAAACAGATAAATCACAGTTGAACTGACTGGAACTAGAACCTGTTAATCATATGGCATCAACGAGGCAGAAAAAACAAATCATCTCTCATTTTGAAACTGTGAAAGTTGATGTCGAATCAGTGATCATCAGGCAAAGAGTCTCATGAGAGATGAGTTTTCCACTCTCACAGATACTCAATAGCTTCTCAACAGATGAGTGCCTAATGCTCTATATTAATCTATTTTAATTCATTAATTCCCTATTTATTTGTGGATCCACCTCCCCATATGTCACTATAGTCCTGGCCCTCGCAGCGGCAGGGCCCCATGCAGCAATGAGTATATGAGAGCAGGGCTTCAGTGTGAAGGACACTAGTAATTCAAAAGCACATTTCTTCTCAGGAGACCAGCATCTGACCTTGAGGTGTGAAACGGCATCTGAGTCATAATGTCACAACCCCTGCAATGAACGAAAGGCTGCAAAGGGTATCTCATATGCCCATGCAGAGATAAGCCACCAGGCCCTCTGCCCCTGAACCAGGAAGAGTTATTCAGAGTCCTTTTCTGAATCCAACCTGACCTACATTACAAGTAGGGTTGCAAAATTCCAGGAATTTTCAAGACTGGAAACTTTCCATGGGAATTAACGGGAATATATGGGAATTAACGGGAATTAATGGGAATAAACTGGAAATTTGCAAAATTGACGGAACTGGGAACTTAAATGTAGTTGAGAACAAAATCTTGCAGCATTACCTTGGTTAAAACAACCAGATTTAATGCAATTTCAGTTTAATTTCTACTCTACACATGCTCAATCGCACACAGCTTACTGCAGGGCTATTGAGGCCACACCCCCTACATGCACTGTGCTTATCTACCATTACATGCACACATAATTTCTTAAATCCTGCACACAAAATATCAAAATATCCATCTTGGTAAGTATTCATATAAATTACATATTACAAAAAGTTGTTTAAAACTTCCTTGTGCTGTGTGTAATATACTGTGCAACTAAATTAGGCTATATCATAGTAAAAAACAAATACACTGACTGAACAAACATTTAGGTGAGATAATAATAAAACAAAAGTCTAAAAATGACCCTCCCCCACACACAATCCCCTTTAGTCACCGAAGAGGGGGATTCCCCTCCATTTTCTCTGAAGCCGCACTTTCCGCATTTGAGCCCAAAGACTACATCTAAGTTTTGATATTCTAAATATATTTGATCTATGGGATTCATGTTTAACTAGTAAATACAAAAAAGTGTTTATACAGTAGCTAGACAGTTTATGAGGTATGTGCTATATAGCTCAAGCTGTGGTGCTCCTTCTGCTAGCAAGTTTTCTGTTATCATACAGAAGTCCAGTACTGGTCAAAAGTTTGGACACATTACTATTTTTAATGTTTTTAAACATTGCATATCTTTTGCTCATCAAGCCTTCATTTATTTGATCAAAAATACAGAAAAAAAGAATAATATTGTGCAGTATTGCCGGTATTACAATTTAAAATAATGGTTTTCTGTTGTAATATACTTTAAAATATAATGTATTTCTGTGATGCAAAGCTGAATTTTGAACATCATTACTCCAGTCTTCAGTGTCACATGATCCTTAAGACATCATTCTAATATGCTTATTTATTATCAATTTTGGAAATAGTTGTGCTGCTTAATATTTTTTATTATTATTATTACCTGTGATTCTTTTTTCAGGATTCTTTGATGAATAAAGAGTTAAAAAAAAAAACATTTATTTAAAATAGAAATCCTTTTTTAACAATACACTACCATTCAAAAGTTTGGGGTCAGTATCTTTTCTCTTTTTTTTTTTTTTTAAATAAATTAATACTTTTATTCAACAAGGATGTGTTAAATTAATAAAAAAAAAGTAGTAGCAAAGACTTATATTGTTAAAAAAGATTTCTATTTTGAATAAACTGTTCATAAGTTTTTATTCATCAATAAATCCTGAAAAAAGCATCATAGATTACCCTCAAAAAAATCCCAAATATGTCATTTTTAAAATTTGTAATAGTTTGCATGCATGTGAGCCTATGATCAAAAAAATGTTTATATTTATGTTTTCTATATGATAAAGTTTTATAAATTTCCCCAAATTTCCAATTAATTCCCATAAATTCCCCAAAATTCCCGTAAATTCCTGGTAAGTTTCAAACTTGGAATATTTCCAAAGTTCCCCAGATGAAGTTCCCATGGAAAGTTTCCGGAAAATTTACAGAAATTTACCGGAAATTTTCCACCCCTTTGCAACCCTAATTACAAGGGCAGTAGTATTCATCTTTCATGTTTACATTTTTATCTAAGCATAAAAGCCACTCAGTTACACAAGAACTCTCACTGTGTCTGTGTGTGCACTTTCCACAAGTGGGGGCTGTGTTGCAGCTGGGTCGCTGGGCTGAACTGATCATCAGGTTAGCAGACAGCTGTGGCTCATCTTAATAGAGATTTAGAAGAGTAATTTATTTCCATAGAGATGAATCAACCACTCAATGCGCTACTCTTGATCAAAGGAGGTGGTTTTCCCAATGATGAACACAGAGAAAATACATCTCAAAAAGGAGAAGCACCTTCAGAAACAACTATGGGAAATGCGTGTCAACAACAAGAGGAGGAAAATATTATAGAAATTATAATATTATAAATTTATTATAATATTATTAACATTTTCTGTGTAGTAAGAGTATGTCATATAGTAATGGAGGCTACTAGAGATTATAAATAATATTATCATTTCTATAATATTTTCCTCCTCTTGCTATATCATAACCAAATATTTATTTCAAATAGCACAGGTTGTACATTTCTTTTTGGAATTGAAGAATCTGGAACTGAAATAAAACAAGTTGATAAAAAGATTGTTTTTTTAATTATATAGCATAACAAGATTTTATTTGTTGGTTGGCCATTTTTGACCAGAAACACCACAAGTGTAATAAAGGTGGGAAAAAAGAAAGAAAGAAAGAAAAAAAGTACAAAAATGATTAAAAAGAGAGCAAAGTCAGTAAGTTTTAGCCTAATGCAATAACGAACTAGGATTTTTGGGAAGACGTAAAATAAATCCTCTTCAGTTCAAAATGACTAGAACATGACATGAAAATAATACATTTATTTAATTACATAAGAATAATATTTCCATATTGTTTTTATTTAATTTATTTTAATACACTTTAAATATAATTCTATGCCCTATTATTTAATTTATGTACTTTTTAATTATTTTTATTCACATATGTAAACCACTTTGAATTACCATTGTGTATGAAATGTGTTATATAAAAAACTTGCCATTAATCATTTTAATACTAATAAAATAATGCATTTGCTTTTATTTTTTTTTAAATAATAAATTTGTTGTAAACATTTCATGTAGACTATAACTGTGACATAACAGAGTTTTGAATCATTCAAAAACAAAATACATATTTTGGACTGCAATCAATTTCAAGACAGATCTAAGTGAGTGTACCAAATACATGGCATACAAAAAACCTGTCGAAAATATCTTGAAAGATTTCTCTTTCATCTCTTATGATAGACTTCCCAAACCAGAATTCAAATTACAGAGGAATAAACTGAGGCATTTCAATGACTACGCCCATTAAAAACATCCACTTCCAACCAAATACCAAAAGGACTTCATGCCCCAAATATCAACATTGCCCCAAATAATGCATCTCTGGGCAAACATGAACTCGAAGGGGCAATCAGGGGACCATTTCCTGGCAGCATTATAAAACAGGTTCATTGGGGACATAATATTAGACCATTCAGGCTATTTATAACTAAAAACTAAAATCATTAAACAACCATATTTATGCAAAAGCGTCACGTGAACCTTTAACCTGTAAATATGATTTGAAAAAACCTGCCATATTTCAGTGATGTGACAAAAGGGAACAATCATTTCTCTACCACAGGAAACAAGTAAGTTATAGTGGACAGATGAAAAGATAGGGAAAGCCAATATGGAAATTATTAGAAACAAGTGGCCGTGGCCTCTGTTGCACTTCCCAACATTCATAAAGGTGTCTGAAGAATACAAAATGGTTTAAAATAATGAGCCTCATGCAAATTGCACAGGTGTTATGGTAACAACAGAAGAGAGAGAAGAGAGCGAGTGAAGAGAGACACACAGTCATTAACACAGTGGTTTTTACTGTTACACATTATTGCAGAGATGACATTCTGATACTCCGTGTGGGTGCAAACACACACCCCCGCATCATAATTACTGTCCAATGCTTGATGCAGGGGACTATAGTCACAGTATGTGCGTGATCAAAAACACTGGCACACAGTGCAGGTGCTGAGCATTTAAGGGAAGATGGATCCAGTATTCTTTCAGAAACACCAGTTTGTGCTGGAAAAAATAAACACGGTTTATGTGATCATATTAAGCAGGCTGAATTCAACATGCCTTTTGAAAAAGCATAACTTCTATACGGCTCGACAAAATGCTGTAGCTACACATTTCGAGTATGATCTCTTCTGTGGCACACGGGCTTGAATCAACTAGGCTCATATTCAGAAAAAAATAAGGTCTAAAATGATTATCCTAAATATGAGGGGTAGGCTATATCAAAATATAGTTATTTTTGCTTTAAATAAAGTCTTTATGATATCAAAATTTTAGATACTATAGAAATTTCACAATTCTTGTCACCAGTGTCAATATCACAAAAAAAATTATTCTAGCCTAAATTAAAAAAATAAAATAAATAAATAAATAACGGCTCACCGAAGACAAGTCAGCGATTAAATAGGAATAAAAAACTAATTGCAAGCATCAGGAGGACAAAAAAAAACTACAGAAGAACAAATAAATAAGAAACGCTACATACATTGTATGAAGTAATCAAATGTATAAAAACACAGCATATTCTTCACTGTGTAAATTAAATGTATATTTCTTATTAAAGTTACAAAAATGATTTAGTCAAGCACTTTTGTTGTTTGATTAACATAAATGACAGACAGCAGGAATATTATACTACTGTCATTTTAAGAGCTGCCTGGAATCGGATCCAATATGTTACACATGTGCTTTCTTTCTCAGCTGTTTGCTTTCAATTAAGACCTAAATTACTGTGTTTACAAGGATACTTGCAAAGACGGGCATTTTGACACATACAAGTGTGTATTTAACTGTTCGCTTTTGATGCCGATTGTGTTTCAATGGCTTAAAATCACTTGTTTTAAACCGTAATGCTTAAAAACGCGAACAAACTATAAATTTTCATGACCACATAGCACAGCAACACATGAGCGTGTAACTGCGATAGAGACGAAAAATCTTTACCGATTGACAAATTTTTACCGGTTAAGCGTGTCTACCAGTATATCGCCCACCCTTTCTACCAATCATAAGAAAAGTATATTTAGCCAATTATATTTCAAAGCTGGAGACCCAAGGAACTGAAATAAAGGAGAAAACGTCAAGAGAGGGGCAGTTTCCTACAGGTGCATCGGTGTCATCGGTAATGAATAAGTATGTCTTTCCCTCTCTGCAGGGACACAGACACACTGAAGTGCAGTCAACAGCTAAACAAGGTCATGAAATTCAGGCAACATTTAATATTAATTCGCTGCTCTCACTGTCAAGTGTAACCTGAGTATGTGGCGTGTAAGGCTGAGTTGTGTCTGCTGGCCATCTGAGACCTAGAGGAGACATACTACTTTATGGCAGACACAGATGCAGGCAAACACAGCCGAGCTGTCACTGTATATCTATGCCCTTCGTTATTAGTCCTCCTCCAGGGTATGTGATACGGCTCATATCCTCCATTATGATCTCATTATAATCAATAAACTTGGGAGGCCTGGAAATCCTGCCCTAACATGGCAATATCTTACATAAGCCATTTCCTGTCAACTTGACTGTACGACATGAACAAGTGATATTGTGCTGCTTCTGACAAAAAGGAAAAGTGTGAAAAGAAACGACCCTGAATTGGTCGATCTGTACTTAATCCGAGCTCAGACAACCTTTACACAAACACACCTTCCAAGGGCACAACAAACAGATTAATGGGGCTCACGCTGTCGTCGCTCAGCCCCTGAGTGTCCGGCACTCAATACAAACTTCATGTTTGTACTGTCTATTAACTGTAATCTGTTTCTTTTCATTGATCATTCACGGCTTCATTTGATGGCCTGTGATGTAACTAATTATACGCATGCAGCTGTGAGAGCAGAATTACAGAGATCAAACCACACTTCTATAGAGTCCAGTCATCCACACATTTTTAGGAAAATTAATTCAGGCTAACCTCAAAAGTGATTTTTTTTTAAGATTTTGAAGACATTTTTTTAAAGAAGGTTTCATATGCCCATCAAGGCTGAATTTATTTGATAAAAAATACAGTAAAAACAGTAATATTTAGAAATTTGATTATAATTTAAAATAATTTTCTATTTTAATATATTTTAAAGTGTAATTTATTCCTGTGACGACAAAGCTGAATTCTCAGCAGCATTACTCCAGTCTTCAGTGTCACATGATGCTTCAGAAATCATTCTAATATGCAGCTTTACTGCTCAAGAAACATTTCTCATTATTATCAATTTTGAAAACAAATGTAAATGTACACACTGTACATCTTTACTGTCACTTTTGGATCAATTTAATCCATATAAATATTAATTTCTTTCAAAACTTTAAAACTTTTGAATGCTAGAATGAACAAAAATGTGAAAGCACCTAAATGCTGAAATATATATATATATATATTTCATGTTAAAATACTTCAATATCACTTTAATACAATTATTCCAGTCCGCCACAGCAGAGTTGACTGAACCAATGGCGTAAATCTGGTGTGGGGCTATTCATTTGGCCAACCAATGGCAGATGAGATATTGCTTTTTTATTCACCGAACAGTGAACCCAGTGGAACAGAAACAATTTAATTCATGTTACAACCTTATCTTGAACACCAGACAATTATTCTAAAGAAGTACTGGAGGAATATTTAAAAAAAAAAAAAAAAAAAAATCAATTCACTAGGAACCTCAATAGCTTGTAGTATTTTACATGACCATTTTACTTTGATTTGAGCAGAAGTAGCTCCCACAGACATACCAAAAATTCATGAAATGACCCTCTCTCGTCTGTATTTCCAGCTAATCCATCCTTTCCACCCACCTATTTGCTCGCAACCACACTATCTGTGTCAAAAGAGAGTAATTATTGCCTCCATTATGTTTTAGTGAGCATAATACCGTCCCTTCACACACCCTGACTGTCTACAATACGAGTATAAACGGTCTAACCTTCATCCCCTCGTTTCTGCTTTGGCTCGGCCCCCCCGCTCTTCTCCTCTTCCTCCTCCCATTCTCGGCGTCTGCCTGTTGTTCACTGCCCCAAGTCATGACGATCATCCCACCCCAGTGGGAATGACCTCCTCCCAGCCATTCACATCTGTGTCTGTCAGTGCATCCACAGGCAGCAGCACATATTCATCCAGAGAAACAGCAGCAGCATTTCCCCATCATCCTCCACCACCGAGAGACAAGGACATGCTTAACAATGAATTTTATGGACTTTAGTGTGGTTGTCACAACTTGAGCTTTTTACTTTGATTCTTCCTTGATAAAAACCATCCAAAAACAATGGAGAACATATTACTACTACTTTGAGGATTATATCATTTAACATCGGGCTCGTGACTGGATGAAGAAGAAGCATCTAGACACACAATTCCTGAGAGTCTGCTAGAGAGGAAAAGGTTTGGGATGGGTGACAGTCTGCCTAAGCCAGATCTGTAGATGGAGTTCAAGGCTGAGCGATGAAAACAGTGAGTACTGAAGACATATGATTGATAAAAAGACAAGGTAGTAATTTAGTGTCTGTCTGAATATTAGGTCAACATTATTAAAGAAAAGCATCAGATATCACTGACTGACATTCTAAAGAAATCATTGTTTCATTTTAAAGGTTTGAAAAAATTGTCAGCATTTTCTCAGCCACATGTTGTTTCAAACCTGTGGAACACAAAAGCAGACATTCTGTTTTTTGTCCATACAAAGACAATGAGGTTTAATGTAGTTTTGAAAGATTTATCATAATATCTTCCTTTATGTTTAAGAAAGTCATACTGATTTAGAATGAGATGAGGGAGAAAAAATTAAGATGTTTTCATTTTTGTGTGATAAAATAAATAAATAAATAACAGACATTGTTTTAATGATGCTCTGTTAAGGAGATCCCAGAGATACAATGAACTGATTTAAATGGATAGTAAAACAGTATTTGTGAAGATGATCAACTTAACAACAAAGAAAGCCTCTACCTATGGAAACTGAAGTGCAAAATGACTAAATAAATCAACATTTGCTATGATCTATAATAAATGTAATAAACATATGTTATTTAATGCAATAGCTATCATAAACTGACCATTACCAACAATTTTGCATCTATTTATCTAGGTTAATATTATTTTATTATTATTTTTTTTTTTTTCATTTTCCAATAAGGGAACACTGAAGTTTTATAAATCAACATTTAGTTAATGTAATGTGGCCAACAAAAGCTGTAAAATGTTCATGGTACAAGGGATCAACTAATTATAAAAAAAATTAACCGTTGTGTTAAATATTAAATAGAAATATATTAATTATAAATATTAGATCATAAATATTTCATCTGCATGCACTATTAATTTTTAATTACCTGTAAATACAGGCTTTTATTACCTGTAAATACAATTTCCTGTACTATGTTTAAAATACAGACTCTTTACTGAAACCAGAAATCAATGCAAAGCTAATATAGCTGTGTTTACAATCTGTTTAAATATTCAACCACCTTAAAGGAGAAATTGTGCCCTCTTCTGAGGGAGCTCCACATCATTTTCATCTGAAGGAGATCATTATTACCTTATATTACGAGATAACAAATACTACACTCTTCCTCATAGTGTGTCTTCAAACCAATGTGAGTTTCAGGTTCATTCTAAAAAAGAAAAAAGAAAAAACAGCACTGCCCTATGATGTTGGCATCATAGTAGCAACAAATTCACCACCACAGTGACAAGGATTGGATGATGCCATTCAAATTCAAAGATGTTATTGAGAGTTTCTGACAGATTAATCTCCAATCAGCTGTGAGATTAGACAAACTAAAATTACCCATCTCTGTGACAGTAATATACACACAAAAAATCAACAAGAGTCTTGGCAAACAGATTTTAAGTTATCTGACAGATGTAGTTTTCTCTACAGTGACAGCCTAAGAGACAGGGCTGCTGGAGACCATAATTTGAGATGCACAATAACAGATCAGAGCAAGTCAACAAATAACAGCAATCTTGCTGCTGAATGCAAATTCATACCTTATGGAACACCGTCTCAGCTGTCTTACTGTATGTGCCAAAGAATGGTTAACTGCCAGAATGTGGTTTCTATGAATCGCATGAGGATTTCTTTACTCAAACTTACTGATTAAACACTAAAAACTACCCTGTGCAAGCACCTGCTATGATGAAGAAGGAAATAAAATTACTAAAAATGTTTTTAAAGGAATGATAAAAATTGCGTCATCATGGCGTTCCAACCTGTAGGAATTTGAGGGTGACTAAATGATGACAATTTTCATTTTTAGGCACACCAACACTTATGAGTTTTGTCATTTGTGAGAAAACTCAAGGGTAAGGGAAAGTTCTCCACTTTATTCCACTCCCTGGTGAAAGCTGAATTACACTCATTTTGTACCTAATCAGTCCGCTACCACCACAGTCACTAATCAGAGCCTGCTGGCAGAATCATAATGAGGTAAAGGACAGTATGTCGAGTATCACAGGGGAGGTTGGGCAACTTTGAAAAACTGAACAAACCGGAACAGCCCTCTGTCTATTTATAACTTCGCTAAAGTCATTATATTGCAATATTTGACCAAGAGGTGCGACCATATTTACCATATATATCTTGCAAAGTCAAACAAAACATTTAAAGATATTTTTTCATGGTTAAAATATGAAAGACAGAAAAAATTATTCTTCAAAGCAGTCAAGCTAAAGCACTGAATCATTTTAAAGTCCTATAATAAGCACCAACCTTCTTTTGTTGTTGTCACATTACAAACAAGTGTTGCTGCACAACCACATCATTTTGATGGAAAAGCTGTCCTACACTATTCCTGAAGTCATGGATACAATACTTGCTCCGGAGAACAGATACAAATTCCACCCACATTCACAGGGATCAGTGAGTTTGAACCTCTGATGACTAATCGCAAATGTGCAGGAAAAAAAGTGGAGAGCAACAAAACAGATTAAGTGCTCCAGTTTTGTGTGGAGTACAACTTTAATGGTTTGGCCACAACAAACAGAAACAGATTGCTACTAACAAATGGCATTTCTGCTATGTTTGTTTGCACAGAGATGCATGAGTGATATATAAAGTCTTTCTCTTGCACTACCACATGAGGCAGCGCAGTCCTACCATACTTCACCGTCGTAAAATTAGATGACACAAATATATCTCATGAATATCAATGTGGCTTTTGAGGAAGCAGATTAGGGAAATGAGAGGCAAATTGAGCAAAGAAAATTCCCTCAAGAGAACAGCGTAATGGAAACTTATTCTGCACTTACACAGGATTTAGGCTCATTAAACTAGAGGAACAAATGCCTCTGTGATGGTTCATTTTGAATAATTAGACAGTAGTGTTAATGACCTGCCCTTGAACAAAATGTACACGCTCTGCATCAACATGACATATTAAAAAGCTTGTATTGTTTTGGCTATGGGCATTTCCTTAATCCATTACATGAATTTCCATGGTTATTAAATAAAATAACTAAACTCAAATTTTGAACTTGCTTACACTATTCCTCAAAATTTTGGAGGCAATAAGATTTTTTTTATTATTATTGTTTTAAAAGAATAATCTTATGCTCACCAAGGCTGCATTTATTTGTTCAAAATACAGTGAAAACTGTAATACTGTGAAATATTATTTCTTGGTAACTGTTTTCTATTTCAATATATTTTAAAATGTAATTTATTGCTGTGATGGCAGCAGATTTTCAGCAGCCATTACTCCAGTCTTCAGTGTCAAACGATTCTTCAGAAATCATTTTAATATGCTGATTTCATGATCAAGAAACATTTCTTGTCAAAATGTTAAAAAAGGTTGTGCTGCTTTAAATTTTGGACATGTGATACATTTTTTCAGTATTCTTTGATGAACAGAAAGTTCAAAAGAGCTGCATTTATGTGAAACAGAAATCTTTTGTAAAATTATACAATAAATGTTTTGACTGTCACTTCTGACTTAATTTAGAATTCAAATATTAATTTATTTAAAAAAAAATAATCATACTGACTTCAAACTTCTCATTCAGGCAGCTTGAAATAAACCTGGTAGTTTACTGTGCTATTTGTAAACACGGCAAAAACCTCCATTAATCAGATCCAACCGTGTAACAGAAATAGAGCTTTGCCCTTCTCATTGCCCTTTCATATCTCAATAGCACACAGCAGGACAGCTGGTTAACACCATCGTTGTTCTACATTCATTTTGGTTTTGATCTCCTGCCTGCATGTGCTGTATCAGAGGCACGGGGGGAAATATGACACAGATTTAAGTGGGTAGTCATGTCTTACCAGCTGAAGAGAGGAGGACGTGATAGTCTGTGCCTCTCTGTGCAGGAACATCTTCATGCATTTCTTCTTTCTCGGATTCCTCATAACGGTCCCAGTTGGACTCAAGCTTTCGTCTAGAGAAGGTGTTGTCCTCCTCCTCTTGCTCAAAGTTTTCTTTGTTGTCATTGTCATCTTGATTCTGGAAAGCGATTAGAAAAAAAAAAAAAATGACAGTGAGCAAGCATGACACAATACAATTGTTTTACTGTGGCAATCTATTAGAAACATGAAAACCTTTAAAAACGTTCACCACCACCAACACAATGTTGTACAATAATGTTACGTTACGTTAATACCATAAATTGATTATTTATAAAATTAAACTCATTAAAACAGTGTGGGAGTCTCTCTGAATACTTGTCACTTTATTTCATATTTATTTTTATGCCATTTGTGTCTAATACTAAAAGGTAGCAGAGTTTTATAGTAAAAATAGCAGGAATTATGGTTGCCATGGTGATTTTTTTATGGATAACACTTACTCGTCGAAAATCTGCAGGAGGTCCAAACTCTCGCCCTCTTCCTCTACGATGATCCCGTTTTCCTCTTCCACGATGGTGGTGGCCTCCTCTTCCGCGACCCCGGTGCTCTCCCGAACCGCCGGTCTCAGCATCACCTCCACCTCCTCCACCTCCTCTTCTCCAATGCCCACCGCGTCCCCGACTGTGTCTGCCTTCCATAACTGAACATGAAACATAGAACTAATGCCGAGACTGTAATCGTGTAACACCACAACCGGTGTTACACTTAAAAGAGAACACTGTTCAGTGGGGAAACATTCCGCCCGTTCAACTAGTTCCGATTAATTTACCGAGAAATAAATGGGAGTTTATCAGTTGACAAATGTGCATCAAATCCAAAGTTGTGAAAACAGTATGAGTATGAGTAGTGTTAGAAGCAGCGGTGTGTGGGGAATGTGAGATCTGGCTCGGTGCTTGTTCATTGAATATAAAAGGCCCTTATTGTATTTTGAAGGATGAACTCTTTTACTGACATATTGCAAAAAAGCAATAAGTAAAAAGCTTATATCAATAGACATCACTGTACTTACCTAGTTGATCAACCACAGTACATTAAGAAAATATTTTTGTATTACGTTTTTTTTTTTTTTTTATGTTTATGTTTAAATACGCAAATGAGGTGCTGTCTAATTATATAGGCCTATGGACTAATCTACATATATTTCTGAAATATATTAGGCCAGGTTCAAAATCTTTATTTAATTTAGTTGACATAGGTTTTTACAGAGGGGATTTTGGATATCCATTTTTATCTCTCTGAATTATATAAACAAAGCCCTGCTTAAAACTTTTAGAGAATTGATGAGAATAAAACTGGAAGATTTGGTTTATGTAAGTGCTGCTGAAGTGGAGATTTCTGACCTTCATTAAAGAGCATGCAAATAGATAAAAAGTAATAAAATTATCACTTAAATGTGTATTTTGTATGTTTTTTTGTTATGGAAACAAACCCGTAACAAATTTCAGACCTCCCAACTCAAAATTTTCTAGTGACTGATTACATCTCAATTTTTCCATTGGCTCAACATATTATTTCTCATTGAGCCAATGTTAACAGACTGTTGCCACATCTGATAAAATTCAGTTAGCAGAAATTCAGTTGGGCCAATGGAAAAATTTAGATGTAATCAGTCACTAGAAAATTTTGAGCTGGGAGGTCTGAAATTTTTTACAGTGAATATAATAGTCCTGAATAGCCCAAAATCTCAAAATTGACCAGTGTATGAAAAACAATGGATTTGCCTGTAGTGTTTTGCCTTTATTGTAGTAGGCTATTGTTATCCCATAAAATATTTGGCCCATTTGAAATTCAATAGTTTATAGGCATCACACACAAAACATGCATTTTTTTTCTGTTCAAATTTTCCTGTTTTTGAAGTGTTCATTCTCTTTCTTGTGTTTTCAGACTATCCACTGCCAAAAAAACATGAAGAATACTGTGAAAATTTCATCAGTTTTCTAACCGATCAACGGTAACAGGATGAACATGGATATTCAAAATATAACCGCAAGTGGAAATGTCTCTGCTATCCTGCCTGCCCCATACAGTCTGTTGGAAGTCATAACCATTGCAACAGTATCAGCAGTCGTGAGTCTCGTCACAATAGTGGGGAATGTACTGGTGATGCTCTCTTTTAAGGTCAACAGCCAACTTAAGACTGTTAACAACTACTACTTACTCAGTTTAGCTTTTGCAGACCTCATTATCGGCGTGTTCTCAATGAACCTGTACACATCCTACATTCTCATGGGATACTGGTCTTTAGGAAATATAGCATGTGATCTGTGGCTGGCACTTGACTATGTTGCAAGTAACGCATCAGTGATGAACTTGCTGGTCATCAGCTTTGACAGATATTTTTCTATTACAAGACCACTTACCTACAGGGCTAAACGGACCCCGAAACGTGCAGGCACCATGATTGGCTTGGCATGGTTGATCTCGTTTATATTGTGGGCTCCACCCATTCTGTGCTGGCAGTACTTTGTTGGAGAGAGAACGGTTCCTCCTGACCAATGCCAGATCCAGTTTTTCTCAGAACCCACAATTACATTTGGTACAGCCATAGCGGCCTTTTATGTACCGGTATCCATCATGACAATCTTATACTGCAAAATCTACAAAGAAACAGAAAAACGTACTAAGAACTTAGCAGAACTCCAAGGATACCCATCGCTGGACAGCCACGAAGACCCAAAAGTACGAAAGCCAATACTACGATGCTTTAGCTTTAAAAGCAAGAGAGATGGGACTCAAGCATCATGGTCTTCGTGTAACCAGAGTTACGTAACTAGGACAACATTGCAGTCTGAAGACTTGTGGACAAAATCAGAGCAGGTCACCACCCTGAACAGTTACACATCATCAGAGGATGACGAGCGGTCCGTCTCTGAAACAACCCCACGTGAATCATTCAAGAACCAAGAATCGATAGTCAATAAAAATGGACAGCTGGTCTGTTATGAAGACAGTAAATACCTAAATGATCTTGCAAAATGCTCCCAGACAAACAATAAAAAACGTATGTCATACAAGTTCAAGCCGATCCTTAGCGACATCACTGCTTTGCAAGGTAGTACCGAAGCCGACAGAACAAACACAGATCATTGTCAGTCCTCAGAGCCACAGGCTCCTTCATCCACATCCACTTCTACCAAACCAGAAGATCCAAACTTGAAGATCCAGATGACCAAGCGGAAACGAATGGTCCTTATCAAGGAGAAAAAGGCTGCTCAGACTCTCAGTGCCATTCTTCTGGCGTTCTTCCTTACTTGGACCCCATACAACATCATGGTGCTGATCTCCACCTTCTGTTCTGAATGCATCCCAGTGTCCCTCTGGCATCTGGGCTACTGGCTCTGCTATGTCAACAGCACCATCAACCCCATGTGTTATGCCCTATGCAACAAGACCTTCCAGAAGACCTTTCGGATGTTAATCCTCTGCAAGTGGAAGAAGAACAGAGGAGAGGAGAAACTGTATTGGTGTGGACAAAACCACTAAGTAACAGCAGAGATGGAAGATTGTAGCGCATGATGAATGATCAAGAACAATCGTTATATTAAATGGGCATTAAAATTACATTTTAACTTATGTTGTGCATACAGTTCCACAGACCATATTCCTTACCATGTTCTAGGCAATATTTTTGTGTACATATTGTTTATATTGCCATATTGATTTGAAAAAATTATATAATTTATTAATTTTTAATTTAGCTTCTGTTTTCAAAGTTTAAAGATCACTTAACATGTTTACACAACAGTGTATTGTAATATTGTCAAATGCCTTAAGGCTAGGGATGGTGAGGACATTAAAGATATGGATTGTGAATGTATTATTATAAATACCTAACACACACAGTATTTATTACGATTAACTTTTTGTGAAAATTATTTGTGATCATATATTGTAAGCATTGATCATGTCAGTGACACTGCATGCATAGAAATGTTTATTGAAATATCTGGTGTGCAAAGCAATGTTGTTGTATTATGTTTGCAGAACTGGACAGTGTTAGATATGGATCTTCAGATTTTGGAGCTGCCAAAGCATCACTGTAGAGAAATAAGCAAAAAGAGATTGTAGCTTCCCTCTGGATGTAAAATTCATTTATATGGCAGAGGTTCCATCACATTTTACAGTTCTACAGCATCCCACTGTGCACTGGTCCATAATTGAAAAAAATCTTTCATAATTGTTGTGCCAAGAATTAGATCTGAACTTACTTCAACATTAACACATCATATAAACACATTTATAAATGTTGCCTGGCTGTTTTCCATTCATTTTGTTTAATAAGTCTCTACTCTTTCTGTTGTGAAGCCGTGCCATTTAATTGGATGTGAAATAAATGTTTTAAGATTAAATTAACCCAACTAATTGAAACAACAGTCTGGATTTGGCAGGGGTTCCATCGTTTATTAAAGAGTTCAGTCAAACTGAAGCTTTAAAACTACCCACTTACATACTAGCAACTGTTTACCAGTCACTTATGAAATGTGGTCTTAAATGTTGATCTCTATACATTTTACCATGCAAGCATCATGCTGAGAACAGACAAATAATTGAGACGGATATTTTCCACCAGTTTATTAACATTGAGTTTAAATAAGATTATACTTTATAGCTTAAACCTTATGCATTTCTCATCTTCATTCACAGTCTTGTACAAACCCAACAAGATATAGTAAATATTATAACCTAAAAGCTTTATTTCAAGTAGTTATGAAACAGAATTGGGGTCAACATCACCTCCTTGGGCTGGTCTGGAAATACGCATGGTATCACTGCAAAGATGGACCCTCATATATTTTGCATCTATCTTCACCCTTAAGCTCATGTGTGCTTTTGAAATATCCCAGAATGCTTGAGACAAACTGAGAAAAACAACTACATACAGTAAGTACTAACTTCTGCATCTGATTTTGCCTTGTTATGCAGCCGTAATGCAGCTATTGCATCAACCCAAAGCACTCAACAGCCAATCAACAACATGCTAAATTTTACTTACTAAAGATTTAATTCTCACTTTTATTCAAGTCATAACTGAGGTGAAACTGCATTGACCTCAATTCTGTGAAGGAATCATATCTGTGTGAACTTTTGCGCAGCAGCAGTAAAAGCATAGACTACCGTCATTATTTTAATTGGATTATAAGATATTGAAATGTTTTAGCAAAACTGAATATCTCTGTAACTGTCTCCTCTTGGAAGAGAAATCTTGACCAGACTTTCTCACTCATTCTACTTTTAAACTCTTAAAAAAAAAAAAGAAAAAAAAAGAAGACATATTCATGCCTTGCTTGATCTGTACTGGTTTTATCCATTACTAAATTTTATGTATAGTTTTCAGAGTATCATTACAATGACTAAAATGATCTGATTATTAACAATGGATCCAAAGAAGACAATTAAGCATGGAAAAGTAGTACAGTGCAAACACAGTCTTGCTTCATCAAGCGTTTCAGTTGAAAAAGAAACTGTTTATATATATAAAAGAGGAAACCTAGTAAAACAGTGTTAAAGAAAACCGACAAAATACACGGCACTACCTCCTCTTCGGAGCAACACTTCTGCTGCCTTTGTTGCCTCCACTAGACTTACTGGAGCCCTTGGAGAACAGTTTAGTCATGAATTCAGAAACATCTGGCAATTCTGGGTTAGGGTTCAACATATTCATAGATTGCTCCATTTCCTGCAGGAAAAAACAGACATTAAATTATATGAGCAAAGCAATATAAAGTGGATGAGAATGTCTGTTTAGGATGTAACACTTGTAGATACGACTTCTTGTTTTACATTACCTTTCTCATCTCAGGATCATTTGTATTTACCACCTTTGGGAGCAGGACAATGATTAATAAGGGAAGAACCATCATCATGACCTAAGGACGACAAAATAAGTCACAACAGCTATTAGAAACCCTGAACAACACTTGTCATAACTAAATCATTATTATAAATGGCTCCGAAAATGTGCCTTAATACATAAATTAATCTAAACTAGAGGACATAAAAAATCTAGTTAAAGAATAAGTAAACATAAAATAACTGATTAATTTCCAGTGAGTGAAATCCATCCACATGCATCTGAAAGAAACAATTATATGATCGTACCATTGGGTTCATCAGAAAATCAGTCCAGCCCCAGGTTTCTCGCTTCATGAAGTATGTGTGTGGACCACTGGATCTGATCTGAAGAGGGTACGGCTGTCGAATAACTTCAGAGGTTTTGATGTAATTCACCAAGCGTGCCCTACGGTTCAATAACATTCTGACATTAACTTAGGTGCTCATGAAATCACATATTAGAAGAAGGGAAGAAATGGGAATGTTAGCTACCTCATTTTCCCTTTGGAGGTAATGTCCACCCGAACAGGATCAAATCTGAAAGATGGTGATACGATTTCAACCACATATGAGCCAGAAGGCACATCGTTGACAGCAAAGCTCCCATCGGTCCTGCAAGGGAAATAGATTAATTGTGTAACCTTGCCAAAACGTTTAATGGCTTGTTAAGACACCCCTGTCTATCTCATCTGAATAACAATGCCCTACAATGATATTACAAACAACCGACACATTTTTCACAAATACATAAGAAAACGTATTTATATAAAGACAAGATTCAAACGAGATCATTATAAATCAGATTAAGTCATTTATTGGGACACACATCGCTTTTTTGACGTTAGCATCGCTGGTGATAACTCACTTGAGAAAACCAACATATTCCTCTCCTTCCACCAGGATTCGGGCTGTGGAGATCCAGTCTTGTGTCTTCACTCCGGGAACGATCGCTCGTCCTTCGATTCTGAAACGGTCTCCATTCGACGGAGAACCTGCTACAGGCCCCGGCTCCGCGTCGGAAAAACACCATGACAACGCAAACAGAGCCTGCAGCGCCAAATATACATCTAACAGACGCTTCATTTGTTGCATCGTGTTTTGGCACACGATTTATATGACGTTTAAAATGTACAATATTTCACTACGCGTCAACCTGGACAGCTGAAGGAAGTAAACGGTAAACGGAACTCAGACCGCAGAGACCGGAAGAGCATCTGTTACACCACGTGATCATCCTTGAGGCGGGTCTATTTTTATGGGCGGGGGTTTCGAATGGGAGTCCGACTTTTTTCCGCGAATCGGCTCTTTTAAACAGTTGCATGAAAGGTTTAAAATATCTTTTACATCACTGCGGTGCAGTAAATAATAATAATAATAATAAAAATAAAGTAAATCACTAAACCCAAATTTAGTGTGTACATTGATAAATAATTTTTTTAACTCATTACTAATTGAGATAAAAATATTTTCCAGTATATATATATATATTGTACTGCGTCCCCACCGGTCAATGCTTTGTTTCACTACATATGCTCTTATATATAATGTCAACTCAATGATCTGTTCTCAGCTTAATGAGTCAAGTGAGTTGACTTGAAACGGTTCAGACAGACTTGTAAACGAAGACTGGTTTTGTGAATTATGGTTGCCTCTCCACTGAATATTACTTTAAACCATTCTCTGCCAATTTAGCACATCTTATTTTTAATGTCTTACTCATTCAGCAACTTTTCTGACAACGTCATCACTTTTGATTGGGGTTGTGAATGCACATTTTGTTATGGTCATTTTTATCTTAGTCAACATGTAAATAAAATGCACATGTTCATATAAACATCAAAAAACATTTAGTTTATGTAGATTTATTTGAAAGCGGATTAAAAGAAAAATCTCTATGTACATATTACACTCAAATATCCATTCATGATCAGGCAATGGACAGCAACACACTAATAACTTAAAACTCCTGCAATTCAAGAGCATGACTGAGAAAAAAAAAAAAAATGATAAAGGTACACTTACACAATCACATCCACTTAAGCAGATTCACACCATAGCACAAGTGCAACAGTTAAAACTTCTGCTTGGCACTTCAGTGAGTAGCCTGATTCCAGTCTCATGGAGTTGATTATGTGCCCCTAAGCAAGTCCACTTCAATGTGAAGCAGTCATTCAGTGCCTGCAGGGAAAGTTCCTCCTCCAGTGCTGAAATCGGAGTGTCTGAATTGTTCAGTTCATCTATCCCCAATTCACCACAGCCTATTGAGCTTCAGATGCACCAGCTCCAAGCCAATCAAAAGCTTAAAATGCACCAAGGGTTTGAAGTGGTTATCTCCATAGTGTGCTACAATGATACATCAGCGCAGTTGTGACACATATGATTCTATAATCTGAGGAAGAGAGGATGAGAAAGGAAATAAGGCAAGACTGATTTTTGTAAACAGTTGCAACTTTTCACTTGACTAGGAAAAATAAAACACCTTCGCTGTTTCTCCTACAGTTCCTGGAACCGAGCTTAAGTGTCTCTTCCCCTCCCACAGTTCAACAAGCATCGTCTTCATTGCCTGAACATTCCTGCTAGATGCAAACATATTCAGTTACAGCTTCCAGTTAACACTTCTAAGATGTTCTGTCATTTAATTCCCATGTATTCATATAAAAATGAAGCACCTTTCATTTGAAAAGCCATCGTGCAAGCTTTTGCTGTTTGTGGAGAGCTCAGACCACCATTTTTTAATGATAGATTGAACCCAGTGTAAAGCTACAATGAGGTGTCTGGAAAAGATTAAATCGTTTAAAACATTAAATTAAACTTGCGCAAAATGTATAATAACAATAAACAATGATAGCAAATAAAAAAAAACAGGACAAAATACTTACTCTTCATATTTAGTGTTAATAATCACTTTCACTTGTGGTAAAAGGTCAACACAACAGCCTATTGAAATACATGGCTGTTCTTCCTGAAGACTATAGAGGGAGAAACTGATATGAAACAACATATCCATCAAATCTACAACAAGGGACAACAATGACAAACTTTGATTTTAAAGAGGTCTTAAATAGGCTACCTTTTAGTAAGAACAGGCAAACAGTCAACAAGCACCCCTGTGTCTTGTATTCTGGGGAAAAAAATGGTTAACATGGTATTCATAAAATGTAAAATTGCAAGCATCAATTATGCCAAAAAATGTGAGAAAAAGGGGAATTCAACAAGCCGTAAACACAAATCTATTGATAGTTGCAATATTTACACTACTGTTCAAAAATGGAATCTAATATGTATTTTAATGTTTTTGAAAGAAGTCTCTTATGCTCACCCATTGCTTTATTTGATCAAAACACCACAAAAACAGTAATATTGTGAAATATTACTGTCAAAACACTAACCTGTTCAAGTATGCCACTAGTTCACTTGCGTTTTTCCGCCAAAGAGTCAAAGCAACATTCAGTCTCAGATTTCTACCAAAGAGCACATGAGTCATTGCTTCATGGTCCTTTGATAACTGAAATTCAACAAATGATTAGGTTAGTGCAAATATTATAATTTGATGATAGATCACCATTTTGCCATGATTGATATTGCAGAAATAGAGGGGTTGATCACTATATCATTATCACATGTGGGCAATCATGAATAAGAATAAACACAGGAAAGTTTCAGCTTAGAATGACAAGAACATAGTCAACACAAGCACTAGCGTGCAGCATATCTCACCTCAGTGAAATAATCACTGTATTTGGAGCCAGCTCCTGCCATTTTTGAGGCGTCTGTTGAGTTCACAGGGAACCCACAGTTGTCACTGTAAATAATAGCCTGCACGTCATCAGCACAGGTCAGTTCATTTTCTTTGTTTGCCATGTCAGACGTCCTGCTTGCGGTGGGCGATCTCCGACATGCTCTTGATCCCACCCCAGAGTGACGCGTTTTCTTCTTGCTAACCACCGCTCGCTTCGCTTTGCTGTATTTGTGCACACAACGGCCCACTGGAAATCTGTGGGATGTAGAATAATGCACGCTCTGCTTGTAAAAGCAAGGAATAATATGAAATATGGTCATTAAGTTTGCATTGCTATGAACCAAAAACACACCTCTCTTGATCGGTTTCGTCCTTAAGTGAATAATCCACCTGAAGAGAGACAACAGTTAAAGTTAGCATTTCAAATGTGTCAAGATTTTAAAACACTAGACATCATACATTTGCCCACTTTGTAAATGGTAACAGAAAAACTTGCCATCATACACTACATGACTGAGGATCATCACACACTAATATGTCCATTATATACTGTGTGGTTTGTGTTGACACGTCCAGACTGCAATAGTGGGCAAAATCTGGGCAAAAATTGAGTAGTGTATTCCAGTATTAAAGGGGTCTTATGATGCGATTACAAGTTTTCTTTTGTCTTTGCAGTGTTACGAGCAGTTCGTGCATATATAAGATTCGTAAAATTGCAAAGACTAAAGTCTTTGTAAAAATTGATGCGTTTCAGAAAGGTGGGGGAGAGAGGAGCAATAATAATGTACGGTATGTGGAAAATAATGTTTTTTATAACCTTAAACCACGTAAACACATTGCATTACACCTTGTCTATTTTACACATTGTCTATTTTAAGGTGTTTTTACTCACCTCCCTCATGTTCTTCTCATCTCCAGAACAAACCATACGTTTGAGAAGATCATGGGGCTGGGCCTGCTTGAGCCTCTGGACTTCTGCATTACTTCCAACATGACTTCCAGTGGCCATAATAAGGGACTCTAAAATACAACGGCAAAAAAAATAAAAAAAAAATAAAAAAAACACACACACACACACATTAGCCGGCACAGGATGCGTGATGTTGTTAAAGCAAATAGCTGCGGTTTGTTTGTTCAATGCCTCCATTGTGTAGCCTCTCCTTCAGAGATAATAATCATAGTATAATCAAATTCGTATTAAAACGAGTCAATTGATCTTCATGGAATATTTAAATGTAAAGCTTCTGCTATTGTTAGACAGTCTGGCACAGTAGCAGATTTTGACTTTATCATTTTTTTTTGCTTCCCAGAACGGCCACAAAACAAAAAGTAAAAACAAAAAATATACCAAACGGAAACCATATGCTAAGGTTCTGGGTTTGCTAGAATAAGAGCAGCTCATAAGGGCTGTGTTTCAAAACCTATCTAGACAATACTACATATGTTATGCACAAGTCATGACATTCATATCGTGCCAGTGTAAAGAATATCGCATAATTCATTACCAAATACACAAGACATGCTTCGTAATTTTCAGACGGACGTCTTACCACGTAGCACGTTACGTCAAGAGGATGAATTTATGAATCGTTTGACTCAAACCTAACTAATAAATTTCAGATTAAGAATCTAATATGTCTGGTAAATATCTCGACATCTATCAGACGGAGCTTGAGGCCTCCAATGATGTGTGACGCTGCTGTTTAGGTTTAGGATCTCTTAGCACTGGCGAGCTAATTAAGTCAACTATACTTTGACAAACAGTCAATAATCTTTGACTAAATTGCAAAAGACAAGTCTATTGATTAGTCTAAACTACTCACGCTGGCCTGTGCCTATCAAAGCAAGTGATGAAAACACACCAGATAGCTAGTTGCTAAACAAACAAGTCAGGCTAATCACCTGCTAGCAAACAAGGACTTAGCACGTATAAAACCTATAACTTGTACAACGCTGTCAAACCTCTCTTATTTCGCAAGCACCCACCATAACATTGTGTAAAGTTGTCTATGCATCCTAATGCACGTTATATGTCCGAGAGCTCTTCCATGTACAACCAGGAAGAAACGGGAATTTGAGTGTATTTCAGAGGAAAGGAAGGACCATTCAAATAAATACAAACTTGAAATGCTGGGATGGGTGAAGCACCAGAGGATTGAGGGTTTAGCGACATCTGATGGAGCATTAATGGAACTGCACGGCTTTGGAAAAAAAAAAAAAAACCTTCACTAGAAACATCAGCTAAAATGGCACACTCTTAGAAATTTCTCAGCCAGCTTCATGGAGTGCATCCTGGGATGTTTTTTTTAACAAAAGAATGAATGGATTTCCATGCGTCCCATTGTGTTTCTTCACAATATAGTCCAACATACATTTTAAATCAGGGATTCTTAACTTTTTTTTGACTCAAAGGTTCCCCACCATATAGGCTTTTCTTTATTAATAGAAAAGAATATTAAATTAATTACATTTTTGTTTTGAGTTCATGGTTAATTAATAAATGATAAATTATCATCAATTCAATATATTAAAATTATATATACTGTATATATATATATATATATATATATATATATATATATATATATATATATATATATAATTTTAATATATTGATGATAATATATCAGTTAAAATACTTTGAAGTCAACCTGCAACCTCTCTGGAGGTTTGCTATGGCCCCTTAGTGGGCCCTGGCTCCCTGGTTGACAACCACTGTTTTGTATTAAGAAATAAAAAGCTTAAGCCTTTAGATAAAAAGGGTCTTTAAGATAATCAAAACATACATTAAGTAGGTTTCACTGTGAATTTTAAGTATTGGTCTTTTCTTTGATGCTGAACAGAAAATATAAAAACATCACAAATAAAAGGACTTAATTATTAATAATTTCATTGTAATGTAATAGTGCTTTAATCTTCAGTAAGAATCTTTTTGAATTAATGTTTGTTAATTTGTTTTGCATCTCATGACCTTAAGTTCAAAGGTGTTATCAAGGGTGATGACTATCATGGTAGTGCTGATGTGATCATTAGATCATGAAATGCTCCATGAAACCACAAACTGGAGTAATGTGACATATAATTACTGTGATATAAGCACTTAGAGGTTTGAAGTTGACATCATACAGATCCCATGTGAAAGCCTAAGCACCTACAATGGATTTAAATACATTGAATATTCTCTTTAAACTACACCTTGGTAGGATTCTAGCGGTGTAGACTGATAATATGAATGCTGGAATATTTATGAATTGAACTGAAATGGATTTAAATGTACAGACACAGCACACTGCCATCGAATGCAGCACACTGCATTTTTAAATAAACTCTTTTCTATTCTAAAATAATTTCTGAAGTTAAGCTAAAAAAAAAAAAAAAGCAATGCCATATCTTGAAGAATGTCTCATGGAAGACAAATCTGACCACAGTTCAAATAAAAGCTGTTGAACTGATGGGGAAAACTGAATAAAATAGCCGACATAGGACTCATATTCAGACAGCCACAAAAATTCACCATCCCTTTCCACCCTTATTTGGGTTGCGCAAGCCTTTCAATAAAAATAATAATAATAGTTACTCTTTCAAGAGTCGCTATTAGACTGCAATCATAGCTACTATTTCAAAATGTGGAAAAATAGTCTAACCAAAACAAGTCTAAAGATAAACAGACTTCCATAGTTTTTGGAATGAAAATGGCAGACAGGAAACAAAAATTAATTTTTCACTGCACTAGAGTAAAACAAAATATTGGAATTATATTTGACTGACTTATATGAGATTTCATTTACTTTGCTTTACAGCATCAATTTGTGAAAAGATTCAAATATACACTACCGTTCAAACGTTTGGGGTCTGTATTAATGTTTTTGAATCTTATGCTCACCAAAGCTGCATTGATTTGATAAAAAATACAGTAAATAATACTGTTGTAAAATATTATTGCATTATTATTATTATTATTATTATTATTATTATTATTATTATTATTATTATTATTATTAAAATAGCTGTTTTCTATATAAATATGTTTTAAAATGTATTTTATTCTTGTGATGGCAAAGCTGAATTTTCATCAGATTCAGATTCTTTTGCAACATTATAAATGCCTTTACTGTCACTTTTGATCCATTTAATGCATCCTTGCTGAATGAGTGAGGGAGGCCGAGTTGCTGTGACAGTTCATATTTCTTTTGCAGCAGGTAAGCATTCAAACTGACATTTGATATAAAAACAATTTGGGCTTGTAATGTTTTGTTCCTTAAATGGATATCAAATCTGACTTTTATATTATTATTAATATTTTATATTATTATATTATTATTATATTTATTTATTATTATATTATATCTGACTATTATATTACTAGGCAGACCTTCACCTGTGATGTAACATATTAGATGAATAGTAAAGAGGGGTCTGACACACCAAGTTACCATCTGTCTTTTCCTGTATTGCTCATCTGCTCTCCTCTTCATCAGATTGTTGAGATCTCTGAGGTTTTGGTATGATGGCTCTCATTTCACCTCTAATGACAAAAACTGGAATCAGGCTGATGGACTGAAGGATTCTGCTTATGATGTGAAATATATAAAAAAATATGAAAGATTAGCTGCATTGAAAGCATGAATCTATGGACAAGATAATCTTAAAGCAGGTATTACGATAACCGAGCACTTTCATCTAAGAGACCCCAGAGATGGTAATATATTAATTATTAATTTAATCAGTTATGTAAGAAATCACATTTTTCACTCATTTACAGGATGGTTCCTTGTGCTTACTTGTAGGATTGACATGGACAAAAGAAATATTAGTCATTATCTTTTAAGATAATCTTTCAACTGTCTTTTTTCTTTTTGCCAAAAGTAATATATTAGCTGGATGGTACAGAATGTTCAAAACTGACAAAAGCTGATCTAGTATAATTCATTTTGAGTGTCTTCTGGACAGCTTCCAAAACACCACACTTCAAGCAACCAGCAGATGGCGATGTGAAGCTGTGGATACTGAAGTGTATAAGGGTGAGCTGTAATTTATTAGCTGTCACAACTCAATCTCAAACGTTCTTCTGTGGCGTAACCATACTTTTTTAAACATATTGCAATTTGTTTAAAGAAGAGAACCTCAAATTCAAGCCTCAAATTAGCCTTAGTGACTCTGACCATGCTAACCCTAAAACACTTTGACCTCTGAACTTATCTTTGTTTGTTTAACCTGACATTAAACCTGGTTTAGAATAAATACACTCATGAGATTATGTTCAATACATCTGTTTAGTTTTCCTCTATAATATTCACCTAGTGACAACTCAAAGTTCAAACTTATCTCACAGGTGTCCTAACAGAAGAAACCAGATTCAAAACTAAACAAAAAGCCATATTTCTCTGCCAGTAATGTCAGACAGGGTTCATTTTCCCCATTTATTTCCATATATATATTTAATTCAGTAAGTGCACCATTACTGACACTTTAGTGTTCATATCAAGCATGTAATTAGCAAGCAAAAAGAAGAATATTTACTTCAACTGGCATCCTGTCTGGCTAAATGGCATATGGCTTCAGAAGATTTATACAGCAAAATGGCAAACTCTCTTAAAAATAAAGGTTTCAGAAAGGAGGTGATGCTGTAGAAGAACCATTTTTTGGGTTCTCCTAAGAACCCTTCAGTGCACATTCCTTATAAGAACCATTTTTTCCCTAGTATGAAGACCATTTTAATAATCTAAAGAACCTTTTCCCAGTATAAAAACTTGTTTTTGCATAAATATTCCATAAATATGAAAGGACTTTTTTTTTAGTGCTTTGTTTCTCATTTTTAAACTCGACATCCTCCATCACTTATATTATACTGAAAACTGTGGGCAAAATATTTTACAACAATTAATCTTTTGTGTTCCAAAGGAAAAAAATAATAATAATTTGGATTTTGAACATCATAGAAAGTAAAACAAAAGGCATTAATCAAGACAAGTTTTTACAAATATGATCCATGGTCCTTACTTGAATCTGTTTTGACTTGTTAGAGGGAATGAGGTCTGAAAAAAACATTTGAAAACTCTGAGGATGTGATCAGCTCGTTCAAAATCATACAACTCACTGCACGTTTGAATAAATAAACACACATACGAGCTAAGACCAGACAATACAATCCAGTGTGATGAAATTCGAAGAGGAAGTGCTGGAAAAATAGCATTGAGAGAAGGAAAACAGTCCGTTGTTTTTCAGCCAGGTTTTGCTGGGCATGAGAAGATTGACAGGGCTGGGATTCCAGATCCCGACAGGCTGGCTGGACTCTCTCCTCTCTGAAGGGAGATAAGATAATATCTCGAGTGGTGTATGAGATTTGACTGCAAATTTAGAGTTCATCTGCCAACTTGCAGTAGCGATGAATTCATCGCAGACCGAAACCTGCCTCTGCAGGAAGCATGTGCCAAGACTTACCTCGCCTGAAAGAGATTGATCAACATTGTTTTAATGCAGCAATAAATAATGTATGAACACTGCCCTAAAAACAAACAAAAGGTAATTGCGACTTTATACCACTCAGTGTGACTAAATCATGATAATTACCTCACGTGATGAAAGTTACAGGTTTGGAATAAAATGAGGCAATAGGACAATAACTATAATGATTAAGTTTTAATGATTGATCTAACTTTTGGAGAATAGGGAAGTGATAGACCACAATGATAATGACTATGTGCATAACAACATTGTTAAAATCACTTTCAAAATGGTTGAAACTTGAGCATATACAGTAGTTCTTATGTTGGTGTGGACACAAATATATTTATTGTTGTAGTTATTTTTATAGTTATTCTTGGTGTTAACAGGCCTTAAGTGTAATTTGGTCCACCAATTCTTATTGGCTGTCAATGTTTTATTGTTCATCAGATAGATATATATACTGTATATATTTATATTTTTTTGTCTGAATGTGATTCCAACCATATTGTTCTGTAGTTATCTGTTATTATTACTTGTAATATGGATGTTTTGGTCTCATATTATAGTTATTACATTTTTATAGTTATGTTTATCATTATTATCACCCTTTGTGTGAATGGGCCATAAATGATGGCAGAATTTTCATTTTTGAGTGAACTATCCCTTTAACGCTTGTATAGCTCTTTGAATGGTATCTAATGCAAAAGATGCTTTCTTTCTTTCATCTTTTTGAGTGACCTAAACACCAGAGTCTGGCCAAACAGCACATATGCCAGTATTCTGAATTACGGGCAGATTTGTGTATGCATTACGCAGGCTGTTCTGTTTTATGTACGGTTTCCTTTGTGTATTGAATCGATAATGTATACTGTAGATTTTCACAAGATGGGTTACTTCCTGACTGTGCCAAAGTTCCTCAGAGGACCCTGACATCAAACAGCCGCACATTTTCATGTGATCGCGCGAGTGTGCTTTTTCACAACAAATTACATTTACCACAAACTTAGAGAAAATAGTTTCCAGTTGGCTTTTTGCAGTCCACCCTTTGACGCATGATGCAGCAAGGCCATAGGAGTGTGATATCAGATGAGCTAAGAATGCTAATTGACTCAAACGCTTTACATTTTTACATTTGGAAGACACTTTTAACGAAAGCAACTTCATTCAGTATACATTTTAAAAGTCAGTGTGTTCTCTGGGAATCAAACCATTACTTCAGTGTTATTAGTGCTCTGCTTTATCCATTAAGCTACAGAAACAATTATAAAACAGTCAAAAACTGTTATCAGAAACATGAAGGACAACTTTTTCAGGTAATAAGACTAAAAATCCTAATGCACCACCTTGTATATTGTGTGTAGGGTGGTTAAAAGTGTCAGTGTTACGAAATCTTTACCACATGGTTATAGGAGTCACGACGACCGCACACACGATCCAGCTGTAGTCTGAGTGATACCAGAATCTCTCTGGGCGTACTTTCAGAATTTCAGACACATTCAGACCATAGCAGATTTATAAAGGCCACCAAATTGTCAACAGGCCCTGAGGCCACATGCTAAGCAGCGAGAATCTAGCCTAGCATCAGTTAATCTGTTCTTCCTTTTTCATGGGCATCCAGGCACTGAGTCACCTTTTGGCTCACTGCTCATGACATCACTGTCATATTTCATACAGAAACAAAAGTGACAGAGCGAGAATAAGCAGTGAAGTTCAGAACTTCTAATAGATGAGGACCAGAGTCACAGCTCTGCAGTATTTTTTGTTGGTTGTTCTCATCTGCCTAGCAGACAAAAGAGACATCTGGGTAATGCAAACATTTCAAACAGAAGTTTTAACACTTTTCAGTAAAATTAGAATAATAATTGTGGAAATTAAAGCGACAGTTCCTCATTTACTCTTGTTGTTCTAAACCTGTATGACTTTTTGAAGAATACTGGTAACTAAACACTTTTGATTGCCATTGTATTCCATTATGGACAAAGAACACTGAGAAATTTGTCAAATATCATTTATGTTCCAATGAAGAAACAAAGATATACAGGTTTGTACTGAAAGTATGGGATGATTAAATGATGAAAGAATTGTCATATTTGGGCAAACTTTTCCTTTAAAATAAAACAGTTCTGTTTATGATACAACAAACATCATTTAGGTTGAGTAAAAGTGCTATCAATTGTTCACTAAGGGGATAAAAAATGAATGGCTTTCTAGGTTCACTTGAAGGCAGCAAAGGCTGACAAATTTTGCTCTCCAAAAATCTCTTTGAAGTTGTTACTGTAGATTAAATATGATCAAGCTCTGTCATTGTTAAATATGTCCACTCTGGTCACGTTCTCTAAGAGTTTCCACATAATTCTGAAGTTCAAACAGGGACATGGACCAACAGCCATTGAAGATGAAGAGCTACTGCTGCTATTGTTTGAATGAGGGTTTCCAAACTCTGTTTTGTTTGATTATCCATGTAAGGAGAGAAGGATCTTGTCAAGTGATCACGTGCAGCCTGACACTGGAACACCCTTGACAAAATTACCCTGAAAAACAAAAAACAAAATCTGCTGTCATGTACAAAGAAAAACTTTGCCTCTGTCCATATACTAACTGTTCATGTTTCCTCAGCTTTTAGTCCAAGATATGTTAAAAGACCATTCTTTTCTCATCACTGTTACAAATTTACATCAAAACACTTCCAATTAGCTTCAACAGATGATTTTGATCAGCACAATCAAGCCATTTTCCTTCATGTCTGTCATTGAGGTTAATGTGATCAAGGCGGACAAACAGGCGCATGGGAAAATATTGTAATGACAGAATGTTTGAGGCTACTTGTAAATGCTTGAGGCAATGTAAACACAGCAATGCACGTAATTCACACACTGGGACAAATATTGACTAACACTAAACTCCCACACATGCTCAGAGCCAAAGTGGAAGCTGTTGGCTTATTCCATTCTGATTACACGCAGACATAAACTTGGACCCTCATACATGCAATGGCACTGGCTGGGAGAGGTTTCATTCTTTTTTTGGGGAAGGAATTTATGGTTTCTTTTATTAAATTGATCAACAGTGATAGTACAGACATTTATAATTTTACAAAAGATTTCCATTTCAAATAAATGCTGTTTTCAGACTTTCTAAGGATCCTCAAAAAATATGTCACAGTTTTCATAAAAATATTGAGGAGCACAACTGTTTTCAGCATTGATAATAATAATAAATATTTACTGAGCACCAAATCATATTACAACCCAAATTCCGGAAATGTTTGGATGATTTTTTTTTTTTTAATTTGAATAAAATGAAAACTAAAAGACTTTCAAATCACATGATTTGACAATATTGTGAAATCACAATAGAACATAGAGAACATAACAAATGTTTAAATGGAGAAATTTTCCACTTTTTTTCCATTTCAAATTTGATGCCTGCTACAGGTCTTAAAAAAGTTGGCACAGGGGCAACAAAGGGCTGAAAAAGCAAGAAATTTTGAAAAGATTCAGCTGGGAGAACATCTAGCAACTAATTTAGTTAACTGATATCAGGTCTGTAACATGATTAGCTATAAAAGGGATGTCTTAGTGAGGCAGAGTCTCTCAGAAGTAAAGATGGGCAGAGGCTCTCCAATCTGTGAAAGAGTGCGTAAAAAGATTGTGGAATACTTTAAAAACAATGTTCCTCAACGTCAAATTGCAAAGGCTTTGCAAATCTCATCATCTACAGTGCATAACATCATCAAAAGATTCAGAGAAACTGGAGAAATCTCTGTGTGTAAGGGACAAGGCCGAAGACCTTTGTTGGATGCCCGTGGTCTTTGGGCCCTCAGACGACACTGCATCACTCATCGGCATGATTCTGTCACTGACATTACTAAATGGGCCCAGGAATACTTCCAGAAACCACTGTCAGTAAACACAATCCGCCGTGCCATCTGCAGGTGCCAACTAAAGTTCTATCATACAAAAAGGAAGCCATATGTGAACATGGTCCAGAAGCGCTGTTGTGTTCTGTGGGCTAAGGCTCTTTTAAAATGGACTGTTTCAAAGTGGAAAAGTGTTCTATGGCCAGACGAGTCCAAATTTGACATTCTTGTTGGAAATCACAGACACCGTGTCCTTCAGGCCAAAGAGGAGGGAGACCTTCCAGCATGTTATCAACTTTCAGTTCAAAAGCCAGCATCTCTGATGGTATGGGGGTGCATAAGTGCATACGTTATGGACAGCTTGCATGTTTTGGAAGGCACTATGAATGCTGAAAGGTATATAAAGGTTTTAGAGCAACATATGCTCCCCTCCAGATGACGTCTATTTCAGGGAAGGCCTTGTGTATTTCAGCAGGACAATGCAAAACCACATACTGCAGCTATTACAACAGCATGGCTTCGTAGTAGAAGAGCCCGTGTGCTGAATTGGCCTGCCTGCAGTCCAGATCTTTCACCTATAGAGAACATTTGGTGCATCATTAAATGAAAAATACATCAAAGGTGACCACAAACTCTTCAGCAGCTGGAAACCTATATCAGGCAAGAATGGGACCAAATTCCAACACCAAAACTCCAGAAACTCATAACCTCGATGCCCAGACGTCTTCAAACTGTTTTGAAAAGAAGAGGAGATGGTACACCATGGTAAACATGCCCCCGTCCCAACTATTTTGAGACCTGTAGCAGGCATCAAATTTAAAATGAACTCATTTTGTGCATTAAATTGTAAATTTTCTCAGTTTAAACATTTGTTATGTTATCTATGTTCTATTGTGAATTAAATATTGGCTCATGTGATTTGAAATTCTTTTAGTTTTCATTTTATTCAAATTTAAAAAACATCCCAACATTTCTGGAATTCGGGTTGTAGAATGATTTCTGAATGATCGTGTGACACTTAAAACTTGAGTAATGGCTCCAGAAAATTCAGTTTTGCCATCACAAGAATAAATTACATATTAAAATATATTAAAGTGCCCCTATTATGGGTAATGAAAGGTTCATATTTTGGTTTTGGGAGTCTCCAACAACAGGTTGACATGCATGCAAGGTCAAAAACACATTCATTGTCTTATAGGCTAATATGCATTTATTTTTACCTTATTTGCTCAACGACTCCCAAACGATTCCTTTAACGGCTTATTTTTCCAAACCCCTCCTTTGCGTGACGCTAATGGGTGAGCGTGCTTCTTTGTGTACAGCGTTACCAGGGAAACCACTATTTTACCGCTCCAAAAGCAGCACCTAGTGACAAAGAATGAATTTACATTTTCATTCAGACCAGCAAGAAAAGACCAACAAGTGTGCAGGCAATATGCTAAAATTTCATGTTAACATCAGCATGAAACGGCTTGGGGTTCCTTTTAAAAACGACTCGTTTCAATTATTCAGAGTAGACTCTTTCTTTTGAGAGACAATAACTTTATACACGGTGCACTTTCAGATTTAAAACTTTGAGGGATGTTTTTATTCACTTAGAGCTGTGTTACACACTGCATGAAAGGTAATTTTCAAAAATCCATAATAGGGGCACTTTAAAATGCAAAAAGTTACTTTGAATTGTAATTATATTTAACAATATTACTGTTAAATTTACAGCATTTTTTGAGTAAATAATTGTAGTCATAGTGAACACAAACAACCTCTTTCATACATGACATAAGCATTTAATGTAAGTGTTACTAATTCTTGTTAAAAATCTGTTTATAATTAGCCTTTACAGTTCACACCTGTGCCTGCAACTGTCCGCTCTGGTTAACACAAAAAAGTCTGCAGAATCTGTCTGAGCCTGTACATTATTCATCATGTCTAGTCTGCAGAGAGTAGAAGATAGACACATGTTTACTGTACTGGGTTTACAACTCAACCAGAGACTTCAGAGCTGACTTGCATTGTTGTTTCAAACAGAAGAGGTTTCTCATTTTGACAAATTCCAGTCACTGATATCACAGAGCAGCTGCTACCTCCAGATTTCCCAAGAAAAGGACCATTTTCATTTGAGTGGAGGCAACACTGAAATGCTTTATGTACATTCTTAATGATAATGACACCAATTGAATGATTATGCCTACCTATCTTGATGCTTAACCTAATTATATATTTTGTGCATTAAATTGTCTACTGATGGACCAGATCTCTACAGCTGTGCTGTGGCTGCAGGGACTTGGTCACGTTCATGCAAAGTCTGCCAAGGTTTACATCAACGTTCTGAAGAAAAATAAGTAGGATAGGGTTAGAGTGTTTCATTACTTCATTGTAATACATTGTAAAGGGTTGGCATGGACTGTACCATTTATATTTGCTATTCAAAGTTAAGGGCCTTTAATGACATGGGACAGCTGTCAAGTGGACCTACTGTAAACACAAATTAGAACAAACACAGCTCAGGCTGATACAGTGATGGGAACAATCGCCGCATGCTATGTGCTAATAGCCTGAACCTCAAAGGCATTTTTGTTTCCCAGAACAGTTCGGCATGGCTACAAATCCCTGTGGAGTTACAAACATCTAATGTGGAAAGTGTAGAATGAGCTACTGAATGTTAGAACGCTGCGAAAAGAGGCAGAACACGTGTGGAAAGCTGACCTCCCTCTGCTTACAGACATGATGTGTGTGATTTATGAATATAGCCTAGATGCGGATAGGTAATTATATTGTTGTTCCAGGATAACACCGCCTGTAAATGTGTTGTAAAATCTCCATAAAATGGAGACACTGCATCCTTGTTTTCATCGCTTACCACACAATAATTCACAATCACAAAGTAATTGTAACGTGTAGTCAGACTCAAGACACAGACAGGTTGGAATCAAATAGATGGGTTTATTGAACAGATGTCAAGGTATGGCAGAAGCAGGTGACTAATGGCAGATATAGAGTCTTTGAGATGAGCAATGATACCGATGAAGGTTTAATCTGTTACCAGGTTTCAGAGAGCTGGTATCGGGGATCAGATGCAGGCAAGTATTCGGAGCACACACACAGGAACACAAGGAGAGGACGAAGAAGATTGGGAGACTTGGAACAGGAATTCAGGTAAGTAGCTTGGCATAAGAGTTGAGTCCTTATCCACAATGGAAACCAGACAATGTGCTTGTGTTAACTGCGTGCTCTTATACTGTGGTGCTGGTGATTAGTGAATGACGGTCAGGTGCGTGTGATCAGATGTCCGGTGACTGAGATCGCTGATTGGTGGATGAGCCTGGTGTATCCATGACAGAACCCCCTCTCCATGGCCCGCTCCTGAGGGCTGAAAACCCAGACGTCGTGGAGGACGACCTCGACCACGTGACGCTGGATCGTGGGGATGAGAAGCGTGGAACTCTGCCAGGAGAATGGGATCGAGTATGTCATCTCTTGGGACCCATGATCTTTCATCGGGGCCATACCCCTCCCAGTCGACCAGATATTCCAATTTACCCCCACGACGTCGGGAACTCAGGATCTCTTTTACCCAGTAGACCGTTCCATCCTCCAGCACCATCGGAAGAGGGGTTCGTCAATGGGACCAGGCTCTGTGGAGACAGGAGAAACCATAGCCGTGGGAACATATTTTATCTGTGGGGTGCTGGGGGCGGGGCTTGAGGTTGCAGGGCGGGGCTACAGTTGGGGATTTTAGATAAAATCCTAATATTAAACAGCCCAAACTCTTATAGATGAACATACAAATTAATGAAGACAGAGTTATATGCGAACCAATATATATTTGTGTTTTTGTGATTAAGAATTTTTACTTTAATATTTCTATTATTTAAGGGGAGTTTACTAAATATTAACGTCGCTGATATGGCAAAGTTTTGGTCAATGCACTTTGGCGAACTCTCTCATCAGAAAAACAAAGTGCAGATACATACGATGTAAATAAGAGTTTCATTCATCATACACTGCAGACAGCTTCAATTACAACTGGAGTTTTTTTTTTAGAGTGCTTACACTCACGCTAGACTGAATTCAGTTATATTCTTTGATAATGTAAATGTTCTTTGCTTTTTGTATAATTTGTTCGTTGCTTGAATAATCGTGGACACGCGGCACTATAATTAAACTTAAAATGCCTTTTTACTAAACATGTGCTCAGGTTAAATACAAATTCAGTCTTATTAAATATTTTATAACATAATACTTGCCTAAAACATTATGAGGTGCGTAGTTAATAGATTACATTAGGCTAGTGGTTTGAGAGCGTGTTTGAGACTAGAGCGCAATTAAAGAGCTGTGCTTATGTGATTGTCGGTGCCACCTTGAGAAGTGAGAAAGCTTCGGAAAACAGCTCATAAAAATGATGAGGACGTGAATGGTTTTTATAAGTCGGAATCTAAAATTACGGTAATATTACGTGAACATTTCACATGAAATTCTGTCACTGAGGGGGAGCTGTAGGGACGCACGCCACGAGGCACACAAGAGAAATACAACTGCACTATATTTCTGGTCAGTTTAATATATAATTAATCACAAAAATTGAGTATCTTGGGGATGATCGAGGGGCACAAGAAAAATCTTAGACCTGGCCCTGTGGCGGGGGGTGCTGCAGCACCCTCAGCACCCCTAGATCCCACGGCCATGGGAGAAACTGGTGAGTGGTAGGGCTTGAGCAGAGAGACATGGAATGTGGGGTGAATTCTGTACTGTGAAGGGAGCTTGAGTTCATACGTGACTGGATTAATTTGACGGATTATGGGGAAGGGACCAATGAATCTGGGACTCAGTTTTTTCACAGGGAAGTATTAGTCAGATGTCCCTGGTGGAGAGCTATACCTTCTGTCCTGGGTGGAATGTGGGAGTGGTGGCTCTCCGGACATTCGGATGATGTTTGTGACGTCGTACCGCACGTTGGAGATGTTGTGCTGAGTCCCAGACCCTCTCACTCTCCTGGAACCAATGAGTGACTGATGGGACGTCCGAAGGTTCCCCAGACCAGGGGAACAGAGGTGGCTGATAGCCGAGTATGCACTGGAAGGGGATGAGCTCTGTAGAGGGCTGACGGAGAGAGTTCTGTGCGTACTCGCAGGGCCGTAGCTGAGGTTTGCGGGGCCCCGGTGAAGGTTGTACCCGTGGGCCCAATTTGAAATTGTTTAATTTGTATGCTTGTTCTATTTAGTTATTTGTGCTATTTACACAATATTTGAGTTTTTTTTTTTTTCTCAAGTTTGTAGGTGTCCAGGTACAGAAACCAAATAATCAAATGTAAAATAGCACTGCAGAGTCTTCACTGTAAAAATGAAATATACAGCCAAACCAAAATTTATTCAGACACATTTCTCACATTATCACAGTGTATTCGCTATAGTTTAGAAAATGGTAATAAAATATGACAAGAACTCAGAGTTAAACTGTGTCAGAACAAATTCATATTGATAATGTCAGATAACTTTGACAGAAAGGTATGTAATGGATTACAATCAACCAAAAAATTCTGACAGCTGTTAGTATGGCAAAATTTACACAATTATTAATACTTTGTTGACCAATTACTAAGCAATGCTTAATTTTGTTCAGTCTGTGGTGTAAAAAGGTCGCATTAGCAATTAAAAAAAAAACACTTAAGCAAAACATGCTCAGGTCAAATTGTCTAACTAATTTTTGGTTCCAAATTTTTAACAATTTTACTTGTAATCCACTGTATGAAGATTTTTTGGGTATGTCACAGTTTACTTTATTTTGCTATACTCACATAAATGAACTATACCCCCAGTTTCACAGACAAGACTTAAGCCTCCTAGACTAAAATGTAAGTCTGAGCTGTTTCAATTGAAATAAACTTCCACTGACTGATCTTAAAATATATCAGTGCCTTTGTTTTGTCTCAAGATGCACATCAGTAAGGTTTTTTTCTAAGCATGTTTATAAAAATTACTTAAATGTCCTAATTGAACTATGGCCTAACTCTGGCTTAGTCTAAGCCCTGTTTGTGAAACCGGGCCATAGTGTCCTGCAACCACTAGTAAAAAAAAAATCTGGTGTCTGAATAATTTTTGGTTTGACTGTGGATTAATTCTTGTTAAAACTACAAAGTAATTCAGTCAAGAGCAGTGAGTGATTTTTTTCTTTCTTTCATTTTCTTGGATTAACATTAAGGACACCGACAGCAGCTAGTAAATTAGGTGGTTTTTTGTCTCACTTTAAGAGACAATGCATCTATTATAATGATACACATCTAATTTCTTTCCCCACTGTTTACTTTCACTTTAGAAATAACCAACAGTTTTTTCGAGGATGCTCTCCAAGACCGGTATTTTGAAATAATTGTGTATGTATATGTTGGGACAAGAGCAAGAAGAGGCAAATTCGGTGTTGAAGCGCTTTGAGACACATCTCTCTGCGTGTGCCCTGTGCGCACAGAACACCGCGCGTGGGTGCTGAATTGGGCTCTTTCACATAATTTTCTGTTTGCATGTGTAAACTGCGATTTGCATTTGTTCGTTCAGGTGCAGGAGGGCGCGAAGGAGAACTCGGTTCGGTGTTGTTGTCTGTAAGATGCGGCTCTCTGCGTGGGCACCGAACACAGCGTGCGAGTAATCAGTTGAACTTTTCCGTGTCTTGTGTTTGAATGCTTTAAACTCTTTTGAATGTTTAAGTTGGCACGGCTTAAAAACACGCGCAAACGTTAAGCTTTCATGACGACGCGCAGCAGTGGCCCATCAGCTGTCCTGAGTGTCGTTTTAGGCTGGCTTCAGCCAGTTGGTTGAGATCACCGGGGGCCCCCCCTCAGCCGTGGGCCCCTAAAATCGTCACCACCTTTCACCCCACTAGCGACGGCCCTGCGTACTCGGTCCAGGCGATGAATCGGTTCCAGGAGTTCTGGTGGCTATGGCAGAAGGTACGGAGGTAGTGCCCTATCTCTTGGATCTTTCTCTCCATTTGACCGTTGCTCTGTGGGTGGTATCCGGAAGATAGGCTTACTATCACACCTAGGAGCGAGAAGAAAGATCTCCAAACCAGTGAAATAAACTGAGGACCTCTATCTGATGCTATGTCTTCAGGGATGCCAAAGTTTCGAAAGACATGATTAAACAGTACCTCTGCAGTTTTCATGGCAGTTGGAAGTCCTTTCAGGGATACCAGACGACAGGCCTTGGAGAATCTATCCACGGCGACTAGGATACAGGTATTACCATCTGATGCTTGTAAGTCTGTGACAAAATCGACTCCTAGGTGTGACCATGGACGCCGAGGAATGGGGAGAGGAAGGAGCTTCCCAGATGGTAAGTGGCGAGGTGTCTTTGCCATGGCGCATTCCTGGCATCCTCTCACATACCTTCTGATGTCGTTGGCCATTCCTGGCCACCAGAAGCAATCTTGTAGCAATGAGAGGGTTTGATTGGTCCCAGGATGACCAGTGCCCAAGGAAGTATGCACTGTATGGATTAAGGAGGTCCTTTGGCTGCGAGGGACATAGGTGTGGGTCAGGGGACACCCCGGCGGAGTAGGATCAGAGACACTGGCAGCTGCAATGTCTTCATCCAGGGATCACTGTATCGGGCTGACAATCAGACTGGATGGGAGGATAGGTTCAGGGTTTTCTGACAGATCATCTGGAGCATGGAGTCTTGAGAGAGCATCCGCTTTAGTGTTTTTGGTCCCTGGAGCATGGAGTCTTGAGAGAGCATCCGCTTTAGTGTTTTTGGTCCCTGGACGATAGGAGATGGTGAAATGGAATCAGGTAAAGAAGAGGGCCCACCTAGCTTGTCTGGGATTTAGCCTCTTAGCCTCCTGGAGATACTCAAGGTTTCGGTGGTCGGTGTATACCACAAACGGATGGCGGGCCCCCTCCAGCCAGCGTCTCCATTCCTCAAGGGCGGACTTGATGGCAAGAAGTTCTCTATTCCCAATATCATAGTTTTGCTCCGTCAAGGATAACTTCCGGGAGAAGAAGGAACACAGATGGAGTCGAGGAGGATTCCCCTGCTGCTGGGACAGGACGGCTCCAACTCCTGATGTTGAGGCATCCACTTCGACTATGAAGGGCTTCTGTGGTTCAGGATGGACCAAGAGTGGAGCCGATGTAAAGGCCTTTTGGAGGGTCTTCATGGCTGAGGTGGCTTCAGGCATCCAGGACAGAGACTTAGGCTTGCCCTTCAGGAGGTTGGTCAATGGTGCACTGATGGAGCTGTAGCTGTGAATGAAGCTTCTGTAGAAATTTGAAAAACCTAAGAATCATTGGAGTTCTTTGATAGTAGTGGGTTTGGGCCAGGTCTTGATGGCTTCAGCCTTCCCCTCGTCCATCTGAATACCTTGGGAGCTGATCTGATACCCGAGGAACTGGATTGAAGCCTGGTGGAACGTGCACTTCTCAGCTTTTAGATACAGCTGGTGTTCTCGGAGCCATTGGAGGACCTCAGAAACATGCAGGCAATGTTCGGCCTCATTCCAGGAGTACACAAGGATGTTGTCAATGTAAACCAGTACGAAGCGATGTAGGTACTCCTGGAATACCTCATTCATATAACTCTGGAATACGGAGGGGGCATTGACCAATCCATATGGCATGACATATTCATAATGACCAGTAGGTGTCACAAAGGCAGTCTTCCACACGTCCCCCTCACATATTCGAATGAGGTTATATGTACTTCTGAGGTCCAGCTTGGTGAAGATCCTGGCTCCGCATAGCTGTTCTAGTGCAGATGGGACGAGGGGAAGTGGATACCTGTGTTTGACGGTGATTTTATTTTGAGCCCGGTAATCTATGCAAGGCCGCAAGCCTCCGTCCTTCTTGGCCATGAAGAAAAAGCTAGAAGCAGCAGGGGAAGGGCTCTCTATGGACGTGGAGTTGACTGGGATGGTCTTGGAAGGTTAGGAAAACATCCAGGAAAACATTCATTGCCCCACTTCAGGACTTTTCCAGTTGACCACGAGATGGAGGGATTGTGGAAAATGAGTCAGGGGCACCCTAGGACGGTCCCAGCTGTGGATTCCTCCAGAACCAACAGGCAAATGCTTTCCATGTGTAACTGGCCAACCCACAGCTGGATGGGACCCACACAGTATCGGACCTGTCCTCGGCCGAGGGGACTCCCAGTTATTAATTGGATTTTATACGCGATGTCGTTGAGTCTTTTCTTGAGCTGGAGTTGATAGCATAAGTCAGCAGAGATGAAGCTGCCGGCTGCCGGATGGAGAGTTGGATAAAACGCTCGAGCCCCATGGTGTCCCATCATAAGTGGAGAAATGCAACCGCAGAGAGGGCTCTAGTCCTTGGCGATAGGTTGTTAAAAGGGAGTACTCGTTGCAACCACTTGAGGCTGCTAGAGTGCGGAAATGGAGAGCATAATCTTGCACAGAGGTTTTGCCTAGTTTTAGTATAATTACTCACCGATGGACGTTTCTCCTACTGGCCGACCGAAGACTTCATGGAAGTGAGCAATAAAGGCATTCAAGGTTCGAGTGACCAGTCCATTCTGCTGCCAAAATGATTCTGCCCATTGAAGCGCTCGACCTGTTAATAAAGACAGAATAAATGAAATTTCAGCCCTCTCAGTTGGAAAACGATGCGGTTGCACCTCCAAGGTGAGCAAACACTGCAGGAGAAATCTGTTGCAATTGTCCGCCGAATCAGAGTAGGGCGCTGGATTGACCATGGGACTGGCAGCATAGATCGGTCCGGGAGAAGAAGTGACTGGTGAGGAAACAGTTTCGGGTGCTGGTGTGGTGGTGACAGGAGGAGTGAGCACACGGCGAAGTGAATCCACCAGCTCCTGGAATGGGTCCATGTCTGTCTGATTCATGGTGGTATGGTCTGGTCTTCTGTAATGTGTAGTCAGACTCAAGACACAGACAGGATGGAATCAAACAGACGGGTTTATTGAACAGATGTCAAGGTATGGCAGAAGCAGGTGAGTAATGGCAGATATAGAGTCTTTGATGAGATGAGCAATGATACTGATGAAGGATTAATCTGTTACCAGGTTTCGGAGAGCGTGAGATGACAGAGAGAGTCCCAGGAGCTGGTCTCGGGGATCAGATGAAGGTAAGTATTCAGAGCACACACACAGGAACACAAGGAGAGGACGAAGAAGATCGGGAGACTTGGAATAGGAATTCAGGTAAGTAGCTTGGCATAAGAGTTGAGTCCTTATATATATAGTATATCCTATATACTCTGGTATTTTTATCTAAAGCCAAACACACTTAATTCAAGTCCTTTCAGCTCCGTGCGCTTTCTCTCTCTCTCCAGACGTGCGTCGGCGCCAAGTTTAAGAGCTGCGGATGACACTGTTATTTTAACAACAACAGAAACGATGCAAATCTAGTTATTTTTCTCACTATCTATTTATCTCTCAATAACCTATGACTCTGACTGTTCAAACCAGATGTGACAAGATGTTTCTGATATACATTTAGCATGATTAATCTGTAGGCTAAGAACATTTCAAAAGAATCATGTACTTATAATTGGGAAAATTGTTGTTAGATGTCTAGGATAGAACTTAAACTTTGAAACTGTTGGTTATCTTTCTTTTCTGCTCAAGATGAGAATGTTTTGATTATTGTAGACATTTTTAGTAGATAATGCTTATAATATATTTAAATAGTATAGATTTCAGGACGAAAACCCTGAACAGAAACAGTGCTTTTTTGTCACATGGCCTCGCATGTATCTAAATGTAAAAGTACAATACATGTAAAAATATATATTTTTGTATTAGTTTTTATTAGTTTTAATATCTGTGTCACATATTTCCTTATGTGTCATGGTAGATAGGACTTATCTTATTATAGAATTTGATTACAGAAAACTGTTTTGAACATGGGAATGGATTAAACAGTAACAGGCTGGATGTACCTTACTTAACCTTACTTCTTAAAAAAAAAAAAAAAAAAAAAAAAAAACATCATAGATCTTATATTTTGTCTATAGCCTATAAAACAGCTTCGTAAATAGGAAGATTTCAATACATGAGGATTATAAATGGGATTTTTTTAGCGAGCCATTAAATGACTTGAGACTCGACTCGGACTCGTAACCAAACACTCGAGACTTGACTCAGACTCCAGCGACAAAGACTTCAGACTTGACTCGGACTCCAGGTTAAAGACTTCAGACTTGACTCAGACTCCAGGTTAAAGACTCGTGAACATCTCTGCCTCATAACATTGGGAATTATGACCTAATTCACCATGGTTCATTTGGTCAAACTTACCTAATTGTAACAATGAAAAATGTGCATTTAAAGGTGATTTAGAAAGCTGCTGTGATTTAGGTTAAAAACGCATAAATACTCAGTACATATCAAATGATCTGTAATAAAAGACAAAGCAACAGTGATCACGTAATGAAAAGTTACACTTGTGTGCGACATTGTATCCAATATAGTTTGCACAGCATTGTCTTATAGGGTGTATTCACACCAGGAAAGCCTGCTAGTTCACTTGCTTTGGTCCGGATCAAATACAATGTTGATTTTTTTTTTTGTTTGTTTGGTGCAGTTCGCTTTCACACTGCCCTTTTTGCAAGTGAACCAGAAATTGTAAACAATACTATAGGTATGCTAAGGTCATCCATTCATTGGACAGAATTTCTCAAGCAGGGAAAACAGGAAGTGCAAAAACAGGCTAATCTTTCGTAGTGGAATTTTTATTATTTTACTGATTTGGTGTTATCAGATACTAACGCAATATGAAGAAACTTATGAGCATCACATGAGCCAATGTCATACAATGTTGTAATTACGACTTGCTGAAAATAAAATCTATAGATATAAAATACTTAAAACATATCACAATGTTAGTTTGAACATTTAACATAGATAAATGTGTGCTATTAGGTGCATATCCAATCGTTTGTGCGGAGAGTGAAAGCTGAAATGTGCTTCAGGACACCAGTGGAAACAAATTAAATACGCGCACCGTCATTTTTGCTCATAAAGGTAAGAATAATACATTGTTCGGAATTGTAAAGTGTCTATTTTTATTTGTGTGCACTCACAATTTCAACAAAACGTTGTGATTTTGTATAATAAAGAAAACAAACAGGAAGCGCTTGCCGCCTCGGTCTTGAGCAGGAGTGCTTCACAAAAATGAACCGAAAATCAGTGAATATTTTCCTTACAGACATGATGAATATATCTATAGAAAGCTTTAAATAACTACAAAACGAAATAATTCAAATCCAAAACAAAAACTCTTTCATTATGTGATCCAAGATGCATTTCTTTCTAAAGGCATTTGTGTGCATTTTTAAACATTTTGGTTTAAAAACAAGTGATTGAAACGCAAAAAACAGCACTACATGTGCAAGCTGTCTGTTTCTGAGCATGATTTCTACAACTGGGTCAGATCGAGGTCGGGTCATATTCACACCTTAAACAAACTGTCCCAGAGTTCGTTTGGAAGCAGACAGAGACCACCTCTTCAGCTGGGTCTCGGTACGGTTGTTTGGTCCGCACCCGAGTGCGATTGCTGTATTCACACCTGCCCAAAAGATCCACACCAAGAGTGGAAACGAACTTGAGTTTGATTCAGTCGAACCAAACAAGACAGGTGTGAACACACCCTTAGTTTCAATCTTTCTGAAAATCCTTTGGCGAATTGTGTTTTGTTTGTAAACAAATCGGCAGTAAAATGAAGTGAACAAAGGACCAAGTTCTTACTGACGTGGTCTGGCACTTCATTAAAAATAAATTTCATCAAATAAAGTTTATCATTTGGTTTTTCCTTAGACCTGCATTTGCCTACATGTGCAAAATGGTGGGTGGAGCTAAACAGGCAGTGATGTAGAAGCAGATGTTGATCTTCTTCTGCGGAAGCTGTGTTTAGCCATACTATTACATCATAAAGTGGGACATTCCAAAACTGTTGTTTTGGGAGATTGGCTTCAATATAAGCCTTTAGACTAACATAAGTTAATATAAGTTAATTAAATAGTAAAATAATTAAATAAAAACATTAATAAAATGAAATAAGATAAAAAATCTGTACTATTCCTATCCCGGAATATATGCAATTTTCTATTTTTACTGATTATTTACCATATTACTGAAAGATACATCTAATCTATTTTAGCTACTTTTAGTGTAATTATTGCAGATGGCCTAATCTCTAAGCAAATGTATACATCATTTGGGGAAGTCGTGGCCTAATGGTTAGGGAGTTGGGCTTGTAACCTGAAGGTTGCCGGTTCGATTCTCACACCGGCAGGAATTGAAGGTGGGAATTGTGAATGAACAGCACTCTCTCTGCCTTCGATACCATGACTGAGGTGCCCTTGAGCAAGGCACCGAACCCCCAATTGCTCCCCGGGCGCTGGAGCAATGGCTGCCCACTGCTCCGGGTGTGTGTTCACAGTGTGTGTGTGCGCGTGTTTGTTCACTATTCACTGCTGTGTGTGTGCACTTGGATGGGTTAAATGCAGAGCACCAATTTCGAGTATGGGTCACCGTACTTGACAATACGTCACGACTTTCACTTTTTCACTTTCATTTGTGTTGGATGTGCATAATCCTGTTGATCCTATTCTCTTCCCACACATATTTTGCTTAAAATATAATGAACTACAAAACATAGCTCCTCTATGTCTCTTCATCTCCAGGACTTGGACAAGAGATATGTCACAACAGAGAGCAAACATTATAAACATCAATTCCATAGTAACAAACAAATATACACCATTTCTAAAACCGAACCCTCTCTAATAGTGAGTGTGTGATGAAGCATGTCCATGGAGATAAAACAAGTCATCTTGCAAAATATAAACACCTCTCCTTAAATGCTTAGCCAGAAACAACACTGTCATCAAAAGAGATTCCAGACAGTAGGAAAGATACACATGGCAAATCCGCATTTAGAACTTGCTTATCTTTCACCACACCAGAATTCTCACCAGCTGGAAAACTCCCCTGATGCCACTGATGTGTGTTGTTTGATAGAGTAGGGATCAAGAAGACTCTATTGAGGAGCAAACAGTCTTCCATAAACTTGCTCTTCCTGGAAGCTCAGTCTGTCTTAATGAGCTGGCTTTGGTAAAAAGGAAAAACGTTGCTTGCAGATTTTGCTCTCTTTCAAGTGCTGTTTTGGAATCCCATCAATCCAGGCACTCATCCTCATCATCTTCGTTCTCAACGTGCCACAGTGTTGGGGAAACTCCACTACAAAGAGTTCCTGCGGGTGTCTCGGAGGATCTGTTTCAAAAACCATCCCACCAGCTGTGGAGCCAACAGAATGTGAAGTAAACAGGATGACTACTGATGCACGAATATTTCAGAAGAATGAAAAAATAATGAAATTATAATAAAAACAATTTTCAGGAATTTTATTCCCTTAATAGGTCTTTTTTTATTTATTTTTTAAAAAATTTTATTGGTAACACAATACAATAACGTCCAAGTAGTTAATGCATTAACTAATGTTAACAATGAGCTATATATTTGCTTCAGTATTTATTAATCTTCATTAATGTTAGTTAACAAAATTATTAAAAAGTTAGTTCATGTTAGTTCAGGTGCATTAAATAATATTAAAATATTGAACTTTTGATTTTAATAATGCATTAGTAAATGCATTAGTAAATTTGCATTAACTGAGATTAATAGCTGCTGTAGAAGTATTTTTAATCGTTAGTTTATCATAACAAATATAGTTAACTTATGTTAACAAACAGAACCTCATTGTAAAGTGTTACCACTTTATTTATTCAATTTAAATTCAGAAATTAAAAACATGCTCATGATGTATTCATTACATGTATGAATAGCATTTTAATATTTTTAATTTATAATTATATAGGGCAAAAAAAAAAAAAAGCATCATGCCATTGACCCTAATAATATCATTATGAACGAGTACCATATTGTTACTGCATTGCATTTTTTTTTTTTTTTTTTTTTGCTTTATCCGGCAAGAAGCAATAGGGTTTTGAACTTTCTGCTTAGACTGGCGACGTTTCTTTGCACAATACCTCTAACTGTTGGCCACTGTGCTAAAAAAACAACAACCCTGAACTTAGACATTTCATTCCTGTCCAGCAGATACGCAATGGGGCCCATCTTGTGCCATTGTATATTTCCCTTTCATTTTCTTTCTCCATGACACAGGTCCACAGATACACCACTGACCTCTTCCACTAATAAATTAACATCTAAACATATCACCTTCGCTGCCAGCCGGGTGGGTCAATAGGCCTTGATGAGTGAATCTGAGAACAGAGGGGCTCCCATGGTGCCAGAAAGTGGTGTCTAATTTTGCACTGTTAGGTGGTGTTATTTTAGCCCGTGTTTGACTATTGCGGTTGAGACTAGACCTTGGGTTTAGGTTCTGCCCTTCTTCCAACATTGTTAGCCACATTCAGAGCCACCCTCGACATATTAGATGACTCTTTGCTTCTTGGCTTTTGGAAATAACATGGCCGGGTGTCCCACACCTGAAGTGTTTTGCTCAGAGAAGCATCTGATTCCACTCTGAGGTGGAAATTTTTGAACTTTGGCTTCAAATGAATCTCGCTCTTTTGATTGAACAGCATGGAAATGTGTTTGACTTACTAAATGAAGAGGTTCACCGGCGCATAAAGCAGCATGATGATTTTGAAATTGTGCATCTCTTCAGCCCACAGTTATATAACAGACAATTAGCCTGTGGTTTCACTCAGCCACAGCTTTCAAAGGGCACCACAGTGAATGAGGCTCAAGGGGGCTTTTGAAAAAACATATAATATAAAATCAATCAATAAACATAAACGGCATAAAAATAACATGGAAACCAATTCTTGGTAAGAAAAAAAAAGTCATGGGTTTAACTGGGGTCTCTCACCTCCAGTGACCTGCAAAAAATAAAAAATAAACAAATAAAAAATTAAATAATTAAATAAAATGCAAAAAAATATAAAATAAATAATATAAAATATTAATATGTAAGCTGAGAGTGTTAAGCCAGAGTGTTTAGTACTGCAAGGATTTATGGCTTGTGAACAATGTCATTAATCTGTGTGAGGAATGACAGCAAGTAATGTGTGAACAAACACTCAGAGCATGACCTTTGACAAAACAGGCTGGAGAGCTTCCTTTTTGGGAGCTCACACTAAAGTACAGAATTGTTTTTTCACTCATAAGTAGCTTACAAGGCATAAATACTTGCATACTGAACACTGGCTGCAGTGCAGAGAAGCACTTGTAGTTAAACATTGCATTTCTCTGTGGTTTGAATGCTCGTTCACACCAAGAACGGTAACTATAACTATAACTATACCAATGTATATTAGCGTCCACATCAATGCATGATAACTTTCTGTTTATTATAAGCACACTGCAGTTACTGTATGTTATGCACCTCTTTAAATGCTCAAGCATTTTAAAGTTGGGTAGATTCTGATTGGCTGTCACTGTTTTTTATCATTCATCAGCTGGAACAAATTTTGAAGGTTTTGAATGTGATTCCAACAATATTGTTCCTCTATATTGTTTTTGTTGTGGTGTGAACTTCTCTATTCCAATATAATTTGAATGATAACTTTATAGATATTTTTATAGTTATGTGAATGGGCCTTTTCATTACAGACTCTCTGCAGAGATTTTTTTTTTTTTTTTTACTGAATGACAGAACGGAGCTTGATGGTAGTATGGCTTCAAAACACTTACAGTAACACACAAATCATACAGAACAGTTTTATGATGTTTATGATCCTTTTTTTTTTTTTTTTGTCATTTTGATCCTTGACAGTCCTAGTCTTCATTCAGGTTTGGATCAACATGATGGTGAGTAAATAAAAATGTAGGAGACTAAACTATATATTCACACACAAATGCCACTTATGTACCTCAACCGTTGGGACTGCATGAGAAGGAAACCAGTGCTTTCATAGTGTACCACAGTGTTTTCAAGTATATCCCATCAACACCACAAGAAGGTAAAGAATTTAGTGCAAGAAGTAATAAAATGCAGGGGCAACAACAAGGCAGTTCTTTGTACTCACAGTGTACCTAACAGTGTCCTCTCCACATGACGTGGCTTGATCCCGAAAGAGTGTTACTAAAGTTTTAGACATATGAAACCCAACAAAACATACAAACATCATCACCACAGTGGGCCTCAGAGCCTCTGAAAGGTCCCCGGTCCAATCAGATCAACTGCTGCATTAACACCTCATTGAGCTGTTGGGTGGGAGTGACTGACACGCAACTGGAAAGAACTCTATGTAAAAGCATGCAATCCTCATAAACATCATCTCTCATTAATAATAAAAAAAAATGCTTATAGGCTCTATGCATTAGTAAGATTCCCACAGTGGGAGTCATACGAATGGCAGGACATAGTGATATAGTGAAAAGGCCAGGAGCAGCTGATTATGTAAGTGTTCTCTGTACAGAGAGAGGTCAGGAAAAGCATGCTGACTGTTCTGAACGCTAATGAAAAGCAATCATGCATAATTACGGTACAATTTATTAATCCGTTAGGCTTTAACAACACGTTCCTAATGTCACGTTATACCACTAATAGATTGAGACACATTGAAAAAATCTTGGATTTAAAACTCTGCTTAAACCTGGAAATAGTGGTCTCAGACTTTTGGATGACTGCAAACTTGGGAATACATATGCACATTGGCTGGTCCAAACTGAAATTTATGTATTTTAAACACTACTTAAGCATAATAAACAAGATTTCTCACAATTAGGAAAAGCAAAGTCACATTGTGAGATAATCACAACTGTGAAATATTAAGTCAAAATTACAATAAAATGTCACAATTACGAGAAAAGTAAGATATAAAGTCACGTTTTGAGATATAGCATCAAAATTGCGAGAAAGTTGCAAGCATGAAATATAAAGTCGTATAGTGAGAAATAAAGTCACAACAGGGAGACTTTAAAGGAACAGTTTATCCAAAAATTCTGCCATTAATTACTCACCCTCATGTTGTTCCAAACCTGCAAGAACTTTGTTCATCTTCAGAACGCAAATTAAGATCATTCATGTAACATCAGTGGTTCTACCGTAATTTTATGAAGCTATGAGAATAATTTTTGTCCTCAAAGAAAAAAAAGACTTTTGTTCAACAGCTTCTTCTCTTCCTTGTCAGTCTTCAATGTGCATTCACAAAAGTAACGAGGTAGTTGCATTGCTGTCGATGCAGGGTCAGAAAGCTCTCGGATTTCATCAAAAATATTTTAATTTGTGTTGTAAAGAAGAATGAAGGTCTTACAGGTTTGGAACGACATGGTTTCATGAAGGTTTCAATTGTCATTTTTGGGTGAACTATACATTTTAAGTCAATTGTAATATTTTTACAGTTGTAAGATATAAAGTCATGATTACCATGATTTTTTTTTTAAACTTTTTTTTTTTATGCTGAGGTGAAAACAGGCTTCCAAGTTTCCTCCCCATTTTGGTAATTTCAAGACTTTAGGACATTAATGCTTTAAGATAATCAAATGTATGTTTTAATAGAGGAAGGATGTTTTAATGGCCCATTATTCTGCCATTTTGACACAGACAGTGATTATTTAGTGAGGATTACAGTGCACTCACCTCAGTTCTTTCACTGTAAGCTAAAGTCTTTGAAGTTGTTTCCTGGTGTGTGAGATCCTGAATTGTAGCCAGTTCTTACTAAGGGAGTAATGCAACAGGGTGTCCTCCCTGCTCCTTAAAGTCTCCAAAACTATCAAGGAAAACCTCCAACAGTGAGGTCTATATGGAAAGATCACATCATCATTTTAAGCTTACTACATATTTATTTAGTTTTTAATTTCATATAAATATTCATAATAACTCAAAGGGCTTGTAAACATTTGTTCAGTCTCATAAATCCTTTTTTATGTTGCATTTTGTAGCTCTGGTTTATGGTTTTTCTAAGTGCCTGCTTTTCAGGACCGTGCTACAGCTATTAGGAGCCAGCGTTTTCCATTAATACAATGTTTGGAAGTGCCGCTTGGCTTGTGGTCATCACTTTCATCAGCCAGACGGGTCAGGGTGACTGGCACCTCCTTTGCTCTGGCACTATCTTTAGGAGTCTGAGACTGTTCAAAGATGCAGCCAGGCACAAGGGGAGACTTGTTCCCATCCACTTACTGACCTGAGACCAAACATGAAGCTCCCATAGACTGCACCTTCACAAATTGTTGCATCGTTGAACCTTTGGGTCAGATGTCACTGTTGAGGAAAACTTTGGCCGGCAGTAAAGCTGTGCTCCTGACAAATCCTCTTAAGAAATCTGTAGCTGTTGGATGACAAACAAGAAATTTACTCTCTATATGTCACATATCTAAATGTTCTAGTTCTAAACAATGAACAAGATGCGTTAAGAATACAAAAAATTATATAAATTCCGAATCTGTAATTTGAACCATGATTTTTTGAAGAAGAATGTAAATGTTTTTTGTAGATATTTTAAATAATTAAAAAAAGAAAAAAATCATAGTACAATTTCCTTTTCCTATATCTATCTAAAGTGTATACATACTATAAAAATACTATACTATCAAATTCTATCAACTGACTAAAAAAATTACTAAGCTAAAAAAATAGATACTGTAAATACACTCACTACTCGGAAACACCACAAAAGAGATTTTTTTTTTTTTTTTTACTGCTTTTGTTGTTTTCCATTACACATAAACATTCTTAAATTAAGAGAAGCAAATAGAGGAGAAAAAATACTTAAGATATTCACGCATTTTCTGAGAAATGTATCAAAATTGAGTTTATGCTTAAAACAAGAAAAATATTTGTCAACGAGATTTGTTTTATCCCGTTGACAGATAACTTAATTTAAAGGGAAAAAAGATAATTTTTTCTTAACTCACTGACATATTTTTTTCTTGATTTTGATTATTGCTTAATATTGATTCTTTTTTTCGGAAAACAAGACTTCTTGAGTCATTTTTTAATATATTCATAATGGAAAACAACACAAAAACACTAGGTGAGAAAACCACTTTCACAGTGTAGTTTTTTATGTAGCATGGTCTACCATACAAGCCCATCTTAAGAAATTTATAAAGGATTCTACAATTCATGCAAGACGCATGCAGGAAGATGGGAAACTTGAGACAAAATCTTTATACTTATACACCCCTAACATCATGCATCCATCCATCTCTCCATAGATTTATTCCAGTGCACACATTAATCCAGCACATTAGACTGTCAGCTTGAATCAATTGACTACTGCAAGTGTCAACAGGGATCTGCTTGTCTTGCCCACAGAGCAGCTGAGGTATACACGACCTGACACTCGCACAGAGACTCGTCTGAACGCCTGGAGAAAAGGGAAGAGAGGGAGTCAATCTTACATGAGGTCTATGGCGAGGTCACAGATTAAAGAGGCACCCACAGGCCTCAAACGGGAGTAAAACTGGAAGTATGTGTGATATGAGGGTCCAAGCTGTTTCAACAGAACAAGATCAGGTGATGAAATTAATTCATTTGGGACCGTCAACCTTTGCTGGAATGCAGTGCTTGCGTGTTAAACTTAAGCCTGGGATTTCATGTCTCTTTAGATGTTTCTTCAAATAACAAAAGATCTATGTAGGTAGGAATAATTATTTGAGAATGAATGTCTTTGTAACGCAATTCAAAGGCTGAAAAAGTAAAAACAAGACTGAAATGCACACAGAACAATCACAATGTCGTACACCATTTAAGGAGTTGGAAGAGATGAAAAACCCTGGCAAGTCCTCAAAAAAGACATATCGGATACTGTTTTTTGCATGTTAGGTTTTGATCCGTATGATGTAAACTCTTCAGGCTCTTGTAGGTTTGTGCAGCGCTACAATCTGGAAAGATTTTAATTATACACACAAGTAAGTCCTTTCCTGGCAGTACATTTTGGCAGGACAACAAATCGAAACCATACCTACCAAAGGAGATATCGTTTACTGACAGCAGAGGGGTTTTCCTTGGCCCTTTCCTTGGTCCTCATTGTATGAGGATATCAGCCCACGATCCCTGAACATCATGTACCTGTACACAAATTTCAATCTTAGGGTCATTATCATTGTCACTGAGAAAAATTTCTGGAATGTTTTCTCCCTTCTGGCCCATGAGGCCAGATTACTGCAGCCCTAAAGAGATGCTACGGTCCCCCCTGCAGGTCCCATGAGCTTTTGAAGAAAGACTTCAAAAACTGGAGAAACATTCCTCACTTGTTGTTGACTACAATTAGATGAAAAGAGTTCTCTTGTCTATTGGTCTTTAGCACGCATCTGGAGGAGAAGCAGAGACACTCGCTGTGTCTCAGGATTGTAGAATCAGTGCTACGGAAACAAACCAGCTGCAGAGCTGCTGTCACTTAAGAATGAACAAATAGTAAAGATTGAGACCAAAATCTGGATACCAATCTAAAAATAAACCCTTTGACCAATTTCTCACGCCAATCACTAGTATAATCTTTACCACAGCCCTTTGTCTGAAATCCTTTGACTCTGTTCTGTGTTTTTGTGTGTTTGGCATTAAAGGAACAGGTCAACCAAAAATTAAAATCCTGTCATAGCATTATGCCTGCGTGTTATTATAAGCAGTACTAAAAAGAATCATCGATCATTTATTTTGTAAATGGACTACACTGGTCATGCTTTATGTTTTTGATTCCCTTAAAAAGAACCAATTTATTAAAATCATTTGATTAGGAATCATACAACATTGGTTCCACTGTACATTATGTGTTGGATTCACTAAAACAACCCAACTCATACCCATGTCATTCACTCAAACTTGAACTACAATGATCACACTATATGTTTTCGATACATAAAAATGGATCGCTCATAAGACTCATTTTCCCTGTAATCAGACTACACTGTTTGTGATGTATGTTTCTGATTCACTAAAAAAGAACCACTTCAGAGTCATTTGTTCAGCAGTCAGACTACACTGGCAGTGCATACGTTTTTAACTGACTAAAATACACAGATTCATGTGTTCGGGAGTCAGACTACACTGATTTCATTGTACGTGTTTGATTCACTAAAGCAACCAAACAACTCATAAGGGTCATTCAGTTGGGAATTGGACTACATTAGTCACACTGTATTTCCTCATAGAAGTCACTCACTCTGGTATTGCATTACACTGGTCACACTATACTGTATAATTCTGATTCACAAAAAAAAAATGATTGGTTCATAAGAGTAATTTGCTCAAGAATTGTACTACACTGGTTACGCTTCTATGCTTTTTATTCATTAAAAAAGACCGGCTCATATGAATCATTTTATCTGTAATCAGACTTCACTGGTTGTTTTGTACATCATTCAGTTCTAGTATTTAAAAAGATGAACTGGTACTGAAACTACAGACTTTACCCTTTTTTCTTGGCTTGATACTCACCTTCAAGTACCTCTTCCTTTGGGAAGAGATAACATGACTTTTTAGAGCAGTCTGTTTTTCCGCAGGGGCAGGAGTCTTTTGATAGACGTGTTTGCATAACTGGGCTGTCTGTGATGTTAGAGGGTCTGAAAAATCAGGCCAGCCAAGGAACACAGCTGCAACTGCTGGCCCCCCTTGCATGACTTTAGACCTTAGGCTATCACAAAGATACCTTTATGCAGAGAGCCACTGAGTTCAGGGGAATGAGGGAGAGTGCACGCACACACACACACACACACACACATACACACACACACACACACACACACACACACACACACACACACACACACACACACACACACACACACACACACACTGCGAACACAACATGTCAGAGCACAAGGAAGAGTGGTATGGCTAAGGTATGTTCAAATGGAAACGTGAAAGTGCAAAAGGTTACATTGCAATGTTATTTGGGTACATTCGGAGAGAACTATTTGGGAAAAATACACATTTCAGTTTAAAATAGAGTAGAGTTTCAAAGCACAGCACCACAGAAGCAGACAGAGCCCTGACATTTCAAACAGGAGGAGTTAAAAAAAGATCCTCTGCGTAGACGGAGACAAAAAAACATTTGTTTGTAATGGATCGAGAACACACTGGGAAACAACATCAAATGGACCAAAATCCATCTCATAATCACCAAAGTAGCCACAAGGGTCATGTAAACATTTTCAATCAGAAAAATTATTTTATGGACAGAGTATTCTTTCCTGGAATAAGTGTGTTTTCATTCACTGAAATATTGCATTGCACATGCAAGAAAAATGACATACTAATTCCTCTGTTTTGAAAAGGACAACTTCAATCAATTTTATTGCATTTTTGACTTTCTTTCTAGAATTTAAGCATCATGAGAATGACCAGATGTGCCCTAAGCTTCCTCTAGAGGTTTAGGTGGTTGATATTGATATCATCTAACAATGAAGTGGCCCCTGGCACAATATCTGCAGTCTGCCATTATGAAGATCCAGAGCTCTTGTTATAAGTCTGATTCTTTTTCCAGGTCCATTTTCAGAGATTTTATAGTCATTTCATAAACATAGTCCCACCTGCTGAAGTATCAGAGTTGTGCAACACTCACAGCAGCTCTGAGGGCTTCAGAATAATTTTTCAGTGACAGTAAATACTTTCAGCCAAGATAAAGCTGTCTGTCAGCGATGGGCTTTGGGGTATTTCCTGTGAAATGGTCATAAGTATAAAACGCTTGAATTTAGATGACAGCTATAAATCATCAAGTGTACATTTGGCCTTAACTATTTATAAACCAACTACTGTGCCAACTTAAAATATCAAAATTCTTAATACACCCTAAAATATCATATAAATATATAAAAAGCCTTTTCTCATTTTGTTCTAGTTACATAAATATTGTCTGTACTTAAAGCAGGCTTTTAAGAGAATTCCATAGTTCTTTATATTGTTTTTGCAAAGCATACCAAGTTATATAAATATACAGTAGGCCTATATATATATATATATATATATATATATATATATATATATATATATATATATATATATATATATATATATATTGGATTGTGGAGGTGAAAGCAATTGCAGTCACCTTTAGTTTCTAGTGGAAAACTTGTTAAATGAAATACATTTTTTTATAATATAATGCTGTTGCAATACATATGTATAAATTTTAAAGCAATAATACAAGTGCTGACACATACAGTGCACATTCAATTTACAATTATTTAATAGTCCACGAGTATTTTAATCAACCTTAAAATGCACGAAAGAGCATTACTGGCTCGCTGTTCTTTGACTTTGACTTTATAACAGTGTCTAAGACAATCTACAACTTAATTCCTCAGCACAAACCAAAAGGCCAAAAGACTAAAAACCTTGTCACCACAAACCAGCGTGACCCTCAGATGAAGTAGCCAGTGTTTACTGTACTAATGCAGGCCACACCAACCCAAGTCATCCAGCGTAGTTGCAGTGGCTGTTGTGTGGAGATGCTGCCTAACTGCAACCACACAAAGGTCTCAATTCAGTAGAGGAGGTTCAGGAATGCCCACTGAAGGTATTAGATAGTGGACATGTAAATATTTCCACATCGCGTCGGTTCAACTTCCTGGGGGCAGTTTTGCTTCGCTCTCAGCACTACATTCGAAGGAAATGAATCCTGGAACAATCTACAGTATGGAAGTGTATTTTCTGTGGAAAAGGCTGAGGGATACTGGGGTTTGCTTAAGTTTATAAGACAAGAAACATTTTTAGAGAAAGTCAGACAGAAAGAGGGAAACTTACTTACAGAGATGGATAAATATAGATGGATGTGTAGAAGTTCAGATGGATGAGTCCCAGGCTTCGGGTAAAAGGCCAGTGCAGAGAAACCAGTGGTGCGGACAGACAGTGAAGCGTTATTTTGGAGAGAGAGGAGGGCCCTCATGTATGAAAGGCGCTTCATAAAATTTGTAAACCTATAAGTCCTCATCGCTTCATTTTTTCATCATCTGACTTTAATGATGAAAAGGCAGGGAGAATTTTGTGGTGAAGCTGGTGGAAGTATCCTCACAGACACTTCTTTATGCATTTCACGCACCGATGCGCACCTGCAGAGACACACACGGTATGTCAGTGGAAATGCACTGAGAGCTGCAGATAAACACGCAGCCACAGAGTGCCTGTGTTTGGCCGGTCACGGCACATAGGAAACTCTGTTTATTGAGCCAATCGCTCCTCATGGATTGAAAACACAAGGGCAGTTCATGAAGAAATTTTGCTGGAAAATAAAAAGGGCATATGTTTCCTATAAAAGCATGAGGAAATGTGACCAAAAATGAAGAAAAGAAAAACAAAACAGACTGGACTGACTTTAGAGTTTTCTTACAGACTTTCACACTTAATAGCTCTTCAGTATCTGATCTATCGATGAACGGCATTAACAGGTAAATTAACTTATTTAATATCAAAATATTAATATATGCAGGTATCAGTCATAAAGCAATACCGCTCAATCTCTACTCAAAACTGCTTTCTTTTTCTGCTTTTTTTTCTTTTCAAAACTCCAGTCGTGAATGCCCAAATTGTCAAAAAAAAAATTAAAAAATAAATAAAAATAAATAAATAAAATGAAACAAGTATATACACAATATATAGTCAATAAATAGTCTTAGGTTTAAGGGGGACCAACCCTAAATATAACATTGTGCAAAATATAATACTCAAAAGAGAAGCTTGAATTTTCTTAGGCTTTAAAAGAGCTGAGAGGAAAAATATATTCTTAAAAGCCAAACAAGACATAATACCATTTATCAAGCAAACCTTATTGCACAATAGACTATTAAAGCTAGTGAACTAATACATGTCTTCAATACTGAATCATTCAACTTTGTCTATGCCACAACCATTGATGTAATGTGATCCTGGCAAATAATAGATACTGTAAATATAATAGAAAATAGAAAAATGGTTACAGTAAGCAATGGCTTAAGAACTTCATTTAGCATTTTAAAATATTTCATGAGTTTAGCTGCTTACAATCACAGTCTTTCACATGCATGAAATTCATTTTAATGTGTGTTAATGTGTGGTAACCCATCAAATGGACCTGGCAGAAATGCTGTTAAGCCACCATAAGAGTTCCTCTACTGAATATTGATGAAGAGCTTGGCAGCACCATAGGCTGGACACCAACACTTGGGCAATCTTAAAGCTTTTAGACTAAAACACATTGGCTGTAATATTCTGGCATTATATAAGTTACCATTTCCGTTTTGACGTTGCCAGGTGGTTGAAGGAGGTCCGGATGTTGATTTGAGGGCCTCACATGAGGTTTGTTTAACCAAGTTTAAATACATATATATCTAAAAAGATTTCTCCAGAATCCTGTTATGTAAATATTAAGAGCTGGTGGGCTGTAGAGTGATCAGATCCACCCTGATGGCAAACCTACTTGATGTTTTGACAATCTTGTGGTTCATGATCGAGACAGACCTAAGAACCTGCTCTTTACATAAAGTGTACGGATGATACCTCCCAAATCAGATGCAACTTTTACTTTTCCCTGAACTTCAATGGAGCTGTTCCAACAACATCATCATCACCCTTCATTTTTGAGGGAAGACCATAATATACAATAATGACTGGAGTCATAGAAACTCTTAAAAGAGGGAAAACACTCTTTGAGACACGTGTGGAGAAATTGGCCTCACGTGACTGGAAAAATACAGAGCCACAATTCTTTCAGACTGTTACAGCACTAAATTTTATACTTTTCACATCCAGAATCTTTAGAAAAGTGGCGGTTATAACGTACAGAAAAACACTTGTTTAAAGGTCACCATTCACTTTCAATGTATGCAAAAGAGCAGCTCAGACATTCTGCTAAATGACTCTTTTTGTGTTCTTCTCAAGACAGAAAGTCATACAAGTCTGAAACACCATTTGGGTGAGTAAATGATGACAGAATTTTAATTTTGGGGTGAACTAACTTTTCAATAACTGTTTTTCAGAATTTCCTTGAGATATGAAAGTATGGTCCTGGTCTGTCAACTAAATTCACAGTCTGTGTTCAGAAGAGATGAGCACTGGAGGCACGTGCAGACTGCCCAACAACATTAATTCAGGCTTCAGCAAAAACAAAGTAAACATCTGTAACGTGACCTCATGCTACAAGCATAGCCTTAAATTTGCTCTCTGTGGTGCTGCAGAAAAGCATTTCTTAGCAACTGTGAAAAATAAATAGGCTATGTTTTCCAAGCTTTATTGCAAAGAATTCATTTAGTTCACTATCACTGACTTAACAGTTGAGAAGTTTTTGAAAGTCTCTTATACTCATCTTATGCTTATGATTTTTTCAAGATTCTTTAATGAAAAATTAAATAGAACAGTCTTTATTTGAAATTGAAATATTTTGTAACAAGTCTGTACAGTCACATTTGATCAATTTAATGCATCTTGCTGGATTTCTTTTAAAGAGAATCATACTGACCTCAAACCTTTGAGCAGCAGTGCACAGCAAAATCCAAGAGCCTGAGACCCCATTGAAAATCAAAATTTAATTAGATAGTTCACCTAAAAATTAAATGCATTGTGGTACTTTTGTGAATGCGCATCAAAGACTGACACAGAAGAGAAGAAATTGATGAATAAAGAATAAAGTTGTTATTTTTGTTTTCTTTGTGCAAAAAAGTATTCTCGTAGCTTTATAGAATTCGTAGCTTTATAGAATTCAGGTCAAACCACTGATGTCACATGGACTATTTAACAATGTCCTTACTACCTTTCTGGGCCTTGAAAGTAGTTGCATTGCTGTCTATGCAGGGTCAGAAAGCTCTCGGATTTCATCAAAAATACCTTAATTTGTATTCCGAAGATGAACGAAGGAATTTACAGAATTTTCATTTTTAGGTGAACTATCCCTTTAAATCAGAAAATAAGCACAATCTGTAAGTATTTGGAATTTTTTTAAAGATATCATGCTAGTAAGAATTATTTAGGTTTCCATTGTAAATTTGTGATACAGACCATGCAAACTTTTTTGTACAGATGGTCAGATGTTCTTGCTTCCATTGCACAAGCAAAAGATGCTCTTTGAATCACTCTCATATCACGAGAACATGATCATCAGGTTTTATATAACTTGTTGAGCAGCTTGAGTGCTGCTGTCATTAAAGCAAAAAAGAGACACTAAAAATACTTTGGAATTACGATAGTAATTTTCACATTTTTACTCAAATTGTCAAAATGATAATACACTTTGCAATTGAAAACTGTTATTAAATTAGAAACAATGTACTTGTTGTTCCAGATTTTTGGACCTCTTTGGAAGAAGTAAATAGGTAAACGAGAAGACCACTTTACTCAGAACATCTCGGCTTGATGCTTAATTTCTTTAAATACTATAAATGTACCCATAAACCAGCTATTGGCTCACATACAGGGTTTTTCATTTCACGCTGACCACAGACATGTGGCTGACACAGTGGGACTAGCTGTGCGAACACAATGTGATTCCAAGCCCTGTCTAACACAACACAGACGCATCAGCAGTGTTCTGGTGTAACGTCAGAAAGATGGTTTCCGATTATAAAATGTCTTGTGGATCATTTTAGAAATGACACAGACTGAAGGAATTAGGCTTGTACTCATTCCAAATCAGATGGTCATGAGAAAATCTACTTTTGATTCCTGTGCTATCGTTCTCCTTGTGACACTAGAGATGACTCATGATGAAACGGGGTGCAAATATGAAAAACTAATTGCAAATAGGCAAGAGCAACATGTGATTTGTGCTCGGAGAGGCCCAGGAAGATTTAATTCAGCATGTGGAATCGATTCACTCAATCATCAGTTCACTTGTGACTGTAATTACAGCCTCAAGGAAAAATGGATAAGCTCTATCATATGTAGAACAATGTCTTCTTGAGAAAAATGGGACAAATAACAACTCTGAAGAGTATTTAACTGTCAGAAGAATTCAACAGACTATAAGAGGAACAATTCACGTACACGCTCTGCTGACCTCTGAATCCTTCCTATAACATTACACAGTTAGAGGTATAAAGCCAAACACCTGAATAGAAGCAAAAAAATAACTGGCATTAATTAACACTTTAAAGGTGGGGTATATATTTTTTCAAAAATGCTTTAGAAAACGAGTCAGGGCCAAGTACTAAAACAGAGTTGTAGCCAATCAGCAGTAAGGGGCATGTCTACTCATGATGCGGGGGAGAGAGCGGGCTCAGTGCACAGGACTGACAGCCGAGTCGAACGACGACAGCTAAAGTCTGTCTACACTGGATGCGACAAAGCGACCATTGAAAATCATTAAAGGGATAGTTCACCCAAAAATGAAAATTTGATGTTTATCTGCTTACCCCCAGGGCATCCAAGATGTAGGTGACTTTGTTTCTTCAGTAGAACACAAACGAAGATTTTTAACTCAATCCGTTGCAGTCTGTTAGTCCTATAATGCAAGTCAATGGGCACATAATCTTTGAGAGAAAAAAAACAAAAAAACATGCACACACAAATCCAAATTAAACCTTGCGGCTCGTGACGATATATTGATGTCCTAAGACACGAAACATTCGGTTTGTGCGAGAAACTGAACAGTATTTATATCATTTTTTACCTCTGATACACCGCAATGTCCAACCATCCTGAGCTCATCCTCAACATCCGGCGTGTGACGCGTCAACGGCTCTGGAACATAGATATATATATGTATATATATATATATATATATATACGTACATCCTTACTTATCGCAGCCCATAGAAACAGTCGCTAATGAGGCATCTATGTATATATCTATGTGCCAGAGCAGGTTGACGCGTCACACACCAGATGTTGTGACAGTCGGACATTGAGGTTTATCAGAGGTAAAAAAATGATATAAATACTGTTCAGTTTTTCGCACAAACTGATCGTTTCGTGTCTTAGGACATCAATGTATCGTCCCTGTCATGAGTCCGGGCCCGTGATGATCCCTCTCACCACCAGAGGTCGCCACCTCCCATTTTCCCGGACTCAATTACCATAACGCCACACACCTGCCACTCATCACACTCCCAGCTGTTCCCCATCACCATGGACTATTTATACACCACACTCCCGCTACTCTGTCTGGTTGAATTGATTGTTGTAGTTGCTGTTTAACTCTGGGGATACATGCACTGTGTTGCCGTCTCATGTATCCCACTCCTTAACCTGTTTTGTTTTTTGCCGTGTTGGCAAAAAACAAAACATTATTAAAGTAGTCTTTTTCCTGCATTTGGACCCAGACCTTGTTCTTTCCGCGGCGCATCCCTACCGCGCCATGACAGTCACGAGCCGCAAGGTTTAATTTGGATTTGTGTGTGCATGTTTTATTTTCTCTCAAAGATTGTGTGCCTATTGACTTTATAGGACTAACAGACTGCAACGGTTTGAGTTAAAAATCTTCGTTTGTGTTCTACTGAAGAAACAAAGTCACCTACATCTTGGATGCCCTGGGGGTAAGCAGATAAACAGCAAATTTTCCTTTTTTGGTGAACTATCCCTTTAATGAACGCGGCAGCAGTTTACTGTCGGGATCCAGTGTAGACAGCAGTATTAGTGATTATGAGTTCTATAGTATTTAGTGGCGCTGCACCGCTCGCGTCCGGTGTAGACATGGTGTTACAATAAGGCAAGAAGTAGGACCCGTGTAAATATCGGATCAGCTTTCCAGCGCTGGAGAGAACTCAACGAGCAGGAAGGCCTGCGAACGGACGCCAAGGTTGCTTTGTTTCTTCTCCATTGGTGAGTAACATTGGTTTTGCTTTGTTTCACAGAACTAATCGTTGCCTGGGATGCGTAATGCGTATGTGTGGGGTGGAGCTATCAAAATAGGAGCGAGACCCTTTAGGGGTAGGGGCGTGTTTGTTTTGGTGATTTCAAATATCAACATTGGCTACCAGAAATCGCTTACCCCACCTTTTAAAAACAACTTTCTCTAAAATTAATAAGAATGCCTAAAATTATTTAGGACTACTTGATCCAAAAAACACAGATTAGATCTAAGCAACATCTAATTCACACAATATCATTTTTTTTTAAAGCTCAGTAATAAAAAATATTGAGTATAGTACAGTGTAGACCAGGGGTCAGCAACCTTTTCAGCATGACGTGGTCAAAATGGTCTCTCAGTTTGGTTCACTAGGCTACACAATCATGGGGAAGACTGCTGATCTGACAGTTGTCCAGAAGACAATCATTGACACCCTTCACAAGGAGGGTAAGCCACAAACATTTATTGCCAAAGAAGCTGGCTGTTCACAGAGTGCTGTATCCAAGCATGTTAACAGAAAGTTGAGTGGAAGGAAAAAGTGTGGAAGAAAAAGATGCACAACCAACCGAGAGAACAACAGCCTTATGAGGATTGTCAAGCAAAATCGATTCAAGAATTTGGGTGAACTTCACAAGGAATGGACTGAGGCTGGGGTCAAGGCATCAAGAGCCACCACACACAGACATGTCAAGGAATTTGGCTACAGTTGTCGTATTCCTCTTGTTAAGCCACTCCTGAACCACAGACAACGTCAGAGGCGTCTTACCTGGGCTAAGGAGAAGAAGAACTGGACTGTTGCCCAGTGGTCCAAAGTCCTCTTTTCAGATGAGAGCAAGTTTTGTATTTCATTTGGAAACCAAGGTCCTGGAGTCTGGAGGAAGGGTGGAGAAGCTCATAGCCCAAGTTGCTTGAAGTCCAGTGTTAAGTTTCCACAGTCTGTGATGATTTGGGGTGCAATCTCATCTGCTGGTGTTGGTCCATTGTGTTTTTTGAAAACCAAAGTCACTGCACCCGTTTACCAAGAAATTTTGGAGCACTTCATGCTTCCTTCTGCTGACCAGCTTTTTAAAGATGCTGATTTCATTTTCCAGCAGGATTTGGCACCTGCCCACACTGCCAAAAGCACCAAAAGTTGGTTAAATGACCATGGTGTTGGTGTGCTTGACTGGCCAGCAAACTCACCAGATCTGAACCCCATAGAGAATCTATGGGGTATTGTCAAGAGGAAAATGAGAAACAAGAGACCAAACCTGGGCTTCCATATCACCTCAGCAGTGCCACAAACTGATCACCTCCATGCCACGCCGAATTGAGGCAGTAATTAAAGCAAAAGGAGCCCCTACCAAGTACTGAGTACATATACAGTAAATGAACATACTTTCCAGAAGGCCAACAATTCACTAAAAATGATTTTTTTTTATTGGTCTTATGAAGTATTCTAATTTGTTGAGATAGTGAATTGGTGGGTTTTTGTTAAATGTGAGCTAAAATCATCACAATTAAAAGAACCAAAGACTTGAACTACTTCAGTCTGTGTGTATTGAATTTATTTAATACACGAGTTTCACAATTTGAGTTGAATTACTGAAATAAGTGAACTTTTCCACGACATTCTAATTTATTGAGATGCACCTTTAAATGATTTGCAGATTCATCTTACCTCGCTCTCTTTCAGCGTTAAACTGACGCTTCGCTCTCAGCGTCTGTGAAGAGTAAACCCCGCCTACTTTGATTTGATTGGCCATCTCAGTCATTTTGACATTGACGAGCGCTGTTAGACCGTTGATCTGAAGCGCCTAGTATGTGCAGCGGTCGCGCGCGCATAAGTAGACTAGAGCAAGTTAATTCTCACACTTTAAAGGGCTCATATGACGTTGCTAAAAAGAACATTATTTTGTGTATTTGGTGTAATGCAATGTGTTTATGCGGTTTAAGGTTCAAAAAACACATTATTTTCCACATACTGTACATCAGGGGTCTCCAACACGTCGCTCGCGAGCTACCAGCTCGTGGCCTGATTGGAGGTAGCTCACCAAGACATACTTGACATATCTGCCGTGAGGTTATTTTAATTATCCCGTTTCATATTTTAATTATCATTAAACCCGTATTTGATTATTGCGATTTGAAGAACTCACAGTAAATATTGCTCAGCTTTAATCAAAGTTGTTATTATAAGAGTCTCACGCAGACGCAACACGTTTCGTTTTGTGTGAAAACATGACTGAAGGCACTGAGGGAAAGAACGCATATGTGTATGAAAGAATGTATGATTTAATTATTTGTATGAATGCATAATAGGAAACTGACTGTCTTCAAAAATGTTTCGATGGCATTTGCTTTCCATCTTCCCTCCATGTAATGCGCAATAAAGCGGTGTTTAGAAGCGCAGCTTTGTTTACAGAGGTTTCCGCGGAAACAGCTCTGTTCTGCAGTTCATAAGCGCCATCTGCTGTCAATCTGTGGATTTACAAATTCATTCAGTCTGTCTGCCATATTTTTGTTCAGACCAATGCAAAAATCGGACCAGATTTTTGTTGTAAATCTATGTAGAACTGTTTATGGAGCAGATATTTAAAAAATTTTATTTTTTTTTTATCATTCTGACTCATCCTTTTTATTGAATTATTATTATTATTATTATTATTATTATTATTAATTTATTTTTTTAAGGCTGAAATGTTATAATTTTATTTTAAAACATTGCCAAAACTTAGTTTGAATGTAGTACATGTCAGTAGATAACATGTTAGGAATATTTTTTTTTTGTTAGTTTAAAATCCGGCCATCATTTTTTAATGTTTTTATTTCACTGCTTATGCAAACAAAAAGTGTATACTGCTGCTAATTTTATTTCTTGGCTTTTGACATAAAACTTGGTCAAATGATTTCAGTGTGTGTATCAGTAGGCCTACTTTTTTTATATTTTCAGCACATTTTGACAATGCTGTGTATAACCGTTTGGATTGCTATTTAAGAGATTCAAGTATTGTATAACATTGATAGCTCTCAGCCATTTTGATTTTTAAAAAGTAGCTCCCGAATGAAATAAGGTTGGAGACCCCTGCTGTACATTACTGTTGCCTCTCTAAGCCCCACCTTTTTGAAACACGCCGATTTTTACAAAGCTCATCGTTCTGAGAAGCGAGGCGTGCTCTGATTGGCCAGCTATCCAGTGTGTTGTGATTGGCCGAATACCTCAAGTGTGAGATGGAAATGTTACACCCCTTACCGCATTGTGATGCCGTGATCCAGCGCGACGACACAAAAACAATAAAACCCATTACAAACGAGGCATTTGTTGCATCCAGTGGGTACATAATTACTGATTATAATGACTTATAGGGTCTTTTTACGCGTTGTTGCATCGCGCCACATAAACATTACCATGTATGCATTTGTGATCAGAGAAGCGACAAACAACAAGCACTACTCTACACAGCTCAAAACTTGCGTTTGAATCGTCAGTGGCAAATTCTTTAAATATGAAAACATACTTACAGGCTGTAGGTCAGAAGCACCAGACTGTCCTTGCAAAGTTGGAATTGCCCCACTTTATAGAAACAGTCTTTAAGCATAGCTGACAGGCTACTCCCAGGTTCAGGAAATAGTCCTTTGTAAAATGTGCTGCACACACTTGAATATTTGGGTTGAACTGTTCTGGAACAGTGTTGTAAATACAACTTAACCACTGATTTCTAGTTGTGTCCTCTTTTGGAAGCCCAAACAAAGTAGTTTCGCTTTCACAACGAAACACAGCGTCTCCAGGACATGGCGCCGGCGGCAGCAACAACACTATTTTGCAAATCTCCCCACACCGTGACGTAGACATGTGGGGGTGTGTTTGAATGAGCCGTTTAAGGGGGGCGAGGTCGACTCTTAACTTTTATAAAGAATATCTCTTTGGTTTAGTCTTTGCAACTTTAGGGATCTTATCTATGCACAAACAGCTTGTAACACTCCAAAGAGAAAGGAAAACTTGAAATTGCATCATATGACCCCCTTTAATAGTATTTATAGCTCCTAACAGACTGTGTGACTATGAGAAGTTATTACCTCACAATGTACGTCAATATGCAGTTTTCCCTACTGCTCGCGTGCCAGCAATTATCCCTCTGTGTTGCCGACCTCTGGTGTAGACACAATATTGCCTGTTTTTTCATCTATATTTACTGCTACTGAAAACATTTCCAAACAAAGCATCACACACAGAGGCATTTCTGAATTAATTGCTTTTGAATGTATTGTTTGAGTGAAAAATTCAAAGACTCATATAATTTTTTTTCTTCCTCAGTAAATGAATGTCTTTTAAACGAGTTGAGTGAATGATTCTGCGATTCACTCATTAAGACTTGTTTTGTTCCTGAATTAATCACTGTGTTTGATTAATCAGTTGAATGAACAATTTAATAACTCTAAACAAGTCACCACCTACTAAGGGTAAAAGAGTCACTAAAAATTCCCCTCCAATACATTAACTGACAGACTGGAACATCCCAAAACAGACAGCTGGAGTGACATAAACCGTATAAAATCCCAGTGCAGTACTGCACTTCATAGCACTCTTCAATAAAGATTTTCAAAACAGAACGGATTTGATTCCACTTTACCTTTTGGTAATCCTGTAGAGAAGGAAATATCCCTCATGAACCTGACCAGTTTCAAAGTGAACACAGCCTGACCCCGTGTACTGAAGAAGGGTGTGTCAGTGGAAAGATATAGAGCAGCAGAAGATGGAATATAATGTGGCCCTTTATGTGCAACATACCAGCGGCTTTAACTTTTGCTAAAGAAATGAGGCTACACAGAACTTCCTTTGTCACGCTTGGCTAAAAGTACTGATGTCATTCCCCTACCACAAAAAACTGGCATCGGTTTTCTCATAGAAATTTAGCTTCTGTCACACTGGATCTGAACTAAAAGCAATTAACATTTTCAAACATGATATTAATATACTTTCAAGCTGAATATACAATACCACACTCAGGCTTATGACTTGGCTTAGGTCTGGTGGGATTTAATGTTACAACAACTACAAAGTTTTATGAATTAAGAAATCTGGTACCCCATCATAACTAAGATGTGGCTTTTTGGGTCTGAAAAAGTCTTCTGGTTTGGGTGAAGTCATTGAACAGTCAAACAAGAATAATGACCATCTCAAAAGTTGTATATATAATAATATCACTTAGAAATTTTATTTATTCTCTGCAGGTTTTTAAACCCGGACCTGGTATATGCGTGTGCTGGCTTGTCACAAAAACAGAGCATGTCTATAACTCTGCAAATAATATTTCAGGCAGGTCTGCATGAGACCATTTAATATGGTTTTCAGTCGAATTAGGTCATTGAAAGACTTATCCTGCAATATTTCTAACATCATAACTCAAGACCTTATTTCCATTTAAAGAGCATCAGCTGACAGTATTTCATCATGGCTATGCAATAAATTGCCTGTGAATATCAATTCCTTTGGCTGATTTACTCTAGTAGGGTTCAGCTACAAAAATTATTTGTATGTAATTCTTTCTATCATTACAAGTCTATGACTTCCAGTTCACATTAATTATGAAGCAGTGGCTCTGACTCATGGAGCCCTGGTGCTCATACAGGTGATGGGAGTTCAAATTTGTTTATATCTATTTCCTGTCCTATCTCATTTCTCAAAATAAAAATTGGGAAACAGGTAAAAAATGCTATTTAAAAAGAAATAAATGAGATTATGAATTACATATTTCTAAACCATATAGTCTTTTTTTATTATAAAAAAATCTAAAAATTAATACCTTTGCAAGTTATTGTCATGTCCAAAGAGTCCTCTTTTCAATGACTTAGTTGAAGCAGTTCACAATTGGTCTCAATGATTCATTAGCAAACAGATAAAATTATTATGAGTCCTACGTTAAATAAATAAATAAGATGGTTGTACAACATATTCTATATTCTGTATCCAAAATTTAAATAGCTGAATGAAATAAAGATCTAAATAAACAGAAAGCGTCCAGATCAGATAGGTTCTAATAATTCTTTATCCCAACTTTCTGACAGCATCCTCAAATGTAATATGTGACCCAAAAAACTTTTAGATGCTACCAAGGGTAAATCTTGTTCTTGTTCAACTTAAAATAAATAAAATAAAATAAAATAAAATAAATAAATAAATAAATAAAAAGCACATATGTGACCCTGGACCACAAAACCAGTCATAAGGGTCAATTTTTCAAAGCTGAATAAATAAGCTTTCCATTGATGTATTTGTTAGGATAGGACAATATTTGGCCAAGATACAACTATTTGAATATCTGGAATCTGAGGGTGCAAAAAAAATCAAAATACTGAGAAAATTGCCTTTAAAGCTGTCCAAATGAAGTCCTTAGCAATGCATATTACTAATTAAAAATTAAGTTTTGATATATTTACGGTAGGAAATTGACAAAATATCTTCATGGGACATGATCTTTACTTAATATCTGTTACGGGGTTGATGAGACGTGAGACGTGCGGATCCATATGCAAGCTTTTATTTAAAGACATGGTTATAAATACAGGCAGGGTCGAAACAATGGCAAACAGGTATGGCAGGGACAAGACAAGGAGTAATCCTGGGGCAAGAGTGGGTCGATGATCGGCGAACGGTATCCAACAGGGCAAGGCAGAGAGAGTAAATCCAGGTACACAGCAATAATCCAGGCAAGGGAATAAACAGAGTCCGAACAGAGAGACAGGGGTAAATACAGGGAACACAGACTAGAAAACAACAAACAGGTTCCGTATCGCAGCTAACACTAGGGGAGTGGTAAACGCAGGACAATACAGGAACTGAATAGAAACACGGAATTGCACGGTAAGGCAGCTAGCACTCGAAGAGAGCTATGTGCAGATCAATACTCGGCCCTGTAACTGAGAAAGTCCATGGCTTAAGTAGTGTGTGTGATTGTGTAATGAGTCTCAGGTGTGAGCATGTGCTGATTCATGACAATATCCTAATGATTTTTGGCATAAAAGAAAAATAGATAATTTTGACCCATACAATGTATTTTTGGCTATTGCTACAAATATACCTCAGTGACTTAAGACTGGTTTTGTGGTCCAGGGTCACATATGTCCTATATAAATGAACCCTTCGGTATATCAAAAACTTGGAGACACAGCTGCTTCTTTTTATAAACAAATACACATCACATATTTTCCCACACTTCAACACTATTTGGAAATAATCACAGTTAATCACAGTAACTTCAGTTTTACAACCCTCATGATATGTCTAAAGTTTCATGTAACAAGGCCTACAAACTAAATATTCACAGGAGCCTTAAGGTGATGCTTTTATTGGGAATACAGTTTCACATGAATGCACTGGAAGGGGAGGTCCTTGGTGAATAAAAACCCCTCCCAATAAAATGTGTGTGTGGGGTGTGTGGGGTGTGTGGGGTGGTGGGGGACAGGAGAGTTACTGGAAGTCAGGCAGCAGGGGATGGAAAGTGAAAATGGAGACAGCATTAATGAATGACGGGTACGTGCCAACCATGGTCCATATTCAAGCTTAGAAGACACAGCAGGGAGAGCAGCTCCTGAAGTTATATATACAGTTATGAGGATGCTAGTTTAGTGACGTATGACTACTGAGTTCGCGGTTAGTGTTTTAAGATGGAATCAATAACTTTTTTTCAGGACTCCTTCGTGGATAAAGAGAATTAAATATTAATAGTAATATTAAATTACTATCAGAATTTATTAAACATGAAAATAACAATGAAATTAATATTAAAATTAGTACTATAAAAATATTTACTAAATAAATGTGGTACATGTTGCGAGGTTTAGCTTCTTAATTTCGGTTAACATTAAAGGGGTCATATGATACAATTTCTTGTTTTTCTTTTCTTTAGTGTGTTATGTAGGTGTTAGTGCATGTATACGATCTGCAGAGTTACAAAGCTCAAAGTCTCCCACAAAAGGATTTATTCTATCTAAAAGAGAAGGCTGATCCAGACCGGCCTCATTCAAACACGCCCGCACATGTCTACGTCAGGATGTGGAAATATTTATGTAATGCCGGCCAAATGTGCACGCAAAGAAAGAAGGCGTGGTTTCAGTAACCTCAGTAGTGTTGATGCAGCCATGTCAGGTAGATGCAGTGTGTTTCTATGCAAAAGCAAAAGCACTTTATTTGGCCTTTCAAAAGTAGATGCAGTTAGTAATCAGTAGTTAATATTTGTTTACAACAGAACAGCACAACCCAAATGTTCGAATTTGTGCAACGCATTTTATGGACGACAGTTTCATGAACCTAGGAGAGTACAAGGCTGGCTGTGCACAAAGGCTATTTCTAAAAAAAAAATAAATAAAAAAAGGGTAAATTCTGACTTTGCTATGACAATCTGGCGCTTCTGAATCAGCGACTGCAAGTATGTTTTGTTATTAGTTTAAGTATTTGCTATTGACTGTTCAAATGCATAGTTTTGCGCAGAGTAACGCGTCGTGTGTGTGTATGTGTGTGTGGGTATGTGAGGGGAACAGGGTCTCATTACAGTGGAGTGTACAGCCCGTCAGAAATCATAGCAGGTCAGCTGTCTTAACCGCGGCTTGCGTACTGCAAATACATACAAGCACCATCACTGTGTTTGTCACGCGACTCTGTTCCCCTTTCAGGCTTGAACTGATGATAAAACTTACGACATTATTAACTGTCTTTATATTTACTTTGAAAGCTGAAGCTCTCAATTATGGTTAGGGGCGTTACATTTCCGACGTGTGCTTGTGGTGTTCGGCCAATCACAATGCACTGGGTCAGCTGGCCAATCAGAGCAGACTGCACTTGTCGGAAGGAGGGGCTTTGTAGAAAACGACGCGTTTGAGAGAGGCGGGGCATAGAGGAACTATAATAATGTACATTATTTGAAAAATAATGTGTTTTATGAACATTAAAGCATGGCAACCTATTCTGTTACACCAAATGCACAAAATAATGATCTTTAAAATAGCATCATATGACCCTTTTAATTTAATATTTTGTTTATGCATATTAAATAAAAAGACCCCTGCAGTACCACTGTGGATACCCTAGGGATGCCCCCTATTTAAGGAGAAAAGGGGGTATTTTCCTGCCAATTTACTTGTTTACAATCGAAAAGTTTTCAGAGACTGCCAAAGGGCACAGTAATGCAATTCAGAAAGAAAATTGTGTTCAATCAAAAATTGCACAATAACATGACCGTGCATCTCACACAACACACTGCTATCAAGGTCAGTGAAACATCAGGAAACTGACTATTAGCTCTCAGGAGAGATCGATAATAGAGAGGAAACAATCAAATCCAGGTGGAGGAAAACATGTTTAAACAGTTTAGATATTAAATACAGGGACAGCATGGAGAAAATGTATGCCTTAAGGCTTTAAACTGTGACCCCCAAGTGAAAAACAAAAGAGTTTAAAATCCTGCTTTTGGTAAATCCTGGTAACGCTATGACCTCCATGACCTTTCAAACTACCGATAATGAAAGTTCTACCAGACAGGGGTGTCTAAAAGGATTTCATCCCAGGGACTGTACCAGTGTTATCATTGAGAGTTTTTATTTTTATATTTATAATTAGTTAATATAATTATATTTTAGTTAAGGTAAATGTTAGTAATTTTTTGACATTTGTGTTTGTATTTTTTCAAATGTTTTAGCACAAAAATGAACAGTTGAGGATTCACTGGTGAGGAAGTGATGTACTGCTAAATTTCTCCAAATCTGTTCCAATGAAGAAACAAACTCATCTACATCCACTCAGATGACCTGAAGGTGAATAAATGTTTTGCAAATTTTCATTTTTGGGTGACCTATTCCTTTAAGTAAGCAAAACTAAATGAGAAATGGTGGCAGCTACCTGAAATAAAATGTTTGTTTTTTTATGTGTTTTTACATATTTTTTAATATTACATTCTCTTTCAATTAATATTTATTTTATTACAAGTAATAAAAATGTCTTTACGGCTTTAGTTTTAGTTTTAGTTAGTGATAACCCACATAAGATAATATGCACAGAAATCTGATCATGCAAGTGAATGTTCATGGTACAAACAACACGTACATTTGTGAAAAGAAGGCCAGAGCAACCTCATGTCATACCATTTTGATTTCTGCAAACTTCCCCTGGACAGAGTGAGTGAGTGAGAGAATGAGTGAAGGTCAAGGCTCTAAGCATCATGTCTCGCTTTGTCCAGCACAACCTCTATTATCCCTCACAGAAGTGATGCAAGCAGACCAGCAATTACATAATGGACTTATAAACTGCAAAAAGAAAGAGAGAACAGCGAGAGGGCTCGGTTCCATGCCACTGGGCTCTTCACCTATGTCCCGCAACAGAATGCCTGGAATGTCCTGAAATCTCTCATTCCGGGAGGTCACCATAGGAACAACATGGCGTCGGTTCAACTGAGAGCAAACAGAGCAGTTATTGTTCCATTACTCAGCGGTCCGTTAACCCCCTACAAACACACAGACTCATATGCAAACAGTCAATTCCAACAATTTGTTTTTGTTTTGAGGCAATGGCTTGTGCGAGCAGCAGCTCCTCATGGGATGCAGGTGATGACAGCAAGCAGATCGAATTCATCTTCGCATATCATAAACCAGCAACTCGTGCAAAGCTCTTGCAAAAACTGGCAGCTCTGAGGAAGAGCATGAGACATAAAACCATAAAATGATTATTACAAAATGATTAATTGTGAGCAGTGGTGTGGGTCTTTTCCCACAGCTGCCTTCGAAAACTATATTTTGGATAGTTCTCACGAATAACATCAAGAAAGCAATTTAGTCGTGATGTATGAGTCCTGCACAAAGACAGGAGACAAAATGTGCATAGTTAAGAAATACCAGACACTGAATGAAAAAAAAAAATGCCATCACATGAAACGCATCAACTCGAAGGAAAAACTGTCAGCTGAAATGACTTTATGTACACTGTAGACACTGTGAATTAGTATTTATGCTTTAAGTTCTTTCTCATTGTCACAAAATCTGTTGAAGTATACTTTCTCTTAAAAATGTTACATACATAAAATATCAAAGAAATTGAAATCTGAAAGCAAATGATTCTAAAGAACTAACATCACTTTTCTGAGTCTCTTATTGTTCAGTTGCTAGTAATGTAATGTAATGTAATAAAGTATTGCCCACAAGGTTTTTAGTGTATGTACGAAGTCAGATCCCTCAAATTCAGCTTTAGTACATTCACTATAGACATGTTCCACTGGTTCATGCGCAAATAATTACTGTCTTCATTTGAAACAGTAAATCTGTTGTTTTAATGGTCATTGTATGTTTGTATTACAATAATTACTGTCTTCATTTGAAACAGTAAATCTGTTGTTTTAATGGTCATTGTATGTTTGTATTACAATAAAACAGTTTTGTGAAAGCATTTTGGAAGAATAAAGAGTAACAATATAAACTTGAATAATAGCTATTTCAAAGCAATACACACAGATACACAAACTACTATACAAAGAGTCACAGTCACTCTTGGTTACTGTTTTGTGCTATCAAAGGTCAATGCTTCAAATACACCCTGACATCATCTAGACTGGTGGTCCAGACCTGCGACAGCTTTCTAGAGTCCAGACCACATGGCTGCTGATTAGCAGAGAAATCAGTGACATCACTCTCCCTCTGGGCACCAAACACATTAGTGTAAAAGACTGCAGTAACTGCTACCTAAGAAGATCAAGTACTCCCACAGATGCTTGAGAAGTTGACGATAAATTTAACAGGTGCTGTTCTTTGGCTGCTCAGCATACCTTTGGGTGGCCTTGGACAAGAATTTTTTTTTTGCTGAAAAAAAAATAAAATAAAAAATATTATATATATATATATAAAATATTATTATTATTATTATTATTACTTTCTCTGTTAGGTCACTGAGGCCAACCAGACGAAATAAAATGTGAAAGAAATGGACAGTGGATGGATATAGATGCTATTCAGCTAAACTGCCTTGAACAAAAATGTAAATTTCTTTAGCAGGATCTCCATGACAAGCAGCTGCTGGCAGAACAAAAATGTAATTTCCAAAGAAACGGGCTTAACTGAATACTTTGTGCTTTATAAATTATCATACATAATGGTTGATTAATCCAAGTCTCAAGGGAGTCTTTAGCTTAAGGGTAATAGAATGTTTAACTTAAGGGTAACTGAACTTAAGAGACATTCTTATCCCACTAAACAACTCTCACAGACTCATGGTGCCTCTTATAAAGCGTCCTTCTATGAATATGCAGGAAATGCACACAAATGCAATTTTCTTTTTTAGACATATCACAGACGTTCATGTATATAGTGCTTTAAATTCTATAACATAAAACAACAGAAACCAACTATAAGTTGAATCCATTGGCAGCAAGTAAAAAAATGTTCTTACCAAGAAACATGGCAAAAGAAAACTAGTTGATGGTCATAAATCTCATTGACAGATGGTTTTCTCTCCTCTACTTATAAAGCACCATCTGCATTCATTCTGTGCTTAAAATAGAAAATACTTCAATCAGATGTAAAATTGTGTCAATCAAGTGACAACAACTAAGAATTGCTCAGCAATTTTTTTGTTTTGACCACAATTTTTTTGTTATACATATCAGATGCTTTTTAAAGACAAAAAGGGCTTTATATGTGACAGGAGGTACAAATATTCTGTTATTTTGAAAGAATTCAAAATCACAAAGAATCCATTCCTGATTAGTTTGTTATAGCCAAATGAAACTCATCTAGATTATTTCAAATCCAGACACGTCTCCGATGTCCAGCTCTGCAGATCATAATCTACATACAAGATGAACCTGGAATAACATTCGTGTGACATCATCCTTCTATTCAATCTCCATGATGCTTTCCATGGCTGCCAGCCAAACCAGGCCAGTTTACACACTACTAGCTGTAACAGACATTAGCTATTCAGATGCACAGAGGCCTGCAGACTAATCACTGATAATGCTGCCTTGATGTAACATATTGGCCAAAACACAGCTTGGCGAATACAGTGCGTCTTAAGTGACCCACTGTCTAATAATAGTCTGAATATGTCTTCCTCCAGCAATATAGCCTACACACTTTCCCTAATCTCTATAGTTTAGGGTTTCATTTGACATGAGACCTGCTTCTCAGCTCATACTCTCACTCTGTGGATGAACAGAGAGATCACAGATATGTTTAGAGGAGATATTATCTCCTGCAAGGCTTGTTTGGCTGAGGTGTGAAACTCACACTGGTCCCGTCTCAACTTCAGCAGGGCAGTGACCTCCACTGGCCACCCACCAGCACACAGAACAGATCGCGTTTGTCAGGACTTCATTCCTGGGACGGGACGAGGAAGTTAAGAGTCACTCTGTGCGGTCTGAGAACATCTATTTATGGCTTTTAACCTAAGCATGAAAACGACCAAGACTGATGCGGTGGTGTGATGTTTCAGAGCACATTCCCTTGACTCAGGAATGCACGGTAAAGGGGCCCGACGAATTTTAGTCACACTTGAAAGTGAATGAAAAATAAACAAATGTATACTCCGCATACACCACAATAAACTAAATGTCACTTTGAGAATGCTTAAATATAATATAAACACTGAGGGTTATATAGGCTATAAGTTATTTGGAGTGGAAACAAAGTCTCAGGTTTTGAGTTTATAAACTACAAATTAAAGAAATTTCAGATAAAATATTACAGCAAGTCTTTGTTATACATTTTTTTATTTTATAAAAAATGAATTAACAATACGACTACTACTACTAATAATAAATTTCAATTATTTTTTGTCCACAGAAGAAATAGTCATACAGGTCTGGATAAACTTTGGATTGACATGAAGATGAAAAATAATGACAATTTTCCTTTTTGTGTGAACTATACACATACTACTACTACTACTACTACTACTACTACTACTACTACTACTACTACTAATACTACTACTACTACTACACACACAACCTAGGAATATCTTTCCTTCTTATGTCTTTAAATTCATCTCTTACATAAACATGGACATTACGGTTTGCAAATCTTAAATTCAAATCACTACGTTTATCAGTCATTCCCCGAAGAGACAACCACAAATGAAAACATTGGTAATTGGGAAAATCAGAAAGGTTAATGTCAAATACTTTTGCACCTTCAAAATAAGACTCTTATATAATATTTGTGTGAAAGAAAATGAAATATGTCACTCTCCATTATTATTAGCCATAATGGTTACAGACTGGAAGGTATTACACATAATTGCTAAACATATGCTACAAAATCCTACAAACACTGTGGCTGTGGCTTTGATTTAGTCTGAAGCTCAGACTGCTTTGTCATACCTTACAGACAGAAAAGCCACAAAGAATTTAATGGCACTGCCAAACAGCTCCTGCATGAGTTTATTCATCAGACGCAGATATGCAATACACCCTGAGATCTGACCATGATTTGATGAGATTTCCGTATTTACAAGGTGCCACTTCAAGACTAGATATTTTTTTAATAACTTTGTACAGTTTGCATAAAAGATTCATTGTGGTACATAATATGACATTATTGTTTTGTGTTTATTTGCAGACAATTCTTCACAAAATGGAACAAAATGCAACCCAACAGAATTTTTAAAGTAGGTTTCATGCTATGCCACTAATAAAAATTCTGTCATTATTTATGCACACTCAGATTGTTCAAACCAACACTGGACACCAATGACTTTCTTGTTAACATTTTTCAAGTTATTTTTATTTATTTTTTTAGAGAAGGAGGAAAAACACAGCTCTTAACTGGCTGAATTATTTTTCTCTGTCAAGTGATTGTGCAATGTTTTGGATTAAGGAATAATCTGAGTTAAATTGAAAACATAAAATCAACAATCTAGTTTGAGTCCTGTCAGCTGACTGTGGACCTCACATGGTGGCTCACAGGTGATTAATGTGGATTGCAGCTCATTCGCTGTTAATCTTCACCCCGTAAGCATGAATGAAAGGCCCAGTTTATAGTAATCGCATAAGATCAATTCAACTATTATTAAGTGGTTTTATTCATTGTCGCCGGACAAAAGAATACATTTGACACACTGAAAAGGACACAATCCTAGCAAATCTACTTCCTCCATAAGGTCTTTGACAATCTAAAGATTTTCTCTGATGTCTGAGCACTAAATGTTGATTTTTAAATGTTGCTCTGGCAGATCAAAAGCATTCTTGATTACCTTTTTGTGATTTATGCAGCTGCTGTGATATACTAGGACATTGACTTATAATGGTGCTATGCACTGTATTTAAGTAGTACAATAGACCTAGATCCATAGATCCGAGGATATACATTTCCCCTTCCTTTCTCATCAATCTTCCGGTCTTTAGACTTTCTTGCACCCCTATCATAATGATAACCATACAATAGCTCTATAGTCATATATCAGGTAACATAATAGGTCTGATGCAGAATGTATAGGGTGTAATTCAACAGTATTTGACTCTCAGGCCTCAGGTCATTTTTCGCCAGACAGTAGCGAATGAGAAATTCTGAAAATATGAGACTATGCAGAAATATTATACATACATAAACAAAATCAGAGGAAAAGAAGATCTTTTATTCCTGCAAAAAAGTTCCTGCTTCCAGCTTTCATGAGCTTTGCTTTCTTAACATCTAAGGAGGAAACTACTTCAGTCTTCATTAGCTAAATTCTTCAGAAATTCCCTAAGATACGCCTAGGAACTGAGGGAAAATATTTTAACGGAGACAATGACTTTTCCACAATTTATTACATACTGTAAGATTAGATCCGCTGTATTAAATATTATTACATAAATTTTATTAAAACAAAATCCATCAGCTTGCAAGAGAAACTTATACGAGAAAGATGTGAGATATAAACTATATTAGCTGATTGATAGTTTGGTTCAGTTCCTACAAAATCTATGTGCTTCCTTTCAGTGACAGCTTAAGCTTTTTAATCATGTGAAGGCTGTCATGGAACAGGAGATATGAACGGCACGCGTGTGAAGCTCACAGGAGGCAGTGTGACAAGTTCAGGAAGCATGTCAGCTTGAGACTTATCAAAGTGAGTTAAGCAGTCTTGCCTGATCCAATATCTGCCACACCATTAACCAATGCACGAGCTCCCAGACACGACAGACAACTTCCTTTGACGTACTATTTCTTGAGTTTCTTCCTATTTTTAAACCTTTATTTGATCAGAATAGGAGTCCTGTGTTGTTCACAGTGAGATGCTTTGAGTGTTCAGGTGTAAGAAAAACTTTGTGTTTAATTTTCTCTATAGGTGAGTGTAAGGACATATATGTGTTTGTTCAGGGTTTATGCCAAAACAGCACTTCTAGCAGAAAAAGGAAAAGGTGTGGGTAGAATAAGAAAACACAAATTTTCCAAGTGGATGTTGGACCTGTTATTAAATAACACCAGCAGGAGCCTCATTTATAAAGACCCAAAATCTGACGATGGTTTCCTTAATGCTCCTATGAATGATTCAGAATGATTTAGAAGAACAAACAAGAGGCTGGAATGTTACAGCATTTTTCTCTGTCTGTATACATTTTCATATGAATTTCAAAAAGTTACAAATTAAACTGGTCAACTGACCTCAAAGGCCTCAAAATTACCTGCACAGTACAAATACAAATTACAGATAACATGCGGAGATGTTGGACACTACTGTTCCAAAGTTTTGGGTCCTAGTTTAGGGAAATAATCAGAAATAAAACAAAATAAATAATAAATATAAAAAAGAAATAACAAATGAAGAATAAGAATGAAAATAAATGTTGGAAAAAATTTTTTATCCCAAATAAATGCTTTTCTTTTGAACTTTATATTTATTGAAGAATATCATGATATTCCATAAAAACTGTTTTCAACATTGATAATAAAAGGAAATGTTTCTTTATCACCTAATAATCAGCATATCAGAATGATTTCTGAAGGATCATGTGAAGACTGAAGTAATGGTTTCTGAAAATTCAGCTTTGATGTCACAGAAAAAAAAAATTTAAGCATATATTGAAATAGAAAACAGTTAAGCTGTTTTACTGTATTTTGGATAAAATAAATTCCACTTTGGTGAGCTCAAGGGACTTCTTTCAAAAACATGAATAATTCAACACTAAACTTTTAAACGGTAGTGTATTATACAGTAAATAACTTAAGTAGATAAAAATGTTTACCTGAAAATAAATGTGACCACATTTACATGCACAAAATTACTTTGATATGAATCCAAAATTGTCCATTTTTCATTTATTAATTCATTAGTTACACACTTGAGTAACTTAGACTCAGCAGTGCATCAAGGCACAAAAAGTTTGCACACACACTTTATGCCTTTGAAAACAAAGATTTGCTGCTCACTTAATACAGACTCAAATACAAGGATCTGATTGTACGTGTGCTTTATAAATCAGGCCCTGGAGCATAAACAGATGCCCAATGTTACTCCTATGCTTGACAAGATAATTCACCACATCTTGCAATGAAAAAAAAACAAAACGCTATTCACCTTTTGGAAGATGAGAATGTGCTCATTTTTAAATGCATTGCTTACCTAGTCTGTGACGCACTACTGCGATACATTGACAGAGGAGAGGATTGGCCCTGTGTGTTTGACAGAGGTGAAGGCATGCTCTGACCTTGTTTAACTTCAGTGTTTCTAACAAACAAACGTGTTGAGGGTTTGTTGCTGGAGTAACGGAGCTGTGAGAATGGCATGCTGAAGCTCTCGAGGTCTAGACAGCAAGAAGGAGCAAGATCAGAGAAACACAGGACAGATCATGTCAAATTACTAATCAATCCATAGAACCAGAAAAATATAATATCTATTTTTGATATGTTCTCAACAGACAGAAATATGATAATATTTTTAAACGACTAAATAAACATTAATAAATAAAAATTTAGATTAGGAGAATGAATATTATTTTCTCCCCTTCATTATATATATATATTTTTTTATTTCAATCAAAACGCATCTCCGCAGTCATGAGGAAGGAAAGAAGATGAGTTTATTGCTGAAGCGGGACTAAATGTTTAATCCAGTGCTGACAGTGTATTTCACTCTGGCCATTTTTGGCTGGCATCCCAGACGAAGGTCTTGGTGAGCTCTCAACTTCTGTCATGGAGTCACCAGGACAAAAACAGCGCCAGTTCGTCTGCACTCTCTGACTGAGCCTGTACCCATCATCTCAACCGTTCCCATGAGTATCAGACACACTCTCTCTCACACACACATACACGGATGCCACACAGCCATGGATTTCTGGAGAATCGACTGTTTTATCAATATTACAAAGAATTAGGTATGAGATGAATATTGCTTTGCTACTGTCACGATCTCACTCGGGGAGACGAGTGAATAATCCAAATCAAAAGTCTTTAATGACATCCAAACAGGTAAGTACAACACAGGCTGGAAACACTGACGCGACAGACAGAAATGATGTATAATACTGGACACGAAACACAGGGCAGGACACACTAAAAGTACACAACGTAATGAGATCATTAAACGAACACAGCTGGAACATAATTAACTAATAATGAAACAAACGAGAACAGGAACAGGAAATAACCAAATAAGGGCATACAAGAGGAAGGGAAACACAAGACACAAGACAAGACTGCTCATTAAAAAGGGTTAAAAGTGGTCAAGTCCTTCTAAAATAAAATAAAAAGAATATACATGATTTCAATAACTGAGTCACTGAAATATCATTAAATATAAAAATAAATAATAATAGTATACTGAATATTAATAATAGTAAACTGAAGTCTCAATAAAATTCTAAGTAAAAAATGGTCAAATAAAAACAGTAAAAGAGTAATATTTTGAAATATTATTATAATTTAAAGTAAGTGCTGTTTTAATATATTTGTAATTTATTAATGTAATTTACAGTATTCCTGTGATGGCAAAGCTCAATTTTCAGCAGCCATTACTGCAGTCATCAGTGTGATATGATCTTTCAGAAATCATTTGCTGCTCAAGAAACATTTCCTATTATCAATTTTGAAAACAGTTATGCTGCTTAATATTTTTGTGGAAACTGTGATGCATTGTTTCAGGATTATTTGAAATTAAAAGAACAGTGAATGTGAAATAGAACATTTTGTAACATTATAAACATATTTACTGTCACTTCTGATCTTTTTAAACTGCATAAAACAATTAAAAATATTACCATATAGATCACCATTTTGTATATTAACAAACACCAAAGTACTACATTACATCACACCATTCTCAAGTTACAAGCATGCTTAAGTGTTCAAATGAAACATTCATAACAAAGATGGGAGCTTGTGTGCACCTTTTCCAGCTTAAGGTCATTGGTGTTGGTGGGGAAGATACCAAAGGGAACCATTCTATTGGTAGCCATTGAATTTGTTCCTTTTTATGAAAGGCCACTCGTACAGGGTAATAAAACAGAGAGTCATTCCAGTCATCAGTTTGACAAACGCCAGCAGAGTAAGATCAAGGAAAGGACATAAGGTGCAGAAAGGTATGGGACAACGTCTACACATACTGTATGAGTCAAGAGAACCAACAGGCACAAACCATGAACTTGGCAGAATCCCTTAAACACCACGATTATTCCATACAAGATGTTCCATATTTTTGTGACACCTTCTAAAAACTGCTGTTTTGCGGGCCTTCAACCAGGCAGTGTGGAAATGTAAAGGGAGCGCCAAGGACATTTCTGTGATAAAAATGGACCATTTTGCTGCTAAACCTCTAAGGAGAAACATAAGCATGAGGTTTTCTGTTTGTGAGATCAGTTCAAATGGTACAATTATTTTTATATCAAAGTAAAGTTATGCAGGTCAATATATTGGCTGCAGTTCAAACGTCTGGGGTCAGTAAGATTTTTCAATGTTTTTGAAAAAAATCTCTTATGCTCACCAGGACTGCTTTTAATCAATCAGCAAAACAGTAAAATTGTGAAATAATATTACAATTTAAAATGCTTTCTATTTTAATATATTTGTAATGTAATATATTCCTGTGATGGCAAAGCTGAATTTTCAGCATATCATTCTAATATGATAATTTTGTGCATTTCTTATTTTTATAAATGTTGAAAATGGTGGAACTGATAAATATTTTTGTGGAAACCATGATTGTTTTTTTCAGGAGTCTTGGATGAAAAGAATGTTCAAAAGAACAGCCTTTTTTGAAATAGAAATGTAAAGGTCTTTGCTGTCACTTTTGATAAATTTAATGCATCCCTGCTGAATAAAAATAATTTTCTAAAAAAAATATATTAACTGATGCCTAACTTCTGAACAACAGTGTACATAATTTCACTTTTTATATAATTCATGTTGTAGAATTGCCAAATGCATTAAACCACGTCATCTTTTTTGAAAAGCCACGAATAACAAAAAGTGAAGTTATGTGCAATGTAATTAGTAATTTCCCATCGCTTTTAGGTCAATAATGTATAGCGTAAAAAATTGTCAACTTGTCCTTCCACGAAATATATTCAAACGAATGTACTGACATACAGCCACATGATGAATGGTGCCCAAAATAAAGACTGAGACTGCTGCACTACCTTTTTACATCCGGTTATGAGTTACTACTTAATCTTACATGGACATCTGGTCACAATAGGTCAGAAGCATGTGCAGCGCTTCCAAAGAAGAGATCCCCATACTGGAAAAAAGCACCTTTGTTTAACACTAAACAAAGCATCTAAAAGCCTTACTCAGCTTTGTCTATAAGGATTTAAAAAAAGAAACACTTGTGGTTAGAGACCAAGCTAAGCACTGATGAACATGTAGAGACTTGAATAGATCTATGCATTCTGCTGGTCTCAAAACAAACTAGCACTGTTCTGCATTTCAGATTCAATAAATATTATATACGAGGAAAAAATGCACAAAGATAGTATGGTACCTAATCTTTTACACTATAAACCTGAATGGTTTTCCCTTAGGCTAACTAACACACCTTGGGACTTTTACTGCCAGGAATAAGGTCTTGTAAGTGAGTTTATATGCAAACCTCAGACTTTTAAAAATGGACTGGAAAAGCAGGTCAAGGATACGCTTAGCTGACCTGATCCTCCACAGGGGGTAAAATTGGTGAAATATTAATTTTGAGCTCTCTGATGTGACGTTAGCTTGTGATTTGCTAGAAAACTGGTTGTTCATTGAGCTAAGGCATGAATATTTAATTTTGAAGTAAACTATGGCAATAGATCTGCATTGTGATGTCAAGTCACCCCACTGCATCTTTTAGTCACATGAATCAATGAGCACAAATGGAAACAATATGATGCTTGAGACGGGATATATTGGGTATGAGATGGGACATGTCTCAGCCAATTTCAGGTCACAAAAGATGGCCCTAAGCTGCTAAGATGTCAGACAAAACCTGGCTCAAGACTGGTTTTATATTGTCAACACACAATGTCTCTTATTAAGCCCAACATATACATTACATCAATCATTTATTACATAAAACATAAAAAGTATTCAAATTTAGACATCTTTTCCATCAACAAGAGCAAAGGTGGGATTTGTCTTTCATAGAGTACAGTCAATGGTTTTTCTGTGCTGTGAATATCAAGCTAAATGGTCCAGCAAGGAGCGGTTTAGAGGGCAGGCGAGACAGAAACAGACAGGTATGGCAATAACGTATAACACAAACATATGGCTGCTATTACATGAAGTGCACCACTGAGGAGTACAACACAGACAGGTGGCAGCTTCAACCATGTGAATTTGCAATTAGCGGTGCTGAGTGCTGAGTTCAAAGGCTACCGTCTGGAATGGTGTGGGATTCTGTGAAATAAGGAACAGTCTGTGGTAAAACGCTTCTAGTAGTTGAAAACTACAACCGCTGTGCTTCCGACCACCCAAACTCTATAAAGGAACCATCTAGAAAATTTATGCATCACAATATGATGATGTACAATATGAAAACATATTCATTCTGAGATTTGGTAAAGATTACACTTAACAGTGTTATTGATTTATTAGTGTTGTTAAAGATTTACTTTATGTGCATGTTAAATGATAGCAAAGGTCATCTAAATGTAAAGGACAGGCAAAACATTATTTTAAATAACTTTTAAATAACTATTTTTTATTTTAATACATTTTACAATGTAATTTATTGCTGTGATACAAAAGCTGTGACTGGGGCGGAACCTTTTTAAAAGGCACTCCTTTGTACCTAAAGGATCCATACTGGTACCTAAAAGGTACATATTATTACGTAAAGTGCATTAGTACCTTAAAGGTAAAAAAAAAAAAAAAAAATTAATAAATAAAAAAAAAAATTACCTTATGGAAAGGTACCGCCCCAGTGACAGCTTTTTTACTTATTTTCTGCGAACATGATCCTTCAGAAATCATTGCTGATTTGGAGCTCAATACACATTTCTTCTCATTATCAATGTTGAAAACAGCTGTGATGCTAAATATTTTTGTGTAACTGTGATACTTTTTGTTTGGGATTCTGTAATAGAAAGTTCACAAGAACAGCATTTACTTGAAATAAAAAGAGAGAGTAAAGTCATTTAAAATGGTACAAAAAATATAAATTAAATGCATCCTTGCTGAATAATAATCATTGATGCTTAAGTTAATTTGTGTACATTTAAATATGTTATATCAAATAGCTCCATCAAAGCAGACAAACAGTAAAACCGTTTCCCCCCATGTCTCTTGCAGGTTCAAATGCACCTCCAGTACTGTGTTGATCCTGTGTTCCACATGACTTCTGAGAATGAACTGTCACTGCATAACATGTCTGTTTGGTCTTCTTCGGAAACATCAGGCCTCCCAGGATATACTGTGATTCCATTAAACACAGCCAAGTGTACATTGTGGATTTATGGTCTTTAACGGCATTCTGGGGGTTCAGATCTTCAAACAGATGATATTCTGAGTAAAAAAACATTATAAAACTGCCAGTCCAGGGACCTGCAGGGGTTGAAGAGTATATACGCTCTCCAAAGAACACAAAGTGAGCCATTTGCTTCTATTCATATGTTCTTTACCACAAAGAGCACACAATACATGTGGAAACTCATGTTACTATTCTCAGACTCGCTGGGAACCACAAACTCGCAGGCTGGAGTTGCCATTTCTGAAAAGTTTAACATACTGCACATGTTGAAGAAAGTGTCTTTAGATCTTAGATGTTCATGTTAAGTAATTTAAACATAACTGTGTTATATATAGAGAGCTTTTCAGTTGATCGTTCATGCACTACCTGTGAGTTGATAAAATTCAAAATAGGACAAATAAGCCTTTGTTCCACTGAGAACCATTGCCACTGGACTCTCACAAATCACTGCAACACATTTTCATTCATAGCCTCACATTTACATCTAAAGCCAAAACAAACACACAAAAAGGAAATTGCTAGGGTCTATATTTCAGGGTAATTTGCAGTTATTTACAGAAAAATGACTTCCAGCACCTCCTAGAGCATATCTGAGAAGCACTTTCTGAACCTCTGGAGAGCAGGGCTGCTCAATTACACCCACGTCTCAAATCAAGGTAAATAGTCAGTAAATTTAAGGTGGCTTTTAACACAAATGCTGCTCCAATCAATGCCAAATGTTCAGTTACATAAGGCTTAAAGATATGTCCTTATTCAAGTGTCAGTTTTGGATGACACTCCAAAGAACATTGTTCAGTCTCCAAGCACAAAATATCTGTTGATGAAGGTCAGCTGGTCATGTCTGATTTCCATGGACTGTGTCCGAAATCAAAGACAGCTGCCTCTTTGCTCAGTCAGTCATTGACTTACAAGCAGGTACCTTCTGAATAAACTACAATGCTTATTTAAATTGAATCATATATTGAAAAAAATGATCATTTATTAATTCATTTACTCCTTTTGACACCATTTTATTCTTTTCACCAGTCAATTCAATTCAGTTCAATTCAATTCAAGTTTATTTGTATAGCGCTTTTCACAATACAAATCGTTGCAAAGCAGCTTTACAGGAAATTAAGTTTCTACAATATATTTATAGACACACACACACACATATACACAGTTTAATGGGATATCACAGGTAGTGAAGGACACAACTACAAGATCTGAATAGACAGGATGTTACAGAATATGAACAGAGACTTGATGACTCTGTATATATTTAGATATTTTGTTTGTAAAAGCAGGGTTTAGAAGTCCATTTATCATTATGCTACAGTCTTCTCAGGAAATAGATTTTAGGCCAGATTTTGACAAACAATCTCAATGATTCTACTCAGCAAACAACAGTAAACAGCATGTCGGTGATAATCCTTAAGTCTACAGGGTTGAAAGGAAGTATTACTGACTGCATTCCCAAAAATATTGTTATAAAGACATTTCTGACATTTTACTAAAAAAAAAAAAAAGAAAAAAAAAGAAAAAAAGGAAATATTTTGACCAAAAAATTTAAAGGGGTCATATGACGTTGCTAAAAAGAACATTATTTTGTGTATTTGGTGTAATGCAATGTGTTTGTGCGGTTTAAGGTTCAAAAAACACATTATTTTCCACACACTGTACTGTTGCTCCTCAATGCCCCGCCTTTCTGAAACACGACCGATTTTTACAAAGCTCATCGTTCTGAGAAGCGAGGTGTGCTCTGATTGGCCAGCTATACTGTGCATTGTGATTGGCCGAATACCTCAAGCGTGAGACGGAAATGTTACGCCCCTCACCGTATTGTGATGCTGTGTCCCAGCGCGACGACATAAAAACAATAAAACCTATTACAAATGAGGCATTTGTTGCATCCAGTGGGGACATAATTACTGGCTATAATGACTTATACTGTCTTTTTACGCGTCGCGTTGCATCGCGCCACGTAAACATTACCATGTCTGCATTTGTGATCGGAGAAATGACAAACAACAAGCACTACTCTGCATAGCTCAAAACTCGTGTTTGAATAGTCAGTGGCAAATTCTTTAAATAAGAAAACATACTTACAGGCTGTGAGTCAGAAGCGCCAGACTGTCCTTGCAAAGTTGGAATTGCCCCACTTTATAGAAACAGTCTTTGTGCATAGCTGACAGGCTACTCCCAGGCTCAGGAAATAGTCCTCTGTAAAATGTGCTGCACACACTCGAATATTTGGGTTGAACTGTTCTGGAACAGTGTTGTAAATACAGCTTAACCACTGATTTCTAGTTGTGTCCTCTTTTGGAAGCCCAAACAAAGTAGTTTCGTTTTCACAACGAAACACACAGCGTCTCTAGGACATGGCGCCGGCGGCAGCAACAATACCATAGCGAGAATAAAAGTCCCCCCCGCTTTCTTTGCGTATACATTTGGGCGGTGTTTTGCAAATCTCCCCACACCGTGACGTAGACATGTGGGGGCGTGTTTGAATTAGCCGTTTAGTGGGGCGTGGTTGAGTCTTTTATAAAGAATATCTCTTTGGTTTTGAGACTTTAGTCTTTGCAACTTCAGGGATCTTATCTATGCACAAACAGCTTGTAGAAAAGAGAAAGGAAAACTTGAAATCGCATCATATGGCCCCTTTCTCACAAAATAAGAAATATATCAAATAAAATCAGAACAATGCAAAATTAAAACATTTTCATTAGATCTTTTAAACCCTATTGCATATTTCATGCATTTATTTATATTTATTTATTTTTTTAAAGTTACCAATCTCAAACTTTTGAATGGTAATGTATAATGCTAGTAAGTCATATAAATTCAGCATTGGCATTATTATCACAAAAAATGACTGCACAAGCCAATAGGTTTGAAATGCACAGATTAGAGATGCCATTAATTGTTTTTTTTTTTTTTGGCGCACTGTCTACTCCAGTCTAGGAAAGGGATTTAGTGTTACCATGCCTATCCACTGAAACAGCACCTGTTGTGAGTAGATCTTTTTGGCCTCACTTGTCACGTTATGGGAGAGGGGAGGACATTACACAGATGAGAGTTAAAATTTAAAAAAACATTTGCCAACAGAATGTACCAAATATGAGATTCCCGGCACACTGTCAAGACAACATGATAACATTTATACTTGTGGACAAGTCATGGGGGAACAAAGCTAACAAAAAAATTGTGTTGAATAATCTGTTGCCAGTGGTGGAAATTGGTTTTATGTAACTTAAGTTTAATCAGGAACATACAGATAAACTCACATTAGAACGTTTTGTTCGTACAAAAAATCAAAGGGAAAAACAAAATTTGATATCTTTTATTGTTTTTTAATTGTAATATCTGAGTCATATCCAGACCTTCTGCTCATTTTTATATCATTAGATCCATTACATAGTAGCAGGAAAAGGAGGCGGGTGAAGAGAAATCATTACTCTCCGTCCACATGTCACTATTTTGATTTTGATCGGATCACACCAGGAGTGTTGAAAGGGACACATTCCAGCAGATCTCACCAAGGGTGAACTGAAGAGCCGCTCTCTGCGATTAGTCCAAAGCCTTCTGTTATTAACTTTATCTGTACCGGAGCTGCCACTGAAATATTTTGCTCACAATGCCCTCAGGGACAATTCTGCGATAGCATCTGGACCTAATTAACCCTGCAGTGAGTGCGGCCACATTAGAGGCTTGAGTGACAGGGCTTTCAAGGCTAACACAAAAATGCTGCTTCTGGCTCAGGTTGGGAATACTATGTTCGAATAGCAGGAATACAACAGAGATCAAAATCATGTCAATCAATTCACTCCGATGGTATTTTAAGAACTACTACTGTAACTCTTTCCAAATGAGAAAGAATTTCATCTGTTATGCAGTGACACTTGAACCAGTGACAATCAAAACAGACAGCAGTTCAGTCTATACTTTTAGACATAAAACTATTATTTTTACTCAGCAGAAACACTTCCAACTGCTTGAGACAATGGTGTAGTACTATCCAAGCACAAGATTTTGCACTGAACTGTTATTAATGAGGAGAACAACGTCTATTCTGTTCTACCAGTCCATCTCACAGTCACGTTTTCCTGCATGTCAAAACCTCTGCCTTGTAGGCCGAACAGGTCATGATCTGCCTTCTGGGCCCATTTGTGATTAAAATGTGAGCTCTTTCTCTCTCTGCTTGGCATAGACCATGGTACGACATGTACATGTTGGTCTTTAGATATTAGTAACGTCAAAAAGTGTTGGTTTAGAAAACAGACTTCACCTCACAAGCCAAGAACAAAACTAACCTGGGTCCCCAGACTCAACTATCCATTCTAAATAAATGGAAAAACAGTCAAATGAATTGACTAGTTTTTGAAAGAAGACCAGAGCCTGTTTGTCATCAGAGTTTAGTTCACTTGGTAAAAATAAAGCATTTCATTTAGAAAGAAAAAAAATCTTACTGACCTTAAACTTTTGAAAGTGTTATTTAGAAATTAATTCATTGGTTATGTATTATGAACAAACATTAATTAGAATGATAGTATACTTAAACACAGATTAATAAATACTGCAAATAATTCATTCTGCTGTTCATGTTAGTTCATGATACATCATACATTAACTAATATTAATGAACTGTAACCTTATTGTAATGCAGTACCTGTGACCCTTGGATCATGACCTCATAATAATCCCTTTAATTGTGTATATGTTTTCATACTTTCACTGAATAGTCGGGGTGTGGTAAGAACACTGGCAAATTTAGCCAACATCACAAGTTAAAATCCTCTGTGGCATTCAGGTCTGAACACATCTGTACAAGCTGCTATAGATTTTTGATGTTATCTTACAAACAGCTTGAAAACATACCTGGCATATTACAATAAATGTTCACAGAGGTGTGGTGCTGACTACAGTACAGCAAATTATGTCACTGGCCTTATCAGTAGTGCTGGGAATACTGTCAAGGAGGAGTTCAGGATAACAGGTGCTTAATTAAAAGGCCTACGTTAAATCTGTGCCAGCACAACTCCAAAGAAAGACCCACGGATTTCTGCAGAAAATTCTTATTCCCTTGCGTGTTTGTTCACCTGGAAAACAAGCACAAAAGTCAGCAGATTCCATCTGGGCCTACTTAGAAATCAATATTTATAAATAATTTGTTTAATAAATAATGATTAATTCCAAATTCATCCTGGTTAGCGATTTATACACACACACACACACACACACACAAAAACCCTCAATAAACCAGATCAATACAGTTAGTCATGATGCTTTGTTTTAATGTTTTCTTTCTGTTGCTCCATAGAAAACAAAAGCTGCATCTGTTTGCTTGGAAAAAATCACCAAAGCTCCTTAACTGTGTGTATAGAAGTGTGACTTGGAGTGTTTGGTGTTGTCTAATGCCTTCTTGAGCACACAATGTCTGGAATGTCGGGCACACGGGAAATTCCTTGGTATTAAAACAGAAGTTCTAACTGTTCTAAATTTCACAGTCAATATTAACAACAAGAAGGGGACAGCAGGATGTGTCTTGGCATTACTGATCCCCATTCGACACAATCAAATCTTTTTTGGCAGTTGAGCGCCAATACACATTACAATACAGTGACAAACAGCTGTATTTTTCCCTTTAATGCTATTTTGTAAACCATCATCTTGGTATAACAGAGGCCCTTATAATCAACTCAATGTCTATAATTTTACTCTTTAGAGTTTATGTTAATTTGAAATGGATATGTCATTTTATATTAACTTGGCATTGGGAGGAACTGATGAAATAATTACCAAAATCAGGCAATAACATGGCAACAAAGCTGTGACTATAACCCAAATCTTAAACCTGACAACCCTGTCCTCCCCTTCGTGTACTAACTTGAGCCTGGACAGATTTTAAAGAGAAAAAGAATGAGAGTAAAAAAGTTACCTAATTAAAATCTCATTCCTCACATAACTGACCTTGATTGAAAAAAAGGTCTCAATAGCGACAGTATTGATTTCAGATCTCTTTATGTAAGTTAGCACCTGGATCTAACTATTTTAATGTACAGGGTAAGACACAAGTGCCTCAACAGTTAAAGTACCTGTCACCTAAAAGTGACAATGTTTTTCTTTATATTTAAAGTTAAATTGAATAGTAAAGCAAAAGCAGCCAACATTTGTATGCATTATATGCTAGCAAGCATAATAAAAAAAAGAAATAAGTTTGTAATAATAAATACAAAATTATACGAATAAAGAAAAAATATAAACATAAATAAATATACTACCATTCAAAAGTTTTGGGTCAAAAAGATTATTCTCCAAGAAAGCTTTAAATTAATAAAAAGTGACAGTACAGATGTTTAGATTGCTACAATGTCAAATAAATTACCATTCTTTTCATCAAAAAAGCAGCAAATCAGTATATTAGAATGATTTCAAAAGGATCATGTGACACTAAAGACTTGACTAATGATGCTGAAAAATTTAACTTTGCCGTCATAGATTACAAATACATATTTTAAAAAAAGGTTATTTTAAAATGTAATATTTCACAATATTGTATTTCTGATCAAATAGATGCAGCATTGTTAAAAACAACAACAACAACAAAAAAAAAAAACTGCAGGTGGACAGAGTCTAAAAGTCAATGGTACCTTGTTTCTGTACAGTAAATCTACGTGGCTTAATAACAGGGAACATTAAGTCCATAACTTTCTTTCACCGGATACACGCCTTGTTCTCTTTGCTAATCTTGCTGAGTAATGCTGCATGTATCCCCTTCTTACCAAACCCTAATGCTAATTGCAGCATCTTTAAATCCATTGTGAAGTTTAAACTCTAAATCAGCTCAACATAATCTCATCAGCAAAAGTTATGACTGGCAGATGACCCAATAGCGTAACACTGTTCCACATTCAGACTTGCTTAACCGCATGAATGAGAGAAACAAAGGGCCATCTGGTGGACCTCCCAGCCACTTTGACTGGAATGAACCTCAAAAAAGGGGTTCTTCCATTCCACGAGTGTTATGTAACATCTGTGCTGCTTGAGTGCAGGGTCTTGTGCGCAGCAGGCTTCAGTTTATTTTAACAAGCTCCTGTCTAAGGGCCTTGATTGGCATGACACAATAACAGCAATTAGTAAATCATGTGGGTGGCCTGCAAGAATGAATCAGCTGTGGGGTTTAACTGTTCCTTTAGATGTCTGTATTGAGTTGTTTTCTTACTCTAATTATTCATGCATGCAGATGACAGCACAACAGCAAAAAACAAGATCTAAACACCTTAAAAGCTATAAAAATGACCAAATTTTTTCCTTTAAATATCAATTAAAGGAGAAAGTCACACTACACTTTTTGATTTCCATTTATGCGTCTGCCAATACTGGAGACCAGAAACGAAGCTCGTGCAAAGAAGTTTCACATTTCAAGTTTGGTGAACTCCTGGCCTGGGAAGTTTCATCACATGAAGATGTGTGACCAATACAATACTCAAATGTCACAGATTGACCTCTTACCTAAATTTAAAGAACGTTGTTGGTGGATTATGATGTGAGAGAACAACAGGGGATGGACTTTTGTCACTGCAGGAAGTTTTATTATGGATTGTGCACTCAAATTTTGGCCAGAAGCAATGGTTTAAATTTAAAATACCTTATTTGTTTCTTATAAACATGCAGGCTTTTGCTTTACAAGACATTTTCATCAGCTGTTTGGACTCTCATTCTGATGGCATCCATTCACTGCAGAGGATCAAGTGATGTACTGTTAAATTTCTCCAAATCTGTTCTCATGGACAAACAAACTCATCTTCATCTTAGCTTAAGGGGGAGTAAAATTTTAGCAAACATTTATTTCTGGATGAATTATTCCTTTAAGAGAGCAGGAGACAACTCAGAAGTCATTCAATAAATTTATCTTCACACATTTAGAAAGCAAAGAACAAGGAATCATTTTTAACAAGCACAAAAACACATTTTATTTTGATCCTTATCCCGGAACAGACTAAAACAAAGCAGCTCAGCTAGCGGAGTGAGGTGGGTCGTTCTAATCCGCCTCAATATTTCAAACAAAGTTTCACCTCTGCAGTGAAAGACTTCATCTGAGAGAAGTGGAAGGGAGAGGGTCACAGGATCTTACCAATGTCAAAACATGCTTGATAAGTGTTGAGAGCTTAGTATCAGATCACACATCCACCTGCATACTGAGGACAGAGCCACAAATCCACCCAACAGCACCAACTTTTGGGTCACCTAAACTGTCCCAGGGCTCAGTGTCGGTGGCTGCACCTTCGTACCCGCTCATCACCTCGCTCACATGGGCTTGGGTTACACCTGTCTACACATCCTTACAGTCTCAGGACTTCAACTGCTCTCACAGTCTCATTGTTCTTTGTCTGAGGGCAGAAAGCTGAAGTTAACAGAATTAAATTTACTGTATGCTATGAATTACTATCATTCTTATTTATTGTACAATTGTCTTTTCTACAACTGAAAAAGAAAGAGTACAAACAGAAAGTTTCTCATTTCTAAATAAACAAAGCCATCCTTCCCTGAATGTTAACAGCAAAACAATTGCATATCTATGTACTTCCATTATACAAATTTAGAGTTTGTATTACTCTATTGTATTAAAGGGTTAGTTCACCTAAAAATTAAAATTCTGTCATTAATTACTCACCCTCATGTTGTTCCAAACCCATAAGATCTTCGTTCATCTTCGGAACACAAATTAAGATATTTTGATGAAATCCGAGAGCTTTCTGAACCTGCATAGACAGCAGCAGAACTGACACGTTCAAGGCCCAGAAAGGTAGAAAGGACATCATTAAAATAGTCCGTGACATCAGAGGTTCAACCTTAAATTTATGTAGCTACAAGAATACTTTTTGTGCAAAGAAAACAAAAATAACAACTTTATTCAACAACAACTTCTCTTCTGCGTCAGACTTTGACGCATGTTCAAGATGCATGCGTGTACATTCCTGAGTAATTAATGACACAATTTTCATTTTTGGGGGAACTATCCCTTCAAGAAAAAGTCATACAGGTTCGAAACAACATGAGGATGAGTAAATGATGACAGAATGTTCATATTTGGTGAAGATCTCTCACATTCTACACTTTTGGCCTGACTTAACATGTAATTGACATTCATGTAACCATTTAATTAGTTTTTTCTCTCACTTGTATACCTTACTAGGTCTCATGCTGACGTCTTCCCAATACCAAGCTGGCTGAAGCTGTAGCAGACCAAGTTGAAGACAAGCACATTTTAAACATCTAATTTTAGAGCGACTGTTTGTGCTCCACAAGTAAAACCATGGCAGGTGGATGCGTGTAGCTCACTAAGCTCACCAGATGTTTTGTGAATGACTGACAATCTTGGGCATCTCTCATTACGGTGGTCTCGAACATCCGCCTTTTTTTGTAAGCCTGAAATCTCAAGAATTGCACTCATGACACGGACAAAGTTTCATCGTGTGCATAAGGCCGAGGCCAATCCTTAGCCTTGAGCGCTAACACACCCACAATCCCAAATCTTATTTCCTTTCAACGTGGTTGAGTGAAAGTGGAACATTCCAGACTGCCAGACTAAAAGGTGAGAGAGCACAAGCAGTAAACACACTGTGTCACATGTTCCTGCTCCTTCTTGTCTAACCCTCTCTGTTTTCATTTCGACTCTGTCCAGGACCAAGAGGCCAACGGAGAACCATGTCCACAAGCCGGCGCTTAGCAAAGCACAGCTGGAGTTTTCTCACTGCTCGCCTGAACAACACGGTAATGCACCAGCCAACAGCTTGTCTGTCAGCACAGCTCTGTTTTCCTGAGACCCCTCGCTGTTCGATTGCAGGACCACTGAGAAAAGTCACTCCCTGTGTAAATATGGATTTTAAAGATTTGTAAAGGGAAACAGACCTCAGACAGGAAATTCTGAATAACTTGCAATCAACCTCATATCCCCTCTCTCATCCGATTAGCGTATTTAGCATAGCATTCCTCCCTTTGAGCACCCGTTTGACCTTCTTGTGTCAGACGTGTATCATGGAAAAAAATACTATCAGACTCTAATTTCTCCTGGCTTCCTGTTATTTGGAACATTCCATGAACAAACTTTGTTCAGTATCAGGGCTACTAATGAGGCTCCGGCACTTGTTTTCCATCTCTTTGAAGTTATTGGTATGCAAAATGCTGACTAATGACTTGAGTATTGTTTCTTTACAGACAACAGCCAATTGGAAAAAAATTGACAGACGTTATGGTAAACATAACAAAGTTTGAGACTACAAGGTAGATTCACATAAATTCACATAAATTGAGCTACTTTTTGTAAATTAGACGATTGGCAAAACAGTGGCCCAAGCTACCAGAATTCACCCTATAAATAATTGTTCTATTATTCACAATATGCTTATTTTATGTCTGGGACTTGACTGCTTTTTTTTCACTATCCGGTCCAGCATTTATTTTAAATAACAAATATAATAAATTTTTAATGTTATTTATGTATTAATGTATATGTTTGTGTTAATAGTGAAAATATATTAAATGTTCAAAGTTTGGGGTCAGTAAGATTTGTTTTTTAAAATAAAAGATTTATTCTTTTATTCAGCAAGAATACATTAAGTTTATAAAGAGTAATATTTTGATGTTACAAAAGATTTCTGTTTCAAATAAATGCTGTTCTTTTGAACTTTCTTTTCAAAAAAGAATTCTGGAAAAAAAAATAGCAAATTAAGCAGCACAACAACGTGGAACACACAACACTTTTATAAATTATTTATTCACCACACATACTTATTTTTTCATTTCAAATTTGCACATATCAGACCTGTACACCATAATTGTCTATATTATATATTGTGTTTTTGCTATTTGTACATTGCCTATTTGTATATTTGTATATTATTCTTTTATTATCTGTGTCCTGTCCTGTTGCTGTCTTTCTGTTACACTGTGGAGCTTCTGTCACTAAAACAAATTCCTCGTATGTGTAAGCATACCTGGCCAATAAAGCTCATTCTGATTCTGATTCTGAACTGTTTTCAACATAATTGAAAACAGTTATTTGAAATTGTAATTATATTTCACAATATTCACAGGTGAGCATAAGAGACCACTAACCAGGCAAACTTTAGCACATCAAGTTAAAATAGCTTATTCTATTAATCCAGTTTAACAAAAGCAATTATGCTTACAGGTTGACTGATAAAAACGTCTTTCTGTCAGCTGGGACTGGGGTTAGAGTAAGATGTTTTGGCTAGAATGCATGGCTCTGCAGAGCATTCTGTCTCTCTGTTATGTAATTCCATGTGCTTCTCTAAAATTTGCTTTTGGTCAGTGTAATGGAACGTTTGAGATCCTTTATCGCCATTGTGGTCTGATTAACACCAAGTTGAACAATTGAGAGAGAACTATGGTACAGTAAGATGCTTTATAAAAAGCATCCAGTAAATATCAACAACCTTAATGATGCCTGTTGTTAATGTTTAAAAAATGCGGTAACACTTTCTATGAAACCCATATTCATAATACATTATAAGGGTATAATGAATGCATAATGCATTATAAAAACTTTATAATATGTTATATCATCTTATAAATAATCATAACAACAATTATAATACTTTATAATGCTTATGCATTTGTGGTTATAACTTTTAAGATTATGATTATTTATAACAAACAATGTACACCATATTAAATCTACTTTTACATTTATAATGGACTATATATCTTGACATTGTTTATTTAAGATCTGCACAGTATCTTAGGTGTGGAGTGTTATTTAAGTGTTCCCTGTGAGGCTAATATTAATTTTGATTTGAGCTAGTTAATAATTTCAACTGAAAAAAATGCAATGTTTATATGTTAGGTTACATTTTATTTTGATGGCCCCCTTAGTCTATTGACTATAAGCAACTTTGCAACTAGATGTCAACTAACTCTCATTAGAGTATCAGTAGGCTTAGGTTAAGGTTAGCGTAGGTAGAATGTTGACGTACTTGCAAAGATAGGTATAGTACTGCTAATACTCCAATGACTGCTAGTTGACATGTAGTTGCAGAGTTACTTATCAACAGCTGTCTAAAGGGTACCATCAAAATAATCAAACTGATATTACAATAAAAATAGTTCAAAGCAAATGTGTCATATTACACATTCATCTAATCTGATATCTGATCTTATGGCTGTGTGAGAATTTTTTTTTTTTTTTACAATAATTATTACTATACTCATAAGTGATCTTTGATTGCTTTAAGTAAAGTAGCATAAGAAAGATGGCAAGATATGAGTCTTATAATACATTATAACTATGAGAAATATAATCCATTGTAATTTAAATAGATGCAACGTGTTATAAATTATCATACTCTTAAAAGCTATAACCACAAATAAGTAAATATTATACTGCATTAAAACTGTTCTTATGAATATTCATAAGATGATATAACATATTATAAGGCTTTTTTTTATTTTTTATAATGCATTATGCATTCATTATAATGCCTTAAGAATGCCCTTATAATGTATTATAAATATGGGCTTCATAGAAAGTGTTACCAAAAATGCTTTATAGGATGTTGCTGGAAACCCACATGCTGGATGATAAGATTGTTATTGTTATGTCCTGCAGCTCCCATCTTTGGGAGCTGTTTTCTAGCAACTGTCTCCAAGAATATGGTGAGCACATCAGAGAAACTTCCAAGACTGAACCCCAAGAGCAAAATGGTGCTACTGATTACTCTGCTATGTGGGCAGTTTAAACCACACTAAAATAGAGAAAGCTGAATGAAAATATTTGTATTTGGTGGAAATAAATCTGTTTCTGCCTAAATGTCTGTTCTAAACTGCGGTTCTCCATGCCACTTTCACTGCAGACATGCAAGGTTTAACATATCTCATTAGCAAAGCCTTCCATCTGAACCGCTGCTGTACTGTGGTGTGCTGTTGAAAGGCTATATCATATGTTTTGTGTAAGGCAAGCTATTGCTCTTTTGAGCTTTCAGCCTCCCATTGGGTCTTTTAGGCTCTCTAATCAGAATCTGTTTAACCCCAGCCAGAATCTGTTTAACCCCAGATGGAGTCTTTCTCCATCATGATCATACTGATGTCTTTAACAATCCCAGCAGTAAGTGAATGAGAAAACAAAGATAGGGATGAAAAACGTGTCCACCTAAAAAAAAAAAATCTTGAAGGTTTCACAGAAACAGCCTTAATCCTAATGGCAGACAAAGTTTAAGAAAACAGTGGTGCAGACGGATGTAATCTGACCTTTTCTTTCTGGCTGTCACTACTCTGGTTTAAGTTACTCAAGGGAAATCTGCTATACCTGCTCACTTCTTCAGAAACCTAAAAGCTTTACACAGATTAATATTCCATACTAAATGCTATTTCAATCAAAATTTTTATGCTAAAAACTTATACATGCCTTGAATAATTGCAAATACTCATATATATGAGAAGTAACAACTGAGACGTTTGCCAGGAAGACCATTAATCAGTGTGCAATCATGTGTTCAAGTGGACAGAGAACCTGCCAACACCATGTCTTGTCATACTTATTGATGATAATGAGGGCCGGTTCACTGACTCCAAGCTGCAACAGACTACAGATCTTGACCCTTTATGTCGACCCTAGAAAGGCCCTAGGCCCTACGAAACAACTCTTAACATAACCCAACAAATCAGTTTCAAAATATCTCTCCTCTTCTTCTTTTTGATTTTTTTTTCACAGAACATTTAGTTCTCTATATCCACCCAAGGCAATGATCAATGGCACAGACAAGTGCTCTGGCCTCTCAGGCACTGAATCTCCTTAAATTACAATAAATCACTAAAAGACCGCTCTTTACATCTGTTCTGTCAAACATGCCTTAATAGTACAAAAATGTATATCAGAGACGCCTTGAGGGCGCTGTCATCACGTGTTCTGTGATGAGCCCTACGGGGTCGAGTACTCCTGGCATGCGGTAGTAAAATGAATCATTAAGCCTGTGAAAATGGCCATGAAAACATCTAATGGCACACCACACGGGTTCATAGCCGAGTCACTCTCCCCCCTCCAATGATGTGCATGAGCCTCTCACCTGCAATCCTCCATCTGCACTTTGTTTGGATGCTTAAATGACTTCAAATCTTTTTACACTGAGAATAGTGTGTAATATGTAAACTGCTCTCATAATGCTTTGCTTGCTTGCTGCTACATGCAGAATTTGCATATAACACATGGAGTCCGACATCGCAGTTGCTCACAACAGAACTAAACATAAACATCTTCCTGCAAAAATTTTACCTCGATAACTTCAACTATGCTGGCAGCTTGTAGCAGTAGCCTAGTTTTATGCAAAAGGCATGCAACGTGACTTACTAAACTTCCTGAAGCACCAAAACATTTAACAAGCCTGAAGGCATGGCTTCACTCGCTCATTAAAACCACTGAAACCTCAAAGCTGACTTGTCCACACTGGCAGTGATGGTGGTGATGATGATGATGATGATGACTAATGTATTTACATGGTTCTTTCTGACATGGCAAGTTATCCAATCACTGAACAGAAACATTGGTCTGTGTGATGTACAGGGCACCTGTGAGTTTCTCGGCCTGATTCAAAGCCAAGTAAGAGCTGGTGGTCTTTCAAGCTTGACTTACTGCTTAATTCTGGTGGACTCCACTAATTCAAAAAGGAAATAGTTGAACGGCACAGATAAATGCTCACGGTTAGGGGTCAGTGGTCAAAGTATTTTGATGAGAAATGAACATTCAAAACACAAGAAGCGATGTAAGTCCAAGTTCAACGGGTTTCAAAGGGTGAACAGTAGCCTTTTGATCTCCCTGGTTCCCCTCTTTTTAATCCAGGATGGTAGTAACTTAAAACATTTTGTAAATAATATTGTTTTTCAGTTAATTCAAATTTTTATGCTGTCCTTCGTTACTTTCATGATATATTTCAAGATTTCATTATTATTCATTTGTAAATTAATTTTTCTGTGCAGACACTGAAACATTATTGACAATATCAAAAATGTAAGCAAAGTTTACAGAATACTGAAGTCTAGGGTGACTTTATTTAATCAATGAGGTAAATAAATATGTTCAATGCAATCATTTATTGAATGCATTTACCTAATTTGACATTAGAACAGTTTTGTAAAATTATAAATGTTCTGTATGATTTCAGGTGTCGTATTCAACACGGTTTAAAGGAGTCCATCAGTTTACCCAAGCCGACACTTTAAAATGTAAAACCGAATGAGAATTTTGCTATTACTGAATAATAATCCATTCATTTGGAACAACTGCAGCTAATAAAAATGACCAACTTTAACTTATGACAATTAAATTATCAGAAACATAATATTTTCTGTTCATACATTATATAATCTAAATCGTCAGAAACTGTATTACAGTGTAAGGACCATAATTTAGTGTAGGATTGGATATATAATAGAAAAATAAGAAATACATTTACAATATAAAAATAATATATAGTATATTTTTAGGATATTTATTTCTTAATCTGTACTGTAAATACTTTTACATTTTAGATGCTGTCCATACTACCACATTGTACAGTAATACACACATGTAGCTATACCGTTAAAGATTTTTAAAAGACATTAACACTTTTATTCAGCAAGAATACATTAACATTGAGTGACAAATTAATGTTACAAAAAAATTCAAAGAATCTTGAAAAAATGTTATGGTTTCGACAAAAATATTATCCAGTAGTACAACTGTTTTCAACATTAATAATGAGAAGGAAAGTTTCCTGAGCACCAAATCAGCATATTAGAATGATTTCTGGAGGATCATGTGACACTGAAGACTGGAGTAATGATGCTGAAAATTCAGCTTTACAATCACAGGAATAAATTATATTTTAAAATGCATTACAATAAAAACATTTATTTTATATTGTGCTAATATTTCACAACAATGTTGTTTTTACAGTATTTTTTTTAAATTGAATATAGCTTTGGTGAGCATAAGATACTTCTTTCAAAAACCCAAGAATCTTACTGACATTAAATCTTTGAAAGGTAGTGTCTATTTATCGTACATGCCTCAGTGTACAAAAATGTAAGCTCTGAGTACTAATACCAGTGAATACTATTAAGATCAGCCTAACTTTGCTTCATCATTTTAACAGAACCATGAATACTATCACATGTGCAGTGTTAACAAAAAAGACTGGAGGCATGTGGTCAGTAGTACGCATGGTATTCAGATGAGAGCATTTCTGTGAAATAGTGCGGGGGTCAGGCTTAACGTTTCATAACCAATATCCACCCCACCTGACTTGCAATGTTCCCTTTCACTGCTATTTCCAGCACACTCCCTGACCTCCATCCAGAGCAGCTGGAAGTTGACTCACCTGCAGTCAAGGGAGGCAGATACTGGCAGACAGGTGGGAGGGAGGGGATTCCCAGCAACCTTATAGAGATATGAAACACTGACGACAAAGCCATTGTCTAGCTTGCATGGTAAAATCACCTTTAGACAAGGGCGAACGCAGACGGCAGACATTCCTGACATTCCTAGCCATGCTAGTAGAAATTCTTTCAGTGTCCAAACCCCATATTATTTAGCTTGTCTTGGCCTTTTCCCTCTAAACACTCTCAAGTATCTTCTGGGATACCTATTTTGTGTTTGTTCACACTGCTGACTTTCATCTGCCGATTAGTATGCAAAGAGCACATAACAATAGGAGCTCTCATTTGCAAAGACACATGTGGACCACATGTGCAGCTTGTGCATCTCACCTACTCTCCAGTCTTTAATCACTTCCTAAACAAGCTAAAACAAAGATCTGGCTGTTAATGTTATCTAAATATTAGTCTTCTCACAAACAAACCGTGCTCTCCAAAAAGCTCTTCACATCAGTGGAAAAGACAAAGTTTACTGTAATTCTACTGCCTCAGTTTTCGTAAAGGAGGCTAGAAAGACAAAAACAATGACGATGATTCTATAAGGCTAGTTCACTCAGAAACAAAAATGGTGTCATTATTTACTCACTGTCATATTGTTCCAAACCCATATGCTCTTACTTTTGTCTTCATTTATTATTTTTTTAAAAATAAAAATGAAGAATGTATGCTTTTCCAGACAAAAATAAATAAATAAATAAAAATAAATAAATAAATAAATGTGTATATATATATATATATATATATATATATATATATATATATATATATTAAAGTATCATAAAAATAGCCCATATGAGTCATTAACTATCCACATTATTCTTATCATTAAATGTGCAATATTGTTGCACCAACTTCAGAAAGTCTGGGTGAAAATTCAAGTCATATAAATTACATTTATTGTGCTTTGTTGGCCATTTCAGATTGACCGCAGTGGGATAGTTCACCCAAAAATGAATATTGTCATCATTGACTCACTATTATGAAAGTCAATGGTGAAACTTGCACAGGTTTGGAACAACATGATGGTGAGTAAATGATGGTAGAATTTTCATTTTTGGGTGAACTATTCCTTTAAGGCCTGTTTACACAACACATATTTTCAGCACAAAAATTAGGTTTAATTTTCTAATCATTTTTTGTTGTTGTTGTTCAGACCACTGTGTAAAAAAAAAAAAGAAAAAAAAAAAGGCTGGAATAAAAATGCAAATTCACAGAAATACCGACCTCGTTACACAAAATGCTACGCAACTTTTCGTTTCTGACACCTGCTTGTCACAAAAGAACATAAAATGGTATTTACATCTTTTAAAACAGCAATAAAGTCACATTTTCTGTGATCAACAGCACAAATCTTATTGTTTTTTACTTTTCTTAGGGATAGGGTAGAAAAAAGAATTAAAAAACCTCTCTGTAACGAAACTATGTAGCACCGACAACATGTGAATGATTATGAACTGCCGTTCATTCAAATTAAAATGTTTATCGCATAAAATTTTCACACCAAACATTTATCTTGGTGTAAACAGTCCTTTATCATGAAGTGACATTGTATAAAAAAAGCATGTACTGTCCATTCTATTACATGAATCAATCTGGGTTCCACATTAAAAAAAAAAAAAAAAAAGTTTAAGGTTGCATTAAAGTTTGGAATGACATATGTTTTCATTTTTAAGTAAACTGTTCCTTTAAATTTCACAGCAAAATTTGTCAAGCTTACAATATTTCCTGTGAGATTTCTGAAATCAGCTTTGAACGTCTTGACTGTGTAACACATTTCCCACATAGCCAGAGGACTTATGTACTTTGGGTGTGAATGGCAGATTCAATGGCATTATGTGTACAAGGCTGCCAGACAAACAATACTTAGTCTCCAGGGCTTATAAACTTCACAGTAGTTAGCACAATAGTATAGCATGACATTTTCGAGGCTTAGTCCCTCAGTGAGCAAGCCCAAAACATAAATTATGGAAAATAAAGACTCAAATAACTGGTCTGAACTAACTTCTGTTACTTGTCTCTCCGTTGTCGTGATAACAATAATAAAACTCTCCTCACATCGTGATTTGGAGGCGTTATTTGGACTGCAGAAAATAAACAGAGCACAGCACAGCACATATCATTAAAAAGTTCTGTCCCTCACATGCATTTACCTGCATGAAGGAGAAACTGATTACAACCAGAAACACAGACTTAATACAAAAAAAAGTGCTGCTGTACTTAATGTAACACGGATTAGTAATCTGTAAAGTGTAATTATCACCAAATGTTACTAAATGTTTTAACCAAAATGTGCCAATTTTTAACCGTGTTTATGCACGGAAGTTCGCAAACTGCTTACCTCTCAGAACAAATTGATGAATGTAGACGCGTCTTTTCAGTAAAGTATTTGAACTATTTTAAAACTCTTATCTTGGACAGTCGCGAACTGGGAACTGAACAATTCATTCAATCTGAGTGGTTCTCGAGTCAGCAACTCACCAACTGATCAGACACTCTGCGAAATAAGAAGCTAGTTTTTATAGAGGAATATTTGGTTTTAATAAACAGAACTTTGTTAAAATGTGCAAAACTTTTAAGATACAAGCGAATTTAGCGTTTTGATTTCCTTGACAACTTTGTTTTGTCAAGGACTGCGTGATTATGTCATGACTCATGAGTTTGAAACGGAACTGATTGGGGTCCTCGATTCGATTCCTGCCTGACTCCATTCGTGAGGTGTTCACACGTTATCTGCGTGTTAGCATGGGATATTTTTCTGGTTACGCTGGTTTAAACCACAATCCTGCAAAGAATTGAAGACTCTAAAATTACCTGATGGATGCTTGAAATCAATTTGTGGAAATGAGTCGACTTCCTATTTTACTTGCGAACCGGGGGGGTTGGTTGACGATGATGTCATCACAGACACAAACGCAAATCAATAAAAACACTCTTAAAAATCATCTTAATAAACTAAATAAAATATACAGAAGTAAACGGAAGAAAATTGATTGAAATTAGCATAGAATATCCATGTAAAGCACTAAAGAGAATTTCATTGATTATACTTGTCTGACCAAGTCCTCACTAACAGAAAAGGTAACATTATTCGGTTTCAGCAGAGGCCTTCCTTCTTTTTGCTTTCTTTAATTGAGAATTTAGGATATTTTATCGTTGAGTACTAGTGGTATTCTTCTGCAAAGTAGAGGGGCAAAAATAGGAAACTGTATGTGATTTAGTGGAGCCATGTGACTGACCATTGAGAGGACAAAGTGAGCAGATCTTGAAGGATGACCCTGTTAAGTCAACGGCAAACAGGAAAAGAACCAGGAAAAAGACAGCTATTCCTCCCATAAATATGCCCAGATGGTGCACATGTGTATGCGTTGCTTTCTTGATAAAGTGTCCAACCAACATAAGGCTCTGGAACTGTCCAGAGCATTTTATTGCCAAGTGACAAAATCTAAGTGAAAATTACAGATGTTAGAAACCAAAGAGGAAATTGTTACTATGTTCAGGAATTTAATACAACAGAATTTTATTGTAGAAAGTTATAGGTGTTTGCATAACACAGGACACTCTGCAGGCTTCTCGGCTTAAGTATAAACGATTACTTCTAGTGTTATTGAACAAATGGATTTTATAAGCCAGTGATTGCCACAGCGAAATTTCCTAATAATCATATAAATTGAAAACAAAATGTCCAGCTTCATACAATCATGGGCGTTCATTATGATTACATCATAGTACTTCAAGTCCATTGTGATTTGTTTTTACTTTAGCTCTTAGTTGATATTGAACAGAGGCTTTTTCAAGGAACAGTCCCCTTTTTATGATATATCCTCTTTTTATGACTTTCCAGAGAATTTACCATATTTTGTTACAAATAAAATATTTCTATTTAGATGTGAAAAAAAAGTTAATTTAAATAAGGTTCCCTTTCAGTTAGTCACGTTCAACGTTACGTCATAGTGACTGACGTAAATGGGATCTCGCCAGAGAGCCCAATCACCTTCGAGTGTTAACAAAACAAGCCAATGACAGTTGGCGTGCGTGCTTTGCATCGCGCACCCCACCCCACAGCGTGGGTATAAAAGTAGAGTGCGTGGATCAGCTTTTCACATCAGCTTTTTGCTTCGGAGCCGAGCCTTCCTGCTTGTGCAATCACCGAAGAGAGTGTCTACAGACAGCGTGTGTTGGCGTTACGGCACGTCAGCGGGGGTTGCCGATCCAGTGCTGCTGCTTCTTCTGGGTTGGACGGCGTGCTGCAGCTCATCAAACTGCGGTCACGCAGCGACCCCTCCTGGGTGCTTCAACACTTTATTTTCTAAAAGAGCAAATCTAAAAGAGCTCCACGAGTGACGGGCGTCTTTTTAAAGATGGCTTCCCGCTCGTGTGTTTCTGGATGTGGTCGTTTCCTGGCTTCATCTGACGGTCACGATCGCTGTGTCTCGTGCTTGGGCTATCAGCACACTGAAGCAGTGCTCGTGGATGAGTCATGTTCTCATTGCGGGAACATGATCATCGCCATGTTGCGGTCCAGATACCTCCTCGTCAAACAAGGGGGTATCCCCCTCGCCATGCCCCGTTCTAGTTCCTTTGTCTCTCGGAGGGCTCTCGGACAACACTGCGGCCATTGCATACAGAAGGTGGTCTACGCTCCCGTCACATGTCGCAACTCACCCGCCATTTCCTCCTTTGGAGTCAGAAGCATCTGAAGTCGCTTCGCACCGCTCATGTCCCAGGCGAGCTCAATCGTGCAGCCGACGAGCTCTCACGTCAACCCTCCACGGTGACTCCACCCTGAGTCAGTCCAGCTGATTTGGAGATGCTTTGGGGACGCTCAGGTAGACCTGTTTGCCTCCCTGGACACGTCCCACTGCTAGCTGTTTTACTCCCTGTCTGAGGGGACCCTCGGCACAGACGCATTGGCATACAGCCTACGCAAATACGCGTTTCCCCCAGTGAGCCTTCTCGCACAGATACTGTGCAAGGTCAGGGGGAACGAGGAGCAGGTCCTCTTGGTGGCGCCATACTGACCCAATCGGACTTGGTTCCCCGAACTGATGTTCCTCGCGACAGCCCCTCCTTGGCAAATTCCTCTGAGCAGGAATCTCCTTTCTCAGAGAGGGGGCACCCTCTGGCACCCACGTCCAGACTTGTGGAATCTCCACGTATGGTCCCTAGATGGGACGCGGAGGTTCTAGGTGTGCTACCTCCAGCGGTGGTAAACACCATCACTTCAGCTAGAGCCCCGTCTACAAGACATACTTATAGGCTGAAGTGGAACCTGTTGGTCGATTAGTGTTCTTCCCACCGGGAAGACCCCCGTAGATGCCCGGTCAGGGTCGTGCTCTCTTTCCTGCAAGATGGGTTGGAGCGAAGGTTGTCTCCCTCCACCCTCAAAGTGTATGTTGCTGCTATTGCCACACATCACGATGCAGTAGACGGTAAGTATGTGGGGAAGCACGACTTGGTCATCAGGTTCCTCAGAGGGGTGAGGAGGTTAAATCCTCCGCGCCCTCATCTGGTACCCTCTTGGGATCTCCCCTCGGTCCTGATGGCCTTGAAGGAGGAGCCCTTCGAGCCTCTGCAGTCAGTAGAACTTAAGTTTCTGTTGTTAAAGACAGTGCTCCTCACTGCATTGGCCTCGGTCAAGAGGTTAGGGGACCTGCAGGCATTTTTGGTCGACGATTTATGCCTAGAATTCAGACCAGGTAACTCTCACATTGTCCTGAGACCCCGGCCTGGATATGTGCCCAAAGTTCTCACCACGCCCTTTAGGGATCAGGTGGTGAACTTGCAAGCACTGTCCCAGGAGGAGGCAGACCCAGCCTTTGCTCTGCTCTGTCCTGTCCGCGCCTTGCACATTTACGTGGACCACATGCAGAGATTCAGGACCTCAGACCAGCTCTTCGTCTGCTTTGGAGGACAGCAGAAGGGAAAGGCTGTCTCCAAACGAAGACTTGCCCACTGGATAGTGGAGGCTATAGTCTTGGCATACCAAGCCCTTGGCATACCAAGCCCAACGTTTACCATGCCCCCTCGGAGTGAAAACACACTCTACGAGAGGCGTGGCATCTTCTTGGGTCTTGGCGCGGGGCGCCTCGATAGCAGACATCTGTAGAGCTGCCGGCTGGGTGACGCCTAACACATTTGCGAGATTCAATAATCTCTGTGTATAGCCTGTGTCCTCTCGTGTTTTTGCCTCAGGTGGCCAGTAATACCGGACCCGCTCGGTGTTGATCACGCTTGCTGCGCCATTCCCCTCTATGGACCTCTACGAATGCGTGCGCTTATATTGCTTCTCAGTTCAGTTCCCCTTTGGCGAACCCTGTTGAAGTTCCTCCCGCACCCTCGGCGGTCAGGCGTGGCGGAGCGCCAGACGCCAGGTCCAGCACTCGTGTGTATGCCCAAGGTCAGCCCTTGTGCTGGGCCAGGTGCCCGTGTGTAGTGATTCCCCTTCAGATGATCCCACATGTGTATTCTTCCACGGTACAGCTCCCCTCACTGTGAGCTCGTATCTTTCCCTGGCAGAGACCTTCTGCCGTCTCTGCTGTGTATTGATCTCACCCCAGACTGGCTGAGTCTACCTCAGAGACTTCCATATGTGGTACTGCCCTTGGCCAGTCCATATGTGTAATCTCCACATGGTACCTCCTTTATGCAGGATGTGGCTTCCGTACTGTTCCTCTACTTGGGTATGCTTTCCTAGTGTTATCCATACCCACTGTATGGAACAGCAGTGGCTTTCATCTCTGCCTAAGCCCTGTCCTATCTTCCGTCCCAACTGGTGTGGGGGGACTTGCCAGCTTCCGCAGGGCACTGGAGGGGGTCAACAATAGTGGCGTTTTCATAGGGATCCCATTTACGTCAGTCACTATGACGTAACGTCGAACGTGACTGACTGAAAGGGAACGTCTCAGTTACGTACGTAACCCTCGTTCCCTGAAGGAAGGGAACGACGATGTTACGTCCCGTTGCCACAGTTTCTGTACCACCGCTTTACGGCCGAGGCACACCATCTCGGCTCCTCACCGAAAAACTGATGTGCGTCCTCCTTTTATACCCGTGCTGCGGGGCGGGGTGCGCGATGCAAAGCACGCACGCCAACTATCATTGGCTTGTTTTGTTGACACTCGAAGGTGATTGAGCTCTCTGGTGAGATCACATTTATGTCAGTCACTATGACGTAACATCTCCGTTCTCTCCTTCAGGGAACGAGGGTTACATACGTAACCGAGACGTTATGTTACTTAGTTGGCAGGGTTTTGTATTGCAAAATATAATCATGAAGTTTTGTGCTTATTGTGTAAAAAAATGCATTTTTGTGATAATTTATTGTCCAGGGTGCTGTTGTTGTGCATTTATTCTTTTCATTTCTTGTTTTGAACCAAATTTGATTCATTGCCATGATCAAACCCATGCTCAAACAAATTGACATGTATTCAGGTGTTAAAGTTTGTAAGAGAAGCACAGACCTTGACTGCTTTTGTGCTTGGAAACCCAAGCAAACATGACCTCTGTGACTCCTCACACTGCAGGAGAGAAGGAAAGGACCCCTCGTCCATTTATGACTCCATTAAGAGTCTTGGAGAATGTCCAGATTTCCATATAAAGTGATAATTTGGGATGTTTCCCTTGCCCCTGCAGGCAAGAAAATGAAACTAATTTGTGGCTAAAGAGAGTTTTCATGGAATGGTCTCAATTTGTTACAAGTCTGCGATTACAGCCAGGATAGACAAAAGGATTATGTAACACAAAAATCCTGCCAGCCAATCATCCTGACAGTTTCAAAGTTTTCGTTCAAGAAAATAAAAGATGAGAAGATCAAAAGCTTCCAAACAAGAATTCAGTTTTAAGGGTTTTACAACAGGCATTTTAAAGTGTTCAAAAGCAGTAAATATCTACAAAAACTCCATGTATAATGAGCAACATGTCCAATATGTCAGCTGTCTCCTGTGGTCTCCTTATATCAGGACAGCCTTTTTTAATTTCCTGTTTGTTTTCCTTTGGAAGTGAGTCAGGAGAAGTATTTGGAGATATCAGAGACCAGTTAGACACAAGATCATATGCTGGTTGTTTTATCGCTTGACAACAAAACATTTTCAATAGTTTGGCCACTACAAACAATAGCTGAAAGGGAAAGAACCATATCTGGACTTCATGCTTCCTTATGCGGTTTTTCATAGCTAATCTAGGCTCTGTGAGGTTTTATCATGATGTTCCGCATTATGTCAAATCATGTTTATATAATAATCACTTAGCAATTTTCTAATATTTGCTGCTGTATCCTACTGCACCATGGGAGTTTCATATTCATACTTGCTCCCACGACCATTCTAATAGCATATCAAGAGTGTCTGTATAAAGCATTATCCATTGTACCAAAAATATCCAGACGGCTACATTGAAAATCCATTCTTAAACGTAATTTAATCTCATAAATAAATTAAGTGATAAAATGTGGCCGGCATTTAATACTACAAATTACCATGTCGAGTAAGTCACTAATGCATAATGAGATGAAATACAGCAGAGTGAATATGCACTTATTATTTGTGATGAGCGTGATAATGGGTCCTTGGGTACACAGTGTGACTGGAGGCATGAGGACATGGAAAAAAACCAAGATTATGTGCCTGCTTGGCAAGGTCAGATTACAGGCAACAGAAATAATAGCCTCAGTCAAGAATTACTACAGTCATAAAAAAAGACTAATTTATTACAGCTTTGTGTTCCTAAACGAGATGCATTCCTCTGATGGGTATCCTAGCAAAGTCAAAGAAATGCTAAAGATGAACACTTCTGAGATGGCACTGAGGGCCTACTTGATACAACCTAGTTTTGGCCTCAGCATATTCACTAGTTTTCAAATGCCGTGGACCCAGAGAACTAAGAAGGCCCTCTTGCTAGGAATCACTTTTTCTTTAGATTTTTTTCATTAATGAATTCCTATTGGAACTAGAAAGGGGGGGAAAAATCATAATTGTGTGGAAAATATTATGTTAAAAATATTTACTTTCTATATCTTTATAGAAACTATGGTTGTCGATAGAATTAAATAATTGTGATTGTTAGCCTCATGATTTATTTAAATCATTTAAATTTTTCATTTTATATTATTTTATTTTTATCTATTTATTCACTGAACTTTTCTGTGGACCCCCTAGCACCTATTAAATTTCCTTAAATTTTTCTGAAGACCCCTGTGAATGTCCTTTCCGTGATTTCTAAATTGTCCAAAATGTCTGGGTTTTGGTTTTATTTTTCAATGGACATGCTCTATATTCCTCATATTATATGAATGAATTTGTATAATTTGCATTGCTATGACAGTTCGCTGTAGATCCCACCTTCTCGCACGCCACAATTGGTCGATTACATTTACATTTAGTCATTTAGCAGATGCTTTTATCCAAAGGGACTTACAAATGAGGACTATGGAAGCAATCAAAAATCAACAAAAGAGCAATGATACGCAAGTGCTATAACAAGTCTCAGTTAGCTTAATGTAGTACACGTAGCAAGGTTTTTTTAAATTATATAATAAATAAAAAGAAAACAATAGAAAAAGAATAGAGCAAGCTAGTGTTAGAGGCCTTTTTGCTTTTGTTAATTGTATAATAAATAAAAAGAAAAGAAATAGATAGAATACAAAAAGAATAGAGAAGCTAGTGTAAGTTTTTTTTTTTAAAGAAAACAAGCAGATTTTAGGCAATTTAGAAATCTGAGTCAAGACATATCCGGGAAAAGGAGAACGTATGGTCACCCTACTAGAACATTCATGACTAGAGAACATTGTGATACACACTGAACCTGCATTTTGTGCTCATTATGCTCTGTACTGTGACTTCAAATAATAGGTTAAGGGTGTTTTCTTTCTGCCATTTCTGAGATATGTAGATGGTCATCTGCTTTATGCAAAGCATTTTGAAAGCAGCAGACGTGTTTGTTTTCTGCACAATACATCAATTAAGTGAATGAAAACAAGATCCAGCTGAGTGCACCGCTGAAGAGAGACTCAATGAAGCCTGCCAATGACATCCACTGGGAATGGACTATTAGACTCGCAATGTGTGAATGCATTTATGTGCCACAATGTGATGTATTAGAAAAGGCTCCAAAAAGCTAGTATGACTATGACACCAAAGCAAAAAACATGAAAGAGTGGATTTTTCATAATTCTTAGCACATTTAGTCTCTCCGTGGATGTCCTTGAAAATTTTGCATTCAATTCTACATTCTGTGAAGACTTCGCATTATGGCATATGAGTAATTTAGCATTTATAAGACAAACGATTTTCAAAAAAACCACATGAATTCAACAAAACACATACCAAAATCAGGTTTTTAATTATGTTGAACAGATCAGTCAAGAATCGAATGACTCATCTACTTCAGCTAAACCTCTAATCATTAAAAAATAGAGTGCATTGTGGTGATAAACAATCTGTCCTTTTTTCTGTGAGTAAATTACACGTCTCATAATCAGAAACTGAATGTTATTGATTAAAAGTATGTGTCACCTGTTTCACATTTCCGGAACACGCATACAAGGTTTGCAAAAGTCATCTATGATAAAATGTAGACTCCACAGGACTAAGTGAAACTTTATGTAGCGACTTGTCATAGAATATTATATAAAGATAAAATTAAGTAGAAAAATAAATCTGAATTAAAAGAATAAAATGCACAAAAAAGTAATAACTGTTTAAAAATCCCAAATGGAGACACCTTCCACCAATTTATATTCTAATTAAATTCAGAAATATTATTTAATTTTATTTTATTTTTTTATGCTTATTAATACACCACAGTTAGCTAATGCAGTAATGTGTAACTTGTGTTTGCCTGACCTGAGTATCGAGGAATGTATGAATGGATATATGGCCTCCTAAAGAATTCCAATAGAGTGAATGATCTCAAGAATCATTAACTTTTCACTGACAGTAAGTCATGTATAGGAGCAACATGACTTGCTGTCAGTGAAAAGGTTTTGGTGGCACTCATTGAGAAATATGCTTTTCTAATGAACTTTACTATTCTCTATTTGCTGCAGACAAAACCACTGCATCCTTGGTTGCAACTGTATATACAACAGCTAAACTCAAACATGCTGTCTTTCATAGAATACAGATGGTAAGCATGAGAACACAGTGTACTAAGTTTATTCACTGAGACAAATGTCTATTTTGGATTAAATCTTCAGGAAGACCCCTCATAGACTGACACAATGCTCCAGCTGTGCTCTCGCTCTCTAAGTGTGGGACCACTTTTTTTCCATCAAAATGTCTTTAATAAAGCTGATGAAAGCTTGGCTGCCCCAAGAATCAACATGTTGAAGGATGCATGCCTTAGGGAAAAAATGCTATATCCTTGGTGAAGACCTGAATATATTCACCACAACTGTTGTTTTGTCTGTTGTTGTGTAGACGACGCTCATCATCCAAAAAACAACAGTTTGAGCTAAACCTGTCGTGACAGCACGTGCTTTAAAAAATGTTTTCTCACGCATTATTTATTACACCCCTTCCCACAGCTCATCGTTTCCTCACAGACACAGCAGGAAGGATAAAAGAAAAAGATAGTTTGACAGGGGAAAACCGCAAGTGAGACAACACTACTCAGCGTGGGGGTGTTATTCTTCAGAATCTTTTATCTTATTCAAGCTGGGCAGATGTTCAGAAAGTGAGTTTTATGGGTGAGTCTCATGCGTACGTACATATTTAATGTTTAAAATCTGAATTGTAATGTTTTGACAAGATATCATAATTCATCATGAATTTATTCTACAAGTAGCTACAATAAAATTTACAACCATATTGAATCATATGTATGCAAAAATCACATACTTCATGTATATTAGGTATAGAATAACCAAGAGTCTCTACAAAAATAATTATTTCTGAGTAACAAGGAAAAATTACATGACAAAATGAAGCCTGCATAGTGCATATGCACAGCTGGCAACTGAGAGACTTGATCACATGTAGCCATAAACTGTTTATTGTGTTTCAACCAGTTTTGAGAATAGTGCATGAGAGTAAGGTGAGGTTGTATGTAAACTCCTTATAAGAACATTGTTTAGGTGTTTTATTTAAAAAAAAAAAAAAAAGGTCACTTAATTTAGAATAAAGTGGATGAAACATTACAGAAATCAAATTTATGTGCGAACGCACCTGTTTAAATCCAGCATAAATTTTGCATCAGAAATGTTTCTGTGCACAATTACGTAATGAGAGGTGTCCACCAAAATACATGCAAAATGTGGGAATTTATAGCAGGTTTGTGAAAAGCGTCAAAAGAGGACGACGGCACCCACAAGTAGAGGAATGCACGAAGTTATGCAAATATAAAGTGAAAATGCTGGTGGCAGCCAATTGCTGTGAGCTTTAGTGACAGCTGTCATGAGCGTTTTAAAATCTGCTGATTGTGCTGGAGTTTCTGCTGGATTTATTGCATAAATCATATTGTTTACATATTATCACATTTCATTTATATTTCAATGGAAATTATTTTGATGTGTTATAACAAAACAGTTATTTTTATATTACATTACATTATATTATATTGTATTATATTATATATAGGACAATGTATAACAGCAACATATGATTATTTGTATAAGAAAACCAAATTTTTTTTTTATATTTTTGTACATCAAATGTCCAATATCCATTAAAAGCTATATAACAATTTCAGATTATTTTCTCAGTTCCCAGTGTTCTTATCTAATGACCTTGCCGTGGTCTCCAGGATGTCTCTGTTATGTCAGGTATCTCACAATATTAGATCTTCAAGTCACAGTAACCTTTAGCAACAGCACAGTTTGCCAAATGACTTATGTCAACAAGTCCGATAAATTAAACAACTTTTTTCCATTACAATGGAAGTATCGACAGCACAACGCTATCACAAAACAAAGGTCAAACTAATCAAAAGCTGCAGAGTCTAAAAATGCTGTTGAAATTATGGTGGAGTAATGCCATATATATATATATATATATTACATTACAAGAGGGCATAATGTATCATGTTTCCAAAATTAACTCATCCAAAAATTTCTCATTCATGTAACTAAAATATCCCATTTTACATTACTGCCTTTCCGTTTCTTGAAAAATATAGTGTTATTCCATTTCTTTACAGCCAACCTAAGACTTTGATTTTTATAAGTAATGTGAACCTAAAAGGATCCCAAATGTCACATCTTTCAGCAACTATATTCAAACACTGAGAAATACAGTGAAAAAGTTATTACATAAAAAAACAAACAAACAAACAAACAAACAAAAAAAATAATAATGTAAGCACATTTCTTCAAAGATATAATTACCAGAGGGCATGGATTGTATGGGCTTAGTCATCAAGCGCACAAACATATTTAATAAATTAGCAGCTCTAACTTAGCAACACATCTTGAAAAACAGAAGAAAACAGCACAAGTGTGTACCTGAGTAAATTACATCCATGTGTACGATTACCTAGAACAAGGTTGATACCCCTTTACGCCTAGTCTGTGCAAGATTTCTGGCTAATTGCGTGTTTGTCAATCCGCAATGGCTGAGCTTTGGGATGTCAAGCACGTCTGGGCCAGTTCTTCCAGAAAACATTTAGCAGGATAGCACAGTTCTGAGTAAGTATGAACCCGGGGGCAATTACAGAAGTGACGCTAAAGTACCATCCCATTGAGACAGCTGGCTTCCAAACTACCACTTTTGAAACATCCCATCGGCTGAGTGAAACAGGATAAATAAAAAAAGTGATGTTCCGTCTGCTTGGAATGACTCAGTGTGTGTAAATGTCTCCTGGGATATTTTCCTATAGTATGCAACAATGTCAGGAATGTGGGTATGGCAGGTGAACTTCCAGTATCCCCAAATATGGGTGGTGCAGTCGTGTTTATTATAGTTGGTATTTTGTGACTGGAGTGTTTGTGTATGTATAGGTGGAATGTTCATTGGTATATCGAGAGGAAACGGCTTAACGTTCTTGTTGATTCATGTCAAGAAGTCATCACAAATTTAAATAATTAGTTTTAACAAAAGCACGGTAAAAATAATAGACACTGGAGTGAACTAATATTTTAGTAAACCATAGTACCATATTTCTTTTGGTTTTGTTCTGATCTACAAATTATAAAAGGAAACACATGAGAATTTATGATATTCATTTTGAAAATTCATGAAGAATTAAAGGAAATGGAGCCCTGCTACATTATTAAAATTCATAAATTATTATAATTTTCTTATAAAATAAATATTTTTGAATTATTAAATGGATTAGAATGACTAAATTATTGGTTTTATTTGAATAATGAAAGAAATTCACTGACAGATTGATGTGGGTTAAAGGCTTTTTAAAAGCCTTGTATGCATCTGGTTTGATGGAGTCAGGTGATCCCATCACTGATGCCGTGTGTCTGCTTTAGTGATAAGATCATTGACAACAGTAGCATAAAAAAAAAAGCTCTCAGGAATAATGACGACATGTGGACTCTTGCCGCCTGGGTCAACAAGGCCGTGCTTCTGCAGAAAATGTACAGATGTTTCCACTTCTGCGATAAGCAACTAACAGATGAGAATTAATCAGTTTGCCAGAGTGCAATGATGTCAAGTCCATTTTTAAATTACATGAGGAAAAGAACACTCTGAGCAAGACTGAATATTAACTACATCCTGAGAACAGACCACAACACCACTGAGGTTAATAAATGTCTGGTTATGAAATTACCAAGATGATGCAATTGAATTTTCTTAAAAAATATTTTTTTCTCAACAAAAAAATGTAGAAATAATGTAAAAGTTACAAGGCTGCATTTATTTAATCAAAAATCCAGTAAAATAAGGTATATTGTGATATATTATTACAATTTAAAAGAACTCTTTTTAATTTTAATATATTTTAAAATGTAATTTATTCATTTTCAGACATTACTCCAGTCTTCAGTGTCACATGATCCTTCAGAAATCATTCTAAAATGCTGATTTGGTGTTCAAATATTATATATTATATTATAAATATTATAAATTATAAATAAATTATAATATTGTTTGCTCAATATTATTTCAGAAATTGCAAAACATTTTTTCAAGATTCTTTGATGAATAAAAAGTTCAAAAGAAGAGCATTTATTTGATATAGAATTTTTATAATGTAACTTTTGATCAGTTTAATTTCATTTTAAGATTAATTATTTGCAGAAAGACAACATTAATATTGTATTGTGGCATCAGTACCACTTTTGAACATTTTACTAATTTTTAAACCCTATTTAAACCAAAAATCTACAAATATAAACTTTAATTTTATTCTTTAAAATAATGATGTTAATCAAAGTTTATGTTTGTAAAGTGACTGCTTGCATTTTCCTAGAATTATGAATTTTATACTTAACAATATTTGCCTGTAAATATAGCTTCAAACTATTCTGTGTGAGCATATGCAAATCATAGGTGCCAATCAGGCTACCGTGCAATTAACAATGTCAACGGTTATTTCACACAATGTTCCCTACATCGAAGAACCTGATGTTCAGACCAGCCAAATATGGTGTGAATCTTCAGGAGTGGAATGAAGTAGCTTGCTCTAAGGCAACCACCGCAAAATATTTCAGAACACTGTGTGTTTCTTTTTTACCGCTAACTAGACTCAGGAATGCAAATTACATTGTGCATGGAAACATTAAAAGGAAGCTGGCACACCGTAACCTTCTGCTAGAAAGATGATGGAACGGACTTGAAAAACATTCTCTGACATTGGAAGATATTTAGCAAGTCGCATAGTACGGGGACCTGTGGAAACAAATCTCCTTTCATCTGTGAGATCTGCTGGTCAATGGCTCTACTCTGATATTACAGGTAAAGAGTGGATTACTGAAACAGCTGCACAGGTGGTCACAGTCCGTTCTAATCCTACATCTGAAACGCTCCAGCTGTTTTTTGCTAATTCAAGGCCAATTTAAGGATGAATTACTACATTCAGGCTCAAAACAGTCATACAAAATAGTCCATGACAAAATATGCAGAACAAATCTGCCTCTTTGGTTACTTAATGATCCTGTGTGGCCTGTGACCTCGGTTAGAAATGAATTCAGATGAACATGCCATTCTGCTGATTTAACGCTCTTCAATAAAACTTTTATTGCATATAACTTGCTGAGAGACATAAACAAGATGCTTAAGTGTCTCTGAATAAACACTCCAGCGCTTGGTTGGTCTCAGAGAGAAAGGTTGTTTTGGTTCAGTATAGAAGGTATTCCTGTCTATTAGATTTCTTCGAGACGATCTAAGACAGTGGGGCTTAATATACCTCATCCTAAAAAATAATAAAATCTTTCTGTTCAGTCAATGATTTAGAATGATCTAGCCACAGGCTTTAGACATTGGAGATTTCGAGAAGCCTTATATACACTAAAGGTATGAGTAAAAACACACTCTTAGGTTGCATTAAGTTCATTTTTTTCACAACTTTTTTGAATATTTAAAGGTGTATATACATATACAGTATATATATAGAGAGAGAGAGAGAGAGAGAGAGAGAGAGAGAATCGCCCAGTCAGAAATGTTATTTTTTTCCCCCATTTTTTGCCAGTATTTAAAAAATACTGAACACTTCAAATTTATACATACAGTATACTTTAAATCTCATAATATATTTGTCATAAAAATTGTATACATTAATACCATTAATATATTAATTAATATTTTTTATGTAAAATTAAAGTATTATAAATATATACTGAATGTACTGGATAGATTTTAATTAGAGAGAGAGAGATTATTGAAGCAATATTAAATTAAAGACTAATTGAGATTACCTTGTTTAGTGTTTGTGTGTGTGTGTATATATATATATATATATATATATATATACTGTGTGTGTGTGTGTGTGTGTGTGTGTGTGTGTGTGTGTGTGTATATATATATAGTGGGGGAAAAAATATTTGATCCCCTGCTGATTTTGAACGTTTGTCCACTGACAAAGAAATTATCAGTCTATAATTTTAATGGTAGGTTTATTTGAACAGTGAGAGACAGAATAACAACAAAAAAAATCCAGAAAAACACATTTCAAAAAAGTTATAAATTGATTTGCATTTTAATGAGTCAAATAAGTATTTGATCCCCTATCAATCAGCAAGATTTCTGGCTCCCAGGTGTCTTTTATACAGGTAAGGAGCTGAGATTAGGAGCACTCTCTTAAAGCTTGTTACCTGTATAAAAGACACCTGTCCACAGAAGCAATCAATCAGATTCCAAACTCTCCACCATTGCCAAGACCAAAGAGCTGTCCAAGGATGTCAAGGACAAGATTGTAGACCTACACAACACTGGAATGGGCTACAAAACCATCGCTAAGCAGCTTGGTGAGAAGGTGACAACAGTTGGTGTGATTATTCGCAAATGGAAGAAACACAAAATAACTGTCAATCTCCCTCGGTCTGGGGCTCCATGCAAGATCTCACCTCGGGGAGTTTCAATGATCATGAGAACAGTGAGGAATCAGCCCAGAACTACACGGGAGGATCTTGTCAATGATCTCAAGGGAGCTGGGACCATGGTCACCAAGAAAACAATTGGTAACACACTACATCGTGAAGGACTGAAATCCTGCAACACCCGCAAGGTCCCCCTGCTCAAGAAAGCACATGTACAGGCCCGTCTGAAGTTTGCCAATGATTCAGAGGAGAACTGGGTGAAAGTGTTGTGGTCAGATGAGACCAAAATCGAGCTCTTTGGCATCAACTCAACTCGCCGTGTTGGGAGGAGGAGGAGTGCTGCCTATGACCCCAAGAACACCATCCCCACCATCAAACATGGAGGTGGAAACATGCTTTGGGGGTGTTTTTCTGCTAAGGGGACAGGACAACTGCACCGCATCAAAGGGACGATGGACGGGGCCATGTACTGTCAGGGCCAGGGCATTGAAGCCAGCCAGGGCATTGAAAATGTGTGGTGGATGGGTATTCCAGCATGACAATGACCAAAAACACACGGCCAAGGCAACAAAGGAATGGCTCAAGAAGAAGCACATTAAGGTCCTGGAGTGGCCTAGCCAATCTCCAGACCTTAATCCCATAGAAAATCTGTGAAGGGAGCTGAAGGTTCGAGTTGCCAAACGTCAGCCTTGAAACCTTAATGACTTGGAAAGGATCTGCAAAGAGGAGTGGGACAAAATCCCTCCTGAGATGTGTGCAAACCTGATGGCCAACTACAAGAAACGTCTGACCTCTGTGATTGCCAACAAGAGGTTTGCCACCAAGAACTAAGTCATGTTTTGCGAAGGGGTCAAATACTTATTTGACTCATTAAAATGCAAATCAGTTTATAACTTTTTTGAAATGCGTTTTTCTGGATTTTTTGTTGTTATTCTGTCTCTCACTGTTCAAATAAACCTACCATTAAAATTACAGACTGATCATTTCTTTGTCAGTGGGCAAACGTACAAAATCAGCAGGGGATCAAATAATTTTTTCCCCACTGTATATATACACATATACATACACAAAACATGCATTGAGATAATTTTGTTGTTTATTAGTTTATGGGTTTATCTACTTCTAAATTCTCAAGTTATTCTTAGAGAAGACAACATGCTTTATGCTTTATTTGTACACATAAAAATCAGAAATAAACCTCTTAAAACATTCTGTACACTCCTACCACCCACTTCACAGAAATTATCCAAGTTTTTGTGCATGTAAGAGTCCAAACAAGCTTAAATAATCCCCATAGCACTTTTTGCAAAGAGGCAAACAAAAAAAAAAGTTTAGTAAATGGTGGGTGTGCAAGGTTGTTTTTAAATCTGGAGAACCTGATGAGTAATAACAGGACTGAATTGGCCTGCCCCTCCTACATTTACAGGGCAGTGAGTAGATATTTGCTCAGTCAGATGGATCATATCTTACTCACTTATCTCCTGGACTGGTGCATGCCATGACAGCTCAGACATTAGCTACACATCAGATGCAAAAAGCTTACAAGAAAGCTTTAAAAGAAACCAGAAAATATGCATAAACTTTGAAAATGTGGAAGATTCTCTCTTTATTTATGATGTTTTATACCAAATGTAAGCAGCTGTCCCATTACTGGAATATTTTCTCCTTTGCAACCAGTCAACTCAAGTTCAACAGAGGCTCTTAACTTCAAGAAGCTTGTGTGCGTCATTGAGCGAAAGCATGGTTTCCATGACAGAGGTTTGGAAGCCGTTTAGCTGAGTGATGCCGCAGACGCTCAGACTGACAGTATCTCTTGAGACCGGGTGCCATATTTCTGAACACAATAGGCCTGCATGGCCATGGGGCAGAGAGAGTAAACACAAAGCCGTGATGGCTGGCGTATAACCTCTTGTATCATAAGTTACATCTGTCCAGAGAGGTCTCTGAGGTGAGCTTTATCACTCTGACCCTCCAAACAATACAGCTACCACCCCTGTCTGACTTCTCCCAGGACCAGTCAGATTAAACTTCAGCTGAATCCCACAGCTGCTCACAAATGAGACATTCATCACTGTGAAAAGCAAAAATGCACATTCACTTGAAGAAGTGTCTTCTTTCCTGTTATGTTTCACTGAAAAATCAACATCCACTAAGGTGGGCGTCAGGTTTAAGCAACGGAAGTCTGCATACTTCCTCTCGCAAATCCTTGAATCGTACAAATAGACTGTTTTGAGTAGAAACAGGAAATGGTTGGCTGATCCTCTTTTAATCATCTTAACTTGGCTGGTCAAAGATGCAAACCTTAAAGGGACAGTTAACCCAAAAATTAAAATTATGTCATCATTTACTCACCCTCCACTTGTTCCAAACCTGTGCTTTCCTTTCTTCTGTTGAACACAAAAGAAGATATTTTGGAGAATGTTGGTAACCAAACAGTTGACGGTAGCCATTGACTTCCATAGTGTGAAAAAAAATACTACAGAAGTCAATGGCTACCAATGATTACCAGCATTCGTCAGAATATCTTCTTTCATCCTCAACAGAAAAAAAAAGAAGAAGAAGAAAAAAAAAAGAAACTCATACAGGTTTGGAACAACTTGAATTTTCATTTTTGAAAACAAACAAAAGCAAACAGCTATGGCTCACCTTTAAAATATTTATTCAAATATTTTAAACTTCAGTATGAATAGATTTTCATAAATTTTTACATACAGTTTTTTATACTTTATACACAGAATTTTATGCTGGTTTCAAACATTTAAAATGTTTAAAATGAATTCATTAGATATTAATTTGTACAACTTATATCCTCCAAACCTTCATATTCATGAAAAATTTTTGGGTTAACAAGTAAACATGATAAAATTGAAAAATTCATTCAGACAAGAAGAGTCAACTACAGATGTGGATTTGAACTGAAACAATGACCTATATTTTCATAAATGTCATGCTGGGGCAAGTTGTCAGAAGTGTTTTAAATTTTAGAAATATTAGTAACATTTTCAATATTAGTTTGCCAAACACTAGTTTAATACTTTTAATGTTAGCCTATTTTTTTATTTTGTGAATTGTGTTGTAATCGTTTCAGTGTTTTAGCTTAAAAAAGTCTCTAATGCTTAATGGTGACCTACCACAAATAATAAGATAAAATTCCCCGCTATTAACTTATTTTATAAATTTAAAGTAGCCTATAAGCAACTTTTACAGAAATCAACATTAGAAATCATTTAGGAGACCCAGGTGTTCAAATAACCACAGAACGGCCTCTAGCGGAGAGACGTGTTTCTACTGCAGCACTTCCACGAGCATCCTATAAGATGCTGCGCATGGCACCGAGCACTCAAAGCTTGCTCGTTACAAGAAACACATGCTCTAAACTAAAGTAGCCACTTGAACGTAAAAACGTTTTAGTCATTCATTATGGACCCATTCAAATAAAATATGTACACAGGGAACGGTAGGGTAGAGACTTCGGTGACAAGAAATAACTGGAATTATTGAATGACAAAACAAGCAGCACTACGTGGATACAAAAATAATCAGGACCGCGGCAAATAAAAAGGTACTAAACGGAAGCAGCGGTCAGGAAAATCAAAAGTATGTTTATGGAATGTGTTGGTTGGAATGTGGTGCGTTTTTCTCCTCGTGTGTAACGCATACAAACGCTCTGTGAGGTAACGCAAGCTCGTCCCTTTTTCCTTCCAGCATCTGATTGGAGGAGACGCGCGCTCAGGAATGTCATGAAACTATTTAAATAGCACTTTGTTCTCTTTGGTAATAGTTAAGATTGGCCACTGTAACTACAGCAAAGAAACACCGAATGCTGTAGACCGCGATTAAAAAGAAAAATCTCTTTATTTTGAAACGACCTTTGATTGACGCGTCTTAGGAATTATATCACTTTACCCTGGATTTGCTGCTGTTTTAAACACTTGGAAGGTGCGTTTTTCTTCTATTTTAACAATTGATTGTTCAGATCTGTTAAGGTTAAGTTTTGCTGATTTTTCAATAATTTATTTATTATTTGTGATTTCCGATAGGTAAAAGAATAAGTGATAAAATGAAGTCAACTGCAATCTTTTTGCTGCTGATGCTTTGGAGCTGCGAGAGCGCGAGAGTCGCAGGTGAGCGATGATACAAAGGAACGAACTAATCTGTTTAGCGTTTTTGAGCGAATGCTGTTGTGGTTTAAAGTATAACTAGCTGTTAAATATTATAGGAATAATTGACATTCAGTTGGTAATTATCGCAATATAAACTCCAACAGGGCGAAGGGGTTTATGAATGAGTTTATTTTGCGATAATGACTAGCTTTCTATACATTATTCCACTTATTACACTAAATACATTTGTGACCAGTAAGTAGCAGGGGTACAGGCTATTTGTAGCAACAGCCAACAATACATTGTATGGGTCAAAGTTATCGATTTTTCTTTTATGCCAAAATTCATTAGGATATTAAGTAAAGATCATGCTCCATGAGGATATTTTAAATTTCCTGCCGTAAATATATCAAAACTTAATTTTTGATTCATTTGGACAACTTTAAAGGCGATTTTCTCAATATTTTGATTTTTTTTTTGCACCCTCAGATTCCAGATATTTAAATAGTTGAATCTCGGCCAAATATTGTCCTATTCTAACAAACCATGCATCAATGGAAAGCTTATTTATTGAGATTTCAGATGATATATAAATCTCAATTTCAAAAAATTTACATTTTATGACTGGTTTTATGGTCCAGGGTTACATTTATAAATAATAATAATAAATAAATAAAATGAATAATTTTAGTTTTATCAACTGATTATAGAGACAAGCACAGCTACCTTATAAGTGGTCAAAAAAAATTGACCGCTGAACTGACCAATCAGAATCAAGTACTCTAGAGAGATGTAATAAATCAAAACTGTCCGTTAATATCAAGTACATTATAACAGGATTTCTTTAACTTCTGAATTCCTGATAGAAAGTCGAGACGACAACAGCGTTTATGATCTGTTTGAGCTCGTCCAAGTGCCGAGGAAAAACCACGGGGTGACTCTGGTGAAAGGCGACGATCCGTACAGCCCCGCCTACAAGATCCTGAACCCCGACCTGATTCCCCCGGTTCCCGAGAGCGCCTTCAGGGACCTGATCGATTCCATCCACGCGGAGAGAGGATTTCTGCTTCTGCTCAACTTCAAGCAGTTCAAACACACGAGAGGAAGCCTTCTGACCGTGGAGAAGAAAGATGGCTCCGGACCCGTCTTCGAAATCATTTCCAACGGGAAAGCCAATACTCTGGACATTGTTTTTGCCACTGAAAACAAGCAACAGGTCGTGTCCATCGAGGAAGCGGATTTGGCTGTGGGACACTGGAAAAACATCACTCTTTTCGTGCAGGAGGACAGGGTTCAGTTCTATGTGGGATGTGAGGAGGTGAATACAGCGGAGCTCGATGCGTCTATCCAGAGTATCCTCACTCAGGAGACCCCAGGGGTGGCGAGCCTGAGGATCGGCAAGGGCGCAGTGAGGGACAGGTTCATGGTGAGTGGACGGTTCGAGGTCTATGAATCCTCTTGCATGCCAAATACAGTAAGAAGCATTAATCACTTGTGGATTTTTTAGGGGGTGTTGCAAAACGTGCGTTTTGTGTTTGGTACCACACTGGAGGCAATTCTGAGGAATAAAGGATGCCAAAACTGTAAGTGTAATGCGTATGAATCCATTATAAAACTGCTTCTTGCATCTTGATTATGCCACACTGACTTTGATTTGGTGGACATATTTATTTAAAATATATTTTTTTATAAAAATGGATTTTATTTTGTGTTGTATTTTAAAAAACGAAATAAAAAGAGCATCACTTCTGTGCCAGTGAATGAACAATAGCAAATTCACTGTCATGAACCTTTTTTTATTATCTTTTCATTCAACTTTTCCATTAGCTCAATAATTTTTATAATGAATTTTAAGCCATCTGAATGCCCTTTCCTCGTTGCAGCAATTATGACTGATATCATCACCCTTGACAATCCCATAAATGGATCCAGACCTGCAATCAGGACTGATTACACTGGCCACAAAACAAAAGGTAATCCTTCCTTTTCAGTAATCCATACAAATAAAATATACGTAAGTTGAGAATCCAAATGCAGTTTTAACCATTGCAAACTTTATATTTCTCCTATGTAGATCTGCAGATGATTTGTGGCTTTTCATGTGAGGACCTGGCTGCCATGTTCAAGGAACTGAAAGGTCTTGGTGTGGTGGTGCAAGAGCTGTCCAATGAACTCCGCAAAGTGGTGAGCAAAAAGTTGGTGCATATGAATATGCAGTGTAGTGGACATGTACTGTAGATTAACACACTCCATCCACATAATCAAACCTCAATTTGTGTTCTGTTTTCTAGACGGATGAGAAAAATATGCTCATGAGTCGCATGGGCATTCATCCTGGTGTCTGTCTTCACAATGGAATTGTGCACAAAAACAAGGAGGAATGGACAGTAGACGACTGCACAGAGTGCACTTGCCAGGTAAGGACCCAATAACCTGCAGACATGTACCTATTAGACTCTGAGAGCTGCCTGCTCTGTCATTAAGCCACTAATTTGTGAGTTAGCGAGACGGGAGCCATGTCATGTAGGTGCTATGATACACAGTACTGGTCTTAGTCTTGTCCATTATGGCAGACTTAAGCCAGGTGTATCCATTTCCCTTAACCTCCTAGCCTGTAATTAAAAGTGTGAAATGGAGGTAGCTAAAGAGAATACAGTCAAATAAAGTAAGCCTTATAAACTAAATATGCACGCCTTTAGACTATTCTCTCTGAAGTGCCACGTTATATCAATACTGAGGATTACTTGCATGCTTAATTACACAGACTTATATACGACCTTATAACCACTCTCAAGTTTAAGATTAAGATGACTTGAATGAAAATTGTAATGTTGAATGTGGTGTTGCACTACAGCAAGAGGCTATGGGTTTTTATTCCAAATGCACCAGTCGTGGCATATCCTTTAACAAATGATTAATAAGAGTCATTGTGTTTACCGCAGAACTCTGCAACAGTGTGCCGCAAGATTTCATGCCCCCTAATCCCATGTGCAAACGCCACAGTGCCTGATGGGGAGTGCTGCCCTCGATGTGGAACTCGTAAGTGCAACTGAACTATCGTATAACAAAGTTTAGAGTCATTAGAGTTAGAGACTTAGAGTCACTGTAATCATTTTTTAGAATATAATTTATGGAATTGTTTATATATTAGATACATTTATAGTGTTACAAAAGATTTATATTTCAAATAAATACAGTGCTTTGTATTCATCAAGTAATTTTGAAACTCATCAACATTTTATCAACATTGATTGCACCAAATCAGTATATTAGAATGATTTCTAAATATCATGTGACACTGAAGACTAGAGTACTGGATGCTGAAAATTCAATGTTGCCATCATAGAAATACATTACATTTTAAAAAAGCACTTTTTTAACAGTATTTCATGATATTACTCTTTTTACTGTATTTTTTATCAAATAAATGCAGCCTTGGTGAGCTTAAGAGACTCATCCACAGACTAAAAGTAAATGTACAAGCAAGAAAAAAAAAACTTTCTTGTCAACTTGAATGTACTTTATTGTTAACCAGGCAACATTTTGACTTTTAAAAGCTTTTCTATTGAAAGCACTGTTGCTACCCAAACATCCACAGTCATTCCTGTATCACACAATAGACTTCAACTGAAGTTTAACTAATGAAAGGAACACTTGAGCTTTGTGCATCACTGAATCACTAAATGGCCATAATTGTCTAAATTAGTTAAAGAGAGGTGGAAAATTGGTGCTGTTTGGCAGAGACTCAAAAAAGAAACAGCAGGCTCCTCACGTCTTAAGGGCTCGCCGTGCATAGCAAGGATTTCAATTAATGTTTGAACTTATGGCATAATCAGGGGTGTTTGCAAATACCATTTCCACATTTGGAGAAAGGTATCCCTGTGCATTAAATACACTGACATTTCCCCGGCATTCCAACTGCTTGGTTCATGCCAGGGTTCCCTGGAGTGTTCTGTCTCGAGCTGCCCAGGCTAAATCGAGTCCATTAAGGCCCAGTATTAAAAGCTTTTCTCCATTTTGCTGCTTTAGAAAGAAGGAATAGCTCTGCTATTGTCTCGTTTTGCTCTCTCGACAGCGAGCGACTCCGCCGAGGATGGCTGGTCCCCCTGGTCTGAATGGACCCATTGTTCTGTGTCCTGTGGAAGGGGCATTCAGCAGCGTGGCCGCTCCTGCGACCGCATCAATAACAACTGCGAGGGCACGTCGGTGCAGACGAGAGACTGCTACCTTCAGGAGTGTGACAAGCGCTGTGAGTGGTGCCCAGTGGCCAAAAGTGTCTATGGTTTTTCCTTACAATAGAGGAGAAAAGTAATAACCTGCATTGTTTTTAACAGTTAAGCAGGATGGCAGCTGGAGTCACTGGTCACCCTGGTCTTCTTGCTCGGTCACCTGTGGTGCTGGCGTTATCACACGCATCCGTCTCTGCAACTCCCCAACACCTCAAATGGAAGGCAAAGATTGCCAGGGTGAAGGTCGGCAAACTGAGAGGTGTGAGAAATCACCATGTCCGAGTAAGTGAACACCCTATGCAGTATATCCATTTTTTGTTTATTAAAAAGTGCAACTGTCCAATTTTTTGTTGTGTATTTTTTCAGTCAACGGTGGCTGGGGCCCATGGTCACCTTGGGATACTTGCTCTGCCACCTGTGGCGGTGGAATTCAAAACCGTAAACGGCTTTGCAATAATCCAGTACCCATGTATGGTGGCAAAGACTGTGTGGGAGATGCAAAGGCCAGCCAAATTTGCAACAAACAAGTCTGTCCAATTGGTGAGTTCTAGTGTCACTCAGACCTTTAGATGATACTAGTCTGTGTTTCCGAGATAAATCATACTTATTTTCATTTTTCACAGATGGATGCCTTTCAAATCCATGCTTTGAAGGAGCCCAGTGTACAAGCTTCCCAGATGGCTCTTGGAAATGTGGAAAATGCCCCACAGGATACACTGGCAATGGAATCAACTGCAAGGATATCAATGAGGTGCAGTACACTGCTTTTTAGGGATGCACTGATTTAAAATCCTGGCTGATACTGAATGCAGTGGGTAGCAAAAATCTCATACCAATTGTCTTTTTCTCTTTGTTACAGTGTAAGGAGGTCCCTGATGCCTGCTTTGAATTTAATGGAGTCCACAGGTGTGAGAACACAGTGCCAGGCTACAACTGCCTGCCTTGCCCCTCACGCTACAATGGCCCACAGCCGTTTGGTCGAGGAGTGGAGGACGCTGCTTCCAAGAAACAGGTAAATGAGAAAACACCAAAAGATTATGGATTACCAACGTTGCATGTGCTCATGAACTAATGTGCGCTGACTGATTCATTTTTTCCTGAAGGTGTGCACGCCTCGTAATCCTTGCCTTGATGGAAGCCACGACTGCAATAAGAACGCTCGCTGCAACTACCTGGGCCATTTCTCAGACCCTATGTACCGCTGTGAGTGCAAACCTGGCTTTGCTGGAAATGGACACATCTGTGGAGAGGACACTGATCTTGATGGCTGGCCTAATGCTGATCTTGTGTGTGTTGAGAACGCAACCTATCACTGCAAGAAGGTTGGCATATATTGGCTTTATTTGTTATAAAAATACAAATTATTGTGGCTATTATTTATATTCATATACTACTACTCTTTGTTTTTTTAAGGACAACTGCCCCAATCTTCCCAACTCTGGGCAAGAGGACTATGACAAGGATGGAGTTGGTGATGCTTGTGATAATGATGATGACGATGATGGCATTCCTGATGACAGGGTAAAATATAGTTAAATTACGCTCTATACAGTATATTCCATAGGTGCTCATTCCAGTCAAGTGACTTTTTGTACATTTCGCACCGAGTATGAATGAAGAAAGAGAATCCGCCTAAATTTTACATAGCTCACAGGCTGAGGTGTGGAAAAAAAGTGCTGTGTAAAGTAAATTCAGTTTCTCTTGGAGACAAACAAAGAAGTACCTTTCTGAAAGACCTGCAGTGTATCTTGCTAATCCAATATTATCCTTGGTCCAATTCCTAAAATAAGGCTCACTTTTATAGATGCGTTCCTCTAAATAGACCTACACAGCTGCAGCCAAATTACAAGCCTAAGATCTAAAAGTAATAACCTTCGTGTGAGTGGGTCTTGTGGAGAATCACTTGACTGTTATTTGCCATATGTTTCTCCATCTGAACTGCGGTCTTTTTTAAAATAGGACAACTGCCCACTCATCTTCAACCCAAGACAGTACGACTACGATCGCGATGACGTGGGAGACCGCTGCGATAACTGTCCATACAACAGCAACCCAGACCAGACCGACACTGACAACAATGGTGAAGGTGATGCCTGTGCTGTGGACATTGATGGAGATGGTACGAAACTCTGCTCTATTTGTTTATCCATACATGGACATTCCTTGATAAACCTGCCAAGAAAACATCCAAATTTTACTCCATAATCAATCATTTTATTTCGCATAAAGAAGCATATTTTACAAAACCAATTCTCAGTACCGTAATACTTTTAACACTCATTATTTTACAGTTTTATTAATTTTCATTTTTTTTATTTAAAACTATTTATTTAATGCATAAATTGAAGGCAGTACAAAAACTACTACAAAAATTCTACCATTTAAATAATATATAATTTTCTTCACATTACAGTAATGAGAATATAATAAAAATCTTTTTTGGCTTTAAGGTAATGAGAATATGAGAACAAAAATATTTTTTGTATAATAAAAATATTAATATTAAACATAAAATCATAATGATGTCAGTGTAAAAAATCTTCAGCAAAATATAATTAATTAATTTCTCTTTTTCTTTTTTCTTTTTCAGTCCTTTGTTTATTCTTTATTTCAATTGTGTAGTGAATTATGACCTGGATATTTTCTTGACAGGTTTCGTGAGAATCACTCTGACTTTTTTCAGTGTGTTTTCAATCAGTCTTCACCATTATTTCATTCTATTTGACAGGTATTTTGAATGAGAACGACAACTGCCCATATCTGTACAATGTCGACCAGAAAGACACCGATCTCGATGGAGTTGGTGACCAGTGTGACAACTGCCCTCTGGAACACAACCCAGACCAGGTATGTATATGTGAGACTTAAACGAGTAAGTGAATGCTGCAGGTGTTTCAAACCATTATGTAATCCACGGAGATTTATGAGCTGTTCAGTTCAGCTCCAGAGCCACTGCAAAAAAAATACCCAGAGGGTAGTCGCAGTCTTTACTAAGCTATGTATGGGAGGAGTAAATCCTCTTCTCCTTGAATCCAGAGCCACACAATAAAGCACTAGGAGGCTTTTCAGGGACACTCACTAGTGTTCAGTTAACCCAAAGGATATGCAGAGGTAAAAAATGGTTATTAGTGAGGAGCGAGAGATTTGCCGGTGGGTTTATGCATGCCCTGTCGGCACTCAATCCCCGCGGATCACACCTGTGCCATGGTTAACTGAAGAGAAGGAATGCACCCCTCCTTTCCTCATTAGACGCTGAAATACGACTGTGGTAGTGCCAAGCTTCAGGAACATGAGATTGCTTTCTGAAAAAGCCTACACAGATAGGCCAACTAGGACAGAAGTTTGTGCCTTTTAGATAAAGACCCATTCTGGTGGGAATATTTTAATTAAGAAAGCCATAGAGCTTTAAAGACACACTGAGACTTCGGTATTTAAAGATTCTACACTTTCACTCCAACAGGTCGACTCCGATTCTGATCGTGTCGGAGACAAATGTGACAGCAACCAGGATATTGATGAGGACGGTCACCAAAACAACCTGGACAACTGCCCGTACATCCCCAATGCTAACCAGGCTGATCACGACAAGGATGGTAAAGGAGATGCTTGCGACTACGATGATGATAATGATGGCATCCCTGATGAAAAAGACAACTGCAGATTGGTTCCCAATAAAGATCAACTGGATTCTGATGGTCAGTTTTACATCTGAATATTCATAACTATTGCACTCATTAATGTAAAGATTTATACTTACTGGTTAAACTTCTTCCATTTGTAGGCGACGGACGTGGTGATGCCTGTAAAGATGACTTTGACCAAGACAATGTCCTGGATATCTATGATGTCTGTCCTGAGAACTTTGACATCAGTGAAACAGACTTCCGCAAATTCCAGATGGTTCCTCTGGATCCCAAGGGCACTTCTCAGATCGACCCCAACTGGGTGGTTCGTCACCAAGGAAAAGAACTGGTTCAGACAGTCAACTGCGACCCTGGAATTGCTGTTGGTAAGTTCAGTATTTAAAAAAAAAAAAAAAAAAAAAAATACAGAATTAAATTACACCTAAGCAAGAATAAATAGAAATAACTTTCACACATGTACAAATACAAGGCGGTGTGTAAAATATCAATTAATATTATAAATTAAGAAAATCCTGAATAGTACCTTATCTTGGAGAAACAGACAATATTTAATACAACTTTTTGGTCATTATTCATGAACGAAAAATAAAATATAAATTAATATAACTAGGAAAAACTAAAATTATAACAAAACATTTTCTGAATTAAAACCAAATTAAAATAAAAATGGCCACAATTTTTTATTTTTATCTTTTTTTTTTAAAAAGTTAATCAAAAAGAAAACATATATAGCCGATAAATTTAAAATACATATAATTACATAAATTCTGACTTTTTTCTGAATTTCTTTAAAGGTTTTGATGAGTTCAATTCAGTTGACTTCAGTGGAACTTTCTTCATCAACACGGAGAGGGATGATGACTATGCCGGCTTCGTTTTCGGATACCAGTCCAGCTCTCGCTTCTACGTGGTCATGTGGAAGCAGATCACACAGACCTACTGGTCCAGCTCACCTACCAAGGCACAGGGTTACTCAGGGCTGTCAATCAAAGTGGTTAACTCCACCACAGGGCCAGGCGAGCATCTGAGGAACGCCCTGTGGCACACCGGAGACACTCCAGGACAGGTACGTTTCACCAAGTTCGCTGTGATAAAATCAGGTTTGAAACCCTTCATATGAATGCCAACATTTCTGTACGTGATCCATTTTAGGTGCGCACACTGTGGCACGACCCAAAGAATGTGGGATGGAAGGACTTCACTGCTTACAGATGGCATTTGACTCATAGACCAAGAACTGGACACATAAGGTATTGCTAAAAAGATCATTAAAACTGGAATTCTATTCTAGTAACTCTTATTCATATGTATTTTATTAATCATATTTATATATATTTCAGAGTGGTCATGTATGAAGGCAAAAAGATCATGGCAGATTCTGGAAGAATTTATGACAAAACATACGCAGGTGGAAGACTAGGTCTCTTTGTTTTCTCACAAGAGATGGTGTACTTCTCAGACCTCAAATATGAATGCAGAGGTGAGCGTAAACACATCGCTTAGACATCCAAATAAAAGTTTGTTTTTCAGTATTAACACTTCCTGTCTTTCTGTTCCCTTTCAGATGCGTAATTGCACAGGCAGGAAGTTCATCAAAGAATGCACCTGTCCATATAAATATGTATTCCAGGCAAAGTCCAGGGACAGATTTGACGCTACTTTTTCTGCTGCCGCTCACACACTGGTGGAGTGAGAAAGCAGGTAGTCAATTTCAATGTAACTGTCACTGGTTGGGATAGAAACCAAGTGGCTTCTGATTCAGAATCTGGACTCCTCCACCATTAGCAGGTAGAGCAGAAGAAAAGTCTCCCTCGCTTTGCTTAATTGGGAAGACTGCGATCTCTCTCTGAAAAACCTCATTCGGCTCTGTGTGGGAAGACCTCCCAACAGACAGCTATGCACTTCAAAACCTTTACTCTCTCTCATGTGTTTTCATGCTCTCTTCTTGAAAAGCTGTCCAAATTATGGCTCTATTAGAGAGAGCGCAACCCTTTTAAAAAAAGATTGCTTTTATAATATTCAGTATTTTATCAAAACTTTAAACTGTTTTCTTGACTAGAAACAAAGTGTTGTAAATGTTTAAGATATTGAAGCAACAACAAATGGTTTAAAAACATTAAGTATGAGTAAAAGAATACTATTTTTGTATTCCAAGCAGGTGATTTTAGAGGACAAATCTGTCTATTGATTTTTTTATCTAAATTTTTGTTTGTCTAGCTAAAGTTTCGCTTAGCAAAGTCACATCTTAAGTATCATGAACATCCATTAAGGTCTGGCGGGAGATAACTTATGGTTTAGCGGGCATAGTTTTCTCAGGGCTAGATGGTTAAACCATTTTAACATATTCATTAGAAATGGCAAAATGAAAGGTTGTATGAAGAGGAATTAGACAGACCAAGGTTTAAAGACTCGCCACATCTAGATACTAGATTACCAAGTACTCTAGTGTGAGGTTTTATTTGAGATGCTAATTTCTTAGGGAAAGATGATTCTTTTAGACTTTTTCTATATATATTTATGTAGCACTTACAAAACACTTTTTGAGTTTGGCAAGACTGTGCTGTGATTTTGCTTCAAAAAGCACAAGCGAGGGAATTTCTAAAGACTGCCCTCACTAAAACAACCATTTCAACATTTAAAAGAAAAATAAACTCTCTTAACCAACGTTCTGTCTAAAACTACTCATCCAAACCTTTCTGGTCTAGAACCATTTATCCGTCACTCCAAAAGGAGATGATCTTCTGACCTGTTTGCCTTTTCTGTAGAGAGAGATAAAGGAAAACTTTAATGTACAAATATTACCTCATTGCTGTTTTGTAATTTGATCAAGCAAAAGCTTTTAATTACTTTTTCCTTTGCTTCAAGAAAACAAATTGGTTGCTTTATTGCTACTGTAGCACAAGTTGTAAATAGTATATAGAACAAACAGCCAGCCCCAGATCCCAATGGAAAATAAGAGTAAAACACTTTTCTTTTTTTTTTAAGGAATACATTTGCCAGTGCTTCAAATGTCCAGTACTTTTTTTAAGTTGATAAATTATTGCTTTATTGTTGTCTCTGTTTGTAAGACTGTTTCATTTGTGTGTGTAGATAAATGCTATTTAAATAATTTATCATGGAGTGCCACCTGAGAAAGAGGCATTTCCATCTGTATAAACAGTTTGCACACTGACGTGAGGATGTTCTGTTCTTCATTGTTTGTATCTTTGTGTTGTTATTTTTGTACAATTAGTGATGCTTGACTGTAAACATTTTTACTTAGTTAAACAATGCAAAATGCTATTTTTACGTGTAGCGATTATTTTGGTACATACTTCAGAATAATAAACAGATGATAGACGTTGTAAAACTGATGTTTATTGGCTTTGGCTGCTTTTTATTACTGCATGTTTGTGTCTCGTGAGATTTTTTGTTGTGCAACAGCATGTCTAAACGACTGAAATTGTCTGTGCGTGGCACGAAAGGTCAAAGCAATTATAAAACAAAAGTTCATAAAGGGCATCTTAGGCCCCAATATGTGCTTGAAAGCAAACAGCAACATAGCATAAATGCCTTAAAAAGACACTAAAAATAGATATGGTAGACCAAGGTCAATGTTAGTTCCTAGTTAAAGGCTGAGACAAGTCCACTTTCTTCTTCTAAAGACAGGCATGCATGTCTTCAGTAGAAGTGTGGAATTTTGCAGCAGCGCCTCTCCTCAGGGTTAATCTTCTAATTCCTCACTCGCCTGTGGGGAAAGCGTGAACCTCTCTGACCCACAGTGTGGCATTCTGGGTTTACTCAACCCATATCTGGGTGATTTAGTGCTTGTCTGACAGGTGTGGGTCTGTAAACACATTCATATCATGTTGGCCAGGGATCATAGAAGATATCAGGGTTACTGTGGAGATCCTGAGACATTCTGGGCACAAGACTGCAGAGTTGGCCTTTGTATTAGTTGTCCAAATTTCCAACAGACAAAAACTGTAAGAAGGACCTCAACATGATATATGTCATGAAGATGATCTGCTAGGTTTAAGTCCACTTCTAAGTCTTTTTGGTTGTGTTCCATAACTTTCATGGTGTTCTTGGTGGTCAGGACTCCCATTCATATTTACGACTTAAATATACGTGCAATAAAAATGACATTGTTGCTATATGAATAGAAGCTGTAAATTCAAAATGTCTGAGGTACTGTCTGGTTATATATAAATCTTGAGGTTGTTTTTCGAGGCAGTAAAAACAGTAATACTGCAGGCTGAGGTTTTAGTTCCAACTTTTGAATTGTTTTTAAATTTAGTGAGTGTGCTGAGTTTTTTATATAACAATTGAGACCTGGGGAGTAATTTAGCTGGGCAAGTATAACAGTTTGACAACAAAATTATGTTTTTTTTTGTTTGTTTGTTTGTTTTTTTATGTTTTGTCATATATATTCCCAGATTATATTTTAAAATGTAATGTATTCCTCTAATGGCAAAGGTGAATTTTTAGCACCCATTTCTACAGTCTCAGTCACATGATCCATTAGAAATCTTTCTAATATAAGGATTTGATGCTCAGGAAACATTTCTTGTTATTATCAATGTTGAACATTTTTGAAATATTTTGCAACATATCGATGTCATATTGATGTCATGATGTCATGTCATTGATGTCATGATTTAAAATCATCATGTGAATGTGAAATGTATTATGTGACACCTAGTCTGAAGGTGTCAGAAAGCTACAGCTATTGTGGCTTTATTGTAGTAATTTGGAGCTGTTAGTTGCTGTCTTACATTCTCACATTTGTAATGTCAGTCTTTGTTATTCCATTTGACCAATATGAAACCACTGTGTATACAATTTATTTAGAGTGTACAATAGCATAAAATGTTGTTTTCCATGATGAATCAAGGTGAATGTCTACAGTAAACTGTCTGTGGCGAAAAAGGAAGCCGGAGACTAATAATTTACTATTCATTAAGGCACTGGCATGAGATGAGAGGCCATGCGGGAAGTTGAAAGGAAGTTGCTCTAGCTTTTAATTTCCTGCAGTGAGCTCCTGCTAACTCATGGTTAAAACGGATCCTGTAATTCATGCAGCTCCCACCACTGTTCTGTATCAGACAGCAAACAAACAGATCAAATCACCAGGCAAAGCTGCTATACATGTGGAAATAAAACAGCGCATATGATGAATGACTTTCATGCTTATTTTTGAAAGTGAACGTTGTAGGACAAAGTATAGGAACCCTTGGATTTACATTACATTTATGTATAACCTGGTCATAAAATTGTATCTATTCTTCAAGTATAAAGACAAATACAGTCTTTGAACGACTTGTATACACATACACGTTATATACACGTTAAACAACTAATATACACACAATGATACATCTTCCTGTCTTTATTAAAAAAAAGGATGTATCAGTGTTATGGCCTTTAACCGATAAATGGCCAATTTTGGCAAATTCGACATTATTTTAAAGCTGCAGTCTGGAAGTTTTGCCTCTTTGTCACCATCTCTGTTTGAAAACCTGGAATTGCAGTTACTTGTGGAATTATCTTGCTTGCATGGGATGTGCTCTGGCACGGCTCCAGTGCGGATGAATCTAATAATTTTCACATTCGCCTCTAATTTTGAGGGAAAAAAATTATTTGATCCCCTGCTGATTTTGTATGTTTGCCCACTGACAAAGAAATGATCAGTCTGTAATTTTAATGGTAGGTTTATTTGAACAGTGAGAGACAGAATAGCAACAACAACAACAACAAAAATCCAGAAAAACGCATTTCAAAAAAGTTATAAATTGATTTGCATTTTAATGAGTCAAATAAGTATTTGACTCCTTCGCAAAACATGACTTAGTCCTTGGTGGCAAAACTCTTGTTGGCAATCACAGAGGTCAGACGTTTCTTGTAGCTGGCCACTAGGTTTGCACACATCTCAGGAGGGATTTTGTCCCACTCCTCTTTGCAGATCCTCTCCAAGTCATTAAGGTTTCAAGGCTGACGTTTGGCAACTCGAACCTTCAGCTACCTCCACAGATTTTCTATGGGATTAAGGTCTGGAGATTGGCTAGGCCACTCCAGGACCTTAATGTGCTTCTTGTTGAGCCACTCCTTTGTTGCCTTGGCCGTGTGTTTTTGGTCATTGTCATGCTGGAATACCCATCCACCACCCATTTTCAATGCCCTGGCTGGCTTCAATGCCCTGGCCCTGACGGTACACGGCCCCGTCCATCGTCCGACTGATCCGGTGCAGTTGTCCTGTCCCCTTAGCAGAAGAACACCCCCAAAGCACAGTGTTTCCACCTCCATGTTTGACGGTGGGGATGGTGTTCTTGGGGTTATAGGCAGCATTCCTCCTCCTCCAAACACGGCAAGTTGATGCCAAAGAGCTCGATTTTGGTCTCATCTGACCACAACACTTTCACCCAGTTCTCCTCTGAATCATTGGCAAACTTCAGACGGGCCTGTACATGTGCTTTCTTGAGCAGGGGGACCTTGCGGGTGTTGCAGGATTTCAGTCCTTCACGATGTAGTGTGTTACCAATTGTTTTGTGACTACAGCACTTTCACCCAGTTCTCCTCTGAATCATTCAGATGTTAATTGGCAAACTTCAGATGGGCCTGTACATGTGCTTTCTTGAGCAGGGGGACCTTGCGGGTGTTGCCCGGCGTAGTGTGTTACCAATTGTTTTCTTGGTGACTATGGTCCCAGCTGCCTTGAGATCATTGACAAGATCCTCCCGTGTAGTTCTGGGCTGATTCCTCACTGTTCTCATGATCATTGAAACTCCCCGAGGTGAGATCTTGCATGGAGCCCCAGACCGAGGGAGATTGACAGTTATTTTGTGTTTCTTCCATTTGCGAATAATCGCACCAACTGTTGTCACCTTCTCACCAAGCTGCTTGGCGATGGTTTTGTAGCCCATTCCAGCCTTGTGTAGGTCTACAATCTTGTCCCTGACATCATTGGACAGCTCTTTGGTCTTGGCCATGGTGGAGAGTTTGGAATCTGATTGATTGATTGCTTCTGTGGACAGGTGTTTTTTATACAGGTAACAATCTGAGATTAGGAGCACTCCCTTTAAGAGAGTGCTCCTAATCTCAGCTCCTTACTTGTATAAAAGACACCTGGGAGCCAGAAATCTTGGTGATTGATAGGGGATCAAATACTTATTTCACTCATTAAAATGCAAATCAGTTTATAACTTTTTTGAAATGTGTTTTCTGGATTTTTTTTGTTGTTGTTGTTGTTGTTATTCTGTCTCTCACTGTTCAAATAAACCTACCATTAAATATAGACTGTTTATACCATTATAGACTGATCATTTCTTTGTCAGTGGGCAAACTTACAAAATCAGCAGGGGATCAAAAAAAAAATTTCCCCACTGTATATACAACAGTAATGCCCAGTTTAGTTTCAAAGTTCTCTCATTTGAGCAGTATTTGAGCAGAATATTAAAAAAAAAAAACAAATGCACAAGATGATGAATTTTAGGACTGAATAGTAGCTGAGCAGTGAAAGGAAGACTGAGGCTTCAGCAAGGCAATGTTGTTACTGTTTACAGCCACACTTCACAGATGTGTGAAATACCAGGCTCAACTGTCATATGCATACATCCCAGTGCTGACCGTGCTCTCCTGCAGCCCACTTGACATCGCATGAGAGGGGATGTTACACCTACAGGTGTTTGCTTTTCCATTTTGTTTCAAGCCCAGGAAAAGCTGGACAAGGTTGTGACATCATATGCTTGCTGTGTGACAGACAGCTGAGAAGCATTACACGCATGCAGAGATCGCCACTTTCAGTCACCCTGAGGAGAAACGCAAGTCATAAATGAACACATTCATTCTGGTCTGACAGAACAGACAAGCTCTCTATATAACTGCTTTCCATAGCATAACACAGTTTGAGGACTATATTATGACACACATGTACATATTAAAGTAAACTGCATCTCTTTAAACTGTATCAGGTTTCACAGCTTCTATAAACACACAGAACTCACTAAGCATGGGGAGATATTGCACAACACCGGTCATCAGATGCTCTGTACAAATGGTACTAAACAGTAATATTGAGAAACTAACATTTTAGACAAAAAATGGTCAGGTATTTTTGTTGATTTTGACTCCTGCAGCAAAAATGGTTACAAAAGAAGCCACAGAAAATCACTTGTCATGTTTCCGACAAACATGTAGTACTGAATGAATCAATGTTCTTGAATCGGTTGAGTGACAGATTCAATCCGTTTCAAAAAGTTTGTTCCTGAATAAACCAGTGTTATTGACAAATCGGTTGAAGGACTGACTCAATAACTCACTTGAATCGGTTGAATGAATCGATCAACTCACTCATAAAGACAGTCACTTGCCACCATCTACCAGTGTACCAACGTAACCTGCAAGAAAAAAAGAAAATGCTCTTACAGCAACAGGCTTTGACTTTTAATTCAAAGATAATACCAATCCTCCCTATATGCAAAGTATGCATGTTGCGTAGGGCCCGTGAAACACCGGGGGTCCCCCTTCCTCTCAAATATAATTTAATTTCAGTTTTGTTTTTGATTTTGACCAGTGGTGATGAAAACTTAAACGTTCCTTTCCTTTAATGCTGTGTGCTGTCGCCCTGTCTACTTAAAGGGTTACTTCACCACAAAATGAAAATTTTGTCATTAATCACTAACCCCCATGTCGTTCCAAACCCGTGAAAGCTTCGTTCGTGTTCGGAACACAATTTAAGACATTTATTCAACAATTCCTCTCCTCTGCATCAGTGTAGCGCCATTTTGGAGAATATCTGCTGGATGCAAATAGCGTACGCTGTTCTGTGTCAGCCACACCACACGGATACGCTGTTTTCATTCAAATCAAAGCGTAGAAAACATATCCTTGTGGTGTGGCTGTCATAACAGTCAAATTGAACCACTGATGGCAGATGGACTATTTTGACGATGCTTTTCTTACTTTTCCAGGCCTTGACAGGAGTGCCGCGTTAAGCCTTTGCGGGGCCCTGGGCTAACACAGCTTTAAAGGTAGCCTAGATAGTATGTTTTCTAGCTGGATGTTGTGCTTACGATCAATAATCACGCCTCTGCATTCGACCAAAATGATTTGCAGAAATCAAAACACGAGTCTCACTCGCTGTGAAGTGGGAGCGATAGGCGGCAGAGGATTCCGCTTGGTCTTAAGCGGCTACGCTCGCAATTCAAACAATGATTTGGAAAAATAATAATTTATTTGTTATTTGTATGGTCTAGGTGCATGGTCATACGTTGTATGCCTGCAATTACAGGACAAACTGATGCCTTAAATACAGGACGATACCGTATTATACGGAACGGTTGGCAACCCTATATAAAATGCAAAAGAGAATTGACTCGGGGGCCCCCTTGTGTTCGGGGCCCTGGGCTGCAGCCCATGTTGCCCATTAGGATAACGCGGCCCTGCTTGACATTGTCATTTACTTGGCAGTCAATGGGACAATCACAAGCCTCCCGGTTTTCATCCAAAATATCTAAAATTGTGTTCTGAAGACAAACAAAGCTTTTACGGAACGACATGGGGGTAAGTGATTAATAACAAAATTTTCATTTTGGTGTGGAGTAACCCTTTCACATCCAAATTAGTCAAATCATGTAATGTGACTGTTGTATACAGTCTCCTGTAGTTCTTGCTCAATACTAAAAAATGAGTTAAAAGCGCACTGAGCTGCGGTTTCTGTGAAACACGTAAAAATAGCCTATATTTGTCCATTTAATTACTTTAATCAATTTATGTATAGTAGGCTATTGTCACGGTGGTGTTACAGGGAGAACGCAGGAGACGAGGAGTAAACTAAATAGTCCTTAATAAATGAAAACACAGGGGATAATCCAACATGAAAGCTTGAACATAAACCAAAGAAACACAGGGAACGTAACGAGTAGACCAGACGAAGGAGAACTAAACAAGCAGGAATTAATAAACACAGGATAATTACAAAACACAGGTGCCGGGGATTAATCAATGAAACTAAACAAGGACAGGAAGGTGACCAAATAAGGAAACACAGGAAGAACTCAGGGCAAAACAAGACCAAAAACGTGACATTGCTCCCCCCTCCCGGAAGGCGCGTCACGCGCCATAACACCACCAGCGGGGAGGGGGGTGGGCGCCCTGGAGGCTGGTGCAGGACAGGGACACAGGGGAGGCCTCCAGAAGGCCATGGCGGAGCAGGGAGCTCGGGAGGCCATAGCGGAGCAAGGTGCTCGGGGGGCCATGGCGGGATAGACCGTCCGGGGAGCCATGGCGGGATAGACCCATGGCCATGGCCATGGCGGATCCGCCTCCGAGGCCGCGGCTCCAGCCCCTACCCCCGCCCCGGCCTCTATGACCAGAGCCCTACTATCCCCCCCAAAAAACACTTGGGGAAAATCCCGGCTCTAGAGGCCCTCCATGGGCCAGGCATAGGAGCAGGAGTCTTCCCTCGGCTGGATTAGGGGGCTGGAGCTCTCTCTGGCTTAACTGGGAGTTAGGAGTCCTCCCTGGGCTTAACTGGGAATCAGGAGCCCTCCTTGGGCTTAAATGGGGATCAGGAGCCCTCCCTGAGCTTAACTGGGGAACAGGAGCCCTCCTTGGGCTTAACAGGGGATCAGGAGCCCTCCGTGGGCTAAACTGGGGATCAGGAGCCCTCCGTGGGCTAAACTCAGGAACAGGAGCCCTCCGTGGGCTAAACTCGGGAACATGAGCCCTCCGTGGGTTAAACTCGAGAACAGGAGCCCTCCGTGGGTTAAACTCGAGAACAGGAGCCCTCCATGGGCTAAACTGGGGATCTGCAGCTCTAACTGACTCTGGTCAGGGGCTGGAGCCTGCACTGGACTTTGGTCAGCTTGACTTAGGAGTGGCCGGTGAACCTGACCGAGCCGCAGCCGGCAGGCTTGACTGAAGAACGGCCAACGGGCTTGACTTAGGAGCGGTCGGCGAACCTGAGCGAGCCGCGACCGGCGGGCTTGACTGCAGAGCGGTGCCTTCCATGGTGCGGGGAAAAACCAGGAAAACTAAAAACTTTCAAAAAACGGGAAAACAAAAACAAGGAGAAGAGGCACTGCTTACTGTCTTGGTTTGGTCTTCTGTCACGGTGGTGTTACAGGGAGAACGCAGGAGACGAGGAGTAAACTAAATAGTCTTTAATAAATGAAAACACAGGGGATAATCCAACATGAAAGCTTGAACACAAACCAAAGAAACATAGGGAATGTAACGAGTAGACCAGACGAAGGAGAACTGAACAGGCAGGAATTAATAAACACAGGATAATTACAAAACACAGGTGCCAGGGATTAATCAATGAAACTAAACAAGGACAGGAAGGTGACCAAATAAAGAAACACAGGAAGAACTCCAGGCAAAACAAGACCAAAAACGTGACAGCTTATTATTATAGGATAAATTGTTTATTTTATTTGTATATTTTTTCTGTTGTATGCTACTTCCCCCATATTGTTTGTAATTGGTTTCCTTTTTTGTAATACTGACTTTTTTAACTCACTGTTGTTTATTGAGAGTGAAACTGCTCTGAAAGAATAGGTTAAGGGGTTGAGGAGCATATTTTGGGATTTTTATGAACACACAGACCCGACAAAGTTTTGCTTATAGGGCCCCCAGAAGTCTAGGATCGGCACTGGATAATACCCAATGAGTGTGGGCAAAGAGAGCAAATATATATCTGTGACTGCACCCTAACATGAACCAGAAATAAACCCTGTACCAACCCCAGTCTCCTCAGTATTAACAATGAGTTGATTTAAAGTCAATCAATTTATCTCAGAAAACTGTCTTTTGATGATCAGCAGTAACACACTGGGTGAATCACCTCAGATTTCTCTCTGTTAACTCATCTGTTAGCTGAGCTCTGAAGCCAGATCCTCCAGTGTTTGAACAGTGGGCAGAGCAGACTGTCTGGACAAGATGGATGAACTGAGGTGCCGCGTTGCATAAATTCTGGCCAACTTACAGTATGCAATTCTTAGGGATCTGATGGCAGACCATCTATAAGTGACCACCACAGACAGCTGGAGATGCCTCTGTGCCACAATGTTTACCCTGCAAATGTTTTGGTTTCCATATATTGTATTTAACTGATAAAGATTTACACTGTATACTTGTTTAAAAGCTTTATTAAACTTGATTAAAGCTTTATTTCAAAAAGAGCTAATTTGTGCCCTTGTTTTTCCAGTTTGTTTTTATTTAAATTTTTATTAATTATATATTATTATTACTTTCATATTAAATATAATCATTTCATTATATATTTTTTTATTTTTCTATATTATATTTCACAGTCATTTTTTTAAATGTTTACTTGTTTAAAGCTTTAATGCAAAACGTTAAATTAAAATTTTATTTATTTTAATTATTTATTTAATGCAAAACGTTAAATTAAAATTTTATTTATTTTAATTATTTATTTTAATTATTTTAATTAAAGACATGTTTAGAACATGTATAGCAAATTTGAAATAAAAATAATTCAAATTAAACTATTTATAAAACAAGAATTTTAATGTAAATATTAACATATCTTTTTATATTAATATAGAAATAAAAAAAATTAATTAAAAACTAAATAAAGAAATTAGAAAATAATACAATTTGTTTAATTCTTATATAATATGAAATGTTTGAAGATATACAGCATACTTAAAATAAAAAAATAAAAAATCGAATTAAATTATACACAGGTGCATCTCAATAAATTAGAATGTCGTGGAAAAGTTCATTTATTTCAGTAATTCAACTCAAATTGTGAAACTCGTGTATTAAATAAATTCAGTGCACACAGACTGAAGTAGTTCAAGGCTTTGGTTCTTTTAATTGTGATGATTTTGGCTCACATTTAACAAAAACCCACCAATTCACTATCTCAACAAATTAGAATATGGTGACATGCCAATCTGCTAATCAACTCAAAACACCTGCAAAGGTTTCCTGAGCCTTCAAAATGGTCTCTCAGTTTGGTTCACTAGGCTACACAATCATGGGGAAGACTGCTGATCTGACAGTTGTCCAGAAGACAATCATTGACACCCTTCACAATGAGGGTAAGCCACAAACATTCATTGACAAAGAAGCTGGCTGTTCACGGAGTGCTGTATCCAAGCATGTTAACAGAAAGTTGAGTGGAAGGAAAAAGCGTGGAAGAAAAAGATGCTCAACCAACTGAGAGAACCGCAGCCTTATGAGGACTGTCAAGCAAAATCAATTGAAGAATTTGGGTGAACTTCACAAGGAATGGACTGAGGCTGGGGTCAAGGCATCAAGAGCCACCACACACAGACGTGTCAAGGAATTTGGCTACAGTTGTCGTATTCCTCTTGTTAAGCCACTCCTGAACCACAGACAACGTCAGAGGCATCTTACCTGGGCTAAGGAGAAGAAGAACTGGACTGTTGCCCAGTGGTCCAAAGTCCTCTTTTCAGATGAGAGCAAGTTTTGTATTTCATTTGGAAACCAAGGTCCTAGAGTCTGGAGGAAGGGTGGAGAAGCTCATAGCAAGTTGCTTGAAGTCCAGTGTTAAGTTTCCACAGTCTGTGATGATTTGGGGTGCAATGTCATCTGCTGGTGTTGGTCCATTGTGTTTTTTGAAAACCAAAGTCACTGCACCCGTTTACCAAGAAATTTTGGAGCACTTCATGCTTCCTTCTGCTGATCAGCTTTTTAAAGATGCTGATTTCATTTTCCAGCAGGATTTGGCACCTGCCCACACTGCCAAAAGCACCAAAAGTTGGTTAAATGACCATGGTGTTGGTGTGCTTGACTGGCCAGCAAACTCACCAGACCTGAACCCCATAGAGAATCTATGGGGTACTGTCAAGAGGAAAATGAGAAACAAGAGACCAAAAAAATCCAGATGAGCTGAAGGCCACTGTCAAAGAAACGTGGGCTTCCATACTACCTCAGCAGTGCCACAAACTGATCACCTCCATGCCACGCTGAATTGAGGCAGTAATTAAAGCAAAAGGAGCCCCTACCAAGTATTGAGTACATATACAGTAAATGAACATACTTTCCAGAAGGCCAACAATTCACTAAAAATGTTTTTTTCTTTTTTATTGGTCTTATGAAGTATTCTAATTTGTTGAGATAGTGAAATGGTGGGTTTTTGTTAAATGTGAGCCAAAATCATCACAATTAAAAGAACCAAAGACTTAAACTACTTCAGTCTGTGTGCAGTGAATTTATTTAATACACGAGTTTCACAATTTGAGTTGAATTACTGAAATAAATGAACTTTTCCACGACATTCTAATTTATTGAGATGCACCTGTATGAAACAAACATATATAGCTTATAATATATAGCTTGGGTTTTTATATATCTTGTTTCTATAAACATTTTTCATTAGTAATAGGAATAAACATACTAATACTTGTTCTATTTCCATGGCACTTTCACCCATTCTAGCGATGATAATATCGAAGAACAGAGGAGCGAGTGAACAAACATGAGGGCTAATATTGGGTTGCGCACATCCCTATTTCCCCAGCACTCTCTGTGGGATCAGACAAAAGGCCCACAGAAATGTGAGCCTATGGAGTGCTGGTCTCTTTGCCTCAGATGCATGAATGAGCTCCTTTAGAGAGTGAGGCTGGAGCGAACACCTCACAGCAACACATAGTGCTGAGGGAGATAAAAAACACACACTCTCACACACATAATCCTCCTCTGCCTCTCACTCGAACAATGAACATTAGACCTACAACACTGCCAACACTTGCTGCTCTGCAGCTGTGCCCATCTGATTCATTCACTCAAAGGAGAACACTGCATATCCTACTTTAGTATGAAACCAGAGCTTTGTCTGAAAAGCTACTTTACTGAAACAAATACTTGTTGCTGTTGTAGCCACTGTTCAAATCAACACCATCTATTGATCCAGTTTCTCATATACACTTAGCGGAAACAGGCACTGAAAGAAAATAGTGCAGTCTTTGTCCCCGTTGTGGGAAATTTCTACTGATTTCAGCAAACCCCAGAATGGTGCCCACCAGGTGAGAGCTCTATAGAAAATTTGTCAACAAACTCTTTGTACGTGAACACCTGGTTTGTGCATGTTTAGACATTCTAATCAGTATTCATTTCACTATAATGTACTGGCTTTCAATGGAGGTTGGCTTTTTTTTCTATTAATTTATACAAAAATAAGTTAAAAAAAATACAATTCATACATAAAATGAATTGAATACACCTCTTTTATGACAAGCATATTTATAAAATTCATTATTTTTCTAAGGCATATGGTCAAAAAATGTCACAGATACAAATATCCTGATATCCTAATTAAGAAAGAAAAATTAAACTGAAATTTGTAAAAAGAAAATCATAAAAAAACATTTTGGTAAATCAAAAGTTTTTTAACAGTTTTTTTTTTTTTTTTTGTAAAATGTCATATTTCATAATAATAAGAACCATTATTAAAAATTGAGCACCATTAATAATGGAGCATCAAATCAGCGTATTAGATTGATTTCTGAAGGATCGTGGGACACTGAAGACTGGAGTAATGATGCTGAAAATTCAGCTTTGCCATCACAGGAAAAAAATAATAATTTTAAAATATATAAAACGGGTATATTTAAAATTTTAATTATATTACACAAGATTAATGTTTTACTGTATTTTTGATCAATTAACAAAACATTTATAATTTAATATAACTTATAAATATGTTTTAAATATTTTCTTGACATGATATTTTAGCACATTTTTAGAGTTACTAGATTTCAACTTCCAATGTTTTTTTTTTTGTTTTGTTTTTTTCAACCCAAATGAAACTAACATGGAACTTGGCACATGCTTTAAACTAATACTCCTCCTTTTCTTTATCTTGGACACTTTTATTTGTCTTTGACCCAAGTGTCGTTTGCAAAAAGCAAAACAATCCAGAAAAACTCTCTTTATAAAAAAAATATGTCAGTTTACCACCCAGGGTATTACACAATATACTTATAAAACCCCAAAGCAAGAGGATAAAATGTTGAGCCGCATTTCCACTTGTGGGTTGAATTCAAACAACCGTACCTCTGGTGACACTCCAATAATTCACCTTTTGAAATTAAACCAAAGTTTTTGCAAAGTCTCCATCAAACCTGTCTGTGCTCACTTACAGTCCCACATGAGCAATATCACACCTTGATCTAAGACATCTGCGCACATTCCTCCAGCTTTCTCCCAAATGGAAGTGTTTGAAAGGAATGAATTGATCAAAACAAGAGGCCCATATGTGCTTAAACATTGCATAACATGAGAATGTGAATGCTGGGAATGTTATTATCACTGCTGACCCACTGTACCTTCACCTGCAAAGCTTTTCTTATAGTCACCACCATCATCCAACCAACCATCTTTCTAAACATAGCCAATCTATTCAGTCGATCTCATCCGCTCTGTCTCGTATCACACACCTGTGGTAGATAAAACAATGTGGGATGACATACATTTTAAAAAATGAGAAGAACATTTGGATGTTATAAAACTGGATCAATTTACTAAAATCAATTTATCATCATCTGGCCTTAAAACATTGATATCTGACAGCAAATGATTTCAATATTACACAGATATACTGTACATATATGTCGTTAATTGTTAACCTGCTCTTAGTATCTAACTTTTAGTTTTGTTCATTTGGATTTATTGCCCAATATGGTCCTAATTTGTGGTGATGCTATGATATTTATCACTGAGAACAAAAAGAAGACAGCTGCTGATCACACATTAGAAAACCGCCACAAACCACAGATAAAACCCTTTCACACAGAGATCAGCTGTGTATTTTTGCAGATTTTCCAAAGCCTGTGATTACAGAGCTAATTACCAGCATTCCTTGTGGGCTACTGTTAGAGAGCTGCACAAACACTAAACGCCTGAGTCTTGAGCTCATGCATTGTTTAATGCTTTACACAGATACATTTTAATGCTTTGTCTGGGTTGTAACTAACAGCATAGTACAAAAATTCAGTTTGGACTAGTTTATAGTCAATAGGCATATTTGATCACTTATTTAAAATATTATTAGTTATATTTATTACAAAATAAAAATGTGATTATTTAATATTATATTATTGTTTACCATGAATGTATTATTTGCCATTTTAATTATAATAATAATATAAAATAATAATACTTTTTATTGAAATGTATAAAATCCATATTAAAGAATGGTAGTCCAATCATAGAAGCTCTTTGAAAGCCTTAACATTGTTTTTGTGGGAGCAGTCCCAAAAATGGAAAATGTCACCAGCTAAAAATTCTCATCGGAGGAAAATTTAACTCGAGTGAAACAATCAAGACATTATGGGCCCAAACCAGTGGTAGAAAACATCTGATTTAAAGCGTGTATTGGCTTGAGAAAACCGTAGAGCTGGCCAGCACTGAAAGAGTCCAGGATACCCACTGGACAAATTTATAGCACAAAACTTTGAACCACCATGTGGCTATCAGGAATATACACAGTATAACACATTTACTGAAACATCCTACTGGGAAAAAAAAAAATGTAGCTTACTCTTAGGTTCTAATAACCATCAAAATTTAAAAGGGAATTATTTGCAGAGCAGAAATAACATTTGTAATATAGTTCTCTGGCCTTCATGAGTGGGTTCTCCAGTCACTGAAGAGTGTCTGAGGACCTGTAATTTGACATGTCACTTGCACAGTAGATGCTAAAAAATGAATGTAGTTTTGACAAATACATGTGTTTTCTAAAGACTGCCTCATACAATAACAGTTGCTTTCCATAGAAAGTTATTAGTGTCAAATGTGACAAGGACGTCAGACTCATTTGTAGTTACAGCGCTGAGATTAATAACTGCTGAAACTGCAAAAGAAAGAGCTGAATCACAAAAGCCATGTAGCAAAACACAACCTAAATCCTAAAAAAAAGTCTAGTATGTTGCTGAGGTGATGCAGTCAAGGCTGCTGTTAGCTGGTTAGTTGTGGTAAGGTTGTGAGTAGGGCTTTTTGAACTAGGTTTGACAGTTGTTCTAGGACCACCAAAAGGATTTTGATCCAAGTACTTGGCAAAATCACAGTCCCTGTAATAGATCAATACAGAAACACTGGCACCACAGCTGCATGCTAACAGTAACAACAGCAATTTACTTGAGTCTACTTGGTCCGTGAACCAGACAGCACAAATAAACACTCGCATGCTTTCTATTTTTAAGTCTGGTGTTATAAATGACATAAAAGCCTTCTAATTACACTGTTTATAATATTTCAAGTGTTCCACTTTAGTAGCGCAGCTTTTGTAGAATTATCTGCACATGCATCTTAAAATTAAAGAGGGGTTTTTTTGTCTTTCCAACCACAACACAAAGTGTTTTTTTCTCCTCTGCTCCTGCTGAAGGTTTAAAACTGGTGCTGAACACTCTTTATAGGCCATACATCTTTAGTCAGACAAACAGTAGGCAGACAAAACAGTTTTTGATTTTTCCTTTAGTTACAAGTCTAAACTGTTAACAAAAATTCAGATTAAGGCTAACGCAAACGTGTAAATATATTACTTGTCTAATACAAATTACATGTCTTTTACTCCTATTGATTTTTCCTGCTCACTTTCGTTGAAAAGACCACATTGTGGGAAAGCAGATGACAACAATTTTCATTTTAAATGAAATATACACCAATAGATGTTTAATTCTAGACTCTTTTCTTCACGTTGCTGTTTATACGCTGTGAAGCATGCTCAAAACATGAGTTTATTCGGATTACAGTCATCAGAAAACCCTGTGGCCTCTTCTGAGGTTGAATTTTGGTTCTTTACAGATCCCAAATTAAAATCATGGTTAGGTTTAGAGTAGGGTTAGGCTTAGGAAAAATGCATTGCTGGAACATGAAGAGAAATTGTGTTGGTCCGTTAAATGATTTGTCGCAATGGGAATAAACTTTTAGCAAAATAGAAAAAAATCCCACTTTTAACTTTATAAATCTTTTTGGTATAATTATTCCAACAATTCCAAGTATATTTGTGAATGTAGTCATTTTAATTACATTAGGATTTCTCACCTACAATTTCACAAGGGCTTAGAGATTTAGAATTTTTTTTTTTAAAAATTAAATAAAAAAAAAAAAATAAACCTACAACTGTATGTCAGATGAGCTTAACTTTTATTTAGTGCACATCAATAAAGACACTGTACATAACACAGTCATTCCTCTATTCATAACTTTGGTTGGACAGTCTGGAAAGTTTAATAATCATCTGGAACTAACCACTGCCTTCCCCAAGTCTTATGGTTGATGATAAAATTGTCTTTAAACGACAGGATTAAATGTTAAATGTTTCTGCTAATAATTAGCAACAAAGCAGGATATGACAGTTAAAATTAAATAATTACATCATAAAGTCCAGCAGAATGACAGATATGTTCACAAAATGACACGTGCAACTAATACGCAGTCTGAGAGCTAATTTGGAATGGAATTATTATTATTATTGGTTCCCAAAGCGAGCAGATGAAATTAGCAACAAAACATCAAAAAGGTTCCCAATTAAAGGGGAAAGGAAATGACAAAAACAGGCAGAATGCTGGAAAGCTCCAGTTCAGCTAAACACAGTGTGGCCACTGTCAGTATTTTTTCCTCTAGCCTTCACACTTATTTATACTCAAATGCACATGCAAGCCTTCGAGGGAAGCCCTCAATGCTCTGGGCGACTGGTGAAATGACAGTCTGGTTAGAAATCAGGCCAACACCACCAAACCACTTCAACAATAAATCCAGAGAGTCAAATTTTGCTGTTCAAAACAATAATATAATAAAAAAATAACTATTTAAATAAATTAAAAGATAATTATTCCATTTATTTATGACTAGATAATTAGCCCAGGCCAGAGAGTCTCATAACGCTGTGTGCCTGAAAAAGTGGCTTATATATTAATGTTAAGGTGATTGCGAGAGAGACCACTCATATCTCCTTATTAAGAATTAGAAACACTTCCTGTTGGAACTGAGAGCTTATTGCAAAAGTCGCACAAAGTGGCAACAGGAAAATCCGATTGCACAGACTGAACAGACTGTACAAACTGGTAACTTACATCTTAGCAAAAGTTGCAATCGTTCATTGTCAAAACTGAACTATTACATAAACCTATCTACTGGTGATTAAGAGATCAGACGTCCACAATAAAAAACATCAAAAAATGTTGAGTATTGTTGTGCAATATATGATTATGAGCTACAATTACATCATACACAACTCTTTCTTCCAAGTAAACATGTGCTAGATGGACGTTTGACTTTGCGCTTGTGTCTTTTGACATGCCATCTTTAAAATGCAGCACTCAAGTAAAATGAAGTTCAGCTTTTAAAAAATGAAAAACCCTAAGTGTTTCATTTTAAACAGGAAAAAAAAAAAAAAAAAAAAAAGATCTGTGTGAATGGCCAGGCCCTATGAGTGTGATTTTTGCATCATGAAGACTATGTAAATCTTAATTCTAGAAATTTCTAGATAGACATTTCAAGAAATATCTGATGCGTTACATGACTAGGAAAGTTGCTTCTTTGTTTTGCTCTTGGAAGTTTCTGAAACGGCCAACAAAATCTCTTAAACTCTCTATTTCATCCACCTTGGCATGCAATGGAAAAATCACAATTGAAAATCAGCCTCTATATGTTCATTGCTCCAAAAACATTCCTCATTTGGAATCTTGGCAACCAAGCCTTTTGGGAGACACATCAATTGTGTCCAATCTCAATGTCATAGGGAGTAGCCTGGAGTGAGGCGGGACTCAGCTCTTCCCAGGGGACCCCAGTCAGACGAATTTTGTGTGAATACAAAAATAACTGATTTGACGGCTGATGAATGAGACTAATGAACCTGTGGATCATCCAATTAAAGGCTTTTTAGGCCACAAAGGCCATGAAGTGCTACCAAGAGGAAATGTAGAGGAAATGTGGGTGCTACTTGAGAATTCAATTGAAAGAAATTATATATATATATATATATATATATATATATATATATATATATATATATAAGAAAACAAATGCTTTATAGCCTTTTTGATTTTATTAACTTTTTAATAGATTTATTTAAAATATATATTTGTATTATATATATATATATATATATATATATATATATATATATATATATATATATATATATATATATTACATTTACATTTACATTACATTTAGTTATTTAGCAGACGCTTTTATCCAAAGCAACTTACAAAATAGGACAATAGAAGCAATCAAAATTAACAAAAGAGCAACAACATGCAAGCGATATGACAAGTCTCGGTTAGCCTAACGCAGTACACATAGCAAGGTTTTTTTTTGTTTTGTTTTTTTTAGAGACTTCTTTAAAAAACATTAGTACCTGTAAAAAACATTAAAAATCTTACTGTTTAAAAATTTTGACTGGTAGGTTATACATATTACAGAAATGTTATATTGTAATGTTTATATATATATATATATATATATATATATATATATATATATATATATATACACACTGAATAAAATTATAAACGCAACACTTTTTTCATGAGCTGAACTCAAAGATCTAAGACTTTTTCTATGTACACAAAAGGCCTATTTCTCTGAAATATTGTTCACAAATCTGTCTAAATCTGTGTTAGTGAGCACTTCTCCTTTGCCGAGATAATCCATCCAACCCACAGGTGTGGCATATCAAGATGCTGATTAGACAGCATGATTATTGCACAGGTGTGCCTTAGGCTGGCCACAATAAAAGGCCACACTAAAATGTGCAGTTTTATCACACAGCACAATGCCACAGATGTCGCAAGTTTTGAGGGAGCGTGCAGTTGGCATGCTGACTGCAGGAATGTCCACCAGAGCTGTTGCCCGTGAATTGAATGTTCATTTCTCTACCATAAGCCGTCTCCAAAGGCGTTTCAGAGAATTTGGCAGTACATCCAACCGGCCTCACAACCGCAGACCACGTGTAACCACACCAGCCCAGGACCTCCACATCCAGCATCTTCACCTCCAAGATCGTCTGAGACCAGCCACCCGGACAGCTGTTGCAACAATCTGTTTGCATAACCAAAGAATTTCTGCCCAAACTGTCAGAAACCGTCTCAGGGAAGCTCATCTGCATGCTCGTCGTCCTCATCGTGGTCTCGACCTGAATGCAGTTGGTCGTCCTGGACTCCGCCTCGGTCCTTCGACCCAGCGGCTCCACCATGGCTCCTAGCTCCCTCCTCTCCGCTGTGGCCCGTTAGTCCACCAGCTCTGCCGGGCTCCCTCGTCCCTCCAGCTCCTCCTTGGTCTGTCGTCGACCATCCGCTGCCTCGGGACTCCACTCTTCCGGCTACACCTCGTCCCTCCGGCTCTGTCAGGCTCCTCCTTCCCTCCGGCTCCACCTTGGTCCTCTGTCGCTCCGGCTCCACCGTGGCCTTCCGGATCCCCGCCTCCGCCGCCGGCGCCATCTGCTCCACCTTGGCCCTCCGGATCCTCGGTGTTGCCCTGGCTCATCGGCTCTCCGTCTCCGCCTTGGGCTCCACCACCACCTGCTCCGCCACCGTCGGTCGGCCCCCTGGAGTCGTCAGCCCTTCCTCCACCATGGTTCCTCCCTCCGTCGGCTCCACCATGGGCCGCTATCATGGCTGTGGCCTGGGTCCCGCCTGGCTCCTCCTGCTCCAAGTCCCTCCTGTCTCCGCCCTGGCTCCTCCCTCCATCTGATCCGCCCTGGCTCCTACTGTTTCCTCCCTGGATTCTGTCTATCTTCCTCCTCTCAGGTGTCCGTCCTCCGGCAGAGCCTCCACCTGTACTGCCTTCCTGTCAGCCCTTCGCCGTCCCCTGTCACCATCCCACATCCACTCCTTTGTTGTCCTCCTAAGTTCCCCTCCGTCCCTCCCTTTTCTCTGCGGTGCGAGGTCGCGCCTTCCGGGAGGGGTGCAAACTGTCACACCCCAGGACTGTTTGTGTTTTCATTTCCCATGTGCTCTGTGTGACCTACTTTTCCCTCATGTTTGATTGTGTCATGATGTTCAGGTGTGTCTAGTTGTTATCCTCATTTACGTTCCCCATATAAGTTGTATTCAGTTCTGTGCTTCTTTGTCCGGTCTTGACGTTACCCATGTGTGTGTATCCTGCCTACCTTCTGTAGATTACCTTTATGTGGATATTTTAAAGACTGTTTATCATCATTCTCTTCATATTTGTGCATTTCTACTACACCGCACCGTGACAAAAATATATTAAAATAGAAAAGTTATTTTAAATAGTCAATTTTTTTTTCAAAATTATACTGTTTTGCTGTACTTTGGATCAAATAAATGCAGGCTTGGTGAGCAGAAGGGACTTCTTTAAAGACATTAACAATCTTACTGTTCAAAAACTTTTGACTAGTAGTGTATAGGCAACTTTAATTTTTCTCTTATTTATAGCTTTTAAATGGCTTAGAAATCAGATACACTGCTGGACAATAACCAGTAATAATGATTTGTTTATATACTACAAACACTTTTTTATCATAAGGCAGAATAGTTTCTATACTGTAATAAATGATGTCAATTAGCACTGCATAATATATATGTTCATATACTTTATTACCTGGAGATGACTTGAAAAACACAAATAAACCATATATTGTCGCAATCGTATGTTTCATGTGTTCATGTTTCCAAACGTTTCTGTTTTTCTGTGAAAACAACTGTTTTCATACAGTGATAGCGGGATGCTTTTGTCCATATTAGGGATTTCCTGGTATGACTTTCTGTGCAAAAGCGCCCTCAGGCTTCCAGTATGAATGAAACATACACTGCATGGAGTGTTTAGCGCTCTGTGATGTTCATCTCGCCTTATTCTGGGTCCGAATAAAACATCAGGTTGTGCACAGATTATCCTGTCTCTTTGAATTTAAATTATATTTATTCACATCTGCTCTTGAAAACCTCTATGCAAACACACTTGCCCGAAAAAGTGCAGGGGAAGAATTTAGGTGATATTAAAAGTGGGGGGACACGTCCCCCGCGTGATCTATGCCCATGAGCGATATCACAGGAGCAGTGAGAGCAGTAGCCTATCACATGAGTGCCATAGCCGTGGGAATTAACTTGGGGTGCTGAGGGTGCTGCAGCAGCCTCCGCCGCAGGGCTCTAATTCAGTCAGTGAGCGCACGCACTGACCAAAACTTGTTTAAGTAAAATCCCCTTAAATAATAGAAATAGTCTATTAAAGACAAAAATCTTGAACTAAAATCACAAAAGCACAAATATATATTCGTTCTCATAAATCTGTCTTCATTAATTTGCATGTTCATCTATAAGAGTTTGGGCTGTTTAATATTAGGATTTTGTCTAAAACCCCCCACCGTGGCCCCGCCCCGCAACATCAAGCCCCGCCCCCAGCACCCCCCAGAGAAAATATGTTCCCACGGCTATGATGAGTGCTGCTTATGTCCGAATATCACGAGTTTAAATGTGATTTTATACAACAGTTCAGTAAATAAGAAGTTGATTTTGTGTTATATTTTAAACACAATATTATGTGTTTTTGCTAAATTTTTCAGAGAACATAATTACCTTTAAAGCCACAGCAGAACTGTTGTACCTCTCCAAGCAACACAGCCGTGATTAGTTTCTGAATGAATCCGCGTCTTGAATGAATCGTGTAAACCAATTATTCAAAAACCCATTCATAAAGAGAGCCGTTTACTTCATTCTTGAATGAATCAGCCGTTTGAACGAATCGAATGAATGGCATTTACCGCCACCTGCTGGCAGATTAAGTTTCTTATTTAGAGTATCGTTTAATTAATTTATTAAATGATCCTATTAACTATCCTTTTAATTTATAATAAAAACGTTAAAAGGATAGTTCACCCAAAAAATTACAATTCTGTCATCATTTACTCACCCTCATGTCGTTTCAAACCTTTCTTTTGTAGAAGTTATTTTGAAGACTGTTGATAACAAACTTTCATTATGAACAAACAATACAGAGATGTTTCTTAAATTATCTTCTTTCATGTTCCATAGTTTATGGTAGGCCGTTGTAGCTTAAATATTTATGTGTAATACATTTTTTGTGGAATCAAAATATTTCTAAAGCTACAATTTGTAATGTCTACTTGATACTTTAACACAAAAATATCTTTAAAAAATCTTTTGTGGTTATTTTCACAGCGAAATTTATATTGCGATTAATAAGATTAATTAATCAAAACATAATGTAATTAATTAGATTAAAAATTTTAATCGACTGACAGCCCTAATATATACAGTATATACATATACATATATACATATACAGTGCCCTCCAAAAGTATTGGAATAGTAAAGACAAAATTGCTCTGTTGGCTGTGAATGTCACATTTTATTATTAGCCGTTTCAACACATACATGTTTTACCAAATAGAAAGAACAGCACTTTTATAGTTCATTCCACTCATCCCGCTCATCCCACTATTTCACCAAATTGGATCTTCGAAGTGCTTACAACCTGATCAGAATTCGAGAAGGAGATGAGTGGAAGACGGCCTTCTCCACTACCACCGGGCACTATGAATATCTTGTGAAGCCGTTCAGGCTAGCCAACAGTCCTTCCGTGTTCCAGGCTTACATAAACGAGGTGTTCCGAGACATGCTGGGCAGATATCTCATCGTCTACATCGACGACATTCTAATATATTCTGAAACTTATGATTCCCATGTACAACAGGTCAGAGCTGTTCTCCAACGCTTAATTGAACATCAGTTGTATGCCAAACTGCAGAAATGTGAATTCCATCAGACACGGATAGCCTTCCTAGGCTATATCATCAGTTTCGAGGGAGTCACCATGGATGATCGCAAGGTTCAGTCGGTTGTCAACTGGCCACAACCCACAACAGTGAAAGAGCTACAGCGCTTCCTAGGCTTTGTCAATTTCTATTGACGATTTATTCGTAACTTCAGTATCACTGCAGCCCCTCTTATCTCTCTGGTCAAGAAGAACACACACTGCCTCCAGTGGACTCCCGAGATCATCAAAGCCTTCCACCTGCTAGAGGGACAATTCACAACCGCGCCCATCCTCCATCACCCTGACCCCGACCAAGAATTCATAGTCGAAGTGGATGCCTCTAACACTGGCATCGGGGCTGTATTGTCACAACAGCACGGTAATCCGGCTAAGTTATTCCCCTGTGCCTATTTTTCCCGCAAACTGAATGCTGCAGGGCAAAATTATGATGTTGGGGACAGAGAACTCCTGGCTATGAAAGCCACTCTCGAGGAATGGCGGCACTGGTTGGAGGAGGCGAAATTACCATTTGTAGTGCTGACTGATCACCGCAACCTAGAATACATCCAATCCGCTAAACGACTGAATTCCAGGCAGGCCCGATGGTCACTGTTCTTTACCCGTTTCAATTTTAAAGTCACCTATCGACCGGGCTCCAAGAATGGAAAGGCAGACGCACTATCCAGACAGTTCGATCAAACTCAAAGAAATCCCAGCCACGATCCGATACTTCCACCCACCATAATCATCGCTCCTGTACAATGGGACATCATGACAGAAATTTCAGAAGCTCAAATCACCGATCCCACTCCACCAACCTGTCCAGCAGATCGCACTTACGTGCCTCAGCCACTTTGCACTCGCGTGCTTCACTGGATTCATGACACCCCCAGCGCCGGCCATCCCGGGATCACGGCAACCATCCAACTCGCAACCAATCGCTTCTGGTGGCCCGCGCTACAAACCGATGTCATCGGCTTTGTTCAACAATGTCCAACTTGCAACATTTCCAAATCATCGCATCAAAAACAGTCTGGATTACTAAAACCTCTACCCATCCCACCACGCCCATGGTCACACATTGCCATAGACTTTGTAACCGATCTGCCTATGTCACAAAACTATACCACTATCCTGACCGTGATTGATCACTTCTTCAAAGCCTGTCGTTTTGTGCCCCTACCCAAACTCTCCACTGCTTGGGAAACTGCCAGAGTGTTAATAGAACAAGTCTTTCGGTTCTATGGCCTGCCTGAGGATATTGTGTCTGATAGGGGTCCTCAGTTCACCTCCCGAGTATGGCAGGCCTTTTGCAATCATCTCAACATCAACAGAACTTCCGGATACCATCCTCAAGCCAACGGGCAAGCCGAATGACTGAACCAAGAACTCACACGATTTCTCCGCTCATACTGCCATCAAAACCAGCAGGACTGGAGTCAATTTCTCATATGGGCTGAATATGCTCAGAATTCCTTGCGAAAGCCTTCCACCGGCCTCACCCCGTTTCAATGTGTTCTGGGTTATCAGCCACCAATGTTTCCGTGGTCCGGCGAGCCCTAAGATCTACCTACGGTGAACACCTGGCTTCAAAGGAGTGAAGAAGTGTGGAATTCGGTACATGTTCACCTACAACGGGCTGTACGAAGGGTCAGAGAACAAGCGGATCGTCACAGGAGGGGAGGCCCCAAATACACACCTGGGCAATGGGTCTGGCTGTCATCCCGAGATCTTCATCTTCGACTACCTTGCAAGAAGCTAAGTCCTAGGTACGTGGGTCCTTTTAAGATTCTCAGACAAATAACCCCAGTCTCTTACCGTTTGGAGTTGCCTTCTAACTATCGTATTTCTCCCACATTCCATGTTTCCCTGCTCAAACCCACCGGTGGTCCGAGAGGAGAGAGGGACCAGGACGAGGCTGCGGAGAGCAACACCCCTCCCTTGATCATCGTCGGCGAGGTGGCCTATCGAGTACAGGAGATTTTCGACTTGCGACGCCGAGGTAGGGAACTACACTACCTTATCGACTGGGAGGGATACGGTCCCGAGGAAAGATCCTGGGTCAGCTCACAAGATATTCTGGACCCCACACTCATTTCTGATTTCCACCGGGACCATCCGGATAGATCAGCTCCCAGACCCCGTGGAAGACCTTGGCGTCAAAATGTTCCTCGCTTCAGGAGCCGCTCGCAGGGAGGGGGCTCTGTCACAAATCGCACCTCTGTGGCTCTCTCCGATCGCCACCGGAGGGCACCCTCACCCGAATACTAACTCTGTCAGAACTGCATTTCCCACTTACCCCATGCCTAGGGCTAATTTCCAGCCCAGCTGATCCTCATCACCCTTCTCCATATAAACTGTTTTCTCCTCCTAATCAGACACGAAGTCTTGTTTGTCCCGGCACATTTCTGAGCGTATATATATTACTCTGTTGATTTCCCGTGTTTGACCTAGGACTGTTCTCTGTTCTCCGATTGTCTGCCTCCTGCCTGTTTATTCTCGTCTCTGCTCCTTAGCTGCCCGCCTCAATCTCTGCCTGGTATCTGTCTCTGATTTTGTCTTGTCTCTGATTGCCCTGTTTGACATTGTATTTATTCTGCCTGTTTGACTACGATTAAAGTTTACCGCAAATGGATCCAACTGCTTCTGACGATTCATCACAGAAATATACTGCTGTATCTTTGATGTTGTGGGCCTATTTTTCTTCAGGAGGTCCTGGACATCTTGTTTAGATACATGGCATTATAATAATAATAATAATAATAATAATAATAATAATTAATGGATCATGGATTCAATTAAATACCAACATATAAAAAATTAAAAACTGACTGTCCATGCTAGAAATATTATAATGGGCCGTGGTTGGATCTTCCAAAAGGAAATGATCCACAAACAAACATCAAAACCAAAACAAAAATGGGTCACTGAGAACAAAACCAAGCTTCTGCCATGGCCGTCCCAGTCCTCTGACCTGAACCCTATAGAAAATGAGTGGGGTGAACTGAAGAGAAGAAGCACCAACATGGAGCTGGGAATCTGAAGGGTCTGGAGTGATTCTGGATAAAGGAATGGTCTCTGATCTCCTGTCAGATGTTCTCCAAACTTATCAGGCATTATAGGTGAAGATTCAGAGCTGATATCTTGGCAAAAGGAGGTTGCAAAAAGTATTGAATAAAAGGATATGATTAATCGTGGCCAATGTGTATTAGAGAAAAACATTTATTTCATAATGAGATTTGTCTCCCATTTTAAATTCTTATTCTCCAATGAAAGGTTAGATTTTTGTAATTTTTTTTAAATAAAAGATCAAAAGGATTAATGATACAGATTTATTTTCACAGCCACCTTTGATCATATTTACCAAGGGTATGAATAATTTTGAGCACAACTGTATATACACATACACAGTATATACAGTATTTATATATATACACACACACACACACACATTTTTGTTTAAAATTTAAATGTGTATTTACAATTCTTTTTTTCTTTTTTTTTTCAAATATGTTTAATTTAAAATCTAAAGAAAGGAAAACGTAGCAAAACAATTTTTTTCTTTATTTTTTTCTTTTATTTATTTTTTGGTTAACATAGCGTGTTGTTGTTCAAGTTTCAAAAAGGCATGTTCATCCAAAACATCCCATATGTTTGAGGCATTACAGTTTTTCACTGGTTTATTTTGGAAATAATAGCATATTCTAAATTCAAATGGTTGGGTTTCTCAACCAGTGATTAGCACCACTGTTGTAACTATAGAAAAGGAATACTTGGAGCAAAATATTTGAGTCAAACATGGGTTGATTACAGCCAAACATTATTTCATCTTGTTCTTCAACATGCTATTTTTTACTCTCTTTGCCATGAAGCAAGGCTAAACCGTTCCATTCCTTAATCTAAAGGTCGCATTTAGGTGACCAAGATTATAGTCCTTATGATTCCATATAACTAGCTGATTTAAGCAGGGGGATCTCACATCGGCCACAAATTTCCTCTTTATTTAGTGAAGCTTCCGTCATGCTTCTCGCTGACCCGCCGTATAACCTTGCTGAATGGACAGTTTCGGTTGTGCTCTCTGATAGTAACCACACTGCAAGTGGGTGTGTAGTTTGGCATAACCTAGTTCCAACACACAAGACTATAAAAACTCAGTGAACTCCTGCAAAAATTTTACTGAACACCAGAAAAGAAGAATGTGATACGCTGCAACTCTATGGTGTTATCCAGAACCTTTTCTTGTACTTTGTGTACTCAAAATGTGATATTTTGATAGCATAAACTGGAAAAATAGGTGGTACATCAGACATTTTTAATGTGGTTTCACCTTCCTAGAGCCTGTGGCCTCCCTGCTGATTTACGCCTTCCAGGTTTCTCATTCTGCCAACTTGTTAATTGTTTCAGGCTTATGATCATCATCTGTCAAAGAGAAAACAAAATAATGAAGTAAGTCTCTTTCTAGATAGTATTTATATAGACAAAATGTAAGACTAGTATGGAAATATTTAGATCCTCATGTAAATAAATAATCTGCACCCATATAACAAATTCATGCCAGGCTAACCTTTTATCCTTAAATGCAGCTCAATGTTTTACTAAAACCAGGACAACACTCCAAGCAATGTTTGCTGTACAGCCCTCATGTTTATTTGGGTTATTAATATAAAGCAGAGAGCAAAGAACCTAGTGTAGTCCATTAACCAACAAAGTAATACATTAATGCAAACATATTCTGCTCTCAGCAGCTACCCGTGGAGAAATTACTGCAGTATACATAAATGGCAAAGCAAGTATTAGGAACTTAAATGTCACAAATATCTTCAGGACAGCATATAATATGCTGAAAGCCCATTTACTGTAGCCATACTTCCGTCTCAGTCTTACTGAACACAATTGCTTGGGCCAAATAAGTCTGGACCAGTGCCATTTTGCATCAGAATTGCAAATGGTTTTGCTGTCTGCTGTAAATTAAGGGCCCATTAGTCTCTTGGTCCATATTTTTACAAGTTTTCCTGTCTTTGTAGCAAAATTAAGAGGTTTCATTGGATCATCTACCTTAACCTTTAATGGTGTATAAGGAAATATTCTAACTGTAATCAATTTGCTTGTTGATTTAATAGTAAGTTTAAATAAAATCTCTATTTATCTTTATTCACATTTAGTATCATCCTCAAAATTCCAAGTACACTATCAAAGTGTCTCACTTGGCCATAGGATGGCTGCTCTTGTGAAAACAGTCATTCAGAAAGCATGTTATGTGGATTTTGCTGAAAAATGGCTCAAACTCTATACTCTAGAGTCTAAATATTTCTGAATGGCGGCAGAGAGAGCTTCTCTTGGTGGGTTTTATTTGATCCCTGGGAGAATGTGGTCGGTCTGCATTGTGCTTTATTCCAGAATGGAGGAAAGCTAGCTTATCTGGGAACTCCTGGCATTTCCTCTGGTCTGGGCTCCATCAGAAACATTGCTACAGACAGGGATGACTTCCACAAATAGTTTGCACTGGCAGACATAAAAAAGAGTGAGAAAGCTGTGTGGAATTTTCCTAATAAGAACTTAAGGAACAACAAGTACTGACTTCCTGGTCAGGAACATTGCTTAAAAACAGTGTGTGAATCCAAAGGTGTTTGAGGTATCCGAGTAGGATGGTAATGATAACTGTAAAAAAAGATAGGCTATATATTTTGCTTACAGATTGCCATTTATGCAAAAATAAATAAATAAATAAATCTTTGGAAACTGGTCATTCTCATAAACACCGATTTCATAAATACTGATACAATTACATTTGACAAATGTGCAACAAAAAAGCAAAAAAAAAAAAAAAAAAAAAAAAAATTATAAAATGTTACGAATAAAGGAATTCCACCTTGTAAGAAACACTGAAGAACAAGAAGGAACTTGCTTGAGTACTTTCATCAACACAAGTTAAACTAACTCCAAATATTGCCAAACAACTAAAGCCACTGTAGACGCTATCATTCGACAAAAAAAACGTGCTTTATGACTTTGGGGGAAAACTCCTCAGATAAGCATCAAGGCCATCAGATGTTAATTCAAACCATGATGCAAAGCAGCAGCATAAGTGAAGGGTTATATACATAAATGGTGACTTGGTTATAAACTAGACGCTCATCCAGATCATCTTTGGCAGCCTGTTTATGTGTCATCTCAATCTTTCAGAGAGAAATCCCATGCTGTGGGGTGAGAATCTCAGTCCCTTAGAGGGAAACTGTAAATCTCAGTGCCTATAAAAATATAAAGAGCCATGGTAAACCTTCTCCTCCATGACCTGCAGTTCCTCCCACTCAAAGTATTTCATATTTTGTTTGCACCTGGTCTGTACTCTCTCCTTACAATTTGATGCCTAGGTCTGGTCAGGAGGGACTGTGGGAGGGTGTGTGAACCCTGAATGGCAGACAATGGCATGAATGCATGAGCGGAAGTTAGGTTTCTATACTAAAAGGCTCACGTGCCTTGTCTAAGAGCTTAACATGTTTAACAGCACTGTAAACTATTTCTGTAATTTGAACAGTATTTTACTGTAATATGCACAGTAAGATACTGTAAAATGTGTGTACAGTATTTTACTGTAAACAGCAAAGTATTATGGGAAAATATACGGTCACTGCTGTATTTCTAAATCCATTTACAGTAAACTACTGTAAATTTACAGTAGTGAACTTGCCCGTGAAAAACTGACCAATGAGGAAGAACACGTTTATACGTTCTACTGTCCTGTAATGCAAGTTAACTAATCTGGCGAGACGTTAACCTTAACAGCGAACTAACGTGAAATACTGAGGTAAAGTGCGATAGGCAACACCACTGTTTCAGTGCAGATTTTAAACAGTATTTTCAAGTACTTCTTTTGTTTGTTATTTTCAAGTTTCTAGTCTGGATGTCGTCTGCAACTTCGGAGGTGTATTCTGGATCCTCTTCTTGTGAATGCCATTGTATCGACGATAACATCAACTGGTAAGTTAATGTCAGTTAGCCGAAGTTAACTAACTTAGCTGAACACAAAGCATAATAACTTTTCTACACTGCCTCTTTATTGCAAGTAAAGTAATTCTCTTCAAATGCTATTTAAGTTAGAAACGTGTACACCAATGTCGTGTGTAACTTTTGAGATGGTCCCTAAATTCAATGACAGACGTAACGTAATATAAACCAACCAGCTAACATGAAATACTGAGGAAAACTGAGTAAAGAACACCACTGTTAAGAACATCTTTTGTATTTTATTTTCAAGTTTCTGGTCTTGTGGTCATCTCGTCTGCATCGGAGGTGTTTTGGAGTCTTTTCTTGTGATTGCCGTCGTAGCGGTGCTAACAACAGGTGAGCTTCCATCAACTTAACTAAAGTTACTAAAATAGCCAAATTAGCTCCACTAACTAACAGAACGTGTTGACTTTTTAAAGAGAGGAACGGGCTAGCAATATCTTAATATAGCAAGTTTTGCTAATAAATATTATGCGTTTATTAAACATGTAAATTCTGTTAATCTGTTTATTAGAGTGATCAGGTTTTAAATTTGTAATGTTTTGTTTTGTTTGTATGACTGTATGTAATGATGCTGGAAAGCCCTTTGGTCAACAGCAGTTGTTTTAAATGTGCTATAGAAATAAAATTTGTATTATATTATTGTACAGTAGTTTTTTCTGATCATAATCTATAATAACATAAAAAAGGCTGTTGTGACTATGTCTGTTTCAGGAGATTTCTCCAATCAAAAACAGGATGCTTCCGCTTGATGTAAACAACGCATGTGCATGGTGCTGCTTACGTTAAACACACGTGTCAGCATGCGTATCCGCTGCAGACAGTATGAGGAGGAAAAGAATTGTTGAATAAAGTTGTTATTTTTGTTTTCTCTGCGCATAAAAAGTATTCTTGTGGCTTCATAACATTATTTTACCAATGTCCTTGCTACGTTTCTGGGCCTGGGAACATTTCAGTTGTGTTGCTGTATATGCAGGGCCAGAAAGTTCTTGGATTTCATACAAAATATCTTAATTTGTGTTCCAAAGATGAATGAAGGTCTTAGGGGTTTGGAACAACATGAGGGTGAGTAATTAATGACAGAATTTAATTTCTGGGTGAACTAACCCTTTAAATAGCAAAATGCAGCTGCTTCAGGTATCTTTAACTTACTGTAGCCTATAAATTCATAATACCGATCTCACCATCTGTCAAAATGAGATTATAGTTTCTGTATAGCAACAAATATAGATTTTTTTTTTTTTTTATCATGGTACGCCTATTATTTGAGCAGACTTTCTAGGACACACGCATTTAGAACGATTATATGAACAGATTAGTTAGCATTTAGCATGGTCTATGGCAGACTTTACTTGGTGTCAGGGCAACAAAATTCAATAAACAAGAAGTTAATATTAAGTGATTTAAATCGTAGAGAAAATATTTTCTTTTTGCTCTATTTCGCGAAAATGGTTCTAAACAAAGCCATGTTGTGCATCTCTGTACTCAGCAGTGTTTCATTACTGAATGAATTTACTTTTTTTGAATGCCTGGAATCAGGATTCACTGACCCATTCACAAAAACAGTTTCTAACTTCCTTCCTGAATGAATCAGCAGTTTTGAATGAATTGATTGAATAAATGACTGACTCAGTCATTAAGGTAGTGGTTTGCTGCCACCTACTGGTAATTTTAGTATCATTTTTAGAAGTATTCTACTTTTTTTTTTGTCATTTCATATTTCTGTGTTCTAAATTTTATATTTAAAACATTAATTTCATAATATTTATGCAATTAAGTGCAAATTATAATTAATTATACTTAAAGAAAAAAAAATTAAGCCACTTAGCCAATGTAACTTTTCAGCATAGCCTATTTTATTTGAAGTGTATCCCGTGTATCTCTGTGGTAAACCGTGGATATCCACTCACTCTGCCCCTGGAATCAAACGCATTAGTTTGGTATTCTAGCACTTTGCTCTACTGATTGAGAATGCATTGTAAAAATTGAGCTTTAATAATTTGAATGTGATGGATTATCAACTAATTATGAACCTTCCTTGTAGGTGCGTTCAGATGTAGTATATAACATTTTTATTAACGTCAAAGTGCATACAGCACCAAGTTTGACAGTTGAGGCAAATTCTGTAAACACTGCTTTGAAAAAAACTGCTTTTTTATTTTTCTTGTGCTTGCAGGTAGAGCCCTGCGCGGGACTGATTTCTTAAACCCGAACCCGCCCGCTCCCTCTGAATTTCTGACCAGGACCGCCCGCTCCCGCGGACACAAATACTCAGACTAAATATTCGTTAACATCCAGAATAACAGGCTTTAAACATGATTGCATTTAAATAAGATGAAGTAATAATAAAACAAAGCACCACATGTGACAAAAACATTGGGTTTTTTTTTTATTATTAGCGTTAAAATAATAACCGTTAAAACAAAGCCACAACTAGCTGCACCTCAGTTTTTAAATGTACTGCATGATACACACGCACAAACGATTAACTAAACAAACAGTTTAAGTAAATAAGCCAAAGCACAATATGAAATAAATTTAACTTATTAAATAAATAACTTAGAAAATAGGTATGTTGCCTCAGGGTAGAGGTGCCAGATTTATGTCTGTTGTAAACTAACACTTTTGCACATTAACTTACTAAGTTTAACTCTTTCCCATTTTTTTTTTTCAGTGACAACTGATGTCTGACTTGCCTTGCTTTGCTTTTGTCAAGTAAACAAACGCTTTAATTTTCTTCTCAACTTTGTGTGTTGACTCCATTTCTATTACACCGTGTCTACGCGAGCAGCGCAGCGCGACAGAAATACTATAGAACTCATTATAATCAGTCATGCTGTCACTGATGCGGCGTGGAGCGACAGGAAAAATCCCCGACAGTACACTGCTGCCGCGTTCTATTTATGACGTATTGACACAAATTTCAAATGATTTTTAATGGTCGCTTTATCGCGTCCAGTGTAGACAGACTTTAGCGGTTGCGGCACTGCGCGTCTGGTGTTACACGCCAAATCCCACCGTTCCCTGCGGGTCTCCCGTGAGATTTTCTGACCGCCCACTCTCGCCCGCAGCAAAGGTAAAACCGCCCGTTCCCGTGAGATTTGCAGCCCTCTACTTGCAGGTTCATTCACACCATCAACCTTTGTGGCACCAAATGCACTGAAAGTCACAGATCAGATGGAATTCTGGAAAGAGGGTGCAAAGAAAAAGCATCAGCCTGAATCCCCTCTTGGTGTTTCTCATCGGACACAGGGGACTGTGGTGATGCCATTTTCTCAGCTAGTGCATCCTAGAGGTCAAGATTTGTAATTTGTTCTTTTTAACAGAAAATGTTCAACAATTAAAGAATATTATCAGAACTAATTCTCATGAGTTACTGTGATTTTTATGGGGTTGGGGTGTTAAAAATCATGGATTACAGTGCTGTAAGGCAATTGGATTGTTTTTTACATGTAAAAAAATGTTTAAAATAAATGAAAATAAACTCTACAGTACTGATACTGTAAGTGACAATACGGTAATAATACTGTAAATGAAAATACAGTAAGGACGTTATAGTACTGTAAATGATAAATTAAAATGATAAATACGGTAATCATACTGTAACCAATTTTACAGTAACTTACTGGCATCCAGCTGCCAGTAAGTTATTGTAAAATTTACAGCAATCTCTTTACAGTGAGTCCATTCAAAAAAAAAGAAACAAGAATCTATTTTTTTGCTGACTTTGACAGGCAAATAGGATGTACAATATATTTTTAATCTGAATTAAGACCACAAGCCACATATGTAGGTTACTATAAAACTGAACATGGCTTGACCATGTCTGTAAATTATAGGCATTACATTCCCAACTGATGTGCATTTGATATTTAAAGGTCTCTTGAGCAAGCTTGTATAATTTATCATCTGTGTCCACTAGTGTCTGAGGGTTCACTGCCACAAAAACAGACACCAGAAAGAAATAGTGCACTTGAAATTGACAGTTTGTCATCATTTACTCACCATCAAGTTGTTCTAAACCCATATGGCTTTCTTTCTTCCAAAGAACATAATTTTTTGAAGAACATTTCAGCTACTGTTTTCCATGAATGTGAACATAAACTGGGATATCATGCCTAAAAATATCAAAACAGCAAAAAAAAAAAAAAGTCAATTATACTTGATTTATATTTGATACATTCTAATATATACAGTCAGGTCCATAAATATTGGGACATTGACACAATTCTAACATTTTTGGCTCTATACACCACCACAATGGATTTCAAATGAAACGAACAAGATGTGCTTTAACTGCAGACTGTCAGCTTTAATTTGAGGGTATTTACATCCAAATCAGGTGAACGGTGTAGGAATTACAACAGTTTGCATATGTGCCTCCCACTTGTTAAGGGACCAAAAGTAATGGGACAATTGGCTTCTCAGCTGTTCCATGGCCAGGTGTGTGTTATTCCCTCATTATCCCAATTACAATGAACAGATAAAAGGTCCAGAGTTCATTTCAAGTGTGCTATTTGCATTTGGAATCTGTTGCTGTCAACTGTCAAGATGAGATCCAAGAGCTGTCACTATCAGTGAAGCAAGCCATCATTAGGCTGAAAAAAAAAAACAAACCCATCAGAGAGATAGCAAAAACATTAGGCGTGGCCAAAACAACTGTTTGGAACATTCTTAAAAAGAAGGAACGCACCGTTGAGCTCAGCAACACCAAAAGACCCGGAAGACCACGGAAAACACTGTGGTGGATGACCGAAGAATTCTTTCCCTGGTGAAGAAAACACCCTTCACAACAGTTGGCCAGATCAAGAACACTCTCCAGGAGGCAGGTGTATGTGTGTCAAAGTCAGCAATCAAGAGAAGACTTCACCAGAGTGAATACAGAGGGTTCACCACAAGATGTAAACCATTGGTGAGCCTCAAAAACAGGAAGGCTAGATTAGAGTTTGCCAAACGACTTCACAGTTCTGGAACAACATCCTATGGACAGATGAGACCAAGATCAACTTGTACCAGAGTGATGGGAAGAGAAGAGTATGGAGAAGGAAAGGAACTGCTCATGATCCTAAGCATACCACCTCATCAGTGAAGCATGGTGGTGGTGGGCATGTATGGCTACCAGTGGAACTGGTTCTCTTGTATTTATTGATGATGTGACTGCTGACAAAAGCAGCAGGATGAATTCTGAAGTGTTTCGGGCAATATTATCTGCTCATATTCAGCCAAATGCTTCAGAACTCATTGGACGGCGCTTCACAGTGCAGATAGACAATGACCCAAAGCATACTGCAAAAGCAACCAAAGAGTTTTTGAAGAGAAAGAAGTGGATTGTTATGCAATGGCCAAGTCAAATCACCTGACCTGAATCCGATTGAGCATGCATTTCACTTGCTGAAGACAAAACTGAAGGGAAAATGCCCCAAGAACAAGCAGGAACTGAAGACGGTTGCAGTAGAGGCCTGGCAGAGCATCACCAGGGATGAAACCCAGCGTCTGGTGATGTCTATGCGTTCCAGACTTCAGGCTGTAATTGACTGCAAAGGATTTGCAACCAAGTATTAAAAAGTGAAAGTTTGATTTATGATTATTATTCTGTCCCATTACTTTTGGTCCCTTAACAAATGGGAGGCACATATGCAAACTATTGTAATTCCTACACCGTTCACCTGATTTGGATGTAAATACCCTCAAATTAAAGCTGACAGTCTGCAGTTAAAGCACATCTTGTTCGTTTCATTTGAAATCCATTGTGGTGGTGTATAGAGCCAAAAATGTTAAAATTGTGTCGATGTCCCAATATTTATGGACCTGACTGTATATATATATATATATATATATATATATATAAAGTCTACCAAAGCAATATGATTGGAAGAAACTAAAATTTAAGTCATTATTCACTGATAATTGTTCCCTCCAACCTGACCATTAGAGTCCAATTTGTGAATGAATCATTCAGATCGATTTGGAGTACTGGATCAACCGATTCATTGAAAATATCAGTCTCAAAAGATGATCCAAGAATCAGACATCACTTTTTCTCTCATCAGTCCACCAAGAAGAGGAAAGAAAGATGTCATTTTAAGAAAACGATTAAAATTTCAATCAGTTCCTTACCAAAAAAAAAAAAGTATAGTATGGCTTCAGATGATGTTCAGAAGCATTTGAATCATTTTTGTAGACAATTTTTTTTTTTTTGTCATTTTGGAACTTGACAGACTCATTTCTCATTCTCTTTCATTGTATGGAAAGGGGTAGTCAGGATATTCTCCAAAAATTCACTTCTGTTCCACAGAAGAAATAAATTTGGGTTTAGAACAACATGAGGGTGAGTAATGACAGCATTTTCACTTTTAGGGTGAACTATCCATTTAACCCTCAAAATCACAGACAAAATATAGTTCTAAACACTGCATAAGCTCAAAAAATGTGATTTGGCCCAGACAGTGTAATTCTCAAGGGTGGTCTTACCTGGTTTGCTGTGTGGTGTACTTTTGCACTGAGGTTCACCTCAGGCTGGAGTCTGGCACAGGGGAAACAGATTCGGCATGAGCTGAATCTCAACACTATGTACCTCAAACTAAAAGAAAGCTGCTCTTTATGGCGCTTGCCACGTGGCGGAAGAGCAGCTGCCATGTATTAAGAATCTAGCAAGTTTGAGAATGCAGAAACTCAGAGTGAGCCAGACTGCACTGCTCATGCCTGACAGCTTGACAAGTGTTCGGCCAATCCTGTGGTTTGTGCACCTCTGCGTCAGTTCAGAACCGGCTGAAGTGCAAAAGAACTTGGAACAAACACTGCTTAAGACTGTCCAGAAATCACTGAGTAAAATTATAGTGCAGGCACTCCTGATTAACTTGATGAATAGGGATTTTTTTCAGGAACTGTTTGAATAAAGCCAATAATAATATAATGAATAATATGCCACCCAAAGTAAAAAAAAAAAAAAAAAAAATTCTCAGAAACAATGTTGTTTTAATGACACACTCACAGCATATGAAATCCATAATTTCTCCACTCCAGAAATCCACCCAAAGCAATCCCTGGCAACAGATAAAATATCATAAGCATTCGAAAAGACATTAATGTGACATAACAATGATTTACCTAAAAGGCTTTTGGTACAATCTAAAAATGATTTAGTTTCAGACAGGAATGTCACATCCAGTATAACATAAAAAAATAAATCAGTTAGCAGACAAAAACAAGCTATTCCAAGAAATATGTGATTCCACCGACCTTCATCTTGGACAGCTGATAACACAGCTGCCAGAACTGACATCAGTTCAGAAAAATAACCAAAAAAATATTATGTGTTTGTCAAAATCATTTGGGTCAAACTCAAACGTGCATAATTTAAGACGTCAGTCTGGATTATATTTGCAGACACATTTTTGAATCTTTACTGCATCTTTTCATTGATGAGCCATTGCCTTTAACAGAGGAAATGAGATCAGAGGACCTTTGCATAACATTCAGATGTAAGATGTAAGTAGATGACTTCACTCCCACAGAAGTCATTAAAGCAACGGATAATAAAGATACGGTAGATGAAGAGCCAGGTCTGCCTCATGATGATATTTAAGCCTTTTGGAAGTGATCTGGAGAATGCTTCAAACTAAATGACTGCATGCTTTTATGAGTGAAGGCGAGCGTCCCATTGTAACAAGATGCTCCAAGAACTGAGCGAGACTGCGCTCACTAATACAAGTGAAACGGGTCACGTGGACTCAGGAAAAACAAGTACTAACCTGTGACTGAGGCTTTTGGATTACGTGAATGAATATTATTGTGGGTTTCTAATGTTGGGCTGGACATTAAGGGTTTTAGACAGCTTTCTGACTCAAATTTGTCACAGACTAGGTAACTAATAAAGAGAAAGAACACTATTGACATGCCAAGTAAAGACTGGAGCAAAGAGCTGCTTAGACTTTAAAAAATGACTTTACTGGAATCATTTGAAATGTCACAGAACTTAATGCAAACAGTACCCATTTGTGAAGACAGACAAAATTTTGTTTTGTTTACTGTAACATTATTAGATCTATCAATCAGATAAAAATGGTGATATTAGATCATTGAACTTGGATTTTTTGTAGGTAATTTTTTTGTAGTTTGTAGTTCATGTGTAAATTGACTGTGATGTTGTTGAACTGATGGTAATGATTGTCCCTTGCCAAGCAACCCCTTTAAAAGAACACAACTCAAATTAAAAACAACTGACTGTTAAGATTGTGATGGAGAGATATGGAGTAAATTCATCTCAACAACAAATTCAAACTCAAGCAGAATGAGATACTCTAGAGACTAAGCAATACTTTTAAAATAATCTTTTAGGATAAACATCAGTGTGGTCCAAATGTATATTACTGCATATTTCCAAATGAAAACCAACTGGGCTACTTTAAAGTTAATCACAATATTGTTCCAATAAAGGCCAACTGGCACTTTGTATTTCCCACAAGGAGATGCTTGGGCATTATCCTTGCATATCAGACTCAATAAATCATTACAAATGTGAAAATATTTCATAAGAAGCTGATTTCAACTACATGCTCTCCTTTAAAACATACAGCTCCTTGCACTTGAGCTTACAAGGAATGGACCAGACTGTATTCAAGAAAATATTAGCGAAGACTTGCTCTCTACATTAGCAGTTCCTGCTTCATTAAACCAAAGTTTCACAAATAACTAGCAAATTAACAAATAATGACAAATAATGGGCAACGTACACACTTGGGCTTTCCACATTGCTGCATGGATTATTTTTAACCACAAAAATAAACAAACAACCAAACAAAGTAATTCTGTTGTGAAATCATATGGTTACTATCAAGTGCAGTCAGGTTTCTGGGAGTAAAAATCCTCCTGCTTTTCTCCATATGGAAACTGATTTTCAACAATAACGTAGAAAACTTTAAATACAGACATACAGTGAGCTATGAGGTTGTTAATCAATATGTGCTTTTGTTGAAGCCATCAGCCCGCATTGTTTCAACTTATTTTTAAAATAATTGTTTAACAACATAATTCTTGGCAAAAAACTACATGTAAATTCTATGTAAATTCTGCATAAAAATCTCCACCAATCAGAGAACAGAGTCAAGAAAATCACACCAAGAGAATTCTAAAATAATTAAGCACCCACCCACTGCTTTGAAGTACTGCAAACGACGTAAAAGTCAGTTTAGCTAAAAACTGAAATATTTATTTATATATGCATATTTCACAATAAATGTTAAATATGTTGTTTCTATATGAAAAAAAAGCTTTTATTTTCCCAAATGTCATTAAAAGTTGTTAAGTACACAGTCTTGTAATTTTTTTCAATTTTTTCAATTTTTTTTTTTTTTTTTTTTTTTGCTGCAAATCAAAGTTTACAATGTTGTGATTCACCAGCTGGTTGGTTTGGTTCATGCCATGGCATATAAATCTTTAACAGTTAAGACTTAAAATGATGACATATTGTCACAAATAATCACATCTATGCTGTTACAAGTTCATAAAATCTGTCCGGAGGTGATCCCTAAGTCATTTTTAGAGCATCGCAGTCTTCAGAACGTAATGGTTGGGTCCTCAGCGGGTTCTTCAGCTGAGGGCCCCAGGAGACAGACGCCACTGTGGCTTTCCCCACACTTCTCTCTGCCAGACTGGCCCTTAGCAGCAGCACCCAATCCAAAATAGCACAACAAACCACCCACAAATACTGAGTGAGTGAGAGCTTCACCGCACTGACAGATGTTCCCCAATGGAGCTTCTAAAGGCCTGATCCCAGTTCAGTGTGTGTGGTTAACCAGCCCAGTAGGGCCTCTGCCTGTTTACTAAAGACCCACGATGGATAATTCAAGATTTAAGCGATTTCTTTTGTGTTTCGTTACTCTTTGATGCTTTCAATTAAGACAACTTTAAGCTCAGCTTGCCCCATATCTTATGTCTCTAAAATATCTCAAGCTCTCTACACATTTTTCTCTCTAAACCATAATAACGACTCAAACAAAGGAGCTTTTAACTGGTTCGTCAATCGTCAGTGACACTACGCAGTCACAAGCCAATACGGTTTTCATAAAAGCGCCAGATTTTCTTTCAATAGAGCGACAAAAATCTAGGGTCCACATAGCGAGTCGGCCAGAAGTCCAGATGACCATGAATCCACTTTATTGCAACATAATCAGAGCCTAGAACTTCAAGAAGGTGAGGGTTATTTGCTTAGACATGAAATGAGTTAGTGATGTCAAAGACTTGATCTTGGGGGGCACTTCAAAGAGAAGCGGTATTACTTTCCGAACTTCTTATGGTGCTGGAATGCATGGGCTAAGAGCAAGGGCTTCTCTATCTTAAATCAAAACCACAGAATATCTTCTAACAGGTTCAGCTGTTTTTGAATAGTTAGACACCCTGATAGGCTTAAGACAGAATAAAAAATAACCCTCGCCAGGTGTGTAAGAGTAAATTTGCTCATGAATTTTTGTAAACAGTCATGATTTATGAGACTTAGTAAAAAAAAAAAATCTGAAAATAAACTGAAATAATGCCTACATATTCTCTCATCAACATCAAAACACAAAATTCCCAGCGAAAAAAATGACTAGAAAAAAAGTATAATAATACTTTAAAATGCACACGGGAAAGTGTATGTCTGCATAACCCGTACTTTTCAAGGAGTCAGGCAAAAAGATTCACGAATAAGCCTTGAACTCAATCAGACTTACCAGTCACTGAATTGTTCAGGGCTGCATTTCTCAAAAACAATTTGAGTAAATTGTAGAGACCATTGATGTAAATGATGATAATGCTTTTGGGAAATGAAGCCCAGGGATGCTACGTAGTTCATAACTTGACTCTGTGACTCACTTAAACATCATTTTCAAGTATGTCCGGTTCAAAATAAACTGGGAATTGTTATTGCAATATTTACTTTAGACTTGTGAGTCTGTTACTGTGACAAAGAAGAACAACTTGGCTTATACTTTTGATACATTAGCTTTGTATGCTCCATTGCATGTGACCACATACAGCCTATAACCTAAATATCAGGTCAGGGAAAGCATGAAGAAAACCAGGTGCTTCTATTGGTACATCTTGTCCATTTCAACAAGGAAGGAAATGCTTTGAAAAATAGTCATGGTCAAAGTACTCTTCCTGCTGTTAAGAGCAGGTCGGAATGTGTCATTACTTCAGCTGAACACAAATTTTTCCTTTTCACTTTTAATATGTAGGTTATGGTAGCACGTGCATTAGTCTTGAAATTCCTGTCAGAATCAATCTTCCAAGGACCACTGGAAATAGTGAGTTAATAATTTAAGGGAAAAAGAGTCATATCGAAACTAATGTGCTAACTGTGTAGAGGAGAACTACTGAGAGCAATTATAAGACTTGAAGACAAGCAACAAGAAGTTTGACCTTAATAACTGCACATATAGAAGAACCCCATTCCTGGCCCCTGATTTTAATACAATATATTCTTGCTCACCAATAAGCTTCTGATCATCACTCTATATCAATCTGCAGTGTTGGTAGAGATAAAAAGGTTTATAATCACTTTCAACATGAACAGCTGGCTGAAATGTCATCCTTTGTGGCTCTTGAAGAAAATATTTTCACTAACTTGCAGCAACAGAAATGGAGGAGATAAAGATAATAAATGCTTACCCAGTCTTTTACATTTTTGAGGTCCTTATGTATACTGTGTGTGTGCTGAAAGTGAAAGAAATGACAGTTAGGCGTTTTTCTGTGTATATTATTAATGGCTTTTTAGGTTCCTGTTTTATGTCACATTTAGATCCTCTGACTCACTTCTGTGACTGGTTATTGTCTAAACACCCATTGTCTCTTATTTTGCTCTGTTTGACCTTTAAATAGCAATACATCCGACACAGGACTGGGTGCATAAAACAGTTTTTAAGCTTCATTCCTGTAACTTAGAAAATAAATATGCCTGTGTTAAGGAAGTATTTCTATAAAAAGCTATACCAGACTTTCAGATATAGGCTCTGGTCAAGTTCAAGCAAAATCTAAAACCACAAGATCACAGATTAATTAATAAAATGATGATGCTAATACTCACTGACGTGTGTTGATGTTGTTTTCCAATAAAATAATATCACTTTCCGGAGGATGGCATCACCAAGGAATGGCTTTGTTAAGCTAAAAAGGAAACGAGGGAAAATAAAATGATTACCAATTAAAACAATATTTATGACAATTATGTAAGTTTTAAATGTTTTTATCTAATGTTAGCAGGCCTTTCGGTGCTAACTGCTGGTAAATGTCCTTACATGGCAGCAAAAAATACCTTTCTCCTTTGACAGCTGCCTTTCAAAATAAACGCTCTCTTCTGACTAAACTATTACTGTAAACAAAAAGATATAGCTATTATATAAAGCCATCACTCTTTGAAGAGTAGGAATGACAATCACTTAAAGTGCCCGTATTATAGATTTTTGAAAATTAGCTTTTATGCAGTGTGTAACACAGCTCTAAGTGAATGAAAACATCCTGCGGTTTCCCCGGTAACGCTGTACACAATGCACCACTGCACTCACAAACGAAATGAAAATGAGATCAATCACCGCAGATTAACGTCACGCAAAGGAGGGGTTTGGAAAAATGAATCGTTGAACGAATCTTTTTAGAGTCGTTGAGCAAGTAAGGTAAAAATAAATGCATATTAGCCTATAAGACAATGAAAGTGTTTTTTGACCTTGCATGCATGTCAACCTGTTTTTGGGGACTCCCAAAACCAAAATATGAACCTTTCATTACCCATAATAGGGGCACTTTAAGAGTTTGGAAGCGTGCGCGACTGCTCGCGTTCTTGTCAATCACTGCTAAAACATGGTGTCATTCTCCTGCTGCGCCAAAATAATGTCTCATGGTACATACAGCTCAGGTGATTGGCGAAAAATTCCATGGTCCCCTAAGCAAAGGTGACACCTACCATGTTCAGCGTTTATTCGTTCAAAGTTGTGAAATTATTTTAAGTTCATTTGAATATAATTGTTAAATTATTTTAAGTTAATTTAAATATGGTTTTGGCCATACAGAAGTCACATAGATTGAAATATATTTTTAATAAATAGATTTTGATATATTTAAATATCTTAATGTCAGGACTATGGACCTGTCTGTGTGTGTTTCTCCCTCGTGTTAATTGTTAATTGGTTTCCAGATGTGTCTCGTCTTCCTCCCCTGATTGTCCTGTCCTTATAAGCCCCAGTCCATTCAGTTCATGTTTGTCGGTCCTTAAACGTCATTCCTGTGTCTCCTACGTGTGTTGATCATTAAAGACTGTTATTAACGTACTCCTCGTCTCCTCGCTCCCCGTGAAGTGTGACAGAAGGACCGACCGAAACAGTAACCTCCGTGTTTTACCCTCTGTTTTGTTTTCCGTTTTCTCTCAGTGTTTTTTGTTTCCGTTGTGTGTCTATGGATCCCCTCGTCCGGCCCGAATTCCTCCTCCTCCTGCTGGAGCAGGGGGACAGATCTCTCGAGGACCATACAACACTGTTCCTGTGTTTAGCTAACGTCACCAGCTACCCGGACGACACGCTCTGTTCATTCTATGACGTAAGCCTGAACACCGTGAGCAGAGCGCTGTCGTCTGAAGATGGTCCTCAAGAGGAATTCGCCGCCTTCGTGGAGTGGACTCTGGCGAGAAATGGATCGCCACTCACCATCTGCCCCGTGGATGATCTCGCCAGATCCACTCCTGACCCAGAGCCCAGCCCACCAACTCCCCGCGGTGCGGAACACCAGCCCGAGCCCACCGATGACGGAGAGCCATGTGTTTCTCCAACTCTGCTGCACGGTCATCAGCATGGAAGAATATAGAAACATAAACAATCTGTCACAGAGCCAGCAATATGTAGTATACATGTCAGGTTTAGAAATAAACTACAGCAGAGGTGAAATGCAGAAAAGAGAATAATGTACAGAACATACAAAAATGATTAAGAAAAGAGAATTTACGTTTTTAGGTTTTAAAGATGCATGATGATATAAGTGAAATATATTGTGAAAAATGCATATGAAGTTATTTAATAAGGTTTCTCAGATCACCTGTGTTTCCTATATCTCTATCAGCAGCTCCCATTAGAGGGTTTTTTTTTTCTGACTCTCCTAAAATCACAGTACAATTCCCATTTTAGTTCATGTAAGTGGATTAACAGTACAGTGCATACTTTTAGGTTAATTAGCTTATTTCAATTCATCCGTTAACAAATTGCCAGCAAAACATTTACAAAACTATAAAAATCACTCATCTACACATGATTAAAATCCCAAACTTTCATAAGAGCTCAAATCTATAGCTAGCTTACCTCTTATAGTTAGCTTCTATAGTTAGCTCATGGTTGTGATGCCAACAGACTTTTTCCGATGACACTGAACCATTTCTGTAAAGTAAATATTCAACAGAAGCATGTCAATTACATGTAAGAAAGTGTCAGGAAAAGTTGTATGTATTATTTGTGTAATTTTAGGGACTAAACTTACCTGAAAGCAGTAAAAACAACAATGAAAGACGAAGTTTTGCTACTTGTCAGCTTAGTTGCCGCCCCGTTTCCATGGTAACTCCCTCCACTCCAGTTTAAATGCGCCTCGAATGTTCAACAAACACGTGAAAGTAAGGTTTACATAAATAGTACATAAAATTAGAAACGTGTCCTGAAACTTGATAACATATTGTTTAAGAGTCAGTGGTGGACGAAGTACACAAATCAAGTACTTGAGTAAACGTAAAGATAGGTATTATATAATATTACTCCAGTAAAAGTAAAAGTACTGCTTTTTCAATTTTACGCGAGTGAAAGTACAAAAGTACTCGATTTTTTTGTACTTAAGTAAAAAAGTACTGATATATAGATTTATTTTGCAATTTTATATAGACTACTTAATTTAATTTTATATTTGCACATATTTTTATAATCCTACTGCTCAAAATACCTGGGATTAGGAAAATATAATTATATTTTCATTATGATTTTTTTTCTTTACAAACCTTGTCCGTGGTGTAAAAACACCCCTGGCCAAATGCCCCCAGAGGGCATCACTTCCCACTTTGATAATTACTGTAGTTACCATGATCTGAACATCACATCCTTGCTTTTTCCCTCAGATGTAATCTATCTAGATGGTTGAATAAAAATATTTGGACTTTATATCTAAAAATTTCCTCAACTTAGCACCAGCAAGCTTGTTAACTAGACAGTTCGCATCAGCAAACAATATTTACTTATTTTCAGCATGGTTATGATTATGAATAAACATTCATATCTCTCTACTCGGCTAGTTGATCTAAACAATATAACAATGTATACTGTTGATAAACAATATAAAAACAGACGTCACATAGGGCTAAATGCGTAGCATTTTAATAAAACTGCTAACGTTACAGCAGCGGGAAATATGAACGTGTATGAGTTATTTTATTTAATCTGTTATTTTAATTTTAGTTTCGTTTTTTGACCTAAAACATAAGAGACACTGACATTGATCTGTCTGCATTCAAGCATTTCAGTGTGATTAAATAAATGACCCTTTACAGCAGATTTATTTCACAAACAACTGACAGTTTTGACCTAAATATGATTGGTACAATAATTAATCCTAAAATTCAACATTAGTAACTTAATTTTCACAGCATCAGTCGCGCGCGCGCGCTCACAAGGTCTCCCGGTTCTTATTTGTGAGTTTAGTTCACTGGAGACTCGCTCTAAACGGATCTTTTGAATCAGTGAGTTGTCGACTCGAGAACAGATGCAATCGGATCATTCCAATTCGTGAATGAATCGTTTGTTGCGATTTGCGAACCGATTTAACAGGTTCATTGAAAAGAATCAGTTTGTTCATCAATCAGACACCGCGTCTGCGTCTCGGAGCATATATTATAAGGAGTAAACGATATGTTATATGAAATGTAGTGAAATAAAAAGTATGATCTTATGCTCTGGAATGTAGAGAAGTAAAAGTAAAAGTTACTCAAAATAAAAATACTCCAGTAAAGTACAAATACTTGAAAAATGTACTTAAGTACAGTAACGAAGTAAAGCTACTTCGTTACTGACCACCACTGTTAAGAGGATAGTAGGCCTAAATTGAATGAGAATATAGGATCTATAATAATATAATAATAGCTTTAAAAATGGTAAACTTGGAGTAGAAACAAAATGCATTGCTGCATTGAAAAAACACATTGAATAAAAATCATATGAGGCATGAATATAATTTCACAAATAGCCTATGTAAACACACACACGCAACATATGTATTTTTAAAATATTTTTTCAAAATATATTTCAATAATAATTAACAGTGCTTCACATATATGTGAATATATTACCTTTCCGCATGGGTGGTTTTGTGATAAACAAGAAAACTTAATATCCAGTGTATTAAGACATTATATGGGGGCCTATATAACCTTTAAACTTATAGCATGTAAAATCAGGGGAAGATACATGTTTTACAACTGGCATGGATTCAGTGAGGCAGTGAGTGCATGATACCTAAACATCAGATTTTGAGTTTAGCCCAAAGATTTGTATTAGAATTGCCAAGGTTGTTGATCCACTGTAAACGTAGTATTCATAGCCCTGCACTCAGCATATGCATGACCTCATAATACCTAATGAAGCTTAGAAACCTATTTATATTTATAGTGTTAAAGACTGTCGTTTCCAATCAAGAAGGGCAATAAAAATGTTTGCCATCAGGTCAATGGCCTGACTGTACCAAACCGCCTCAAGCTGTTGCTCCCTCTCTCACCCTCCATTATTTCAGATCATTCTTTCCGTTAGTCATTCCCGCTAATTAAAAGAAAGGTCTTGCCCATCCATAAAGTATCATCTATGGATGGAAAGCTTTTTCATTGAGTTGTGCAATGCTCAAAGTGGAGCTGTGTAAACCAAAGTATGATCTCTTAGTAAACAGGATAACTCTTAGTTCTATAAGTTCCTTAGCCGTTGGTATATCTTTAAATTCAGTTTTGAATCACAGTTCCACATAGGCTTTATATTGTTATAATATGTCGTTCATGTCACTAAACTGGAAAATGCTCAAGAGGTTGTGGTGCAAAAAAAAAAAAAATTAAAATATGTAATCTGTAGGAACATTAACAGTTCCATGGCAGTTGTCCAGTACCTGAGTTTAAACAGGCTCACCAGAGCTGATCCCCTCAAGCCAGACACCCAAAACAGATAGGCCACTACAGAAGAAATATGAGAAGAGAAGAGACGAGCTTAGACTTTTGAAAAAAGCACTATGGTTACATGTTTTTTAAGTGCTTAATTCAGACAATTCCATAGAAGAAAGTAGACAGGAAAATCAAACAAAAATCAAGAGTAACTTTAAAGTAACCGAACTTGCATTTGTTTCTGCAGTGTATAAAGACTATGAACGTGCATCTTAATTTTGATGTGGTCAGTACAAATTTTAAATAGAAAGGTTTTGACCTCAAAAATAAATGACATACAACTCCCAATAAAATTGCTGAAGTGCAAAGTCAGCTTCCAAACCTTTTGTTCAGTTGTCAGTTTTACAAGGGAATAAAATGAATGACCCGAAGGCTGTTCTAAAGCAGCTAAAGAAAAGTCAGATGCTAGGTAACAGCACATCTTAAAAATGTGCAAAAAAGGGGGTCTTTTTTGTTTTTACAAGCAAGCTATAACTGGGTGCTAAACCATAATCCCCAATACATAAAACAAACTAGCAATACACTATAACTAAATATAGCCTATTAAGTTTATTGCACTGCAAATGGCAGTAGAGTAAGGATATTTTATGCAACTTCACCTGAGTTTGTCCAGTCAAGCTTGTCTGAGGGGTACTGTTGTTAAGTTGTTAAGGGTCTTATGTGCAACATTTTATGTGTGAAACAGTACATATAAAGTAAATGCAATGTACCAGTGGTGCCTGACAGCATTTTAAAAGGAATTCACATGGAGAAAGTGGCTGTGCGATTGGACGAGCAGGTTGGCTGAATGGAAAGTGTGACTCACCTTTGTAGACCAAGTAATAATGTGGGAATGTTGGAGCTCTTGAGGAAAATGAGCTTTGTTTTATGAGAGGTTCAAGTACAGACAGTGAAAGAGCTCTCCAGGACAGCTTCTTCAGAGGCAATACACACCGCTACCTGTAGAAACGCACTATACTGCGTGACATGCACCACTAAGTGCAGTGACCCAAGCACTCTACATTTGACTCAAAGAGTGAGTAACAGACCAACTATGCAATAAAATTGAAGATAAAAAAAACAAACTTCCCTCTTTTTATGGTTTGATTTTTTATATATAATTAATAAAATTGTCTTTTGGAAAAAAATATTCAGTCTGTCACCAATTTTTTCTCTGTCTGAGAAGTCATCCAAATACATCATCTTGTATAGAGCCCCTAAGTATCTCCAATCTTGGCACAATAAAATTAATAAACAATGATCCACTTCAAAATGCATAATGTGATATAGGTGACTTATACAGAGATGATGTAAACTTTTTTGTCCATGTCACTGAAGATGGTTGATTACCTTTCTACACCTAGCGCATCCATCCTTATATTTTAGATTTAAAATGTATCAATACTAATGAGGTCACATTTTTTTGTTATGACTTTTTAGATTATTCCCATCTGTCAATATTGTGACAGCCACATAAGAATTGGAGCTTTCGTGCTACTGATTGGCTGATGGCAATGGACTGCTAAAGAAAACTGAGCCAAAGAGACACACTTGGCAGTCTAATGTACCATGACTTTTCTCTGAGTCTGTTTTGTTGTTGTTGTTGTTGCCTTTCCCTAATCCAGAGCTCATAACATCTTATTGATACCATTGTAACTTTCCTTTAACCTACTTTTGAATTCTGTGTTTTGTTTGCAACTGGTGGACAGCATTGAAAATATAGTCATCCTTAGCTTGCTCTGCTCAAAACATGCCAGGTCTTGTACAGTGTGGATTGCAACGCAACTGCAGTTCGTATTTACATAACTGCAGTTCATATTCAGTAAATGACAGCTCTTGCCCTTGGTATGTTAAGATGAAAGGGTTATGTTATCCCAATAGGCTAACCTTGAAGTGCTAAATGTCCATCTTTAGCCTACATTTAATTTAAAAGAACATTTAATTTAAAAGAATTTGCAAGACTTTCGATGGCAACCATAATTTGACACTGTAATATATATATATATATATATATATATATATATATATATATATATATATATATATTTATTATTATTATATTATTAATAATATTATTAATATGAATATATTACATATGTATATATGTAATATATTCAGTTCAAGCCAAAGGCCTGTTATTGATTTCTAGCTGAATGACAGCCTGAAAGAAAGTGGACTTGTTTGACAACAAAATCCATCTTTTTTATACATTTTTGTGGTTAATTGTGGTAATAAAAATGCGATTTATTATATTTAGCTTCCATGTTTCAAACTCACAAACGTTTTCTTGAACTAGAAGTTTTTGACTGGAGTAATATTTCATTCAGCACTGAAATGGGAAGATACCTAATGGTGGTAATATCTAAATTATTTTGATTAGAAACTGCTATGTTGTTTATTCGTGTGTCATGACAAGCTTGAGCTTTTTTTATTTAAAGGTCTATTGTGGCTTTTGTGGGTTGAAAAAGCCTTAAGCATGTAGATTACATATTAATCATTTTAAAATTAAGTGGTTACCTTAGGGCATACTTGGCCTGAAATAGGAAATATTATTATCCTAATTAATTTCACAACGTCAACCTAAACAAATCTACTTTTTCCTATGCCCAATTTTTCTTAAATTACACTGCCCTCTAATGTAAGTAAATGGAAGTACTGTGTGATAGCTAACATCACTGGACCTATAATAAACATTTTTATATATTTTCCCCCACATTACAGACTAATAAAAGCTGCTTTTTTTTTTTTCCTCCAGTGTTCATGAATGAGGCAAGTTCTTAATTATTCTGGATAAAGTCAGATGTGTTTGCCCGAATTTCCTTTAATGAAAACAAAAAGCAAAAACGCTCCAATTTCCACAGATATGTTATTGTTTCCTGCAGCTGTAGATTTTCAAAGGTTTTGGTCCCTATACTCTGTATAATATAATAAACGTATAACGTATAAACGTTGCATCATATATCCCACATAAAGCAAAATCATTATGTTGTTGAATGCCTGATCTATTCACAAGCAGCTGTATGTGGTGTAGGTGTCTCAAGCCCTCATTGATTTATGACTCAAAGGGACGCTGCCTCGCAAATGTAATCTACAGAGTGGTCCTGGGTCACCCATTCACACTGGATAATAGTGTTTACTTAACAGTCATGTCTGGCTGAGTAGCCTTTTTAAGAGGACAGTCATTTTTCAAAACCCCATAATCATAAAAAGAATATTGCCTATATTTTTGGATACAGACACAGTACTCTGTAGGCTTCATTTGTCCCTGCTACCAATTTCAAAAGGGACATTTAGTGCATTTTTACTTCATTGAAATACATATGCAGTGGGTATACTGTCCTCTGGCTCTTTTTTGAGGAGGCAGGCTTAGGATTTCATTAGTAGGGATCCACGTTTACACTGAAGTGAATTATGAGGATAAGGCACATATGGATCACGTTCCTTTGTGTTTTTCCCATACAGGATGAGAGTGAACCAATAAAACGTTTCAAGTTCCTGTCTAGCCATATGCTTGGTCACATTATTGCATCATAGAGATTATGCTTGACCCTGTAGATACTGTTGATGCAATATACCAGTTCTTCAATACGTTGTTCAAAGGAAACAGAAAGCATGATGGTTACTTCAGAAACCCCAAATGCACATATTGGATCTTCATTTTGTGTGCTGGTTTTGATGAGAGCCCTTTTGTCATCTTGTCCCTGGATCCAGATACTTGAGATGTAATGATGCTGCTCCCTGCCATTGCCTTCAAGGCAGAGCAGACTGATCATGCTACAGGATGCTGGTGGGCAGGCATAATTGAGATGGGCTCCATTTACTCCGGCGAGACACTTTTCTAGGAGTCTGTAGCCGTGAGCCTCCATCAGATGTGACCAATTCTGCTGCTGACTTCTCTTGTAAAGGGCTGACATCCTCAGGCCAGGAGCCCAGCTGGTCAATGTGCTATTGATAACTCTGCAGAAAGCTGCCAAGACCACTCAAAAGTGTTTTGATTTTGATATCTCACAGTGCATACAGGATATTTCACATAACTAGAGAGACCATATGTCCTCTTTTTTCCCCCACATGTGTCCTGGCTGGAATTTTTTAAACTTCTTAAAATGTGTTAATTAAACATGCTGTCTACAGTCCTCATACATTATATGTATGCATTTGCACTGCTTTGACTGTTCTCAATAAATCCAATTTTCTGGCATGCCACTATTGGTTTATTATGTACGAAGCCTGCATGCTATTTGGTCAAACTACTTTCAGTCATTACCTTCAGCAAGTATGAAAACAAGAGGAAAACAAAGCCAAAACCTAGACATTAATTTAGAAATTCTAGCCAGGACATGTCCGGGAAATAAAGGATGTAAGGTCACCCTAATATAGCCTACAACTTTAAAGGGAGTTTCATGAGCATATGTAGGAGTCCCTAAAAAATATGTCCCTAAATAAAAAAGTAATGCAAATACAAAAACTTGTAGACTTAATTTAATACACATTTAATTAGTAGTAGTAGTAGTAGTAGTAGTCATACTAGTAGTAGCACTAATAATAATAATAATAATACAGAATTAAAGGGTTTGTTCAACCAAAAATGAAAATTCTGTCATTAATTACTCACCCTCATGTCGTTCCAAACCCGTAAGACCTTCATTCATCTTTGGAAAACAAATTAAGATAGTTTTGATGGAATCTGAGAGCTCTCTGACCCTCCATAGACAGCAATGATTTTACCACGATCAACGCAAAGAAACATCGCAAGGACATCGGTAAAATAGTCCATTTGACAGCAGGGGTTTAACCGTAATTTTACAAAACTACGAGAATACTTTTTGTGTGCAAAAAAAACCAATAGTAACATAATTTATTCAGCAATTCTTCTCCCTGAGTTACCATCTTCGGCCATTTTGGAGAATACCCCAGAACGTAATCAATGTAATCAGCGTTGTTTACGTTCAGCATGTGCATGCTACTTAACGTAAACAACGCTGATTACATTGATTACGTTCTGGGGTACTCTCCAAAATGGCGGAAGACGGACTATTGCTGTATCTTGTGACGTTTCTGTACGTTGATCGTGGTAATATCATTGCTTGGGTTTGGAACGACATGAGGGTGAGTAATTAATAACAGAATTTTCATTTTTGGGTGAACTATCCCTTTAATATCAAGGTTGACATCAGGGACATTATTTAAGATGATAAATGAAAATCATTGGAAGAAAGGAATAAAAAGCCAGTGAACTCTTGTCCTATTAAGTCAACCATTAAGCATGCCACAGGCTGGGTTATCAGTTGCTAAGCAACTCTAATTAAATGAACCTTTGCCTTCAATTTTGAGGTATTTAGTTTAGCTAAATTTAAGAGACATGTGCTTCCATCAGACTATTTAACTAATGCACTGGAAATCATAAAAATAGCATTATTTTTTTTAATGTATGTTTAAAGAGCCATGTAAATGGATGGCTATCAGTGTACCAAACAACACTTCTGCTTGACCTTTTTAAACATTAAAGCATTGTGGAAAAAAAAAGAGCACAAGTATTATGTTAATTCCACAAACCAGCTATGGTGTAGCTCAAGTAGAAATCCAAGCTAGTGGTTTCTGGATTTGGAAAACACATTAAACAACTTTAAAATCCATCAAGACTTTTTAATTAATGGCACTAAAACTGGCATATGGGGAAAAACATGCTGTCGTCTTTAATACATTTTTTTCTTCTCAGTCACATGCAAGTGCTTAAACTTTAGCTTTGCTTTTTCCATAAAAGGCGATTAACTCAGAGAAACAAAGAGGAAAGACATTCTTGTATACTGAATACTAGTCAATTACTGAAGAACTCAGAAGAGATTTAATGAGCCAATTCTATGAAATAGACTTTAAGGTATTTTATAAACATTTGAACGTCAAAACTGTCCCTTTATCGTCAGTGTTTAAATTAGCTTTTTAAAGATTATTGTAAATTGTGTATTGTAAATTATTGTATAATTGTGCAGATATGATTGAAAAAGAAATGATTTTTTCCAAATAACTAATCATATAAGAAATATAAGCAAATACAGTATAATTAGCCCGAGAATGGCTTGGAGAATGAAGAGAAAGCACTGAAAAATTTTAACAATAAAAGGCAAACGTGACTCATAATTTATGTACTAAGATTACACTACATTGTTCCAAACAACACCTCACTGTCAAATGACCTCTAAGCGGAGGATGTTTCTCATTGCGTTTCCCACCATAGAAACAGTCAGTCTGAGCTCTTTGTTCTCTAACATGAGAGCCATAGCCCTCTGCAAGCAAACTGATTAAATAATTCAAAGTTCCATATTAAAATGCATTGTGTTTCCCACCAAGCAGATCTACAAATGTGCAAAATCTTGATAACAGCCCACTGTGATTGTTCTTAATGGTAAGCAAGTAAAATCTGAACACTTCAGTGCGATTAAATGTTTTCCCCTCATTTTTTGTCAACAATGGACCATCTTTTCCTGAGAAATTCCAACAGTAATATTGAGTGTTATGTGCATATAAACCCACATTGGTTTTGGCACATTTTCTGCTTTAAAATGAAGCACAAATTCATAAATTGTACACCAGTGTATGTGGAAGCATGTTAGTTGCATCGTGAAACTGATTAAGATGTTCCCACATCTACTTTACATAGTAGTTTAAGTATTGACTGAACTCTTACACTACCATTAAAATGTTTGGGGTTAGGAAGATGTGTTTTTGTTTGTTTTTTTGTTTTTTTTATTCAAGCATGCATTAAATTGATCAAAAGTGACAACAAAAGACTTGCATGTTACAACAAAAAAATCTATTTGAAATGAATGTTGTTCTTTTAAACTTTTTATTCATCAAAAAAAAAAAAACTTTGGGAATAATAACAATAATAACAAATGTTTCCAAATGCCAAATCAGCATACTAGAATAATTTCTGAAGGATCATGTGATTTATCTTAAAATGTACATTAAAATAGAAATCAGTAATATTATTTCTCAATTTTAGTTTTTACTGTATTTTCGATCAAATAAATGCAGACTTGGAGAGCATAAGGGACTTCTTTCAAAAACACAAAAAAATTATGAATGGTAGTGAACAAAAGTCCATTTATAATCTATAATATTTTAATTTTGAGAGCAATACATTCAATTCTAACTAGCTGTTCAAGCGATCTGAAACAGATTATAGTGCTAAATAACGTGGACAGTGGGGTGATATTTCAAGAAGTTAAGCAGGACACATTAGTCAGATTCAACACAGCATGGACGTATCTACATAAAAAAATGATTGTGATTAATTTTATTGACCATTCCAACAAATGTCATACAATCCATGCTTACCTTACGTTTGTTTCTTGAATTTCCTGTGAAAGATCAATTTCCTGTTCTGTCAGTACATGGAGACAAAGGGATGTCTATTAAATCGTCCAAACAGACAGCAAGAGAGAATGTAAATTCCTCTTACTTCCTACTGTAAACATATACTCTCCATGTCTTTCATTGATCTGCACTCACATAGAAAATCATCTCAAAATAACTTTAGATATAAAACACAAACTGTCTTAATTCTTGGCTTTTTATGATTTGGTCCACTGCACTGTTTCATGGATCCACATTAGGGAAGGTACTAACTTTATTGTTTCTACTGATGCGTCTCTCGGGCCGAACTCTGGGCTGCTTGGTCTGGATCAGCTCCTCCGGTGTGTTACCCAACGGAGGAAGGAGCCTTTTCTTACTGTTCCTGGTTTCAGGCAGCCATTGTGGCGGCAGCTCAAATGGCCCAAAACCAAACTGTGTTGCATCCTCAGGGTCCGTGGGAGTTGCAGGGGCGACCTGTGAAGAGGAGTAGGCACATGACTGAATAGGGGAATGTTTTGGTAACACTAAGCCCTCTTCTTTTACCGCGTCCCCTGACTGTGGCTGATGCAGCTCTCTTGCCGCCCCTCCATTTCCACCCTGTTCTTCATCTTTGGGTTGAAAGTTGGCGGAGGCCACAGAAGAAATTTCATTCTCATCTTCTTCATCCTCGTTTGGTCTGAAGATCTGTTGTTGGCCGATATTGAACATCTCCAGGAGTTGACTACCAGAGCGAACCACAGTCTCGCCCCCTAGTGGTCCTACTTCAGCCAGACCCCCAACACTGACCATGTTCCTTCGGCTATAGCGCCGATGCAGGCGTGCTAGCATATCAAGAAGGCAATGCCGCACAGAACGGTTTACTGTGAGGAGAAACAGCGGGTTGGTGAGGAGAGAGACTTTCGGCAGCCACACAGCAGTCAGCTGTAACCAAGATGAGGCTTTTGCGGCCCCCAGCACTGAACGGTATATGACTAGAGCGGCGTAGGGAGTGCTGCACGCCGCGAAGACTAGAACGATGGACAACAGAGTGGCGTGAAGTTCAGCCTCGCGCTGAGACACATACGGGATGGAAATGCTGTTCTGTGGGGTGCGCAGCGCTGCAATGATCACTTTCTTCTTCTGGCTGGTGCTTAGTGCGCGGCGGATTAGTGCCATGGCTAGAAACACCACTGCTAGTGGTAAAATGAGTGTGGTGAAGCTGTACGTGATCATATAAACCAGATGTCCAAGCGATTGGCCGTCAGAACAGGAAGAGGTGGCGTAGACATCCGTCACATTGCTTACAGCGAACACAGGGGCACTGGCTACCACCGCATGCACCCAGATGTAAATGACCAGGTCTCTGGATTTGGCATCTGATATCTTTCTCTCCAGTGGATACAGTGCTGAGTAGTACCTGGAAGTGAAACAGACATAAGGCATCACTGAGCAGTCACATTATTTTGCAGAAATTTCAAATGCAAAAAAGGTCCATTCCCGTTCTGATGGCCAAACGAAGCACAGCTCACACAGGAGTAGTTTTCAAACCAAGCAGCTTTCTGTTGGCTAATAATATTTATTCAGGGACTGGATTGGACTAGTTGCGCTGAATTGTTTTGATTCACTAAAAAGAATCAACTCATAAGAATCATTAATTTAGGAATCAGTTGGAATACATGGTCATGCTAATGACTTTGATTCATTTAGAAGAACTAGTTCATAAGAATCATTTATTTAGAGATCGGACTAAACAAGTAGCGCTGAATGGTTTTGAGTAAACGACTCATAAGAGTCATTCATTTGGGGGTCGGTTAGACTACACTTCTAAAAGATTTTTGATTCAATTAAAGAGGCAGCTTTGCTTAGAGATCAGACTGTACTAGTTGTGCTGAATGGTTTAGACTCACTAAAATCTGACAACACTAATTGTGTTAAATGTTTTTTGTTTAAATAGAATTGGTTTTGAATAAGAACTGAATAAAAACGCTTCTGTTCCCAGACTTAGTTAAATCAATTACATAGCCTTGATACTGTCTAGAGGACTAAATTGTTTATAGAACAGCCAAAATGCTTTATGTGTGCAAAAAAAAATAAAAAATACATAAATCAATTGTGTAGACAGATTAATAATGAAATTCCCAAGAAAGAAAAAAGGAAATCAAAAATATATGGAAATCAGTATGTTTTATTATGTGATTTGTGTCTGCATGTTGCATGTATGTTTTTCTTTCTGAAGTGAAAAAATGTTGGTCTCAAGAAAGGCTTCTGTGCTAAGCAAAATAAATTATTCAATGAATTGATAAAGGGTTTGGCAGAGTAAGTAGCTATGGAAACACTAGTCTGTGAAACAGCTGGGTTGAGTGCAACTGTAAGTGTTTTCAGAATTTCTCAAGCGATCATTCACCATATTATTATCTTAACCAATTGTTTTAATTATTGTTTGGTTGAGACCCTTAGTGACCTCAAATCTAAAGCAATTACACTTTAGTTCTTAACAAAAGATGAGTGAATTAGTATGGATATCCACTCACCTATCCAGGGCAATGACAGCAAAGCTGAGCACAGTGGCAGAACAGAAAAGCCTGTGTAGGAACTTGATGGCTTTGCACAGCAAAAGCGTATGGACCCATAGGCAACATAGGGGACTGGCACTCAAGGCTATGTCAAAGGGCACACACACCAACCCAGCACAAATGCCAGAACACGCTAGGTTCTTGATGAAGAGATTGGTGACAGACTTGAAGACATTGGTGTAGCAAGTGCACCACAACACTGCAGTATTGCCTGGAGACGGAGATGAAAAGGGTAAGGGTTACAAGCCTAGGTCAGTACCCAAGGACACAACTGAATGTGAGTGGGACATGAGCAGCCTGCATCTTATTGTCTGCAGCAGTTCCCATGGCAACGAGGTACCTGAAGGTTGCACGCTAATTTGAAGGGAAAAAAGCCTTGTTCCCTTTGTGGTTCCTGTAAACAACAGTATGGCATTCTTATGCTGCTGTGAAGGACAAGCAAGCCTCAAAGCACAGTGTATAAAGAATTTAGGAAGAAGCAAAAGCTTAGCATGCACAAGCACATAAAAACCAAGTGTTTCTAATACTGACATTTTCACATGAGGTGGGACACTTGTTGGGTAAAGTAAATTTCCTCTTCTCTGAAAAAGCAAAAATAGCAAATAGGTCCAATCTGTAAAACATTAAAATACTTGTTGCAATAGTAGCCAAAAAGATGTGTTAACATGATTTCTGTGTTAAAGTATCACTGTTTTGTATAAAACTACATACAATTTATCAGCTAAAACCCTAAAATTCCTGTAAAAAATGATGATTTAGTTTTACAGGTCAAATAATATACAAGTTTTAACCCAAGAATATAGTTATAAGCTTCACATTTCCAAATCTGGTCCAGTTTACTTCCACTGTCCATGAGGGACAAGTCAAATACTGTCCATTGAGCTTAACTTTTACTGAACCCAGAATATTCCTTGGCATGACACGTGACAACACAGCTGATAAGCATTTCCACAGTAGGCTTCATTTCTTCATACCACAGATAAGCATTTAAAACAATCAGGGAGAGCATGTAAAAAAGTTTCACTTGGGGCTAAATGGAAATTAAGCATGTCACTTCAAGTGGAAAACTACGCAAGATTCATTTACTTGGAAGAAATGATGCATGGACATGATGGAATTCACACGCCTTGAATTGAAATGGAGCCTGAGGTGATTCTCTTCTTGGATGTTGATGTGAACAGAGCACTTGGGTGACAGGTGCTCTCTAGCCAGACCCGTTTTTACGCTTGACACACTTACTGAAGGTGCATCTTTTGCGCAAAGACTGTGACTTTCATCTTTTCCCATTACCATGCAGGTGTAACGGGCAAAGTGCGGTGGAATCCATCTGCAGCTGCCTCTGTGTTATTACCCTGGTGACATTTTGAGTGCACACTGTCAGTGCCAGACAATTGTCCATTTGTTCCCAGAAGTCTCCAGTACGCCCGTGGCTAACAGTGGTATTTATACTTCACACGAGTTCCATTAGTGGTTTCTCAACTCTTTCTAATATGTTTGAGAGTTTTGAAGTATGAGAATAGATGTTGGCTGTTGGCTAACTTAGCTGTAATTATCACGTCTGTTTAACCTTAATGATAGAAAATCACTCAAAAGTAATGAAATTGTCAGAACAGAAGATTATCAAATCATGCTGTGTCTTTAAAAGGATAGTTCACCCAAAAATGAATATTCTGTCATCATTTACTCACCCTCATGTTGCTCCATAGATGTATATCTTCTGTAGAAACAAAGGAGGATATTTTGAAAGATGTCTTAGAGCTTTTCTGTCTAATCAATGAAGGACAATGGGGTCCAATATTGTTTCTGTTGCCCATCGACTTTCATGGTATGGACCATGAGGGTAAGTAATTGATAACAGAATTTTAAATTTAGAATGATATGTCCAGTCTTTGTCTGAGAATTATTCAATATTTATGCACTGGATGCATGCGCAACAAACAGATACTGGAATATTGGCAATCAGAAAAACAACTGTATCTTTTCATTTGGAGTGCATGAGGCAAGCAGTCTGCTAAATGAATGCTAAGGACTCCATAACCTTTCCATAACCACAATGAATGTCTGAAATTCCTAACTTTTCTGAAACTTGAGCCCTAATCCATTGCAGAAACAAATCATCAGATTACGGTCATTTACTAAGTGCTCTGCAGGTTAATTAGTCATGTGATGGCTCATTTGTTTTGAGTCTGACGAAAACGCCTCCCTCTGATGTAGTTCAGAAAAAAAACAAGCAGAACAAAAGGACATTATACTATAAACAATGCTAAAATCTCATTTACTACGAGAAGGCTCTGAATACTCTATTTACCCTTTCTCCAAATATTGCATCATTTCTATTGGTACAGAATACACTGCATTAAAGAAGATAAGATTATCAATAACATTCTACAGCACCTATATGTAATCTGTGTAAACAAAAGTCAGTCTTTTTGTTCAAGGTATCATTGTCAGAGTGAGAGGCTGTCGTGTAGTAAAATGCCTCCTTTATAGAAGCCTTGCATGTGACATTACACTGAATGAGGAAACATTACATATCTCTGTTTGTATTGGTCTAAGCATGAATGGACCCAGTAAAAACATCTCATTTCTAAGTTTCTGTTTGTCGCATGATCATTGGCTTCTAGATGTGATAATCATTTTGCTGCAATGTGTAAGAATTCACACAATCATCTTAACACATTTTCTTGGAAATGTCTCTGGAATGGCGAATCGTTTAAATAGCGCTGTTCTCTAATACAGTATGTTTTGTTTTTAGAAAAAAAAAACAAGCTGTTTGCACAAAGTGTCAACAACAGCAAAATAATTGTCATCAAAATGATTTGAATCTCAGCATAAGCTCTCCAGATGAATTGTGATGTACTGTAAAAAACTAAAGTATGGACAGCTGTCCGCTAACTGAAAATTTTTGAGTAAATTGCTTAAGTTAACTAGCTGCGAGCAACTTGTGATTAAAATGTTGTTTCTACTAATTTAGAAAGATATAATCATAGATTATACAAAGGACATGATCACTGAGCTGAGGTCAATAATTTAATAAACACATTCACAAAAGTGAACATAAAACTGCACTTCTGATATGCACCTTCATGTGCATTCAAAGAAGTCAACAGGTTATGAAAAAGAAAGCTAATCACACAAAACAGCTATTTCAACATCAGCAATACTGCAAAGAGATAAAACCTTAAGAAGTAGGCCTATTTAATTCTTCCCATAAGTTCCCATACATAAATTATTTAAACAAAGGCTTGGGTATTCCCCACAGAATAAATTGTGTACTTTGAGGTATTAACACACACACAAATATTAATTTTGTTTTGAATATTTAAGTAAATAATTACTCAAGTGCCACCTATAAGCAACTTTTGTTGTTTTTCATTAATTTTAACATCAGGGCTTACATTGTACAGATCGTGAAAGGAAAAGATTTGCTGTAGCATGACTAATTAACACCTGTGTGTCATCATTGTGTGAATGCTCAATAATAAAAATGCCTTTGTTTACAATTTCTCATCTCTCACTTGATATGAACATACAATGTAACATCTGCTAAAATGTGATTTATCACGGAAAAATATAGCCTGTGATCATGTTTGTTAAATTTTCACATTTCAAATATAATTTGTGCCCCAACTGTAACCTTTAGAGTGGTTATCCATTCACACGCACCGTGCAATTCACCATTAATTTATAATAGGTTAACTGGATAATGCAGTTTATCACATCAATTAACCAGTTATATGTGATTGTTTGTTTTATTAAAATATAGTTAGCGATGAAGCCAGTGCAGCCCCCCACACACCACACATTTGCTGATGAAGAGCCAAACATTTTTAATTCACCTGTTCGTCTACTTACTCAGAAGAGACCCGATGAGGATGAAAACTTGAATGGTGGTAGTGAAGTCCTTGTAAGCTCTTTCCTGCGCCTGCAGGATCTCCTCCAGTCGTGCCACCTCTTTATCCTGAGCATCACCCCACAGACCCACCGGAGACGACGCGTTTAAACTTGTGGTTCCGTTTTCTGACAGAGGAAACCAGCTCTCCGCGTTATCAGCCTCCATCATCATTCATATCTGAGGCGCCACTATAATCCTTCGGCTCAGGTCTCACCGCGCGCTCGTTATTGGTGAACACAGCTCGAGCGTTACGATTTAGTGTCCATCATGATTAACACGCGAGTTTATTCCAGTTCATCAAAATCATCGAAAACGTAAAACATTTTGGAAAAACGCAGGACGGAGATCTTTCACGATAGTAACATGTCTCAGATTGGACTGCATATTGCAGATTTGGTTAAAATTTGCATTACGTTGTTATCTTGTCGCTAAACAACTGCCTTTTCAGAATCGCGATATTTAAAGGAATGTTTCGGATATAAAAAGGCATGATTTTGTTTTCACAGCACAGATCACATATATAATGTCATTGATGGAGCGATAGCCTACGACAGTGACGCTCGCCTCAACACTCAACTTCATTTCATTAACCATGTAAATAGACGAACATAATATGAAATAATAGTGGTTATATACAATACTTCGTTTGCATTTAGTTATTAAAATATGCAACTGTATGCGAATAATAATGCCTAAACAGTGTACGATAACCTATAGAGAATATGCCAGAGAAATTACCAACATACCCGTATGAGATCGTTATGAATGATTATAGCCAGATCCAAGTGCCAAAAAACGATTTTGGTAAACGCACATCACGCTAAATATCGTGTCAGTGGGTGATCTGATAACCGGGCTTTAGCGAACAGGCTTCATTGCGAGTGACAACAGCGCTTTATTTCTTCAAATGAACGGTGGGCGCTTACAATAAAACGTCACGGTATCCGTCTGTTACGGCGTCTTGGAGAGAATTCAACCAGAGGTTTGGATTGAGCCTATATTTGGCCAGATACTGCTCCAGACACGCACTGCGAACAAAGCAACGCCTGTTGAGGTATTAACAGTATTCTTGGAACAAAACGTTATTTTATCAGTTTTCATTATTAAGTGAATAATTCATTGTGAGCAAAACGCCAGCATGTAGCCTACAGAATTCACAGATTAAACTATTCCTTGCAGTGTATCTACTGAGTGTGCAAACCTCACACTGCACTGAATTTGTCTACGTGTTGCTTTTGTTTGCTTGTTTCTATAATAGAAAGGCTAGTGGTCCTTGGTCAGGGGAAATTTTAGACAACCCATGAGGAATCTCTAAAGCTTGCATGAAATTAGACTGGGGCTAGTTGTCACACAAGGATGTTGTCAGAAGTGTTAAGCAATATTTCAGTAACTAAAAGGCTTAGAGTCAAAAGTCCTATTACACAAATGTGTGGTGTTTTCTAGAAGTGTTTTTCGGTTTCACCTAATTCAAAACTGTATGTGAATTCTACATCTAATAATAAAGTGATCCACATGCTGCTTTGTGATTTTGCAGCAAAAAGGCCATAATTTAAAAATCATTCATCTGAATTAAATCATTTAAACAAAAAGTTTAATTAAGTCAATCCAGTACAATATATAACTGCGGTAGATGTCTATGTCACTTCTTCCATGTAAATATAAATCAAATCTGATTTAATATTTATTTTCTTTGACAGTGATTGTAATTAAAGGATACTATAACATTCTGGCACTAGATAGCATCTTCTATTCAGACATAAAGGGACTTTCCTCATGCTAATAAATTCTGACATTGTCCAGTGACATGTAATACTAAAATATAAGTTCATTAATAGAGCGAAAGAGCTCTGAAGCTCACATACAATGCTACAGGCCCTATAGAAAATAATGATACAGCTAATAACCAATCCCTAGCTTTTCATTACCATAATACAGTTTTGTTGCAGATTCTGTTGTAGAGCTTATACTGCCATCCACATCAGTAATTCTCAGTTTTTATCTTGGTAATTGGCTACACTGTTAGACATTTCTGTAATTTATAGTTATTTACTGTATATTATCCAGTATAATACTGCAAATTCCCTTTACAGTAAATAACTGTAATACCCTTTGCATCATGGGAATTTTCTGTGACATCAAACCCCACATACAGAGACTTACTGTATTTTTTAAAATTGCTGTATACTACTGTATTTGCCGTAACGGCCTCTTTGGCGCCATTCTATTGAGGTTGTTTTATTTTCCTCATTTCTTTCATTTGAATTGACACTATTTGCCCTACACCGTGTCTACAACGCCGCAACAGCTTGGGACTGACTACACTGGACATGTTACATCGCTTGTAATGATTGGAAAATCCATTTGTCCTTCATGTAAGAAACAGTGCGAGCGCTTGGAGTACATCTGTACGTCAGAAATATACCGGGGCATCAGTTTACTGTCCACATCCACTGTAGATAGTATAATAGGTTCTATATTGTCTTTTCAAGTCGCGCCACGCACGTCCGAGGAAGACACGGAAGCAGCGTGGCAGCACCGCAACTTATGCCCGGGGATGAACCCGCGAGAGTGGAGGGGTTCCAGAGAACATCCCTTACTAACAATTCTTGGTTCCCAGAACATTCTGGGAATGTTAGTTTTTGGTTCCCAGAACATTATTTTTTAGGTTTGTTTTTGGTTAGCCAGGAATGTCGTCTTAACGGAAATAGAATGTAGTTTTTGGTTTGTAGAACATTCCCATAACGTTATTCTAACATTCCCAGAACATTAGTTTTTGGTTTGTAGAACGTTATTCTAACATTATTATAATGTTATTATAACGTTCCCAGGTTATTTTTTTGTTTTGTAGAACGTTATTCTAATGTTCCCAGAACGTTTGTTTTTGGTTCCCAGAAAGTTAGTTTTTGGTTTTTAGAACGTTATTCTAACATTTCCCTAACCTATTTACTCCAGTATGATCACTCCACTGTAGGTCAGTAATCATCCAGCACACGGGACCCAGCATAGCATAAGTGGCATGGAAATGATCTGCATGGACGCCTAATCAGTATTATAAAAACCATGTCTTGTTTTTATCTATTGTTTAATTAATAAAAATAATCTGAGCACATCAACTATCATATGTAAGATTAAATAAGATTAAATCTGTTCATTTCGGGGTAGCTACGATTTTATTTCTTCAGCACCAAATAAAAATGACTTCACACAATGTATAGTTTATAAAATATGACGTTTATTCACAGATATTAAAAAAGAATAAAAAATTACTTGACAAAGTAGGACATCAGTACATTAATTTCTTACCACTGAAGTGTACAGTTTGGACAGCGGGACACTCCTCTTTTGATCCGTAAACAAAAACTTCTCGCTTAACACCATGTTCTCTTCAGTTAGGCATGTCATATCCCTCCGAAATCATATTTACTGTCATAACTATATTAATTTTAAGTTATCATTCAATAAATAGATCGATAAACGAGCGAGTACGAGTAAACAAGTAAAATGAAATGACCATTAATTTTTAAATTCCGCGAGCCCGCGGCTCTCTGTTGAAGACAGGTGAAAGCGCGTGCTGGAGCAGCGCGTGCAGATCAGAGGCGCGCACGCAGTAAATCAAAGACTATAGAATACCCAAGTCGTGTCACTCATATAGTTTTGAATGGGGAAAAATGCAACACTCAATATGGCCGCTCAATCGCAGGAAGCCCCGCCTTCTGAATTAAAGAGCCAATCGCTAATCGGTAAAGTCAGCGCATCACTGCAGCTGCCGTTAGAAGTCCCGGTTGCTATAGAAACAGTCAGCATTCTAAAACGTGCGCTTAGAACTGCGCATGTGCACTGGCTGATCTAGCCTGAAAAATAAGCTTTTATAATGCTATTTGAGCAAAAGAAACAACATTAATGATACAGTTGTTGTCAGATTTCTTTGGTGATTTCAAATATGAAATTTAATCGTGAGCTTAGTGAACAGTTTTGGAGAATTTGATGTTTCCCCATTCAAAGAGATAGGAGCTGCACTTGCATGCCCGAGAGGCGTTTCAAAGATGGCCGCTGAGTGACATGACGAGACTGAGTAAATGATGATGAAACAAACCCACGAAGTTATGATTTCTGTTATCACTCCCTGCTTAATCCTGGCTTAATATTATAAATTAAAGCTCGTTTTGATACAATTTCTGTATTTTAATAAATGCTGTATTAAACGAATTTCAGGGCTCTGTATAGGTCATTACACAAAAAACATCTGCAACGTTTTCATTGGAAAGATAGTTTTACAGGGTTATAAAAATAACCTAAAACTAACCATTAGGGAACATTCTCTAAGTTATTTTTAGGTTATTTTAAAAATAACCACCCTGCAATGTTCTGGGAATGTTATTTTATGGTTACAAAGAAATAACCTAAAACTAACCATTAGGGAACGTTCTCTGCAAGTTATTTTTAGGTTATTTAATAATAACCATCATGCAATGTTCTGGGAACGTTATTTTGTGGTTACAAAAAAAAAAACTAAAAACTTACATTTCCCTAACGTTAGTATTTGGTTCCCAAAAAAATAACCAAACGGGAACCAAAAACTAACGTTAGGGGAATGTTCTGTGTTTGCTGGGATCTGCACTGTGTCGATGCACCTTACGAGAGAATAAGACCAGCAAGCAAGGTAAACATATATGTACATTTGTCTCTGTGTTTGTGTCAGACTTTACTATGGTAAACTGCGCTGTCATTACAAACAACTTTTGTCAGCTTATTGAATTAAGTTACCGAATTAAAATTATTTTTAACGAGCAACGCTTATCTTATATTAACATTAAGTTAACTAATGTGAAATTTTGTTCAGGTGTTAGTAGTTAATGTTGGCCAGTAGCCTATTGAGAAAATAAAATCGTATGTTAGCTAGGTTAAACAAGTTTTATGGCTAGCTGCCTTTCTAGTTTTAGAATTAGTTTGTTATAGATTTTAATAGAATTTAAGATTTACTGCATTTGTGTTTTAAAGGCAACTGCAATGAAGCATCAAGAAACACATGAGCATGCCATCCACCCTGAGACTGATAATTCATGGTAAGAGAACAACTATGGTTTTGAGAGGTTTGAGTATGGGGTTTGCCTTTTAAAAGTGTGCCATTTCTACTTCTTGTTTTTCAGAGAAGACATCTCTGTAATTAACAAAGTGGATGGTGAGCAAAGGTGGTGGCCACGTTTTGGAGCAGCACCTGGGTTTTGCAGATGGCTATGTATTTTTGTGAGGATAAATTCAGAGGATACAACATAATGCGCTGCAAAACGTCCTAAGACAGGAGAAATGGTGAAGATGCACCGTTCCAGCATTGGAAGACTGTATTTTTAAGTGTTATACATACAATGTTTTAAATAAAGAATTTGATATTTTATAATTATTGTCTGTTTTAATTGAATGCCAGTAGTACCCATGTAGAGTAAAAATAAAAATGAATTCTATATAAAAATGATCAAATCTAATGAAATCTATATTAAAATGAATGTATTACAGTAGTATACTGATGAATTGGATTATTTCTACAGTAATTTACTGTAAAACATTACAGTTTGCAACTGTAAATCAAATACAGTAAATGCTACTGTAAATCTTAATTACAGTAACTTACTGGCAACACTTTGATATGTCTAACAGTGTAGAAATTTTTTTTTTACATGTATTTAACATGTTTGGTCATGTTAACACGTTTCTGCAAAACTGTGAAGACTTTTCAATGTTATTACCATTATTTTATTCACCTTTGGACTATTTATATTCAAATACATTTTTGAATCATCATGCGATTCCTCACACAAGAACACAACTATCAATTCATAGGAATGCCATGCACTGCAGGTTGACAGCTAGTAACAGCTCCTCTGTAAATATAATAAGAATCTTTTCCAGTTAATCAACATGCAAGAACTCTTAAGAGCTTCTCCTCTTAAGTAGTCTGGGTTAAACGACATGGCCCGCTGGAGTGTGTCCTTATCACAGTGCTCTCTAAAATATTTGCAATAAGTACCACTGGAGCTCTGCACAGAGAGGATCTCAATCATTTTCATGTTAAAAAAAAAAAAAAACAATTCTGAATCAGAAAGACAACAATCATCTGCCTTCATCCAGTGAGATTTGCTTTCATGTATTTGTGCAATGTGATATCATGGCTGCTATGCTACAACAAACTTAAAGGGACAGTTTGTTCAAAAACGTTAATTTTGTCAATGTACTCACCATCATGTTGTTACAAACCCATAGGACTATTTCTTCTCTGGAATACAAAAGCAGATATTTTGTAAAACGTTTTGCCTTTCATTGTATGAAAAAAAAACAACATTCTTGAAAATTATCAAGAAAGTAAATGATGACAACTTTCATTTATGAGTGAACTACACCTTAAAATCATAGTATTGCTAAATACAATGGTAAAGTTTAGCATTGTTGAGGCACAGAATTATTAACTTGGATTACTGGCTTCCTACTAATCATTTGAGGATGTTGTCTAGTATCCCACTGACCAGCATATATATATAAAATCATGCAAATAATCTTAAGATATTTAGTTGTGTTTTATTGGAAGTTACAGGTAAAACATAGTGTAAGGTGCATACAGTAACTCACTTGAAGCAATGCCCCAAGTTGCACATCTCCTTCACAGTGTCTGCACCTTGATGGAATGTTTATCTAAACATAAACATTCTTCAAGAAAGAAAAGATTTGGAAGAAAAACAACCTGTATTTCCCCTCTACTAAGGCTGAAGGTGTCATCGAGGCTTATTTTAAATGAAGGCACCAGAGGCTGTACAATAAAACAGATGTACTGTAGAAATACTGACAGAGAGAATGCAACAGGAATGCAGATACACAGTAAATGAGTAAAGTATTATCACCACTATTAATGTGTTTGATTTGATTAACTTAAAATCAGTGTTCAGTTATATTGCAAAAATGTGGCTAAGCAGTGAAAATGCACTACCATTCAAAAGATTTTTTTTTTTTTGTAAAGAAATTAATACTTATTTAGCAAGGATGCTTTAAATTAATAGTGACAATAAAGAATTCTACTTTATTAATTGAGCACTGGCACGACATGAATATAACATTTTAAAATACATTCTAATAGAAAAGAGTTATTTTAAATTGTAATAATATTTCACAATATTAATGAAAGAAAATAATCTTACTAACCCCAAATTAACGGTAATGTTTGATAAAGAAACATTTATCCAAATGAGTTTGATTTTACAAACAACTTCTCCATTCTCTGTATGAAATAAACATAGGATTTTGAAGCAAATCATACATGTGCTTCATTCAACTAGATTTTTTTTTTTTTTTTTTTTTTTGATAACTACATTAGAAATGAAAGTAATTCAAGTCAACACTAACTGGATATCATGACTATGATATGACTGTACATTAGAGGTCGACCGATAGTGGATTTTACCGATACCGATAGCTAGGTTGGACCACACTGTCCGATACCGATTAATCAACCAATAGTTTTTAAAATGGATACTGAACGAAAACTAAAATAGAGCTTTACTATTTTTAAAAAAGCAGTAACAGTACTGAACCACACTTTGTAAATGAATAAAAATATCAATGAATCAATGAATAAAAACTATTGATCATTTCAGTCATTTCATAGTTTACTAATGTTAAAAGAAGAAACTTTTAAATTTAAAAAATAAGCCTATTAGTAATAGTAAATGTTGAAATGAAATGAACACACTCTAACAAGGAACAATACTTCTACAGCTTTCATTAATGTTACAAATGGACTCATTGTTCAAGTAATACAATTTCATTTCAACAGTCATGCTTAAAGACGGCCATCTTCAAATACCTACACAAGGCCATTTTAAAATTACATGCACAAGTTATTGATATTGTATGTGTACTCTCACATTTTATTTGCTGCTATTTTAGAACACTGCATGATTATCCAATCAAAATATTTAAAAAAATATGCAAGTGACACTGTGCAAAAGCGCAGCGCTGCGTCTTGGAGAAGTCACAGGTATCACACACACCGGACGCATCACGCAATTAAACCACTGATCTATAACAGAGAACCATGCCTTGTTCTTTTTGGAATTGTCCTTGTAAAAAGGATTTGTGGTGTCGTGTGTTTTTCAACTTTGAGGATGAACCTCTCGTCATCTATTTCTGGCCTCCTAGCAAGAATATAGTAATGTGAAATAAGATTGGGAGTCTGCACAGGGTGTTTATTTTGAAATTGACATGATTGACATGAAGTGGGGGGGACATGAAGTGGGGGACCCACCCACCCATTTTTATTTTGCTTCTGACGCCCATGGTTAATGTAATACAATCATGGTTAATTTTCATTTTAATTTTGTTTTCTGATAACCCTAAAACACAATGCAGTGCAAAATTCAAAATACATCATACTGAATTTACATACACTGTCCCAAATTTTGAAAGAGGTTTTTTTTATTATTATTATTAATTAATTAAATGTTATTTATTTCAGAGATTCCAACTATAAACAAAAAGCATAGAAACTCTAGCATGCGCGAGGTGAATGTTGTACTGCACATGTGTCGAGCTCGTCCGTCCGCGCTCATTCACGGTTGAGTATGCTTTGAAAGCTGTGTGGACACGGCTGTGCACGATACGGAACGGAATGCGGAAAGTGAAGTATTCCCGGGCCTTAAATAAGGGGTTAGAGCCACAGAAAGACAAACATTTTGCTGAAAAAATGCACAATAGATAATTTATAGCCTAGGGTGAAGTCATTATGTACATTAACAACGATTTGGGACAAATATAATGTTATTTAATGGAAAACTATGTGAATGGCGCTCTGTTCCGCGGCTGTCGGCTGCATTTAAATGCGCGTTACAAGTTTCCCTCTTTGTGCAGCGCTGCAGTGTCACATGCCAAAACAAACACCATGTGCTGTCAGTTATTACTGTATAACGACAGCAGACAATTCTCAGCCACTCCAGCAACAGACGCAACACGGAAAACTATCGGCATGGATTTTTGCCGATAACCGATAGGCTAGTTCCGCAAATCAACTATCGTGTCGATTAATCAGCAAAACCGATGAATCGGTCGACCTCTAATGTACATGCCCTTTTTTACAGCTTAGATTTGGAGTTGTGATTAGTAGCTGCTAAGTGTTTTTTGAAAAAATTCAAAATCCTCTTCCACGCATCCAGCTGTGCCTCTGAATGAGCCTTAGGTTCCCCGCCAAAATAAACCACATTGTTAGCTACACCATGAAAATTAGCAAGACAAAAGGGCATATAGGGCACCTCGATAAAGTGACCTGCTTTTTCATACCTCACCAATTCGTAATTATTTTTCCCATGTGCTTTGAGTCTGTCGCATGCTAGTTTTGCATAATAGGCACTTTGCCAATTCCTATCAGCTTCTGACATTATAAACATGAAATTACCAGAGGCACGTTCGATGGGAATAACGCTAGGAAGGCCTTCTTCTGACATCGGGTCATTCATAACATCCCCAATATCCACATAGCCCAATGGTGTCATTTTTGATCTCTTAATATCAAACATGAGGGGTGGAACACAGATGTCCTTGTAGTAGATGGGAACCAAAGTATTGGCATTGCATCCATTGATCCAAACAGTAGCCGATATACCAGGCAGGAACGTTGCCATTGACAAAGCGAGATCTCCACTCTTTGATATGGACACTAGGCCAATTTTTTGATCTTTGACCTTTGAATGAAAAAAAGACAAGCTTAAGACAAACTTAAATAGAAATAAAATAGAATTTAACCTTATTTTAATTTCAGATAGCTGCCAAAACAACTTTTATCAATTTCATTTCATTTAAATTGGTGCACTAAAACTAAAATTAAAATAAAAAAAAACTATATAGACATTTTTTTTAAATCTAATAAAAATCTCAAAAGACAACAAGATTAATAAAACTAAACAAAAAAAACTTATTAGAAAAATGAAAATCTACTTAAAATATTACTAAAAACTTTAATAATCTCAGCAATACTAAAATAACACTGATTCTAATAAATCTCCCATTGTAAAATGCTTCATTTTATTTAGAAATCATTAGAATTAACAGGGATACATATGAACGGTTGCACATACTAACCTCTGGTTGCTGACGTAGGAAATTTATACCTTCTTCAAAGTACTCAAGGTGAAATCTGTCAGCTCTTTTGGGTAAATCTTGGTAACCTTGGAAAGCCAAGGCTAAAACAGCAAAGTTTCTCTTTGCCAACAGTGCTGCCCTCAACTCAAAAGGAGCTCCTCTAAATACATTTGTATCCAAAATCCCAGGAAATGGTCCTTTACCTAAAAAAAAATATATCAGCATTAAAAACTCTAAATTCTTGACTGAAAATTGTTAGACTATTTTAACCACAGGGAGGCGCTACTAGAAAACAGAAAATGGCCAACAACTTCGGTATCTGTTATCGGAGTTAATTTACTGTTTTATTAAAAAGACACCCTTTAAAGAGTCATTTTACACTTCAGACTTTTTAAGAGCAGCATAAACTGCTGAATTATAATGACCGTTTTAATTGCCTATATGGACTGCTATATGGATGGAGTGCTTTAATACAGCTACATAACTGACCAGGTGGCATAAAAAGAGTTCCTCTGATCCTGCCTTCGTTTACAGGGATTCTCCGGACACCATCGGTCAAGCAGTGTCTTTCGTTCGTCACTTTGGCGATGACTTTATCATCACTGACGACCTCAATGTCAACGAGAGCAGGACGCGTCACGTCTGCGTGTGTAAACTTGCAGTCTACGACGTCTGCTTTCAGTGCCCAGAATAAACCCATTGGTTCAACTCCCGTAAAGCTGCCACCAAGAGAAGGGTCACGGCTGAGGTCAACTTGACCGCTATCGTCTGCTTGGTAGGCGGCAGAAGCTTGGAAAACACGTCCCGTATCATCAGTGACTTTAGAGCGCAGATCCACGCGTTGTTGGGATTTTAAGCCACTCACGGTCACGTGCACTGGGTCTTCAAAAGAGCACTTATAACTGGGCAAAAGCCTAATGCTGATCCCCGAAGAGTAGTGCATTTTTTCAAGAGTGTTTCTTGCGAAAGGGGTAAACGCATACTTTAGCATCGAAAACATCTTGTCTGTGTGACTTCTTCTGCAGCAAAGAAAGTAGGTTGTTACTGCCTTCTAGCGTTCGGAGTAAACCCGGAAATGAGCGACACGCGTCATAAACTGAAAACCACGCCCACCGGGGGAGAACAATCCAACCCTCTCCATTTGCTTTCTATTGCGGGAAGCTGCGTCCTTGTCATTTCTGACTTATAACAAAAAACGGAACAATGTCTAAAAGCTGCAATGTGACAATGTGTACAGTAAAACAGCTAAAAAACCCAGAACTACGTTTTAAGCTGTCGACCCCCCAAAAAACGAGCGTTTAAGGTGACACCACTTTATTTTTAAGAGATGCTTCCCAAATCCCAATAGCAATTAATTATATAAAACTTTTCTCTAAAGCTTCGGGTCTTAATCTAAACATAGGTAAATGTGAATTAATGTCTATTAAAAATTGTACAGCATCCACTATTTTTAATATTCCAGTTAAATCTGAAATTACATACTTAGGCATTGTGATAACTAAAAATCAAGATAAAAGATGTACTTTGAACCTTGACCCGGTTATATTAAAAGCCCAAAGAAGATTTAACACATGGTTGCAGAGAGACTTGACCTTGAGAGGCAGAGTACTGCTGGCTAAGACAGAGGGCATCTCCAGACTTACATATGCTGCACTCTCTCTATATGTGGACAACAACATTTGTAGATCAATTGATAAAATCCTGTTTAATTTTGTTTGGAAAAACAAAATCCATTATGTTAAGAAGTCTGTAATAATGAACACGTATGAGCATGGGGGATTGAATTTCCTTGATTTCTCCTCTTTGAATAACACTTTCAAAATTAATTGGATTAGGCAGTTTTTGTGTAATCCAAACTCAATCTGGAATTTCATCCCCAATTACTACTTTTCCAAATTAGGTGGTCTTCCTTTCTTATTAATTTGTAATTATAATATTGACAGAATCCCTTACAATTTATCTAAATTTCATAAACAGGCATTACTTGCATGGCCATTAATCTTTAAGCACAATTTCTCCCCTCACCGGTACTTTATTTGGAACAATCAAGACATCGTATATAAGAGAAAATCTTTTTAGTAATTGGTTTGAGAAAAACATTTTGATTGTTTCTCAGTTATTTAACTCAGAAGGTCTTATTTTAAGTTATGAAGAATTCTTATGTAAATTTGATTTTCCAGTAACTCCCAAAGAATTCTCCATTGTCATGGACGCTATTCCTAAAGGAGCTGTCATGCTTTTAAGGGACTCTGTTAGATCACGCAGTACTTTACCTATTTCTTTGGACCCATTTGAAATCCCAATAGGAGAACTGAACTGTGCTTTTTGTCACATCCTTCATCACGTAACTATAACTATATATTAGATCGCTCTTTCAAAAGGAGCTTGTAACAACTCCCTATGTGGTGTCTTATTGGAAGAATGTTGTTGATCATATTGATTGGAAAAAAGTATGGACTCTGTCTTCGAAATACATAACAAACAAGGTTAGAGAAATCTCATTCAAATTGTTATACAGATTTTACCCAGCTAAAGTGTTTATGAAAAGGTTTAAATCAGACATAGATACAAGCTGTTTTTTTTTTTTTAATTTATTTTTATATTTTTTTTTTTTTTGTGGTGACCCTAATGAAACTGATATGCATATCTTCTGGGATTGTCCTCACACACAGCTATTTTGGATTGAATTCTCTAATGTTATCAATCGCAATGTGCTCCAGGGTTTCTCTTTGCTTTTTAAGGATGTACTGTTTGGCTTCTTTAATATACAAAAAGATAAAATTAATGAATATTTTATTATTAACCTATTATTATTTATTGCGAAATTTCATATTCCCCACAGTAAATTCTCTCATCAAAATCCTTTATTTATTGTTTTTAAAAATGAGGTATGTCCAAACTATTTCATCTTCCAAGAATCTTAAAGCTCTTAAAACAGTTAATTTATTTCATCTTTTTAATTTATTCTGTTAAAGCTTTCATTTTATTTTACTCATTTATTGTTACATACGTATATAAGTTCAAGTTTAAGTTCAAGTTGAGCTTTATTGTCATTCTGCTACATGTGTGGACATATAGTGGAACGAAATGTCGTGCCTCGCAGGACCACGGTGCTACATACTAGTTAAGCATAAGATAAACATACAACAATGCAAATATAGGAAAAACAATAGAGCTATACAACAGTTTAACCATCTGACTATACATATACTATAAATACTTTAACTACTATACCTACTATACCTAGTTGACTACACATACACAAACTGAGACTGTACAAGAACTTTACATCGATACTGTACAAATTGTGCTAAAGAGATATTTGTACATGAAAATGTGCAGAAAATATATATATTTTGTACATTAAATTGTTCAGAAGAGAGGTTTTGTGGGAAGCAGCGCATAGTGCAAAAAGATTTAGTAGTGCAATGCTCAAGTAAACATATTATTTTGTAGTGCAATGTTCAAGTAAACATATATTATCTTGAGTCTTTGTAGCAGGGAGTGTTTATAGAAAGTGTCTAGTGTGTATATAGTGGGACGAGTGCGTTACTACAGGTGGTTTGTATAGCCCACTCACCTGTGTGTAGCACACTCAGAATTGCACTTAGGAAAATTGTCAATAGTTATTTATGAGTTGGGGGGCTGAGGTGTTCATGGTTTCAGAGGGGGACAGGGAGATTGGAGTTAAGAGCTCTCACGGCCTGGGGAAAAAAGCTGTTGAGCAATCGGACTGAACGAGCTTTGATACTCCAGTACCTTTTACCTGATGGCAGGAGCTGGAAGAGGTTGTGGGAGGGGTAGGTGGGGTCCTTCACGATGCTGGAGGCCTTGCTGGAGCATCGTGCAAGGAAAATGTCCAGGATGGAGGGGAGAGGGGCACCGATGATCTTTGCGGCAGTGTTCACTGTCCGTTGTAGGGTCTTGCGGTCAGCAGCACTGCAGTTCCCATACCAGACAGTTATGCAGATGGTCAGCACGCTCTCAGTGGTGCCCCTGTAGAAAGTGGTGAGGATGGGTGGAGGGAGACTTGCCCTTTTCAGCTGGCGGAGAAAGTGGAGGCGCTGTTGTCCCTTCTTGTTGAGTGATGTGACGTTGGTGGTCCAGGTCAGATCCTCTGTGATGTGCACTCCCAGGAATTTAGTGCTACCGACTCTCTCCACGGTTGAGCCGTCGATGGTCAGTGGGGGGTGGTTAACAGAGTTTCTCCTGAAGTCCATCACAACCTCTTTTGTCTTACCCACATTGAGGGACAGGTTGTTAGCACCACACCATTCAGCCAGCTGTGCCACTTCCTCTCTGTAGTGCGTTTCATCGTTGTTGCTGATGAGGCCTACCACAGTTGTGTCATCAGCAAACTTGATGATGTGGTTGGAGCTGGACTTGGCAGTGCAGTCGTGGGTCAGCAGTGTGAAGAGCAGCGGGCTGAGCACACAGCCTTGTGGGGCACCTGTGCTCAGTGTGGTAGTGCTGGAGATGTTGCGGCCGACACGGACTGACTGAGGTTTTGCAGTTAAAAAGTCCAGGATCCAATTACAGAGGGAGGTGTTAAGGCCCAGCAGGTTTAGTTTGTGGATGAGCTGTTGTGGGATTATTGTGTTGAATGCTGAGCTGAAGTCAATGAACAGCATTCTTACATAGGAGTCTTTCTGTTCCAGGTGGGTAAGAGCTAGGTGGAGAGTGGTGGATATTAGATTGTCCGTGGAACGGTTTGGACGGTATGCAAACTGGAATGGCTCCAGTGTGTTTGGGAGACTGGACTTGATGTGATGCATGACTAACCTCTCAAAGCACTTCATCATGATTGGGGTCAGTGCTATGGGACGATAGTCATTCAGACAGGACACATGTGACCTCTTTGGTACTGGGATTATGGAGGTGGATTTGAGACACTTGGGGACGACTGCCTGGCTCAGCGAGTTGTTGAAGATGTCTGTTAGGACATCCGTCAGCTGTGCAGCACAGTCTCTCAGTACACGTCCAGGTATGTTGTCAGGGCCCGCAGCCTTTCGTGGGTTAATCCTGGATAGGGTCTTCCTTAAATCGGCTGGGGAGAGACAGAGTACCTGGTCGTTTGGAGATGTGGGCAGTTTCTGTGCAGGTGTGTCGTTCTGTATCTCAAATCGTGAGTAGAAGTGGTTGAGTGCCTCTGGTAGGGATGTGTCATCGTCACTGGCCTGTGGCGGGGCCTTGTAATCAGTGATGGTCTGAATGGCTTGGGTCCGAGTGTTTTTACTGTCGCTGTTGTTGTTGTTGTTGATTTTTTGTTGTAAAAATGGTAAAAAAAAAAATTTGTTGATAAATGGTGCTTTGCATGTAATGTCACCTCTTTGTATGTAAAGTTGATATTTTTTGTACTTGTATCTTTGGTACCTTGGCATTGATAAAAAATAAATAAATAAAAATACACAGATCCTAATATATTAAGGTTTTAGACCTCTCTTCTTTTTTTTATTAAATAATTTTATTTTTCTGTTTTCACCGACATAATTCTCAAAACATGATATTTTTTCCCGTTTTTCCTCTTTTGTTTTATAGCATAAATAAATAAATAAATAAATAAATGTTATTATATTACAACCCGAATTCCGGAAATGTTGGGACATTTTTAGATTTCAATAAAATGAAAACTAAACGACTTTCAAATCACATGAGCCAATATTTTATTAACAATAGAACATAGATAACATAAATGTTTAAACAGAGAAATTTTACACTTTTATCCACTAAATGAGCTCATTTCAAATTTGATGCCTGCTACAGGTCTCAAAAAAGTTGGCACAGGGGCAACAAAGGGCTGAAAAAGCAAGACCTTTTGAAAAGATTCAGCTGGGAGAACATCTAGCAACTAATTAAGTTAATTTACATCAGGTCTATAACATGAAAGGGATGTACCGTGCGTTCACACGCTAGAACGCTTGTTTATCAGTGGGAATGCAATTCATTTGCTCAAAACAACACCGATTTGACCAATTGCATTTAGGCCAGGGCCGTCGCCGGCCATGCCCCCCCCCCCCCCCAAACGTGTTACTTACTGTATTTACATGACTGTAAGGGTAGGTTTAGGGTTGTGGTAGGTGTAGATATTAATAAATCATAATTTAACAGGTAGCATTTTTCGTTGTCGAATTGTACTACCTACTGTTTTAATGGGAGGCAGGAAAATCTGACAGGGTAACACAAATCGACAGAACACCGGCTCTGATTTAGGCTACACTTTAACCAGGACAGTTTGGAATGTAGGGTGCGCACAAATTAATGTTAATGTTAATTAAAGACCTAGGCTAGTAAACGTCTCCTATAAACTGCATGTTGAAATTAGACTAGCACTTAACCATGAACACAAAAAACACCACACAAATGGCATTTATTGGTTTATTTCTTTAGCAAACATGTAACTATAATTGTTAATTTCTTTCCATCGATCAATTTCTTACTTTCACAATTAAAATGTTTCATGAAGTTAACTTATACCCTACTTGTGGTCAGTCTGCGCTAGTGATGGCGCTATTGAAACACTGCGTCATGCTTCATCACTGCATCTCTGCTTCGAAACTTTTATGAATCTTTTGTTTCGAATCAGTGGTTCGGAGCGCGAATCAAATTGCGCAAGTCACATGATTCCAGCAAACGAGGCTTCGTTACGTCATGACTGTTTCGAAACGTTTCGAAATTTCAATGTTTCGCCGCTGGGGGGCGATCTCTATAAACTCATGAATCATGCGAGTTCATTGAGATCGCCCCCCAGCGGCGAAACATTGAACCAGCGTCTATAGTTTTACCTGATCTCAGATCAGTTTAATCAACTTGTAGACATGTTTAACAAGACGGTTGTGTAATTAAAAGAATGAGAAGGTAATAGTCACTTACTGGCCTCTATATAGAAGCTGTCCATAAAACAAAACAAGCCAGCAAATTAATATAAGATATTTTAAAAACCACATATCATACCGACACTTCATATTTAATGATATTTTATTTTTTATTGCATTTAATGTAGTATACTTTCAATAAAACATTTGCAGTGGGTATTAAAAGCTGTTTTTATGCATGTTTTAGCCAGAGTTTTTGTTGCATTTACACACTTTTGACCAGCAGGCGTTACCAGCGTGTGGTGTTTCGAGCGTTTCAAAACAATGAATCATTTTGCGAAGCAATTGGTTCAATTGATTCGGAGCTTTGAAAAGCTTCGTTTCTCCCATCACTAGTCTGCACAAGATCAACATGCTTGTTTCCTTTTCTGCTACTTTAAATACAAGACCACGCATTCGATCGTCAGAGCGTCAACGAATCTTTCTATAGCGTCATTGGCAGGGCAGCCAGAGCGAATTTTGACGCTCTCGCTGGCGGCGGTGTGAACGCACGGTTAGAGAGGCAGCGTCTCCCAGAAGTAAAGATGGGCAGAGGCTCTCCAATCTGTGAAAGAGAGCGTAAAAAGATTGTGGAGTACTTTAAAAACAACATTCCTCAAAGTCAAATTGCAAAGGCTTTGCAAATCTCATCATCTACAGTGCATAACATCATTAAAAGTTTCAGAGAAACTGGAGAAATATCTGTGCATAAGGGACAAGGCTGAAGACCTTTGTTGGATGCCCGTGGTCTTCGGGCCCTCAGACGACACTGCATCACTCATTGGCATGATTCTGTCATTGACATTACTAAATGGGCCCAGGAATACTTCCAGAAACCACTGTCGGTAAACACAATCCGCTGAGCCATCTGCAGATGCCAGCTAAAGCTCTATCATGCAAAAAGGAAGCCATATGTGAACATGGTCCAGAAGCGCCATCATGTCCTGTGGGCCAAGGCTCATTTAAAATGGACTGCTTCAAAGTGGAAACGTGTTCTATGGTCAGACGAGTCCAAATTTGACATTCTTGTTGGAAATCACGGACGCCGTGTACTCCGTCTAAAGAGGAGGGAGACCTTCCAGCGTGTTATCAGCGTTCAGTTCAAAAGCCAGCATCTCTGATGATATGGGGGTGCATAAGTGCATACGGTATGGGCAGCTTGCATGTTTTGGAAGGCACTATGAATGCTGAAAGGTATATAAAGGTTTTAGAGCAAGATATGCTCCCCTCCAGATGACCTGTATTTCAGCAGGACACTGCAAAACCACATACTCCAGTTATTACAACAGCATGGCTTCATAGTAGAAGAGTCCGGATGCTGAATTGGCCTGCCTGCAGTCCAGATCTTTCACTTATAGAGAACATTTGGCACATCATTGAACAAAAAAATACGTCAAAGACGACCACGAACTCTTCAACAGCTGGAAACCTATATCAGGCAAGAATGGGACCAAATTCCAACACCAAAACTCCAGAAACTCATAACCTCGATGCCCAGACGTCTTCAAACTGTTTTGAAAAGAAGAGGAGATGCTACACCATGGTAAACATGCCCCCGTCTCAACTATTTTGAGACCTTTAGCAGGCATCAAATTTGAAATGAGATCATTTTGTGCGTAAAATTGTAAAATTTCTCAGTTTAAATATTTGTTATGTTATCTATGTTCTATTGTGAATAAAATATTGGCTCGTGATTTGAAAGTCTTTTAGTATTAATTTTATTCATATTTAAAAAAAACGTCCCAACATTTCCAGAATTCTGGTTGTAAACACTGACAAAACAAAGAGAAATGATAATAGAAATAAATTAATCTAAAATATTTTCCAACGTTCACAAAAACACTTATCCTGTTTTCAACGACTTGTAATTCTCAAAATTTGATACTTTTTCAGTTTACATTGCTTTTAATCCCAGTTTTTCCTCTTTTGTTTTATATAGTCTCAAGTAAAAATAAATAAATAAATAGATAACTTTCATTATATAAAACTCTGACAAAACAAAGAAGAATGATAATAGAAATAAATTAATCTAAAATATTTTCCAACGTTTACAAAAACACTTATTTATGGCTTTTTAGTCAAAGTCTCCAATACTGTCAATGTACTTTTTGGTTTCACTCAGCAAGATATAAGTCGATTTTCTTTGTATAAAAACTGGATTAATTAAAATATTTTATAAATTAAGTAAAATCCTTCTCATAATTTGCGATGCCAAAATTACATTTCCCTTCAACAGTAAATGTACACTCACTGAATACTCATGAAAAGTATTTAAAAAATTGACAGTCAGAAAAGACCAAATGTATTTCCGTGTAAATGACTAGGCAAAATTATGAATTAGCAATTCGTTTATATTGCAATAACTGCATTAACGGTTCATATGGTATTTTCATACAAGGTTTCATACTCATTTGAAAAAGACCTCGTAAGCCCCGACCCTTTGGAGTAGAGTTCGGCTGGTCGTCATGGAGACGGTGTGAGAGCGAGGCCGCTGGTGGAGCTCGCAGCTCTTTCCTACAGTAGGGAGGTACTCCGCTCTGGCCCCGCTGCCTGCTCTCAACCCTTCTCCGCAGACGGATGATCAGATCCAAAAGGACCGTCAGAATCCCCGAATACATTCGATCCCAACATAACCGCGTTTACAGTAACCCCGGGATTTACATCCATTCGCCGCAGCTCCATGGTGACCCGATACTGATTTTTAAAGAGGAGGGCATTTACTGGTAAGATCGCTTTTTTGCGTTGTGAAGGTTAGTTAGCTGAGCTAACACGGTTAGCCAAACGGAGTCTTTAGGATCTGAATCACTGGTTATCGCAAAAGCTAACAAATATCGATAGCCAAATGATTCAGTCTGTGTACTTAAATATAGAAATATTAGTTCGGTGAGTTATTGGTTGTTAAAGGACTTTAATATTCACAGCCATATAGCTCGCTAGTGAATCCTGATCCAATCAAAAGCACTGTTCCGGATATAAAGAAAGGTCTTTTTAATTAATGATGGTGACGATTATTTGTTGTATAAATTAATCCGATCGGCCTTATGTCATTATGCGGAGAGGTTCATGTGGAAATGTGATTTTTAATTAGCGTGTCATTACGCGATTACAAAAGTCGGCAGTCCGGCGATGCGGACAAAGCCTGTTGTTATCTTCCTATTACCCATAGGCTGCCATCTTACTTTACTAGACTGGTAAATATATGTTATATGTGTATTATCAAACTGTTGCTTTTGTTTTAGATGTATGGATAAGTATAATTGTTGTCATAGTGTTACAGTATTATTTCGGTCAACAGTGGACCTCAAATATCGTCGTTGTGGTATTTTGTACTTGCTTCAACCGGTTTCATACGTGTAAATTTCCAGAGAGTCAACATATAATTGTAATATACATCCCGTTTTATTTATTCGTTTTGCATAAACGAAATGTGTGGTCGAAGCATACAAGCGCAAACACAAACGCGCACACGCGCACGCACAAAGCGCTGTGCAGTAAACACTGTGTTTAAGAAGCAAGAGGACTTTTAAAAAACTCGTGATCGAAAAGTTAGAAACAGCCTCAAAGTGTATTACTTCAGAAAACCTAACCGCGATTATTAGTGATGCATGTTTCTTTCTGTTTGTTTTCATAAGTCAACAGTGTTGCGTTCACAGTAGATTCAGGAGACACTCTTTGTTGTGCTCGTTCTGCTCTCGGAACAGTTGCACGTGTCGGCGCGTGTGACTTTAAATCCGGACATACTGGGGCTTATTTCTGTTTTACATAGAATAACTACATTATCATGTCCCTCAGCACACTCCACTTCCAAATACCTGGCCTCTTTTTTAAATAAAAATGTGCTGCTCGTTTTTGCAGTGAGGCGATAATGTCATTTCTTGTCGTGAAAACAAGATTAGTGTCATCTGCCTACCAGTAATTGCTTTATAATACGCTGGTGTCTCTGGTTTGGAGCCAGCATGCATTGGTTGTTGCTTTTATTTTGTACTAATTGTAACCAAACACCCCATATTCACTGTCTTTTTCCCAATAGCATATCTTTACTGGAGTTTGCTTGACTTGACTTGTTGAAACTTGATCAGGAGGTTGTTTCAATGTGATATCATTGATAGCAACTTGATATCAGCTTCCCTTCACAAACTCTTGTAGGTTTCCTGTAGATGGTCACTTCTTCCTCATTGCCTTTTGTGTGCAAAGGTGTAGATAAAGGAACTGTGCGGGCCGTAATATGCTTAACAAAAGTCTCTTTCTTCACTGTCATGCAGCCTGGACACTTTTTTCCAGCTATGTATTTTTGTCTTTCTGCTTTTTTCTCTTCCATCTCTTACTAAACTCCAGACTGCTGGAAGGGCTCTTTATTTGCATATTTCTTGCTCAAACTATTTTACGTTAGAACCTGAAGGAAGCTCTGGTGTGATAAAGCAGGAACTGAGGTGCCACGTTTCTTTTGGCATCTGGCCTGTTTTGTCATTTTAAGTAATAGAAATGTGACTTGTGTGATATGATGATGGCTTTTTAATGTGGTCAAAAAATGCTTTTTTACCACAAAGTGGTAAAGAACTGCTTTCAAGTACAAATCAGATCTGTTAAAGGGATAGTTCACCCAAAAATGCCATCAGGTACTCACCCTCATGTTCTTCAAAACCAATAGGATGTTTGCAAATGCATATGAAGATATTTCTGTTTCTCCATTGAAAGTCTGTTCCACCTAAACTTTGATGCACTTCAGGAGTTTCGATGTCATAATCGGATTGGTTGAATTATACAGGATTTCTGAGAGACGTGTGGGTCGCGTTCTTTAACGTTCCACCTAGAAACAAAGATGCCGTGATGCCAAACCCTGTCATGAAAGAAGTAAGCCATCGTGTTTACAAATGTGACGATGCGTGCTTATCAGGATCAACTAAACGCTGGATTTTCAAAAGTATGTGAAATATTCATGGCATAGAATCTTTCAAATATGTCCAAGAGTTTTACACAGCGGTCTGTTATTGTGGGGACATTTCCACACCCCTAAACATGATGCGGCACAAAACGAAACGTGATTGGTTGCTTTACCTGTCAGTCATATGGCCTCTTGGGCAGGCCTTGGCCATTCAAAGTGGCCAAAGTTCCCAGACCTTCTGCCATCAGTCTGAAAGTCTGGCTAGTACGCGAGACTAAATATTAACTAATGTCTTATTGTTTTTGGAACAACATAAGGGCGAGTAAATGGTGGCAGAATTTTCATTTTTGGGGTGAACTAGATCTTTACATCCACAATGGAGTTGTTTGGTGCACTTTATAAAGGCTTGGTTCTTAAACAGCATGTGATATGGTCATTTATCTCTATTTGAAAATATTTTCAAGCAGGTGTTGTTGAATATTTGTGCACCATGTCAGTCGATGCGCTTACTCGGGATGCCATCTGTACAACACCTTAGTCACTTTGACTGAATCCAGACTGAATTGCCGTTTTCCCACTCTGGGATTGTGTTGGCACTGAGCAGTTTGTTGCAGAATGTTCTTCTGCGCCAGTCTGTTTGGTACATGAGGCAGCAGGCAAGCTCTTTTCTGCCAGTGGGATGTGTGTCACACTCCTTGTGCTCCTTGGGCACCCTAGTGCTTCTCTCCAGTGAGGAGGGGAAAGGTGTGGCGGCTGTGGCAGATTGGCTTCATGTGGGAGCAGTAGCTGCACCCTCAGCATCCTGTTTGTTTCTGGGACTCATGCACCCCATGTTCTTGAGCTTAATCTGCCCTCAGCACACACGTACATATCTTGTTTTGGAGGAATGCTGACAAATGGTTTGTGCTTACTTAGCAGCACCGTTGCACCTGCTCTTATTTGTGTAATGGTTGTGCACTTGTTTTTTCCCTAAGTACAAAGTAATGTGATTCTAACTCACTCTCCATTGTCGTGTTTGCTAATAGGCTTCATATGTAATGTAAACAACACCACCATACACCGCATGGATACCCTTTAGCATCTGTTCTGTGTTTTGTTGATTATCAGTATAAAATGTAGGATGTATTGTGATATGAGCAATTCAGTTCCTCAAGGTTTCTCAGTTCTCACATTGTCCATGAGTTAGTTTCAAGAACAGTGATGTTTTGAAACATAAAATTTTCCATTGGTCTTGAATTGAAAACATTGCTTTTCACTGCTACATGTTCTGTTTTTCACACATTAAAAACTATTGTCTGGATAAAATTGTGGAATTTTGTGAAATTCATTTAAATATGAAAAAATGTAAAAGGAACTGAAACTCAAGACTCTCACACAAAATTCATCTTGTCAGAATCCACTTTGCATTAAATATTATTTTGCAATATTAAAACAATACAATATTAAAACAATATTTTGCTGGACTGTAATACGTCTACTCTTTTGAGAAAATTTTATTCTGTTGATACTTTAGAAAAGTGTTTTAACCAAGTAAATCCTAATTTAGTCTTTAGTCTAGGTTTTTAGAAAATAATAGTCTTTCCCCCGGTTTCACAGACAAGGCTTAAGCCTAGTCCTAGACTAAAATGTAAGTCTGAGCTGTTTCAACTGAAATAAACTTGCACTGACTGATCTTAAAATATATCAGTGCCTTTGTTTTGTCTCAAGATGCACCCCAGTAATGTTTTTTTCTTAGCATGTTTGTAAAGATGACTTAAATGTTCTAATTGAACTATGGCCTAATCCTGGCTTAACCTAAGCCCTGTCTGTGAAACATCTTTAGTTTTATTTTTGAATAACTAAACCTGGCTTTTGCCATGTGTGACAGAAAGATTTTGATTCTTGGTTTAAGACTTGTTATATGAAATCTGCTTGATTTTCAGTGAAAATCTGTAAGCATAAATTCAATGTGAGCATGGTAAAGGACTCAAAAGGGATGTTTTAGCTACCACTTCTGTTTTGTTTTAATACACTAACTACTGAGTAGTTATAAGTGTGTGTTTCTGTTGCTAGGTTCAGCCGGAGAGGATTCTTGCTGCACAAGCAGGGCTGAAAGATGTGCAATGGAATGGTAGCGTGTGAGACAAGAGCCTCGCTCGCTCACAGGGTGGCCGCCACATCCCTGCTGCTCCTCCTCCTCGGCATGCTCCCCACAGGCCAAGCTTCAGGTGAGATTATTCACAAAAACCTCCTCCATATTCCTCCTACACCTCAACCTTCCACTGCCATCCACTCTGACACTGATATTTAAGATGCTGACAACTGCCTCATTAATTTCGTAGGAAGTAAAATGTCCTTAGATTATGAAATATGTGAAGTAACTTGCAGGAATGGAGGTGTCAAGCATTTTTTTTTTTCAATGAATTATGTTGAATTCGGTTTCTGCATAATTCTTAGTCACAGATGATTTATACTGGACTGGTTTTGACTGTTGGCATCTATGATTCTTGATGTCAAAGACAAAGGTTTTTGTTCTTTTGTATGTGTCACTCTCAGTGCTCTGATAACAGAAATAACCGTTGGACTTAAGCTTCCGGATGGAATTAAATGAGCATCATTTCTTTGTTTTCAGTCGAGCATCTGGGAGGTGTTGGTGGGGGATGGGCTTTCTCTCTCTCACTCTCTCTCTTGTCACTGAGGGTGTGTGTACGTCTGTTGCCCCTCTCTGTGCGAGTCTCATCCAGTGTCTCCCTCACTAACATAGCTCTATATCTTGCTTTGCATGGCAGATTTAGCTTGAGAACAAAAACAGATATCCATGTTGACAGGCAGTTGAGGTGTTGTTTAAAAGGCCGAGGTGTGTATGTGTGACCTTAGTCACTTGGGCACTTGTGTGTTTTTATAAAGCTCAAGTTATTCTTTAGCCCTATTCAGATTTTTTTTTTTTTTTTATCTGAGAAGGACAGGTGAATTTGTGGTTCAGCATTTTGTGTTTGTAGACCTTTCAGCCAACATCCTGGATAAAATAAGAGTTGGTGCTTGAAGTACTGTTAGCATCCCATCCAACCTAAATAGCAAATGAAGTCAGTAAGTAGAGTCAGATCACAGATGATTCAGAACGGCCTCTGTAGTCTATTTATATACATAATGTTATAAATATACCAAATTTATAAGTAGTGTTGTTGCCACATTACTGGAATTTCTAACTTTGATACAATACCTTCAAAGATATTGATATTCAGTACATGAATTTTCCATGGCACAATAGAAAATACGTTAGGGACTTTCGCACCATGTAGTTGGAGGAACTAGCCAGTAGGGTAGTTCCTAGAGAACCACTTTCCCTCTCGGGCCATTTTTCTGGTTGCATTGGCACTCGCAGTAGGGACTCTGAAGCGGCCAACAGCAATGTCTTTATTTGCGGCATTTACAAACGTGGGTTTCGTGATAACGAAGATGGAATGGAACGTCGGCTGAACGTCTGATGCATAAAGGCTCGGGTATACTTCACTTTCCTCGTTCCGTTCCGTCTCACGCGCAGCCACGTCCGCACAGCTTTCAAAGTATACTCAACTGGGGATGAGTGCGGATGGACAAGCTTGACACATGCGCAATACCACCTACTTGATTTGCGCTCTGTCTCAACATACCTTGTCCGTGCGGTCTCAAAAAATTGCCTGCACGCGAACGGGGTGCGCAGCTGTCCGCGAGCCCTCCTGATGATGAAAATGACGTAATGCGGATGGCCGAAGTATACTTGGGCATTAAGGCACACAAAATTCTAAGTCAGCATCAGATTGGTTTAAATATACAGGATTTCAGATTTCACAATTAACGCTTATCAGGATCAACTAAACACTGGATTTTCAAAAATATGTGAACTATGTAAAGTTTGCGGTATAGGCTCTTTAAAATATGTCCAGACACCGGTCCGTTATTGTGGAGACGTTTCCACACCCCTAAACTTGACGCGAAACATGATTGGTTGCTTTACCTGTCAGTCATATGGATGTTCTTGGCCATTCAAAGCGGCTAAAGGTTCCCAGACCTTCTGACATCAGTCTGAAGGTCTGGCTACGCGAGACTAATTTAGCTCCCCCAAAACGAAGTTCCTAGAACTAAAACAGTTCCTAGTTCCTGCGGTATGAACAAAAAGCTGGTACTTTTGCCTAGAGTTTCGGTGTGAAAGCCCATTATGACTATGGTCAAATGGCCAAAAGTAAATTATGAAATGAAATGGGGGAGGGGGATGCTCCCAATCCCATCCCAACTGTTACTTGAAATCAAAGCTGTTCTTTTTTTCATAATTTTAACTCAAACGTCATTTGGAAAACTAATCCAGTCTGAACAGCACTTAACTCTCCGTTCCCAAAACCACACGGCATCTGCACTGTTTCCCCTTAACAACACGTGAACTCAGCTCAACAGGCAAATGAGTGTCTCTTGCCTTATGTAATGAATGAGTCACTGAGAGCATTGCGCTTGGAGAATAAATGATAGAGATGGAGGGATTGAGGGATGGTGGGATTGGGCTGGACCATTGATCCCAAGCGGCCACATTCTCATATTGATTCAGCACCACAAAGTCGAGCCAGGGACAAAAGTGTCCCAAGTGATCCCAAGTAATGTGTGTGTATGCACGGATGTATGGCTGCTCACACGTGTTTGGCATGAATCTAGTACACCGGCTGAATGCTACATGTTTAGTCCTCCCACAGACCGAGCAGCGGACAGAAGGGATGATTTTTCAAGGTCATCTGATGAAAGTCTGTCGATGATACTGCGCCATATTTTGGCTGTTTTTTCTGTGCGTCCACCCAAGCATCCATTTTCTTTCTGTCCATCTCCTCAGCATGCTTAAATGTAAACTGTAATTTATGTGCCACTAACAGCAATAAAAATAATCAAAATGAACAGTATAAAAAATAAACAGTCCTTCGTCTTCCATTTTTTGGACAAACTGGTGGTCTGCCACAATTTTATACCATTAACTGAACAAGTGTTGCTTTGCGAGGGTAAAAACTGATTGCAGTTTCCGTTTGGTGCCACCAGTGAAGCAGAGATTGCACATTTCATCCTTAATATAAGTTTATGCATTATCCATGGTATATTTTGAGGAATAGTTTTATTTGAGAGTTTTGCATTTCTTTATGATTTCAGTTGTAAAATTGTATTAGAAAATATTAACATTATATAACTAACATTAGAAAATATAACATTATACAGTTCTAAAAGTCTCATGACTTTTAGACTTTGTTGAATTAGTCATACAGTCTCATTTGTAAGTTTTGTATGATTTGCTCATGCCCCTCTAAGGCTAGTTTTCATAGATCATCATGATGTTTTACAGACTAATTTTCCATTTTTGTACAAGTCAGATCATACTCCCTAGGCAGGGCTTTAGTGGGCATAAATGCATGAAATCGACCCATTACTTGAAGTCCTGTGATCTGTATAGGTCTGGACTGTTGTAGAACTTGTTGAAGAAATCATATGAGGCTTGAGTGTTAAAAGAGGAACCTGAATCAGATGTGTGGACAGTGATGATGATGGCATAGATCTATTGATAAATTTGCTGGTGCTTTACATAAGCTAATAACACAAAACAAAGAATCATATATAATCATCATGGCCATGACAATGTAAATACCCACTTTCATTAATGGGTTTAGTTATTCCAATAAAGACCATTGCCAAACATCAGTGCATCTGAATGGGAGCGCATCCCTACAGCAATGTTTCAACAACTTGCAGAAGCTGTTATTTGTAGATTAATCGCTATAATTTTGTGGCATTTGGTCTGCATATAATTTTGGCCATGTAGTATATTGATTGGTAGGTCATCAGTGTTAATGTCAAGACAGGACCTGCAATTTGCGGATTGAAACTTTACAGTGAACTGCTTGAAACATTCACTGCACTTATTACAAGGCACCTAGATAGTGATTGTGTAACATTTCAGCATCCACAAAGCTTGGAGATACAAGGAGGGGCCAGATCTTATCTTACTTATAAAATGATGTTATTTGGAACAATTCTTTTTAAAAAGCTTTGCTATTGCATTGTTTCATTCACATGTAGTTGACAAAACCAAACAAGAGGAAGTAGCACAGGAAGGCAAAAAAAACCTTACTGTGCTCAGAGGCTGATCTTGGGGTTTCTGGAGCTTGACTCAGCCCACACTATTTCAGAGTGTGAGAAGGAAAAGCAGCTCCCTGAAGGCACACAGCTGAAGTCGCTCTGTTTTTAGCACTAGGCACATTGTGAACTAGAGGAATTTCCCATGTTACTCACTTTTTACTCTGATTTGTCACTATACCACTACCATATGTTATCTAGTGTTAATTCTCACCTCAGCAAAGACTAGATTCAAACCATTATGACATTGGATGAGGTGCTAGCATAGTGAGATACTATAGACAAATAGGCATTTTGAATAACCGAAAAGCAATTGGAATTTTCCAAAACAAATTGTTTAATGGTGATTGATTCTTTTCAGGTGCTTTAATGTACATGCTAAAACCATTAAATTTATCACTTGGCTTTTTCAAAGGTTTGGGGTCAGTAAAATATTAAACGTGTTAAATAAAAATACAGTTATTATCATTGTTGAAAACAGTTGTGCTGCTTAATATTTTTGTGGAAATAATGTTTTCAAGGATTCTTTGATGAATAGAAAGTTCTAAAGAACATTTATTTGAAATAGAAATCTTTTACATTATAAATGCCTTGCTGTTTCTTTTTATCTATTAAATGCATCCTTGTTCAATAAAAGTATTCATTTCTTTCAAAAGAAAAAATAAATCTTCCTGACCTCAAATGCTAGTGTAGATAGAAGTATTCTTTTGCTTCAGGAAGTGGTTTTTGAAAGATGTTTGCAAATTAGCCCTTTTACTTATTATTACCTGATGATGAATTTCCCAGTAAAAGTTATGTTTTATTTGAGGCACATTATATGACTAAAATGAGAAGTGTGAACTGAACTGAACTTACAAACTGAACTGAAATGATAAACTTTACATTCCCCAAGTTTTGGTTCTGTTACGTTGTAACACATCTTTAAACAAGTTACGGTGCTGGCCTGATTCTTCTTTGGAAAATCCATGTGAAACAGATGTGTACATGTCTGTTTTCCTTCTCTAACGAAGACTGAGCGTTATGTTTTCCCCTCAAGGTTTCATATGGTAGTTCTTCAGGCTCTTTAACTTAGTTTTCTGCTGTAATATGTTGTCCAGTGTCTCTCTGGCCTGCTGAGGTCGTACAGACTGCCAGACATCTATACGACTGCAACCACTATTGTGTATCTTTGCTTGAAGAATACATTAGGCTTGATTTCTAATCTTGTAAACAAAATAGCATAATTGCTAATGTGCCTTCTAGGCCTTGCTAATGCTAATAGCATAAGTTTAGCAGATGTTGTTCTGTCCCTAAATTTTATATCAAATGTTTTAAAGGATGTTGGTGTGGGTGTCAAAGCATTTGGGTTGTTTTCCTTATGCTAAGTGTTCGTGAAAGCAACTAGGAATTATATGAATCACAGGGCTTATGTTATTTGTTTTCTTTGTGGAAAATTACAGCGTTTCAAAAGCTTGATGAGGACTTGCAATTTTGTGGCCTTCAGTTGTGTGTGTTTGTAAATTGCACGGGACATAGGGTGTCACTTTCGTGATTTTAAAATTCAGAAGGCTGTTTGTGAAGCCATTCTTATGGCTGACATATAGTCTCAGTGTACACTAATGTGGACTAGTTAAGTCTACTTGCGTCACTCTGAAAAGAATTAACTAGAGCTGTTGGTGCCATTTGTGACATGTTTGATGATACAGCTAGCTTAGCTTTCAGCTACGCTTGTTTTCAACATGGAAAGATTCTATTACACTTCTTGAAAGGAGTGATTTGTTTCGTATTTACTCTATGTGTCTCTCCACACCCTTGTCAAACATGATGACACGACTGAGTTTGAAGGTTAATGTCTGGTTTATCACGAGTAGAAAGAGACTATATTATGAAATTCTGAATCTAAAAGTAAAATTTACTCTCTATTTTTATCTTTGATCTATTTACTTACATGTTCACTTGTTTTTAGCTTAGTGACTAGCAGTCAGTATTTCTGATATTCGTTTCACATCATCGGGGAAATCACGCAGTTTGGCCCACGGGGGCTTATAAAAACCCATTCTCATCTTGTCGCCTTTAATGGCGAAACTCTAGCGTCACTGGCTCTTTTAGTGATTCAATTGATACAGAACCCACGTCTTGCCTTGTATAGCTAGGCAAGACAGAGTTACTGATTCACATCAAGTCATTATGAGGAAGTATGAGGAAATATGTGACTAACAGACAGACAGTTCCTCATATGAGGATCAGCCTACATTCTTTCTCGGTAGACATGTAAATCGAGTTGCATAAATGCAGAGTATACATTTTGTTGCTAAATTTACTTCATTTTAAACCTGTATGTCTACATCTGTAGAAAAACTGAGAAGTTTTGAAGATTGTACTAGGGCTTTTTCCATGTACTTACAAAGAACAAAGCATTCAAGCTTCAAAAAGGTTACAAAAGCAGCAGCAAAAAAGTGTTATATCATCCACCTATTTTGCAATGCTGCAAGCGATTTCCTGTGAATGTGAAACTTTCGATTCATTAGCTGCTATAGGTACATAACTAGAAAAATAACAAAGTGTAGTTAACAGTAAAACTATTTTTGCTACAAACCTTTGTTTTTAATTATGATAACAAATTAAAATATGATAACAAATACCAGCTTGCCAGCATATAGGACTGTTTTTATAGAGCTAAAATTCCTGGAAGTGGATGATGCTGGAAGCCTTGCACATTAAAGTTACAAATGGCCCCACCTGTTCATACATTAAAAATAAGGTGAATATCCCATAAAAGTCTGATAACCCTAGATGTGAAACAGACCCAAATTAAGTTGTTTTTCAGTGAAAAACTGGTCATCTGGTGTCTGATTCATGAGCAAATCATTCTGTTTAGTTGGACCTCTTTAGTGAATTGGGTTGATCTGGTTCAAAAGACTGCTCTGAATGATTCGTTTGTGAATCAGACATTGCAACATGAGGTGAATTTTCTGTTCAGGATTTTTTGATTACATTTGTGTAAGTAATTTTAAGGAAGTTTCAATGAGATGCGACTAGCATTTTGCATGTTGAAGAACCGATTCCTTGGCGGTTTGGCTCGTGATGTGACCATATTCTGCCACTGGCGTGAGATTAAAAAAGTGAAACTATTTACATAGATCCGTCTGAGAAAACAACACTCCACCCTTTTTCCTTAGCATTGCCAAAAAAAAAACTCAGACTTGCTTCAAAACAACTCACTGCACCATCTGTCTGTGTGGACCGTGTTTGATAGCCATTCACAGTTGACCCTAAGTCACGCAGTCACGTTTAAACAGATGCTCTTTTTGCACTCATGTTCCTAGTAGCCATTAGCCAGCACAATGGATGTCAGCACCTCTGAGTACAGCTGCTGGCCAAGGATCCAGGCGGCTGACTGGCAGCAGCTTTTGCTCCGACTGCTTGTGTGCACCACAGAGGCTCCAGTCTGTCATTAGCTGTGGGCCGAGTGCATTCCTGGAGTGGGTGAGCCAAGACACAGCAGATCCCGAACACAAGAGCACTGTGTCTAGAGCCATCCGCTGATAGCAGACACAGCAGGGGCACTGGGTGCCCCCTCTTGCTTTCTATCTCTTCCTTGTTTCCCTTTTTGTACTCAGAAGAGGAGTTACTTGTGCCTCACAGCTGTCCGAATAGAATCAGAAGGGTGCAAACACCCATCTGCCACTTTTCACTGTGACAAAGGTTAGAAGAACAATAGAGTCTTCCTCTGTGTCTTCTGTCAGATTGTGTCTCTCAGTTTTCCCTCCCAGTCGATTTGGTTCAGGAGGACGAGCTGCTTAAATTAGTCAGCTGCCGACCTCAGGCTGTAAAAGGGTGTAATAAAGAACACGTGGAGCTTCAGTAAATGCTTTTGTTCTGTCTCTCAGAAGACAGGCCTTATTTGAGGCCCTGCTGCTGTCCGTGTCTTAACGGGCTCTCAGGGTATGATGGGTGCTCCCAAACAAAAAAACACTAAATATATTAGGGATGAATTGCTTTAGAAATTGAGGGTGATATTTATAGCTGTGATTTATTTACTTTTTTTTTTTTTTTTTTACTTATTTATTTACTTTATTACATTTCATTTTTTTAATGGCCATTAATCAATATTATCTGTTATTTTAGCAAGATTTATCAGTACAGTATTGGTTATGGCTTGATATTAGACATTTTAAATTTATTTGTATTTTTTTTATTTTGTTGATATTGGATATTTAATTGTTCTTGTTCTTGCTTTATTTTTACATTTAGATTTCTTTTGCAGTCTTCTAATGCTTATTTGATGTTAATCTTTCAAAATATCAGTAATTTAATAACACTGTTAAATGTAATCTTTAATAAATCTCAAAATTAATATATACATTTTTTATACTACATTATGTGATGCCTAAATACATTACATATGTTACATTAAAATTATTGATTTTGTTTGTAATTTATTTGGCAAAATAATATCCCAGTTTAATTTCAGCCATTTATTGAAAATTATAGTTTTTTTTTTATATATAATATTGGCTATATTTCATTGCATCCCTAATTATAAATTATATCATTATAATTATGAATTCGTATTGATTTGTTGGCTGCTTGTTCTCTCTCTTCCCTTGATTTCCAGTCTATGTTACTGTGTCTCAGTAAATTAAAAAAAAAAGCAAAAAGGAAATGTTTTACAGTGCTGAAAGGGTGGTCCTGAGAAATGGTTATCAATATTTTGGTTGATGTTTGTGTTTTGAGCCAATAATCATTAATGGTTTGGTGGATTCATTTCGAATGGATTAATCTTTTATCTAGGGATAGTCTCTTGGATGATGTCTTGTCAGGGCTCGTTTTGCTCTAGCAGCCAAGTTCGTCCGTTTCTGCTGTGTTTTTTTTCTGTGTTATGAGACATGTGCGTGTGGAAACTCATTCCTCTCCTCTGTCCCTGCAGGAATGACAGCCCTTTCGCCGAAACTCACTTTCCTAACACCGCTTCCTGCTCGGCCGTGAGAGGCTGTGGGTGCGCTTTATCTCTCGCAGTCAGCTTTTCCCATCACAGATATGCAACGCCCCTGCTGTGTTTCCCTTTAACCCTTTGAGTCCACTTCAGAACATATGTGGATACAGTAAACACACGTAAATACACTCACTCATATCGACTCAACCCTCCCTCTCGCCAGCAGCAGGACTCATGCCGGCCAAACCATGTTATGTACACAGAAACATGAGACCCGGACATCTCGTGGCCTACTCTCCCTTATGCAGGGTTTTCTTACAAGAAGGAAACCACATAGTGTTATTAGCCCTTTGAGAACCGTTCAAGACATGTTATGTCACAGTTGAGTCTCATATCTCAGGAGCTGTGGTGCGCTTGTTTCGTCAACGACGTCAACGTTGTTTGTTGTCATGGAAATGTATTTTAGCTTAGTTTTAGTTTATATTCTTATTTCACTTAACAAAAAAAGAACGCAGAGTATTTCATAAATGAAAGCTGTTTATGTATTGACACCAGACTTATTAATTTTCAAATGAGATAGTCACTTTCATTTTTTCATTTTGAACTACTTAAGTCACTTGAGGATGAGAAATAGACTTTACCACATGGTTATATAATTATGAAATATTTTGGGTCTGCGTTTCCAGTAAAAATAAGTCATTATATGCAGTTATTGTGATTATAAAATTAATCATACTGCAATTTAAGATTTTGGTCATACTGCCCATTCCTAATTTAGATTTATATCTGTGAGAGATGTGCCCACATGTACCCTCCTCCATTTATACAAATTCCATAAATGGGAAATAGGAACAAATCCCCCTTCTGCCATTTTCTGACAGCTTGCTTACAATCTCAGGGATTTGAATTAGGAGAGATAAGAGAAAAACAATAGAGATGGAAAAACACATCATCCCATGTAATAAGGAGATCTCCAGCAAAAACATATTTACAAGGGAGGATTTTTTTGAGACAGCAGGGTCTAATCCACGGCTGGGCCGCTGGGTTTTGGTCTCACTGAGCAGCTGTGCACTGCAGTGGTCAGTAATGTGATCCGCTTTAGACCACAGCCATTTGTAATGAAGGATAATTAGAATTTCATTCCGCTGTAAATCCCTTCATTTTTTTTTTATTCTGGGTGCTGCATTGTGGACAGTTGGAGTGTGAAGGCCGTTCAAGACCATGTGTTTGACCTTTAGTTTCATTGTTGCGATCTCTCTCCAAACTTCTCATTTAAACGAGTCGTATTTAATTCAGATTATTGGTGTTAAGTAGAGTAGGTCAGGGGTCCAGTTAAGGGCACATTAGGAAATTGTTTGTGGTAAATTTGATCTGCTATTTGAGGTAGACAATATTAACCTAGTTTCTTACGAAACTTCTGCCAGCCAAACAGGTTATTGGAATTTCAGTCAGAACCTTAGTACATATTTTTGGACGTTATGTTTTCTGACACATAACCCGTCCCATGTGGTACTCCTAAGATAGGTATCTTTTGTCAAGTGTACAATCAGCTATAGATGTTGTGAAGGCCCAGTCCAACTTGTCATGGCAGGTCTGAGCAGCCGTTATTAACAAAATGTTCTTCCGCAATTCTGCGATTCTTTCATTTTCCTGATTGATCCTACCTTTCAGTGACGCACGAACTAACAATGAAATGACAACAAGGAAAAAAACAGTCTCATGATCAAGTTTCATTTAAACCTAAGGCAAAACAATGTAGGTGAGGTTTGCAATTTTTTGTCATCTTTCTTGTCGTCTCATGGCTTATCCACTCAAAATCAGAAATTTCCATTTTAAAAATTGCATTAAAATACAGATCATAGACTCCAACTAAAAAAAAAAAAAAAATCAGCTGCTTACAGATGTTGCACATGTTTGATATAATGGATTGTGAAGCTCTGCATCTATGGTTCATATCCTGACTGTTTGTCTGGTGTCAAAACAGAAGAGGTAGAGCTGTATGTCCATCCTCTGAGTCCATAATCGGCTGATCGCAGCTTAAGAGCATGTTAAAAGCTCAGATTAGAGAACACAGTGATCGAGGGGGTCTGTCCAAACAGACCCTGTTTGTTTGAGTTGTTTTCTTTCTCTCTGCTGGATAAATGTAATGAGGTGATAGACATGTTTACGTGTTTCACATGATCTATTGTGTGAATGAAGCTCTGGCTCAGGGGCTCAGGAAATGTGTTTTTTTGTGTTATTGCGATAAAGTTCCCCATGTAGATTTCGCTCATGTTTACGTTGTTGTGCAAATAACTAGCAGAGAGCTGATTGGTTTAAAAATGACTTGTGTGTGCTGTGCTTTATGCATTGCTATGTCTGTCATTGACAATAGGCAGTAGACTTTTTTGTGACATTTTTGCTGAAATTTAGCTAATCCGACCACACTTGAACACTGTCATCCATGTACCATGTACCAAGACTTCCTTTTCAAAATCATGAGGATTTCAGGTTGGATTTGTTGTCCTACATTAATAGCTAGTATGCTGCTTTTATCATTGTTAAATAACTAGTTTTTAGAGTTGTATTGAAGGGATAGTAACAGGCCCCAAGGGAAGTTTTAACTGGTTAGCTCTCTTTTTTTGAGTTGAGCTTGATGTTTTTATGCTAACGTCTGCTCTTTCTGCTTCTGTAGGTTGTCCCAGACCCTCAGTTGTGCCTCATGGCCGTGGGAACCTGACGGAAACAAATCGTGGCTCCTTCTCTGTTGGCACGCTGCTACAATACAGCTGTGATCCAGGATACATGCTGGATGGCTACAGCATCATCACCTGCACCGTCTCAGGCCACTGGTCCTCTGATCCGCCTCGCTGTGTCAAAAATGACGGTATGTTCAATTTAACCCTCTTCTACGTCCTCTTCCTGTTTTCTCATCAGTTGTATTCTGTTCTAAGAAAGCTAATGCTGATCACATCATGTTGAAAGATTAAGTTTTTAAGTAGAAAAAACAGTTGTTCATCAAACTTCACTGTGAAAGCTCTGGTTCCTTTTACTCGCACTGACTCGAAAGTTTATTTCCCAACAGTTTGTCAACCACCAAGTGAACCGGAGAACGGAGGATATAACTGCCACCCCTCGCCATGCCACAGACTGACCCAGGGTACCGTGATTGAGTACTTCTGTGATGAGGGTTACATTTTGAAAGGAGGATACCAATTCCGAATCTGTGACAACGGAGAGTGGAAGTCGCCCCTGCTGATCAGCTGTCACTCTGTGCAAGGCATGTCACACAGCAGCAGCAGCTTGATCCACAATCTCCGCCTTTTGCATATTCTGCCGTCTTGTCCCATATGGATAGTTTTCCTTCTTACTGACAGACTTTTAAGAACAGAGAATCATTGTACACATGGTAAATTACTATAATGTAGGTATGTACAAACTGTTCAAGCGAGTTCAGTACAGCGTCAGAAGATGTAGTACCTAGAAAGCAGCATTTTAAGCATCAACCATCATGTGTGTGTTTTTTGTTAGGCGATCATATTTAAGTGTTTTGGTTACTCAGTCACAGGATGCGAGTTAAAAGTTTAAGGAAATTTGACTACTCTTTATTGTTTAAAGTTGAATGTTTGGATATATTTTTTATTAGCTTTATTGAAGTTATTCCTAATAAAATAAAATAAAAACTAAACCAGGCCAAGGTTGTTTGGTTGTTTTTTTTTTTTTAGCTCTTTAGCCAGCTGGTTTCCCAGCATGACCTGCTAAAATTAGCCCCTCTAAAACCAACAAAAAGGCTAGGTTTAAACAGTTTGGCCAGGCTGGTAGTCCAGCTAGCCACCTTAGGCTGGTTTAAGTTGGCTTTTTCAACAGTGAATCAAACAAAGTGTTTCTCTTCCAGGGGAGCAGCAGCAGTCCCCGCTGCCCATGTCGGCTCTGTCTATTGTGGCTTCCACTGCCAGCTCTGTGGCCCTCATCCTGCTGCTGGTGGTGCTGTTTGTTTTGCTTCAACCCAAACTCAAGTCCTTCCACCACAGCCGGTGAGGCCCTGTCTCATTCTTACTGAGCATAGCTTTTTCAAAGACATTTGCTTTATTTAGTTTACATAGTTCTTAAATTTTATCATTAATCACTTACCCCCATGTCGTTCCAAACCTGTAAAAGCTTCGTTCTTCTTCGGAACACAATTTAAGATATTTTAGATGAAAACCAGGAGGCTTGTGACTGTCCCATTGACTGGCAAGTAAATACCACTGTCAAGGTCCAGAAAATCAGTGGCCATCAGTGGTTCAACCGTAATGTTATGAAGCGACGAGAATACTTATGCATTTTGCATGCAGCGATACTCTCCAAAATGGCACTACGGTGATGTTATGGTGCCGAATTGTTGAATAAAGTCGTTATTTTTGTTTTATTTCAGTACAAAAAGTATTCTCTTCGCTTTATAACGTTACTGATGGCAGATGGAGTATTTTGACGATGTTTTTCATACTTTTCTGGACCTTGACAGTGTAATTTACTTGGCAGTCAATGGGACACAAGCCTCCTGGTTTTCATCTAAAATATCTTAAATTGTGTTCCGAAGACGAACGAAGCTTTTACGGGCTTGGAACGACATGGGGGTAAGTGATTAATGACAAACTTTCATTTTGGGGTGGAGTATCCCTTTAAAGGAACAGCAGCAAAAAAGGGCTATTTAATTCCAAAGATAAGTGAGAGGATGAAAAAGGTGATAACCTAAACTGTGACTATTTTGTTGTTATAAGAAGGCTTCAGGAGAAAATAAACAATAATAGTAGCCCAAAAATATTTAAGGGGAAATTTAGAAATTTAATGTCCTGTGTTTGTCATCATTTATACTATTGTTGGGGTCGGTACATTTGTTTTTGAACGGAGTCTCGTATGTTCACCTACACTGCATTTATCTGATCAAAATGCAGCAACAGTAACAGTAATACTATGAAATACTGGGATTTGTTGCTCATGTAACATTTCTTACTATTATCAGTGTTGAAAGTAGTTGTGGTAATTAATATTTTTTGGAAACCATGATACATTTTCTCAGGATTCTTTGAGCCTTTGTAATAGAAATCTTTTGTATTATTTAAAAATGACAATTTTGATCAATTGAAAGTGCTCATTTCTTAAAAGTCTTTGAATAGTAATGTATATATGAAATATTACTATGTTCTACTAAAAGTTGGTATCCAGAAAGTGTCCAAATACTTATTTTTGGACTATTTTAAACAAAATATTTTTATCATTTTATACATTGTGCTTGACAATAGCACTCAGATTGGTATTTTATTGTACAGTGCAAAGACATTGTAAATAAATTTTTAAATGTGACATAAGGGTCCAAATACTTTTGGTACCACTGCATGCAAATCCTTTGTACTGTGCTAATGTTAGTAGCGTGCAGATTTAAAGTCGATCGTAATTCCAACTGTTTGACATGGACAAGTATGGCGTCCCTTACGGCGCTGTTGTTCCAGTAATTTCTCGTTGCGTAATCAGCTCACTGTGATGTAAGCCGCAGATCAGGCAGGTCAGGATTTGATAGCCTTATTTTTATTCCCATATCTCTCTTTCTCTGTTTCAAAGCAGCCGGGAGCAGGGTGTGTCAGGACAGCCTACCTCCATCATGGTGGAGGGCATTCAGGTCTCGCTGCCCTCCTACGAAGAGGCAGTGTATGGCGCAGGCGGCAATTCTGTGCCCCCTCCTGAGTCCCGTGTTCAGATCGTGCTTTCAGAGGGCCCTCAGGCCGAGGGTTTGAATGAACCTCTTGAACATGCTCAGGCGAGTTACAGTTTTCCCTCCACCTCGACTGCTGCGTCCTCGTGTCACGCAGAGACTGTATTGGTTCACCAGATGCCCTCTTCCTCCTCATCCTCTCCCTCTGCGCCTCTCCACCGCAGGCAGAGCAGTGAGAGCAGCGATCAGCACAGCTTGCTTTCAGTCACCTCTGCCGAAGACTATGGCGATGGTGAGTTCACTCGCAAATCTAGAGGTGATGTGTGGTTTAATGACATAAAACATTAAGTGTCCGTGATAAATAAATTAATCTAAAAAATATATATATAATAATAATATTGAAACGTATGTGGCAAATGCATATATATCTAAGGGTTATTTCTAAGGGGGGTGTAAATCTAATTACAATTAGATTTATCATCTAATTGTAATTAATGTTGTTAATTACAATTAGATGATAAATAATTAATCATTATTAATAAAATATATATTTAAATATATTTTAATTTAATGTTTATCTCATTCTCTATACATTAAAAAATATATGTACTCTTCATAATATTTATAAATTAATAATTAATGATATTTGTTAAAAAAAAAAACACACACACATGCAATATATGAATTATCAGTTGATTTAATATTACAACAATTTTTTTTAGTCATATCACATAATGTTTTACCTGTAATATAATGTTACCTGGCTGTATAAAAGATTATTTTATGTTTTAAGGCTTCTCTATGACATATACTTATTTAATGAAGCTTTTTTTTTATTTTTTATGAAGACAGATGTATCACCTGTCATTTTTGACTTTGTGCTCCCCCATTCAAATTACATTTGTATTGAAAAACACACTCATTATAGAAGATGTGTATTCAAGTCATTGTATTTTTTTTGTATTAAACGATGTATTAAAATACTCATTTCTGTGACTAACATCATACTTTCTTCGTCTTTTTTCCAGATATTCCATTGCTTAAGGAAGCCTGAGTCTGTGTGCAGTCTCCCCTCTCTCTGTCATCGCTGGCCAGGACTGTAACCCCTAAAGCTTCTCACCAAACCCGTACCCCACAGCCACCCGTCAGAACGCAGCAGTAAATAAAATCCAACAGCTGTCCCTCTGCCAACAAATCGCCCGCTCCTGGGGTCAACAAGCTGCGTGGTCCCCGAGGAGTCCGGCAGCTCTCTTCACAGGAAGAACCTTCGACCGGATGACCCCTCAAAGGGATGCGCAAATGCTCGAGTTTAACACGTCGCACCTTTTCTCGCAGGTGCGCTAATAATCAGTTGCACTCACAGGCTTACCTCGTCATGGCGAGGATTCACTAATTACAAATGAATGCATTCAGATTACGTTGTGAACCTCTGCTCCGTCAATGACTGTGACCTCTTGCGAAGGGGAGAGTTCAGCAAGGATTTGCTAAGCCAGGCCCTTTTCACTTTGATGCTGCATGTTCTGTGCAATTTCTTTTTTCTGTTTCGTTCTACGCGCGTACACACAGGAGCACGGCACAATCGAAGCATGACGCATAGCACCATCTCCACCATCTCCTTGTGCGAGACGCAGGGTTGAACTGATTTACATAGTACTGTATTCAAATACAAGCTTGCCTTTTTATTTGTCAAGAAGTACCTGTGCTGTGCTCTGCGTGTGTGTATATGTGTGTTTCTGATGCCTGTGTGACTGTGGCTGTTGTGATTCGAAGAGGGCTGAAGTATCATCTTGGCTTCTTTTCCCCAAAATAGGAAACATTTTCAATACCTCCATTTTCTAACTGAGATGTTATTTAACTAGAATGGATGTTCCTTGTCTGTTTGTCCAAAGTGAGAGAGAGATACTTTGTGTTAGAAGCCGTGAGATTACTGTTCTCATTCAGAGAAATAATTCAAAGTTATTTCTTCCTTTAAAAGCAAGTATATCTCTCTCATGTTTATGTGTTGCACGCACAAGTAAAAAAAGACTTAATTTTAATTTTTTTAATCACTTGTATGTTCTTTCTCCAAGAGGACATTTTTGGGTGTTGACTAAGTTCATTACTGGGCTATACCTTAAGAGCTTTGACTCGGACTTATAATATTTGGATTTGAGCAAGATTAATTCACTTTTAATTAATGAAAATTAAACCACATATATTGAATTTGAATGTTTTGCAAAGCCAGCTGTGGTGTGGCTAACATTTTAAAGATGACTATCAAGGATAGGAGCTTTCTTTATTAAGTTTTCTTAATAAATCACTTCAGCCATGTGCTATTAAAATGGTATTTGTAAGGAGAGTGAATCGGATATCCTGTAAGATCTTAAATAGGTTGTGCATTGTATTAATGCACTGCATAGACTCTTTTTTCAATAAAATATTTAATTATATATAAAAACATATAAAAGCTCCAGAAAATGGCCTTGTTTTTCACTCAAAACGTTCTTTTGTCAAACGGACATTTAAAAAAACCAATGAATCTTTTGTTTGAGTTTGGGTTTTATGTACTTGCCCATTGCCATCTTATGTGTATATCCCCTGTGGTTGACTCAGAATTCTGATGTTTGTCATCATGCATTAAATATATATATTTTTATGTGTCTGACTTTGGAGAGAGAGGGTAGTTTGCCTATCTGCACATCCTCAGTTTTGTGTTCCTGGCTTGTTTTTGTAAATTTGATTTACATTTTTTCATGCAAACTGAAGGCAAAATATTACTGCTGCCTTAAAACTTGTACATTTCATACATTTCTCACTTTGTAATCATGTTTCTTCCATCTCACTGGATTTATGGTAATTTGTCTTCGGTTTCCTTATGGCCTTACTTTTTCTTTTCTATGCATTAAACATTGTCTTGTTTTTCAGACATAGGGTTTTATGTGACATAAGATTGTCCACCCGTACTTCCCTCAGAAGCTTCTTTTTTTTTTTTTCAGTGAACGTGACATATGAACATTTGAGTTTTTGTTTATCAGTTTCGTTCAAAGGATGTTTTCAAGTTTTAAAAGAAAGGACGCAAGTAAAAAAGGATATCTAGGATGTGTGTGAAACACTGTTGTACGGTGTTTTTCTGCAAATGTAATTTAAGTTGACTCATCCACCCAGCTCCCCATCCCCATTACACTTCTTTTGGTTTTCCTCTGTACATTGCTGTGGGTGTGAAGATAGTATTTTAATATTTGTATAAAGTTTAATTTAATTCTACAGTGTGTATATAACTATTTCTAATTAAAGCTTTCATTTGAAGTGCTCAAATGGTGTATTTATTTTGGTGATTCTTGTCATCTAGTTGTTTACTTCTATAGTTATATTACATCCGTGCTGTCATATGACATAATAGATTCCTTTGTATTGAGGGTAAAGTGCAGATACCATTAATAAATAATTAATGCTGTGCGTTAACGCCATCTAGTGTTACACGTCTAATTTACAGTAGCATGAGAACTCCGACTCATTTCCGCGTTTCGGTTCTTTTGAACAGTTCTTTCAAAGAACCGATTCAAAAGAACGATGCAGCTAATTAAATTACCTCATTATGTGATTACGATATATTCCAGTCATAATAGATTTAGAATAGTAGTAAACTATCATAACCAGTCCAGAAAGTTTTTTTTTTTTGAGTTAGACGGAAATCTGCGTTCAATGAGTCGAATTTGACGGCTCGGAGCGATTTAGTTCGCGATGATTCATGAATCATTCAGACTGATTCTGTGAACTGGTTCAACTGATTCAGTACAATTCGTTGCAGTATACTTACACTACAAAACAAATGTTTCGTCTCTCTAAAGTAAATCATTTAACCATACAACCTTACGTTCTCCACCATTTTCTCAATACATAGATAGTTAGGTAATGATTGAGTAATCGCAGTATTCACAGATTCACAGAGAGAGGAGCTCTGAACTGATCTGAGAACAGCGCTCAGCGTCGATCGCAGCTCTAACGTTACACTGACTCCATTTTGTGTGAGCTGCTGTTCGCACAGACACGACACGTTCACAGGAGAAACATCAGGTAGAGTCTAGGTATGTAACTCACCTGAGCCAGTGCTTCTTCACACTTGCTTGAATTCCGCTTATAAGCGATGTATTGTTTAAACGACTGTATTTCGAGCAGCGGTTCCGCAGTTAATGAGCGCTGTTTGGATGTGGGTTGTGGCCTCGAGCCATTATTGTTGCAGAAATGCGTAACGTTGGGCGTTTGACGCTTGCAGAATGACAGTATCGTTATATTATGGTTGTTTTAACATGTTTGCGGTTGTTTTAAGGAGGATGAGCGGTTGTCGTATTTTCATCGGTCGATTAAACCCCTCTGCTCGAGAGAAGGACGTCGAGCGGTTCTTCAAGGGTTATGGAAAAATAAGAGACATCGACCTGAAAAGAGGCTTCGGATTTGTAGTACGTTTTCCTTTTCTATACAATTTAACAACATTGTAAAAACATCAGTGCTTTAGCTATAATAATAGCATATGTGCTGCGTTACAAAGCCTACTGAGCTGCCTACGTAGACAGCGTATTAACATTTTTACTATTTAAAATATGTTTTTATATACTTTAAACCGTAATTTATTCCTACATTTTCAGCAGCCACTACTACTTCAGTCTTCAGTGACACATAATCTTTCTGAAATCATTATAATATAAAGATTTGGTGCTCAAGAAACATTTCTATTATCATTTTTTGTAGAAACCGTAATTTTTTCAGAGTATATGATGAATGGAAAGTTTAAAAGAACAATTTTCCTGACCCTAAACATTTGAAGTATATAATATTATTATAAAATTGCAACAGTAAGCAAATTTGGACAAAATTGATTTTTTTTTATATTAAATAAGTAATTTTAAGTAAAAAAGAAAAATAAAGTAGAGATCTAGAATGGCAACACATCACTAAACCTCTGCGGTATATAATATTCACATGTAAATCTTTAATTGTTTCTTGCAGGAATTTGATGATCCCAGAGATGCAGAAGATGCTGTTTATGAGCTTGATGGGAAAGAGCTCTGCAATGAGAGGTATATTTTTAATCAGTTTCTGTTTGTATATTGCTTTTCTCAATTCACATTGTTTCAAAACAGCTTTAATTACTAAGCGAACAGGCCAAAAATAACAAGGGTAAGGAAAATCTCCCTAAGAATGTTTAGGGAGAGGAAAAGACGAAGCCTTGGAGAGAATTGAGACTTAGCAGAAGCAGACACATGTATGAGGGATGTTTTGATTGCAGGGTGACCATTGAACATGCCCGTGTCCGTCTGCGTGGGGGCCGAGGCCGTGGTGGTGGTGGTGGTGGTAGCGGTGGAGGAGGACGTTTTCCTGGTCGGTATGCTCGTGGCTCCCAGGACAGCCGGAGGTAGGGGTCAATATTTGTTGAATGTTCAAAAGTTGGATACAGTAAGATTTTTTTTGTAAGAATTTAATAGCTGTAGTCAGCAAGGATGCATTAAATGGATCAAAACTGGCAGTAAGTACTTTTAAATTGCTTTTAAAAAAATGTATATTTCAAATAAAGTGTTCTTTTTAACTTTCTATTTATCAAAAGGTCATAAAAATAAATGTATCAGGGTTTCCGCAAAAATATTAAGCAGCACAAATGTTTTACAAATTGACAATAAAAAATGTTTCTTGAGCACCAAATCAGCATATTAAAATGATTTCTGAAGGATCATGTGATAATGATCCTGAAAATGCAGCTTTGCAGTTACAGGAATAAGTAACATTTTAAAATATATTAAAACTAAAAGTTGTTTTTCACAATTGTATTAATATTTCACAATATTACAGCTTTTACTGTATTTGTACAGTATTGGTCAGCATAAGAAACTTTTAAAAGTCTTGCTGATTGTTAAAAAAGCTTGTTTTAAACAATAGTTTGCATAGGTAGGGTTATGTAAACATAATATGTTCAGTTTAGTCTTATTTTCTGCATTAGAAATAAGTCAATAACTCTAAGCATTTAACTTGTCAGGAATCCTCCACCAATGCGCACAGAGAATCGGCTCATTGTGGAGAATTTGTCCTCGAGAGTCAGCTGGCAGGTGAGTGTTCAATGATTTCCTATCAAGTTTTGGTGAGTCAGTCACTGCAAATGACAAAAATAAGGATTTCCGTCATAGATGAATAGAATATGTAGAGTTATGTTAATTTAATAGCTTGAACTATCCAATTAAATGACAAAAATTGTCATTCTGAGATTAATTTAAATTTCAAGGTCATATAATAAATACTCCGTTAGTGCTAGAGAAGAGGAAACGGTGAGGTTAAGTCACTTTGCCTCTGTTTTAACCAATTGTTCACCCCTCTATTTGCCAGCCTGACTGTTGTGTCGTATGGAAGAGCTCGCTAATGGTGGAGTTAACCCCTACAGGGCCCCTCTCTCTGCTTAAGCCACTCCCATTGTGCCCCACGCCTAGTTGACCTCCGCCGATCGCATGAGAGCTCTCTGTGAGTGATGCCCTCTCGCTCTAGACGCAGCGGCTGCCGCTACAAAGCGCAGTTTGTGACGGTGCCGTGCTGAAAGAGAGAGAGACAGAGAGTGAAAGCGAGAGAGAGGGGCAGAAAGAGAGCGAAAGAAAAAGAGAAACAGAGCATACGCAGTCAATCGAGGGGTTCGGTAATTTGAGAGGCTTCGATCGATATACTCACCCACCCTGCTCTCTGGTGGCCCCGAGGATAAAATCTCCAGGTTATGGCCCCAGCCCGATGGGTACGTTCCCAGGTATTAGTCTATAATCTCTTCCTCGCTGTTCACGCTCAGTGCCCGTGAGGGGACGGCACAAATAGTGTACGATCGATGGAGGGAAGCCCTGTGCTCTACTACACTGTATACACTTGTGTTTTGGTAAGAATGCATCTGCCATGTAAATGTACATTTTATCAAATGTGGGGCCCTTTTTTATGAGCCGCTCCACATATTTCCTCTGCTAGTCTTGTAGTACGGGAGTCCGGGAATGTTACAGCATTGCAAGCCAAAAGTATCTTTGATTGAGACACCACCCCTTTTCATTCCAGCGCTCATTCATTTTGGCTGATAAGACACTGAAGGCTTTGTGTTTACACCACATTTAGAGGCCAAGGTTGGCCTCACAAGGCTTTGAATAGAGATTTATAAGAGCGTGAAATGTGGCCGATTCACTCCTCCGCAACACGTTGTGATTCAAAGGTGTCGGCTTGGTTTTCGCTTTTTGCAGTTCTTTTCTGTCTGATTACTAATCCCTACACAGATCCTATACTTTTTGTTGATATGCATGTGCCGAAATTTTCTTCAGCCTGATTTTAATGTTTGTATGGAGCATATTGAACATGATCCAGGCTTGAGCATGAGCTGAGAGATTCTCGGACCCCAACTTTAATAGTTCAGTTACTTTGATTCTTCATAAAACGTGTAAAAACGATCATCTAAGTTGCTTAGCTAAGTCAAAATGCTGGTGTACTGTGTGTAGGATTTAAAGGATTTCATGAGACAAGCTGGAGAGGTTACTTTTGCAGATGCCCATCGGCCAAAGCTTAATGAGGGGTGAGCTGGCTATTTTCTTTCCTGTTACTCTCCCTGCAGAACTGTTTTTGCACGAATCTGGATAGTTACTGTACTGATTTTTTGCTGTTTTGTGTAATACTTTTATCTTTCTACAGTGTGGTTGAGTTTGCTTCTCATAGTGATCTAAAAAATGCCATGGAGAAGTTGTCTGGGAAGGAGATCAATGGAAGGAAAATCAAACTTGTTGAGGCGGCCAGGAAAAAGTGAGTTGTTATTGTTTTTAGCTATCTGTTAATGTTTAATGTTTATTAGCTTTACCTGTATTATATACATATGACATAAATGTAATGTATAATACTGTATAAAATATATAGACATAAGTATGTAATATACTAGTAAATGCATATAAAATATCATAAATTATCATAAATGTTTCCTTTATTTTTATAAATAGACATAAGTATAACATACAAAGAAATGCATAAAAAATTATCAAATGTTTCTATTATTGTGTTATTACTACAAATATTTTCGTATAAAATACTGTTAAAAAGTTTGGGGTCAGTCTTTTTTTTTTTTTTTTTTTTTTTTTTTCCACCAAGCATGCATTACATTGATCAGAAGTAACAGTAAACATTTATAATGTTACTAAGGATGCTACATATAAATTCTGTTCTTTTGAACTTTCTACTCATCAAAAAAAAAAAAAAACTAACAAAAATGTATCATGCAGCTCAATTGGTTTCAACATTAATAATAAGAAATGTTTCCTGAGCAGCAAATCAGCATAGAATGATTTCTGAAGGATCATGTGACACTGAAGACTGAAATAATTCAGCTTTGCATCACAAGAATAAATTTTAAACCATATTAAACAGAACATTTATATTGTTAATTGTTAAATCGTAATATTTCACAATGTTACAGTTTTACTGTATTTTTTTTATAAAATAAATGCATTGTTGGTGAGCATAAGAGCCGTCTTTCAAAAACATTAAAAATCGTATTGACCCTAAAATTTAGAAGATTGATTGACTAATTGATTGATTGATTGATTTTCTCTTGTCCTATAGATCCAGAACTCGTTCTCGTTCAAATAGCTCATCCCGTTCTCGTTCCCGAGGGCGCTCCACGTCACGTTCTCGTACCCGCTCCCATTCCCACAGCCCCAAATCACATAACCGCTCCAGAAGTCGGTCCCGTTCAGCCAGTGCTTCTCCTGTGCGGCCCAAAGAAGCACCACGTGCTGAATCAGCATCACCGCCGCCCCCAGCACAGCGGCCCCCACCGTCCCGCTCCCCATCTGCTGACAGTCGTCATTAGCCTCTACTGCCCTGTGTGCTGAGAGATGCGTCTGTGGTCAACACTGCGAGAGGCTGATGAAGTTAGCAATATTGTCTCATCTTTGGTCAGTTTAGGTCCTGTAAGTGGAAGGACAGCCTCTCTACACGCCAGGAGTTTCACAGCACGGGCTCTGTTGCTAGTTTAAAGGCATTTGTCAGGAGAATCGCATTAAATCAGGAATATACTGCTGTTTTGGGTGTTTTTTTTTTTTTAAGGTCACGTCTAAAATGGGTATGTAGTTGTTATTTTTTATCAGTATATACAGAGTGAGGTTTGATTGATGTTGAGAGTCTTTAATTGTAAAAATATATATTGTTTTCAATTATTGCGACCCTATGATGTGTGTTGAAAATACTGAATTAGGGTTTTATAAATAACACACAGTATGAATCATGACAAGAAAAACGCTTTTAGTGCTTCATGAAATGCTGATAAGAATATGAATTTCAAGTGCAAGAACTGCCACACAAAATAAGGTGCAAAAACAAAATGAGGAGCAAGGCCAGTACAGCCATTTCATATCCAAAATATCCTCCTTTTTCTTCAAAGCGGAAGTAAGCCTATGGGTGAGACTTCCGGGTCATTAGCCGTAACCAGAAGAATCACAACGTGTAGTAAACGGTAAAACTGTCAGCACTACAAACCAGTGTGTTCATAATATAATAATTTAAAATAATACGGTAAGAAACACCAATTTTCAATATCAAACAGCAAAACGAACTTTTTTGTACAGCTGAATAAAAAATAGCTGGACGCGGATGAGACCGGAAGCTAGACCCATAGAATTTACAAGTGGCCACGCCTATTTTTAGGGCAAGAAAAAGGTGGATAAAGTAAAATTAAGTTTCTAATACTTTGCGGGGCTTTCAGTGTTTTATGAAACAGCTTGTGCTGTTTGGTCCAGCTAACTTTATTTTTGTTACTTCATGAATATACAGTATGTGTGAATTGTTTGTAATGTGGATGCCTGAATTATAATCAAAGAATCGGCCAAGTTCCCTCCACGCTGCATGATAAAACAGATCTTTTCAAATTTGTGAACCCCTTATCATATACACCCTATTCATATGCATTTAATTTCTCCTTGTGGATACACATTTTAATGTTGCATTAGTTTGTAGAAGTAAATTACGCTTTTTTTGCAATGCATAGTTTCTTTTATTTAACAAAACAGGATATGATTTTAATGTAATTTCTGATGTATCATGTATTATGTATTCCGGTTTTATGTAAAAATCAGGTTTTGTCTGGATATGTTTTGATGCATGTGTTACCTTTCTGTACCATGGTACAAATATTACACATGAAAATGTTTTTGAACATTTATAAAGTTTGTGTAGCACTGTTAAAAATGAATAAATTACTGAAAAAATGTTAGTAGTGAGGTCAGTCATTTCCAAAATGAAAATCACGTAATCTGAAACAGTAATGACAACATTACAGTACACCCTTAAACAAAATGTACAATCAATTAACATTATACACACATTGCTCAAATAAGTCCAAAATAAGACAGAAAGTGGTTTGTTAATGCAGTGTCTAAAATGAGGTTGCACAACAATACAAAAGTAACTGCTTTTTCAGTAGTAGTAAAACAGGTGCTATATTTTTGAAACTATTCATTGTTTTAAGCCATAAAAATACATTTTTCGACGTTTTAAACTGTAAAAAACAAAAAAAAGTTAATACCTTTTATTCTAACAATACATTTTTACAGTAAAGCTAACTATTTTTAACACTCTAAACTGAAACTGTTTGGCATTATGCATATGGTTTTTTTTTAAGGAGGAACAACAAAACGTAGTTGTGCCTGTATATTGTTCATCATTCCCCTTGGCCCCGGCATCTGTGGTAGTTTGGCCCTAAATTCCTTGAGTTCATTTTGAGCTTTATAAGCACTATGGGGTCCCTCAGATGTCACTGTTAGGGTGGCCGCGGGGCCTTAAAAAGTCTTAAAATGTCTTAAATTAAGTTAGCTGACCAGCTTCCTAGATAGTTTAAAATGGGTTAAATGAAGTTTACTGAAAAATGGCTTGAGAATTTTACTTGCCCGACTGGACAAATAGCTTATGTGACAAAAAAAAACAAAAATAAATAAATAAATAACCAGTGAAGCGTCGAAACGCAAGAATGATTCTTCTGTTTTTATTACATTCAGCGTAAACAGGATTGATAATGGAGTATATTTCTGATATCAAGGTCGCGCTGTTTAGGCTCGCGCTGTCGGTTTCTTCGTAAGAGACTTTTATGGAGAAATCAAATCAAAAGACTGTATGAAATGACCAAAAGAGCTGAACGGGACACATAAAGAAACTCACAGAAGAAACATATTGAGGTAAAATTTCATAATGCTGAGTTTTTTTTATTTATAACATGATGTAGTTAAGCAACATACCATGACAAGGGAGCTAATTGCCGAATATTCTCACGATTGCAAATGTTTCATTGATTTTAGTTAAACAAGTAGTTAAGTAGTCACATAATGAAGTTAATTACATTTTAGACACAATATTGACTGTTTTGTTCTGTTTCACCAACTAAAATAGTGCCAAACAAAGATCAGAGCAGAAGTATTGCGCAATCTCCAAGCAACACAGCGGTGTTTTTTACTGAATGATTCAGCGAACGAACTTATTAAGTGACTTACCGCCACCTACTGGCGGAGTTAGTATGATTAAAACTATGTTTGTATGTAAAAGTATGTATTTTCTATGTTGTTATGTGTTGCTAAATGTGTCTTTGCCGTATCATGATATGCAACTGCATTCATCTTTTTGTTTTTGGACTGGGCAAATGTCTACTGTCCAACTTAATTTATTATTTGTGCTGACTGTTTGTGACTATGTGTAATGACTGTCCATTGTGTTCCTGCTTTGGTAAAGCGTCCTTGAGCCTGGGAAAGGCGCTATATAAATTAAACTTTATTATTATTATGTATCCCCCCCCCCCCCCCCCCCCCCCCCCCCCCCAACATTTCTTATTTGTATATTCAAAATTGCATTTAAAACTTTAATCTCATAACATTATTTATTGCAGTTGTAATTGTGCAATGTAAATTCATTTGTTTGATAACAGCCAAGTGTAAATTTAATCTATTGATCAATTGTAAGATTTTGACATGAAATATAATAAGGGTTAAAAAAAATGGCCTAAATAACATCCTGAGGTTAATATAAAAAATATGCAGATAAATGTATAAGCTAATAGAACACAGATAAAATATTGCTTCAGAATAAATTGTTTACATTACTTTTGCTTTTGTGGGGATCTGTCTATGTAGATTCATCACTAAACCATCCAGGTGTTTAAAACATTCCAAAAATGTACTTTTTATTAAAATCACTGGACTATAAAAGCTTAACAAGATGTTTCGATGTCTATCCAAACTCTGAAATTTTCTTCTAAAATGAGCACTTTTATCAGGCTCCTATATTTATGTTCAGTTATTTCACTTCTACTGCATAGAAAAGGACGTATACATTGCCATTAGAGTAAAATTACTGAACCTAAACATAGCAGCCTGATAAAAATGCTAATTTTAGATGAAAATTTCAGATGGCACTTAGAGGCATTATACGTATGTAAAATAATGTGATTTCGATCAGAGGTTTGGTCTTAAATTTCATATAAGGTGGCATTAAAAAGGTCTTAAAAAGTCTTAAATTTAACTTGTTCATATCTGTAGACACCCTGTTAGAGGGCCCATTAGTTTCTTCAGCTGCTCTTTCCACTGCTGTGTACTCTTCTGTTTCTGTGTAAAAACAGATAAAAGTTATTTTTAGAATTTAAAATACTTATAATACAGTATTTTATTTTTTAAAAAATAAATATATAAATAAATACTTATTCCGGTTGTTAGGTTCATTTTAAAGTATTAGTTCACCTGTTATAGTAATAGTTCGCTGAAATTTACTCATTCTCAGGCCATTCAAGATGTAGATGAGTTTGTTTAATCATGAGAACAGATTTAGAGAAATTTATCATTACATCACTTGCTCACCAATGGATCCTCTGCCATGAATGGGTGCCGTCAGAATGAGTCCATACAGCTGATAAAAAAAAAATTATTAAAAATCACAATAATCCACATGACCATCAGTTAACATTTTGTGAAGCAGAAAGGTGTGTATTTGTGATAAATTTATCTAGATGTTTTTACATTCAAATTGTTGCTTACAGCTAAAATACAAGTTCTCTATCCATATTGCTTTCTCCATAAATATACACATATCAACCACTGCTTACAAGTGAAAACAGCCCAAAATAAACTATAATATGTCAAATATGTCAGTGGATTTTGTGGATTTAAAGTTAAAATGCTTTTATGATGTTTTTTTTTATTATTTATTTACTTATTTATTTTTTATCAATTTAGAGAAAAATTAAAATTTATTTATAAATGCATAGCTTTTCATATTACAAGACACTGATTGATGGATTGGAGCTGTGTTGATTACTTGTGGATTATTGAGATGTTTTTATCAGCTGTTTGGACTCTTATTCTGACGGCACCCATTCACTGCAGAGAATCCAATAGTGAGCAAGTGATGTAATGCTAAATTTCTCCAAATCTGTTCAAATGAAGAAAAAAAAACTCATCCACATCTTGGACAGCCTGAGGGCGAGTAAATTTTTAGCATTTCATAAGTTTATAGAGTTCATGTACCTTTTTAGGATGGTCTCAGTCTCTGATGGCATCTGAACAGGACTATGAAGATAAGTGCCTCGACTATCTGGAACACAATATAAATGACAGGGAAGAAATACAGCTGACCAATGCGCTCAGCAGGGAAGGCCACCTTCAGGATTGTGGTACACAGCTGAATGTTCTGACAACCCACCTCCATAGAAACAGTCCGTCTGCAACTGAGGCCAAAGGACACAAGTGAACATGATACTACTGAAAACTGCACTGTGACTGAACAATAAATCAATCTGGCTGATTATCTTGAGAATGTATTTGCATCTCGGCCAGAAACATTACAATTTCATACGGTGGACATACATACGGTGCATTCATGCTGAACAGAATGGACAATATATATCCACATATGAATCCAGTCAGTGGCATCAATGCAGCAATGGCTATAAGTTGACGGGACAGCACTTTGAAAATCTTTTCTCCTTCAGATATACCAACAAGAAAACCAATGACAACGCATAACATCAGCAGCAGCGCCAACCCAACCTACAAACCAACAGGAAAATAAATGCAGAACATGCTTATAATTGTTTATAATTTGTCTATGGCATGTAGCCAGAGTATTTATACTTTACAATACAACAGTTTGCGTGGTCAAGCAGCGTTCCAGATTGTTGATACAATGGAGTGTTCACGACATGGCAGAATTACCATAATTACCAGAGGACTAGGCGGAGCTCTCAAAAAATTCCCACTTTACAAATTGTGATTGAGTTCTTTGAGGGCATAAATTCTTTGTAAAATATAAGTCGGAATCACATAATCACGGTAATTCTGTGTGAGCCTGTGTTTTTGAGTTCCAGGTCTGTTTGTGGTGGAGATTTTTTTCATTGACTTTTTCTGTACTTTACACTGACTCACCACCAGTAGGCCTACATGGCTACAAAAGAGTGTGTTTATGAGTGAATCATAAATACTTAGTTCAAACGATTCTTTCAAAAATGAATTCAGGAACAAAACAAGTAGCTGTCTTTATGAATGTGTAATTGAATCATTTACTCAACTGATTCTTCAAAGATGCTGATTCATTCAGGAACTGAACACCACTACCATGCTGAGGTGCGTTTTCCAAAAGCAGCTATGGTCGCAAATTCTTTGTTACCAATAGAGATCAATGGAACTTGTGACCACAGGTAGCTACATTGAAAAAAATGACTCATTGGAATTACTCAATTTTTTTAAGGTAAGTGGTTGCAATCAATTTATTTTAGCTACATTTAAATAAATTTAGTTGAAAGTTAGTCAACTAAATTTGTTTATTTAAATGTAGCTAAAATAAATTGATTGCAACCACTTACCTTAAAAAAACTTTAGTAAATCCAATGAGTCATTTTTTTCAGTGTAGCAATGCTTTTGGGAAATGCACCACTGGTCGGAGTCACGCAACTATTTTGTTTTGGCTTTGTTTAAAACTTTGATTAAAAAATAGAAACAGAGTAACTGAAATTGTGTCTAATTATATGTAAGTTAGAGGTCCCTTTTATTGCTGTTCGGCAGATTTCGCAACAGGTTCAGTTTGGTCACATGGATTCACCCCATTAAACAAGCTGCTTGGTTTGAAAGTGACTTCTGTGTGAGTTGTGATTCATACATCACTACACTATTGATGAGTGCATGGTCACATTTACAAGATTTCGCAGGCAAAACTTTGCAAGTCTATTGTCAGTAGTGGCGGTGTATGAAGGACCGCTCAAACAGAACTCATTTTTAAAACAAGCAGCTTTCTAGAACACGAGCGAACTTTGCATGGGGAATTTGTTTGCCCTCAAACGAAACTATCAATTACATGGAAATGACTGGATTTGCATGCAATATTTTGCAGAAAAAGGGTAAAGGTGACCTCACTTTTACTCAGTGTTAACCTCCTATTTATTGAACTGTTGAATAAAAGCAGTATCACACTCCGCACATCAGTTAACACACCTGGGTGATGATCTTAGAATACTGGGGCATTCGGTAGTTGATCAGGATCCCAATACCGCTGGGCACCAGGATCATAATCAGGGTAATAGTGATGATAGTGAAAGGAACAGATTCTGCCAGGTTTGAGATACCCTGGCTGTACAGGTAGAGCAGGAGGGGCATCATACCCAATCCCAGTGCCGTGGAACAAGCAGTCATCACAATACTGAGAGAAAAATAGATAAAATTAAAAATAAGGAGATACTTTGTGCAACTATATATGGTGCCCTGTGTTAAATGGCAATACAGCACTGGACAAACTTGGATATTTAACTCATGTAACAATCTATTAATATGACTAACTATATATATATATATATATATATATATATATATATATATATAGTGCACAGAATTAATGAGTACACCCCCTCCAAAACTTAACAAATTCAACAATTACTCTTTACTTTGATTACATGTTAGGGTTCTTTGGAGATATAATGTTCCATCAAGCCTGCTTGATCAATTACCAAAGAAGAATGTCAAAATTATTCAGCAAAATAAGATTTTCTTATCAAAGTGATAAAATGTTGTGTTGCAAAAATGAGTACACCCTGCTGAAAGTTACTAAATAAAAAAAAATAATAAAAAATTTTTTTAAAAAAAAGTGTATAGGTTTAAGTTTATTTTTGATCAACAGGTAAGTATATTGAACCAAAACTTTTAAAGACAAGTAATTTCCTGACAATTAAAAGTGTATAGCCCACTGAATCATTCTCAGACTTAATGCTGGCAGCAGTGGAACCACTTGGGAGAGAACTGCCAGATGAATTATTTCTTAGCATAAAAGAGGACAATGGTACAAGGGGAATACCAAATTATTGTTTTAAGTGTGAAAACATAGCAGAAGTAGCACCGACATTCAAAAACAATGGACTTGTGACAAGCAGGGGCGTAGAATTAGGGGGGACGCAAGGGACGTGTCCCTACCAATATCCAGCGACTACCAAACTGTCCCTAACAATAATTTTGATCAAACATTTAAATATATGTATATGTTTTTGTAATTTCAGACGCATCTGAAAGGTCATACCATTGACATATACCTAAGAAGTTAAAGTAAATATGTTAGAAAACTGCGCGCTTTCAAGGACGCGCATTTAATACATGGGCGGGCGGAATAGTTGCACGCCGGACGAGGAGAGCAGCATTTAGAACAACTCACAGGGATTTCACCCAATTCAAGACAGCAGTCTAAAACAGTAAATATAAAAGCCCACTTCAGGAATTAACAAAGGTGCATCGATGAGTACGGTGTTTGACAAAACAGAGCAAATGGAAAGAGAAAGCGCGACCTATGGCTATTATTAGACACAGACAGAAAGACAAACCTTGTGCGGAAAGACACACAATCTTCCAACCTAGGATAAAATCATTATGAACATTAACAATAATTTGGGACAAATATAAAGTGGATTTTATGGTAAACTATGTAAGTGGCACTCTGTGTTGATTTGTCGTCGCAGATGTTACACACACTAAGTCCACACGTGTGTTTTTGAAGATATAAGGTCCGTTTATTTCAAGAACACTTCTAACACAGAGTTACACTCCGGGGAACATCAACAACACAACCTTATCCACCCATCTCACGATTACTCTCCTTGGTTTTTTTCTTAATCTCGCGATTCTACACATCTGTCTTCTACAGATCTCGTCTGCCAAGTTTCAGCTTAAAAGTCACAGACAGACTTTATACATACATACATACTATTGTGCAGATAGAACATGAAGAGAACTGAAATATTAAATATAAATCACAAGACCTAAAAGAATGCAGAAAAATTTAAGATCTGTGTAATTGTTTCAACACACTGACTTTGAATCCAATAATAAACTTGTGGGGGGTGGGACTTGTCCCTTACACTCTCCCCTCCAAAATTGATGTCGTCTCGACATCCCCTGTCTCATCATCATGTCCCAGACATCTCTAAGTCGTTGAGCTACAGGAGTCAGCTATAGTAAATACTATTTAAGGATACAATGATGGCTTATGCCAAAAATCACATTAACAAATACCTCCCATGTTATTGCTATGTTTCTGTAGCTGGCATCATTGTGCACCATGAAAGCAGCTACATTCGCCATTATCAATACGGACGCTGTATCCTTCTGCAGGTCTCTTGTACCATTCGCTCAAACAAAACCTATTAGACACATCACTGGCTTCGGATTCTTGTCATCACACTTCACAGTTCCCCATTGCCTTTTTTTCGTCTATCATTATCATATCTGATTGAACAGGGTCAATGGAAAATACAATTTATCCATAACAACGTTAACAAATCTGTAACTGAAAGTGTGCTATTCACTAAATAAAGGTCAACATTTTAAACTAATCGGAGTCTGTGCAATTTTTTTTTTTTTTTTTGCATGTGTTTAATATATGTATACCTATGTGTGTATATGAGTCTATGTACTACTCTAACGTGGGTTCTCCTAGGGTATGGTACGTAAATGTCTGTTTATGTTTTCGTTTTCTTAAAGGATATAATCTCTGTGGTAGTACAGGTTCTGGCCTTTGGATTCCACTTCCCTCCCGCTCAGGGGTGGCTCCATCATCGGATTCAGTACTCAACTCTACTGGTCCTTCATCAGGTGTCGCTAGTCCCTCCGCCTCTGAAGACTCCACTTCCCCATTGCCACACCTTGTGTTCACTTCCTTCACATGCTGAGGAACGACCTCTTCCATGTCCCCTTCCACCATCGCCGTGGATCGGCCATCCTCTTTTACTGACTCCTGTGTCACTTGTGGATAGCATTCTTCAGCCTCCAGCTGCAGCTGTTCTTTCCGCTGGGCTGGTTTGAATGGTCTGCAGAATCCTGTCCATTCGCTCTCATCCTCAGAGCTACTTTCCCTTGCTTGCTGCTCAGAATTTGATTTGCTTTGTTTTCCTTTGACCTTCTTTCTCAGAGTTGTTGTGGTTTGTTCAACCGGCAGGAATTCACAAGGCAGGAGCATGTTACGATGAAGGACTCTGATTCGCCCTTGTCCAGTTTCAGGCTGCACCTCATAGACTGGACATTCTGTTCTTTTTTTATGGACCACATAGACCTGTTCCTCCCAATAGGATCTAATTTTTCCTGGGCCCCCTCTTTCGCTCATGTTCCTGACCAGAACTCTACAGCCAGGCTGTAACTCCGCTCCATGGGTCTTTCTGTCGTACCTGTCCTTGGCTCTCCCGCTGGCCATGCTCGCCGATTCCGAAGCCAGCTTATATGCCTGATCCATTCGTTTTCTCCAGCTTTCTGCATACTCCTGATGAGATGAGGACTGGTCTCTGGGGCTGAGGTTGAACATGATATCAATAGGGAGCCTAGGATGACGTCCAAACAGCAGGAAGTAAGGAGCAAATCCTGTTGCCTCATTACGTGTGCAATTATATGCATGCACTACTTGTGCCAGGGAGTTCTTCCAATCCATCTTTTCCCTGTCAGTCAGATTCCGCAACATGGACAAGAGCGTTCTATTAAATCGCTCCACCTGACCATTCCCCTGCGGGTGGTAAGGTGTTGTTCTGGAGCCTTTAATACCACTATACTGTTGGAGTTGTGCGAACAACTGGTTGTCAAACTCCTTCCCCTGGTCATGGTGCAATCTTATGGGGAAACCAAATTTCAACACAAAATCCCCGAAGATCTTTTGAGCTGCTGTCTTAGCTGACTTGTTGAGGCATGCATAGGCTTGAGCAAAGCGAGTAAAATGGTCCATAATGACCAAAATATATTCATACCCGCCTCTGCATCTCTCCAGATGAAGAAAGTCAACTGAAACCAGTTCAAAGGGGTGAGTTGTTTCAATATTGGTGAGTGGTGCTCGGTTTGGCTTGTTGGGGCGTTTTGTCTTGAGACAGCGACATACTCGTAAGACATGATGTTCTACGTCCCTCTGCATATGTGGCCAGTAAAATCTGTCTCGCATAAGGTGGAGTGTCCGCTCTACACCGAGGTGACCCATATTTTCGTGCAACTCTTTGAAGGCCAGCCCATGGAATTTCTTGGGCAGCACCAGCTGTAATAAGGTTGCGGTTTTCCTGTAGAGTACCCCATGCTCATCCAGTATCAACCTTTTTCTCTCCCGCATCAGTACTGCCCGGCCGTCATGACCACTCCAATCCCTGTCTCTATGCCATCTGTTTGTTCTTATGCAGTTCAACACAGGGCTGATCACTGGATCCTGTTCCTGGGCATCCCTCAACACTCCTCTGTCGAAGTTCAACCGGTTATCCTCTTCTTCACTTAGTGCTGTCTCGATGGTCACCGGACACATCCACGGAGTATGTTCCTTTGACTGAACACTGAGAGCTTTGGTCACACAGCTGATAACTTCTGGACTCACTTCCACCAAACACTTCTGCATATATTCCTCCATCCCCAGTGGCATGCGTGACAAACCATCCGCATCAGTGTTGGTCTTCCCTGGACGATACTTAATCGTAAAATTAAAATCCGCCAGCTCTGCAACCCAGCGATGTGTAGTGGCATTTAGCTTAGCTGTTGTGAGCACATATGTTAAAGGGTTGTTGTCGGTGTAGACGACAAAAGAAGGAGTATAGTAGAGGTAATCTCTGAAGCGTTCACATATTGCCCACTTCATGGCCAAGAACTCAAGCTTTCCTGAATGTAGATGATAGTTCCTTTCTGCAGCAGTTAAAGTTCTGGATCCGTAAGCAACTACCCGGAGCTTGCCTTCTTGTCTTTGATATAACACTGATCCCAGCCCTTCTTGGGATGCATCGCAGTGGAGGATGAATGGCTCTTCAAACCTTGGGTAACCCAAAACAGGAGGTAGTGTAAGAAGATCGATCAACTGGCAGAGCACCTCCTGGTGCTTTGGCATCCAGACAATGGGATGTGTTGAGGGGAGCTGTCCCTGCCTATTTCCTTTCTTAGCAGTTTTCTTTCCTCTTTTAGGAGCTATCTGACATGCACCCTTTTCCAGGCTCAGAAGGTGATAGAGCGGGGTAGCTATTCTGGAGAAATTTGGTATGTATGAGCGGTAGTATGATATAAATCCCAACAACTTCCGAAGGTCCCCTACTGTTGCTGGTTTCCGCTCTCGCAAGGCCTGAACAGGTGCGAGGTCTGCAGGGTCCATGGTATGACCATCTTTGGACACCAGCTTTCCCAGGTACCTTACACGATTCTTAAAGACCTCACATTTTCTTGCTGTCAGCTTAATCCCATGTTGTTGATAACGCTGCAAGATTTTCCGTAAGTCTTTAATGTGGTCTTCAAAGGTTTTGCTGTGAACTAGATTGTCATCCAAATATGGCTGACATATTTCATCTCTCAGCCCTATTAGACATTCCTCCATGCAGCGTTGGAACTCTGCTGGTGCCGACGACAGGCCAAATGGAATGCGGACCCATTCATAGAGCCCCCAAGGTGTAATAAAAGCTGTCAGTGGTCGGCTATTTTCCTCCAAAAATCCTTGGTGGTAAGCTTTTCCTTGGTCTAAGATGGAAAACCAAGCACTTCCACTGAGACTGTCCAGCATGTCTTGAATGCGGGGAATTGGATGGCGGTCTGGGATAGATTTCTGGTTCAGTTCGCGATAGTCACAGCACAATCGCAGACTCCCATCTTTCTTCCGCACACATACCATGGGCGATGAATATGCAGACCTTGATTTTGTAATCCAGCCACGGTTCAATAGATCTTCTAGGTATTCTTTGACTTCCTTATGAAGTGGTTTTGGTACCGACATGTATGTTCGCCTCACTGGTGTTGTGTCTTTCAGTCTGATTTTCAACTCCAGCGATGGGATACACCCAACGTCTCCATCATTTCTGGAGAAAGCCGCACATTCCTCCCTCAGCAACTTCCTTACCTCCTCCTGCTGTTGAGGCAACAAATGACTCACAGGAACAGGTGGGTCCCATCGGTCTGCATCGGGCTGCACCATGTACCCTGAAACCACTTCTTTTGCCGTTTCAGCTTTCTCAACTCCCAGCATCTCCTCCCTGTGACTCATTACATCTTCAAAATCCACAGGTCTCGCAGCAGCAGGGTAGACAGCTTTTACACTCTGCACATGGCCTAACACTGTGCGTGGTCGAAGTGTAATATCATGACATGTGTCATTACTTACTGGGATGAATATTTTTGATCGGCTACCCCTCTGGAGCTTGACCACGTTCTCAGTGACTGTCAGTCCCTCAGGCCAGTCAGTACTCTGGACTGGAACAAACAGCATCTCCTGGTTACATGTCAGAGGAATGGTACGCACTGAACACTTAACTACTTTTATCTCACCAGGTAGAATTTTTGTTCTTTGTCTGCTCCCTTTCACGGTTCCCTCGCTAAAGTCTGAGTCACCCTGTTGGACCAATCGCATTAGCCCCTCTGCCCTCTTGCAATCTACTGAGAAGGCTGCAGTCAATGTTTTTACAATAGCTTGAGTTGGTTGTTCTTTCTCCTGGTGTAGAAGATGTTCAATAACGTTATATCCAATGATTGGATCTTCTGCCACACCAGATGATTTTGCTACCAGCAATGGCACAAGAAACTCTGTGCTGGATACGCCAGAGGGCTCAAGCTGGAACTTTACTTCAATCCATCCGCTGAACGGGATGTCTGTCTGATTTACAGCCTTTCCGGTCAATGTGCCTGGTCCCAGAATCTCCTCTGTGTCCCTTACTTTTGTATGAGGTAGATATTCTTTGCGCCACTTTTCATTGATCAGGCAGACCTGTGAGCCCGTATCCCATAATACTTGTGTTGGGACGCCATCCAGGAAGCAATTGACAGTACATTTCTTTCCTATCAGGTTCAGCAGTTGAGCTTTACGCTTAGGGGACAGGTGAGCTGCATAGATGGACCCCTCCAGCCTGTCTGCACTTGCAGAGTGCTGCTGTACATTTTCTGGCCGTGCAAGGTGACTTGTGTTTTTGCAGAGCACCTCACTGGTGTTACCATCCAATCCACATTGTCTCTGGCTCTGGGTGTGAAGTGAGGTTGAAGCCGCCGCTATCACTTGATCCACATTCACTGTATGCCGTTGTGCCCTACAGCCTTTAGAAAAGTGTCCCGGCTGACCACATTTAAAACAGTGATTACATTCCTCACTGTTGCCATTGTCTTGACAGGACTTACAAATTTTTTTGGAAGGTGGCCGGCCATGACGGAAGGATGGTTGTGATTCACGGATGCTATTTTTGATTTCTGTTATCTCATCTTTCAACTCTTTGACAAGTTCGAACAATTCTGCCTCACGTTTGGATGTGTAGCTCTGGACCCTCTGTTCTTTCCCTCTAGCTGTTGCACCCTCTGTGAGTTTTTGTCCATCTGCTGCTTCTCCAAGTCTTTGTAATACCTGTACATCGGCCTGGAGCTCGTTTACTTTAGTCACTTTTGCATAGGTATTTTTCTTTTGTTTCTGTATTCTCTCATTTTCAATACCTGCAGCCTCATTCAATTTCTCAATGAGCTCTTCATCTGTAATAGACTGATTCTCCAGATCACCTTTCAACTGGAATTTTATGTGATCGCTTGTGAGTCCAGTACTGACAGATCGCAAGAACTTCCTTTGGATGAGCTCAGCACTGTACTGTTCTTCAGCCCCCCCATCTCTGGAAGCGATTAGTAACCTCTCTTTCAGTTCTATAGCTCTGAACAAGAAGTTTTGGGGTGATTCACGGCTGTCTTGTGTGATGTTCACCAGCTTGTGATACAAATCTGTGGGGCTATCCTCTTTAAAATGGCCCTTAAGGATGGTTTTTAACTGGAGAAGGGTCAGATGACTTTTGATTTCCAGCATATCCCGAAGGCTAAGACCTGGACTGATGGCCCTCACAACCGCATCCACAATTTCTGTCTCTGTATGGCCTTTCTGCACTCCACTTTCAATCTGATGCATTAAATTTGTGTAAGACAGCCGATCTTTCTGGCCTCGCTCTCCTATCTGTCCCCAAATTTTGAAATCACGCCTGATGGTCACCTCTGGCACTCGTGATGGCTGTGGCTGAGCCTCCCCGGATATAGCTGGAATTGCTCTGCTCTCTTTGATCCGTACTTGATCACTCAGCCTCATAATTTCGCTCTCTAACACTTTTGTAGAGTTCTGGAAACTAAGCTGGAGATCTGCATATTGTTTTTTCAACTTTTCCAGCTCATCTTCATCCCCCCTTACACTCGTCACTGCCTCACGAGCACCCTGGCCTTTCATTTCTTTAATCCATTCCACCACACTGACAATGAAATGACGTGCTGCTTCCTCCTCCTCTTTTTCAATTACATCGTCAATCTCTTCATTAATTCGATGAATCAACACATGCTTTTTCGTTACCTCGTCTCCTGGAACTTTTGCAAACACTGCCAATTCCCTAAGTTGATCAAACGTCAGATGAGGTAAGTCCGCGCCGAGTCGATCTTGTAACTGCCGAAGATCCATTTTAGCTTCCGCGGTTCTCTCTCACTCACTCACGCGCTCGCTGCAGCAGCCGCTCCGTGTATGCCTCTTCGTCGCTCGCGCTGCTGTTCGCATTCCTTGAATACTCCTAAGCTGGCTCGCCAATTTTGTTACACACACTAAGTCCACACGTGTGTTTTTGAAGATATAAGGTCCGTTTATTTCAAGAACACTTCTAACACAGAGTTACACTCCGGGGAACATCAACAACACAACCTTATCCACCCATCTCACGATTACTCTCCTTGGTTTTTTTCTTAATCTCGCGATTCTACACATCTGTCTTCTACAGATCTCGTCTGCCAAGTTTCAGCTTAAAAGTCACAGACAGACTTTATACATACATACATACTATTGTGCAGATAGAACATGAAGAGAACTGAAATATTAAATATAAATCACAAGACCTAAAAGAATGCAGAAAAATTTAAGATCTGTGTAATTGTTTCAACACACTGACTTTGAATCCAATAATAAACTTGTGGGGGGTGGGACTTGTCCCTTACACAGACAGTCTTTAACTTTAAATTAATGTTGTTCAGCTGAATGTGCAAATCAAACTGGTAGCTGAAATATCTACATAATAAAAAAAACAACACTGAAATAAGAGCGTGCAGTTTATCTGTCAATCAAATATGCATGAAAGTTCTGTTGCTACAGCAACAGCAGAGTTTTCTTTAAGAATCTGGATCGATTAATATTAAAATAAAGTGATGCGTGATAAAGACACCCAGCGCTTGTGTAACTGAGTAATTGTTTGTTAAACATATTCATTTTAAAAAAAACAACAACTCTGTATTAACAACACAACACTTTAAGTTTTCATTTAGTGATGAGTGAATTTTTGCTAGAAAAAGAGCAGGAGAAATAACATGTAAGTGTCTCAGAGCCGGCAAAAGCTATGAAAAGAGTAACACTTTATCTCACAGAGTATGACGCAGCCTGCAGAAGTGACATGCATGGTTGTTGTCACCACTAGAATTACTTACTAAAGCAAAATAAACAAATATGACCTCTTCCAAGGCCCATATTTACAAAATAGAGACTTCTGGGAATCCATACTCTGGTCTCAAGAGACCAAGTCAATCATTTCGGATCCAAAAGCATCCAGATGTTCTGGTGTTGCTAGAGGTGGAGTACAGTGAAAAGTGCTTGGTACCCACAGTGACGTTCAGTGGTAGTAAAGCTGTTATATAGGGATGAATGAGTGCTGAAGGTGTGAGGGAGATGTGCTTTATCAATGCTGTCATGAATTCACACACCACTGTGTGATGGAATACAAAAACTTGAAACAGAAGATACTACCCTCCCCTCATTCCCTGCATTGTTGGACATTTTTTCAGCATGACAATAAAGATATTCATTCTCCCAAGGTGAAAATCCTTCAGTGGACATGTATTTCACTCAATCTTAACGCTCTTGAGCAGCCGTGGGGGATTCTGTAGAGACGAGCTGAGCAAAACCCCCCATTAAAGACCAGAGCATTTAAGGAGGTCGTCCTCCAGGAGTTAAAAAGGACAGATGTGAAAATTTGTCATGAACTTGTACACTCAGTGCCAAGAGGGTCAGAGCAGTATACTTAAAGTTCTGGAGGACATACTAAGTACTAGAATATTATACATTTACTGAATTAAATCTTGCGTGTACTCATTTCTGCAATCCTTCATTTAAACAAAATTGGCTAATTTACTTATCTTACAGAAAATATTGGCATATATTTTGTTGTTTTTATTAAGTATATGTTTAATACATTTCAATTTTGCCATCTTTCCATGAATTATATTAGTGATCGTTAAGAAAATACATCTTTATATTTAATCAGAGGGGGTGTACTCATTTATGCTGTGCACTGTACACAGTAAATTCCCCGGCGTTAAATCAACACTGCTTGGTGTACATATGGGAACCAGTTCCCATATGTACACCAAGCGGTGTTTAACACCAGGAAATTTACATTGTATATATATGTATACAGTATTACATAGGCCTATATATTAATGCGCACAAGTAGGCCTACTCAAATTACTGAAATTATTAGAATGATTTGGACCTTCCAGTGATATTCAGAGAGAGAGAGAGAGGACTGTTTAGGTCCGATTCATTATAATAAATCTAGACTGTCACCAGTGTTATTAAAGCTGCCATTATTACCATATCACATCATGTATTATTCATAGATTATTAATTTAGCATGGATAAATGGTTATTATTTTTCTTTTTCTTTTCTCAAAAAAGAACTGAATGAGTGTTAACTATACAGTAAATAATTAAATTAACAGCTTTTTTTTTTTTTTTTTTTTTTTTGATAGTTAAAAAATACTGTATAGTTTTTACAAATCGAACTCAAATTCCAAGCACCACGAGAACCCGCTATAAGGTATGCAAACATCTTATGCAAACATCTGGGCTGAAAAACACCTTTTTTGCTGATCTTTGGTGATGTGTTATTGCCTCAGTAACTATTCAATTGATTTAAAGGAATTCCATAGATTGCTAAACTTTGTTGCAGCAAATAATCTCAATAAGGCGAAGCTCATCATTTTCTCCATAGTCTACTATTGGACAGTATTTATTTTCTCAAGAATTACCTAAGGTTCATGTCTCCCTCGAGGGCGAGAGCAAAGATGTTGGAGAGATTTCCTCCCGGACAGCACCCACAAATTAACACAGATAAGCTCTCCACAGGACTCAACTGAAACAGTTTTGCAAAGCAGAAGGCTGTGAGGGGCATTATACCATATTGAGCCCCAACTGCAATTGCCACCCCTTTGGGTTTGATGAGATAATTCTTGATCTTTGAGATTTCCATTGTGCATCCAAGAGACACCATGGTGATAAAAAGAATAACAATTAATGCCAAGCGGATAACGTTGTCCGCATTCTCATTGAATGCAAAGTCTTTTGAGGTGATGTTTGCATCCCTGTCGAAGCTTGAAAAGTTGGATTCGATGGCTGGATTTACAGTGACCTCCATTTTTGAAAGTGGGGATGTATAAGTGTGAGCTAGAAGTCAGAGAAATTTAAAGTGTCAAAAACGTTCATGTAGTCCAATAAACAATAACAACAAATGCTTAAGTTTTGCAAAGTTTGTTTCTGTAGAAAGATAAATCTCAAGCCTACCTTTGATTCATGCAGTTCTTCAGTGACTGTGTGGGATCTTCTCGGAAAGCCAGAGTGAGCCAGTTAGAGAAAAATAGTGGTTTCCTATCTGTCCTCTAATCTGGTGCAGTTTTTTTTTTTTGTTTTTTTTTTCAACTCACTTGGTTAACCCTTTAAGGGCTGAGCTATTAATAACTTCATTTTTAATCACATTTACATTTAATATTAGGGCTGCAGCTAAAGATTATTGTAATTGTCGACTAATCTGTCGATTATTTTTCAGATTAGTCGACTAATCTATCGATATTTTTTCCCCCAATTAATCTATTTATTATTTTCTTATCATTTGATGAATTCTTTAGTTAAACTATCAGTGAATAAAAACAGTAACTTATGCTATTAATCTTTTAATATTTTATTCAAACATCTCATAATTAATACTTTACAAAAAATAAATAATAATAACAACAATAAAGAAAGAAAGAAGGAAAGAAAGAAAATAACAATAAATAAAGATAATAACAAGAAAAGAGAGAAAAAGAAATAACGATAAATAGTTAATAAAAAATAAAAATGAAAGAAAGAAAATAACAAATAAAAAATAAGAAAAGAGAGAAAAAGAAAAATAACAATAAATAATTAATAAAAAAGAAAAAGAGAGAAAGAGAGAAAGAAAGAGAGAGAAAGAAAGAAAGAAAGAAAGAGAGAGAGAGAAAGAATTACAGGGCAGTGATACAATACAATCAATAAATGCACATTATAGCTGCATTCACAGTTACTGTTTGGGACTGACAGCAGTTGCTTACAGCTGAGAGACTTGAAATGTTTTATTTATTCAGCAGATTAAAACATCTGCTAGAATACATATCTGTATGAATGAACAGCTGAAGTCACAACCGCATTCAGGACACTAGAGCGACAGAATCAAAAATGGTGTCATAACACCAGGAAGTTTTATCAGTTGACAGCCCGTTTTTAAATAAATGAGGCTTGTCCTATCCATCACACTGTTAAACAACTAACAATGACTTTAAATGCTTTGTTAGCGAGTGCAGAGAGCGCGTTTGGTGCGCGCGTCTCAGAGCTTGCGCAATCGCGCCCACGGCACTGACTGCAGCTCCAGTGGACCTTAAAATCGCGAATCATTTCTCCTTCTCTGTCTCTGTCTCTGTGGGTGAATTAAACCCGTCATGATTATATAGGCAACTCGATGTTCCGTGGTGTTCCGTTCATTCAGCGCAGCTTTGAATGCGGTTGTGAATCCTGACAATGTAAAGGCGTCAATTCGGCTATATAGCTACATGCGGTTCTGACGGTCGTATAATAATAGAATGAACGCTCTATGAAGTGAAGTGATGTTGCCATACTAGCCTTTACCTTCTGCTCTAGAGTCTTGTTTGTGTTAAACATGGCAGAAAAACAGTCTTAAGCGGGGATAACTGCAGACTCGCACAATGGGCGTGGCTAAAGGTGCGACGCGTCGACAATCTACCTATTTTTATAATCGACGTAATCGATGACGTCGACTGAATCGCTGCAGCCCTATTTAATATGACAATTTAGTTTTTTCACAATATAGACAGTTGTACACACCTCCATACAATGTACACTAGTAGGAACATAACAGTTATGACCAGACATGAATATATAGAATTTTGTTTCAGCTTTTTCTCACACAAATGTTACAAACAAAACTGAAGATAAATGAAAATTTTGTAATTTACCAATTTGCCAATTTTCGTACGTCAGCTCTCATTTATTTGTTCTATGCTATAAGAAATTAGTGAAATCATTTTGACTAATTTGAAATCTGAGTAATCTGTATATATTTTCTTAAGGATCACAACCACTGGTATAAGTCTAGCAACATGTTATGCAGATTGATGATTTCCTTGATAAGTTGCAAAATAGAAATGTACAAGTTATAGTGTTCTTTGCCAAGTTTCAAAGCTGAAATATTTTCAAGGCTGTGATTCTCGTGTTCTTTGCAACCCACCGTCTGTAACCACATCCTACGTAACGCAGCACTGCCAGTGGAAGACTCTTGATTTCACAAATACAATAACATGGTAGAACCACATAATCGAAAAAAGTACTTCCAATAATTCCTGTTAGTCAGCATCTAACAACTAAACAACTTATGTTTTGATGTATGCTCTTGCTGGACAAAAGGCTAGCTAGCTCGGTCTAAAAAATTTGGGTTATTTCAAACACAAGCGCTGGGTAAATATAGGACAGGAGATGTTGGGTTAATTTTACCCAGCAAATTGGGTTGTTACTCCAACGAGACAAAATATCTAGATTAAGCTTCAGGTGGAATAGTAAAATATATGCAGAAGAAATGGGGGTGAATAATATCAAGATGATTCCAACAGTTGTAATCTCAGAATCTGAGCCGTGGGTATCCACTTTGTTTTGAGGTGTGGTCACTTGTAAATTTTATGGGTTTGGCATAAAAGAATTTATTGGTAAATTCCTCGGTAAAATAAGTATTTGGTCACCTACAAACAAGCAAGATTTCTGGCTCTCACAGACCTGTAACTTCTTCTTTAAGAGGCTCCTCTGTCCTCCACTCGTTACCTGTATTAATGGCATCTGTTTGAACTCGTTATCAGTATAAAAGACACCTGTCCACAACCTCAAACAGTCCAACTCCAAACTCCACCATGGCCAAGACCAAAGAGCTGTCAAAGGACACCAGAAACAAAATTGTAGACCTGCACCAGGCTGGGAAGACTGAATCTGCAATAGGTAAGCAGCTTGGTGTGAAGAAATCAACTGTGGGAGCAATTATTAGAAAATGGAAGACATACAAGACCACTGATAATCTCCCTCGATCTGGGGCTCCACGCAAGATCTCACCCCGTGGGGTCAAAATGATCAATCACAAGAACTGTGAGCAAAAATCCCAGAACCACACGGGGGGACCTAGTGATTGACCTGCAGAGAGCTGGGACCAAAGTAACAAAGGCTACCATCAGTAACACACTGCGCCGCCAGGGACTCAAATCCTGCGGAGCCAGACGTGTCCCCCTGCTTAAGCCAGTACATGTCCGGGTCCGACTGAAGTTTGCTAGAGAGCATTTGGATGATCCAGAAGAGGATTGGGAGAATGTCATATGGTCAGATGAAACCAAAATAGAACTTTTTGGTAAAAACTCAACTTGTCGTGTTTGGAGGAGAAAGAATGCTGAGTTGCATCCAAAGAACACCATACCTACTGTGAAGCATGGGGGTGGAAACATCATGCTTTGGGGCTGTTTTTCTGCAAAGGGACCAGGACGACTGATCCGTGTAAACGAAAGAATGAATGGGGCCATGTATCGTGAGATTTTGAGTGAAAACCTCCTTCCATCAGCAAGGGCATTGAAGATGAAACGTGGCTGGGTCTTTCAGCATGACAATGATCCCAAACACACCGCCCGGGCAACGAAGGAGTGGCTTCGTAAGAAGCATTTCAAGGTCCTGGAGTGGCCTAGCCAGTCTCCAGATCTCAACCCCATCGAAAATCTTTGGAGGAAGTTGAAAGTCTGTGTTGCCCAGCGACAGCCCCAAAACATTACTGCTCTAGAGGAGATCTGCATGGATGAATGGGCCAAAATACCAGCAACAGTGTGTGAAAACCTTGTGAAGACTTACAGAAAACGTTTGACCTCTGTCATTGCCAACAAAGGGTATATAACAAGGTATTGAGATGAAATTTTGTTATTGACCAAATACTTATTTTCAACCATAATTTGCAAATAAATTCTTTAAAAATCCTACAATGTGATTTTCCGGATTTTTTTTTCTCATTTTGTCTCTCATAGTTGAGGTATACCTATGATGAAAATTACAGGCCTCTCTCATCTTTTTAAGTGGGAGAACTTGCACAATTGGTGGCTGACTAAATACTTTTTTGCCCCACTGTATATGTGTGTGTGTGTGTATATATATATATATATATATATATATATAAGTGGGTCGCGGCTTGATGACTATGGGAAAACGTGGGTCCCAAGGCCAAACCAGTTGAGAACCACTGTATTAGAGTATGCAAGATAATACTTTTAATTAGAGGATAGTTCACCCAAAAATGAAAATTCTGTAATCATTTACTCACCCTCAAGTTGTTCCAGGTTTGGAATTTTCATTTTTGGTTGAACTATCCCTATAACTAAGGTTTAAAATATGACTAGTAGTTTTTCCCCAGTGTGGTATTAGTAGTTCCTACAAGTAGTTTACTTAAGTATCTCAATATTTCTTCTACCAATTACTTTGTCATAGCTCTAAACAATTTCTCTTTTTCTTCTTCCCCTAAATCAGACCAGACCCCTGTACTGCAGGATAAAACTGAATGTGCCAGCACTGGACAGGTTTTTAATGGTTTTCGGCTGAGCAGGGAGGCCCTGACAGTGCTCCTGGATCTTCTGAGAAGTGCCACAATCCAGACTCTGGTGTTTCTCTTCTGTCTGGCCAGTGGTACATCATACAGAGTGGTCTCCAGAGTGTTTGACATGCCTTGTTCCACTGTCCACCGCATTGTCCTTCAAGTCGCTGATGAGGTGCTGGCCATTCACCAAGAGATTCACCTCCCGAAGACCCCAGAACACATGGAGGCAGGGTTGGGCTCAAAATTGATGTTGTTTTTCTGATGTTAAACCTAGGCTATAGTTGTAAAAAAAAAAATAGTTGTAAAATAGTTTACAATAAAACATTAGAAAATATGACAGCAGGACATGTATACAAAATACTGAAGTGCTCAAGTTTGGTTAAACATTTGTGGACATATCTTAGATGACAGCACTACAAAACACAACAAAAGTAAAGACTATTGCCTTATATAGTGGTTGTCTTATTGTTTGTGGGCTTTGTGTTAAAAAATCCCTGGCTTTTAACACTTTTTTCGCTAGGTATTGGAGTAAATGAAAACACAATACTTACATTTCAATGTGAATTCCCCCACAGAACTGTCATCTGCCGTCGTCATCTGCGCACTATGAATTCTGGGATATGGTCCATCGGATGGAAACCTACAGTGCGTTCCAAACGGGATATATCGCCCTCCGAAGGGCACTTCGGAGTGAAAACAATCATGGCCACCATATTGAAGGGTCGTTCCAAACCGAAGTGCTTCAAAGGGCCCTTCGGAATGAAGGATTTCGAAGGGTACAACTGATGGACACTTCGGGCTCCCATGATCCTTTGCACAGATTCTTTGCATGATGATGGCGCTTCCGAATGATGACGCAGAAGGGCACTTCAAGAAACAGTTGTTTGGTCCCCTACATCCTTCAACCCTTCGAAGCTCTCACTCCGGAGGGTAAACCCCTTTGAAGGGATTAGGGCATAGGGACGAACCCTTCCGAATGGAACGCAGGGTTCATTTTCTTGGGAAACGGAGGGTGCATTTGACGTCGCTTTAGAATTACGGCAGCCTTCGTCACGCCACAGTGACGCAATCGGCCTTGGAATGCGGTCTTCGGAGGGCACATTCTGAATTGGGACAGCTTACGTCGTAATGCTGTGACACAATCGCATTTCAAATACGCCCCTTGGAGTCCACGAACTTCAGTTTGGGACAGCCCACTGTGATGCATTTGCACTTAAAATGTGCCCTCCGGAGTCTGCGAACTCAACATTGGGACACAGCTATTGAGTGCAGACTTGAGAGAAATCCCAGAAGACGCTGCGGGCGGCCGGTGGACGGAAGCCTGTAAGCTTTAAACTCGCTCTCACAAATACTTGACGGCTCTTGAAAGTAAACATTTATCGCTTTGTTTTGCTTAATTTTAATAAAGTGGTAAGACCCGGAGAAAGTCTGCAGTATTTTTATTGGCATATTAAAATGAATGTTAACATAGTCATAGTTAAACATATAACGCTGAAAAATAAAACGATATACAGTTATATGAAAATAATATCTATAATAGTATGAAATGTTTTAATAAGTTATGATGTTTGTTTGTAATTTTATGTTATATTTATTGTTCATTGGCCACTGCTTATGCTGAGACTATGAGGTCAGGTAAGCAAGAACGCAGTACATCTCAATTCTCACAAGGATGCTGTTCTGTGTTCTCGCGTTCTTTCAGAGTTCGTTCTTCTAAGGAAGCCTAGCAAGACTGGTCTCCACGAGTCCGTTCTCTGCTCTTGGACTTGAGAAAGGAGTTTGCTAATTCTTCTTCTCAACACTGTTTCCTGGGTTTTAGAGGGCAATTACTCCGAGTCGCCCCCTGTCGTTTCAAAGAATAGTACAACGGCGATCGCGACAAGTATAAACGCCTCGTCCGTTTGCCGAGGTGCGTGCGCAGTCAGCGGAGGCTCGCGCTGCGGAGCCGAGCTTCGAATCGCTCTCGCGGTACTTTGAGGTCAACGATCGATCTGCGCAGCGCAAACAGCCCAAACCTGGTTATTTTAACATGTCCCTGGAAGTGGCACGTCTGGTCACCTTATGTTACACTGCATTTCATATCAGTAATAAAAATATTATATTCTAATGTATTCTATTCAACATTACTAATGAAACAAGAACAGTTAGATGTTTTTTTTTTCAAATAAGCCTACATTATAATATTACCAATAGCAGCCAGTGCTACAAATGAATCAAAATCAGTTCGATATTTTAATGCATTTTTATCTACTATTATTATACTATTATATAATAGGCATATTGCATTTAACAGTAGGCTACTAGTAGGCTAATGAAGCAAGATCGGTTAGATATTTTCTTAAAAATGTTATTATCAATACAACTAATGAATCAAAATCAGTTAGATATTTTAATGTATTATTACACTATTTTATTTTAAATAGCCTATAATTACCAACAAATGTGGATTAGTCAAATGTTTTTTAAACAGCTGAACATCTAATCATAAAGCATAATTATACTGCCATCTAGTGTTGAATATTAAATACACTATAAACATTACATGTGTTTAAAACAGAAAATAATCTGAAAAGTTCCACTATACCTTATAGTATAGCAAAATTAAATGACTAACATTATCCATGATATGAACTGTCATTTAAAAAAATACTTGCAAGCTTTTATAATGGTACTTATTACATTATGCAGTATGACAGTACACATATTTTTGTATTTAATTGATATAACATGCATTTATATGCATACACTGGCATTGCATTTCTCAGAGAGGGAACAGTGTGGGAGATTTTAATCCTGCAGTGAAGCAGAGCCCCCCTGAGGAGGTATGGGGGAAGGGTGCTGATGGGTCACGCAGATTGTCTGAGCTCATATGCGCGCTGCCACATAGACAAAGCTGCTTTTTAGAGCGGTTACCCTTCATCCCGGCTTCAGTCTCCTGTAGTCTGTTTCCTTCTCCACAGCCACTACTAGTGTTTAGAAAACAGACAGTTAGGAGGGCAAAAATGGACCATTACTAATGGAGGGAGCATCATGAGAATGACTGAAAGGGGTTTTGCCCTTAGGACTGCAATGCATTTCCAGTATTGACACTCTATGTACAATCTTTGACCAATATGGCTTCCAAAATGTGCACGGTTTATATGAAGAATTTTAAAATGGGATCATTTAATGCAGCATGATGAGTAAACAAGAAGTTAGTTTATAATGGATTTTAATCGCAATTACAGCAGAAAATTGGGTTATTCATTCAGACAGTCTCATTTAAATGGTCCTTATTGTTCTGGTATAGGGTGTGTCAGAATAAAGATAGGCTAATGAGAACGGGTGAGTGACAGTATTTGTGTGTTTGCACGAGTCCCCCTATTTGGGACTCTGACCTTGTGGGGGAGTGAACACAACTATGTGCTTGTTTTTACCATTTTACTGATCCAGCAGCTCATATAATCCACTGTTTAAGCTCCTTATCTGTAGCACTATTTTGAGGAGAGAGGGGAAAATTATACTGTCTGTCTTGCTTTTAGGAAGTCTGACAGTTGAGTTTTGTTGACTGTTGATTTATAGCCCATACAGAACAGAATTTAAGTTTAAATCATATCTCTGAAAGATATATAAAAGTTAAGTGGGATCATGAAATACTAGAATATGCCATTTGATAACAGTCAGCTGTATTTTTATCTATGTATGTGATAAGATTATAAGATATGTGGCCTTTTTGATCATTAAACAAAGTGTATTTTTTTATTGTCAACAAATGCATTTTTATATCGTATGTCAGACTATGAACAATGTTATTTAGACATTTCCCTTATAATTTCAAAGTTTTAACTATTTAATTTTTTAATTAAAAAGACAATCACAGTCATAACAGCAAAAACAATGTTGTTGTTACTTTCAGAGATTTTGTAAATTTTTGTAAATATTTTTCATTGACTTCTGGTCATGTAGTTTTTTTGTTTGTTTTTTTAAATCTGTGAATTTATTTTCTATACCTCATGATTAGTTAAAAAAAGAGACAAATTGTATAAAAATATATTCATAGAAATCATACTTTAGCTATTATTTCAGAAGGGTAACTAAGTGTAGGAATTAGGAAGTGTATAGGAATTAAGTTTACTTAGAAGTTGTTTTAAACTGTAACCCCAATTAATCTGTTTAATAGTATATATGTCTTTGGTTTGTATTGTTATTGGTCTAATAACAATAAAAAAATATGAATATTGACAACGCTTTAAATATTTATCGTGTAGTATTACTCACAAATATTTGTAGCGTTAGTAATCACCATATTAGTCACAAACAGCACTGAGCACTTTCCACGTGTCTTGCTTGTAGCGCGACAAAAAAATAAACTACAATTACCATGAAGCATTCTCATTAAAAGGGCTTTCCTTCAACGCGAAGTAGAGACGCAACGCCGAAATGCTGACTGGGTGTTGTAGTTGTATATAACAGTTTCTGCGTTAAATCGACCGACCAAGTAGTTCTAAAAAAAACAACAAATCCCATAATCCCTTGCGCCGCAATCACAGGCGTGACACGCAACGGTAAATGTCCGTGTGTAGGCGAGTCACGTGTGGAGAGTCCGTTGATCTCGTTTCGTGTAAGCAGTGAATCTCTCCTGTTTGTTCATTTGATTTGGGCCCCATTTCATGTTGTTTTCAAAACAACATTTAGTGTAAATTCATCTATCTTCGCCGAAGAATGAGCGACAACGATGATATCGAGGTCGATAGTGATGTGAGTATAGTTATTTGTGTTTGTACTCTGCATGTATGAGAATGAAACCTCTTGTATTTTCGATACTTGAGCCTCAATACGAGGCTAGCCTGTTAGCTAGTTAGCCATCCTAGCGTTTGAATTCATTTTCCAGCCAGTTTAATGAGAATATCAAGCCACGTGAGCAGTTACCCACGGGGGTCGAGTTTATGCTTGTCTCCATATATTTACATTTGCGATTCTGTGCAGTAAAACAGTGCATTGCATCCATCAATAGCCAGTTAAGTATCTCTCTTACAGCTGTAGCTACAATTGTACTTTTCTGTTCTGTTTTCTTACAGGAAGAATCACCGAGATTTCACTCTGTGGTGCGTAATAAGCGGAGCAATTAATCCAGTTTAGCCTTTAATGCCGAAAATTGCTTCTCATTTTGAGATTAGCTACAATTTATTTCCGGGTAGGTACTGAACGGCCGTAACTAATTTGCATCGGTGGACGACAAAACAAGATAGAATCAAGCCTAAAAGGGGGTAGATGTGGATTGAATGAGCACACAGTCTGCTTGTTTTGAGTCGGTTCAGGAGCTCAGTGCTCGACAGGAGGGCACTTGCTGCAGGAGGAAGGGAGGGACGTGAGAGAGCCGCATCTACGCTGCGAGCGCGCGACGCGATGCGCTAGAACGCTCGCGAACGGATTCTCCTCTGTCGAGCGTTCTAGTGTGTCGCGACGCTAGCAGTGTATAATGCGTATTAGTTGGACGACGTTAATACGACGGCAGGGTTTCTCTTGTAATATATGGATTTCGTGCCATTGAGATCTTGTTTTTGTTAGATTAGACTGTGTATGAATAAATAAGCAACATTAAATATTAATCCTCAACCTATGGAACATCCCCCTTTTCAGTTTTCAAAGTCATTTTGTTGTGCATTACCAAAGCATTAATACACAGACAAAACAGTGATAGAAAAGAGGAAAATGTTAAAATGAAAATAAGATACATATGTATACATACACACATGTATACATATAAATTCCTATGTGTGTATATATATATATATATATATATATATATATATATATATATATATATATATATATATATATATGAGAAACTTAAACTGTATGAACTAATTGGAATTTTTTTTTTATCCCCAAAATAAACTCTTTTGTTTATTTACCATCATATTGTTCCAAATCTATCTGTCTTTTTTTTTCTGTGAAATGCAGAATGAGAAATGATGCCATGAAGGTGACTGAGTCTGTCAATCCCTGATATTCTGTTAAATATTATATATGTTGTGTATTAAAGTCATACAGATTTGGAACAAGATGAAGGGGTTGATGATGATGCAGTTTTCGTTTTTTTTTTTTATTATTGAAATCATTTGAAGTTAACTAAAATTTCCAGTCTGGGCAGTGAGGTTTTAAGGCAGTTGATTTCTTAAGCTTTCACACCTTACATTACTCATACATTTGTGATGGTCCTTTTATTAAAGCATAATGCTTTTGTTTTTGCCATTATACATCACAATAACCCAGAGGCCTGAACAAGTGCATGAACCTGCTGCTTAACAAACAAGCATCTTTAAAGAGATATATGTAGTATAGAAATGCAGAGGTGGTATAGAGTAGCTTATCTGATAAATCAAATTGAAACTGCATTGCTGAGTGGTTCATTTAAATGACGTGACCAAGTTAAAACTTAAATGTCTATCAGAAACTGTATAAAATAATAAAATGGATAAAAATGCAGATTTGGCCATTATCAAAAACTAAAAAAAAAGCCTGACCATCTCCTTAGGTCATTTAATATCACTTTGAAATGATGCCGTTATAGCTTTCAATGCATTTGGAAATTCTTGGGGATTTTGTGGAGATGGGACCACAGTCTGTTAACCAACCATAATGATTTCAGTATATATTTTAAACATTTAAAGCAGCGTTTCCCAATCCCAGTCCTCATCACGTGCGACGTTTGTTCTATTCGACCGCAAGTGCCCTGCGACGTGGACATTACCGGATATTCTGCCATGATTCCAATTCGAAACGAGCGTATATGTTCCATACAAAGGGCATTAAAGTGTGCGAGACGTGAATTTAAATATTAGTTATTTACAGAGGTGTATTATCCACACTTCACACTTCTCTAGTAAGTTTCGTCTGTATGTGAAGATGATGCGCAGCGCAAATCCATAAATGAATGTTCCGAAGTGAAATAACTTCAACGGATTGCCCCTGCTGAGGGAGTAGGGAGCAAAGAACACTGTGTAGGGATCATATTAATCTGAACATAGTTCACGCACGTAGCTGTCTTCTAACGAGCTGGTTATTTGAATCAGGTGTGTTAACTAAGAGAGACGTGCTGCGTCCCAATGTGCCTACTTATACTATGTCCTTAAAGTATGTACTTTTTTGGTGAAGAAAGTACACATTTTTGAGTGTGTAGTATAAGAGTAGGCATGCTTTGGGACATACTATCATGTCACACAACTGCGTCTTTAACTGAGCGCTCTGTCGCACCTGTTACACGCACCCTGTCACTGTAAACTGGCCTGTCAGTCATCTTGTCACAGTTAACATCCTCCACATTTAATTTAACTTCCTACCGTATTGGAGAGAAAAGAAGTAGCTCGTTGATCTTGCAGTCGCGGGTCTTTCATGCCGACAACTCTGCTCATATTTTCTGAATAATGATGCATTTAAAAGTTAACGATGAAACGGATGTTTATAAAAGTTCACATTGCTGTTGCAGATTAAATATAACACAGATAACATTAAATAAATAATTTTTTTACCAGGTTAAATGTTTATTATTAGTAACTCAAACCCTTTTTTCTAAACCTCTCTACCTAACCATCAGTCGTACACGTCTGCCATGTTTGTAGATTTTTATCGCGTTTTATTCGTGTTTGAAGTTCTGGACCGAAACCTTCACCAAAACGCAGTGGATTGTGGGCAATATCAGCCATTAGAGTGTGCACAGATCCACACTTCAAAAATCAACCTGAAATAGTAGACCATCCGGGGACTTTTGGCATACTTTTTTCAACATACTATGCTTTGGGACACACTTATTCTAATCTCAGATACTATTTAGGATGGATAGTATGAACATTGGGACGCAGGGATGCAAAATATGCGGGTGGTATCGTGAGGACTGGGATTGGGAACCGCTGGTTTAAAGTGTCAACTCGAAGCTCATTTGTACCCATTTTCTGCACAAGGACTTTTAAAGTCCCATGTGTAGCACTAACCTGTTTGTACTTGGAATGCTTTGTTTAACTAGAAAATGGGTTTGTAGAACCCTTTACACCCTAGATCAGGGCTATTCAGTTGGCGGCCTGCGGGCCCAGTTGGCCCGCCAATCATCTTCATCTGGCCCGAGGGAGAAGTATGCGCAGGTCGCACGTATGGCTTGAATTATTGCACTAATTAGTTTGTCCACAAGGTGGCAACACTGGCCTGGGCCAGCCGAAAAAGAAAAGAAAGAGACGCAATAATAACAACAATCTACCGGAGACCGCAACATCAATAGATGGCGCTTGTATGAGGGAGTTATGAGATATCCACAACTCTAGTTTACCCGAGTATAAAGACAGTGTTATTGGTCATAACTTCTGGCGAGAAATTGCGCAAATACTGGACGAAAAGTATTATCAAATGAAGTTGAAAGGCTGCGCGTTCGGCTGTACGCATAAAACTGAGCCGCTTCAGACAGAGCGCCAGTAGCCCTTCAGCGGACAGAAACACACACAATTATAACACATGCGCGGTTTTGACGAGTTACCTCGTAAACGTATTCTTAAATGAGTTATAAAGTCTTAAATGACCATAAAGATTTGGGAGAATCGAATATCTGTCAGTTCTGCATCAGGATTTAAAGAGACAGCGGTGATTTTAAAGTGAAATTTGCTGAAGTCTGTCTTTGATGGAAATCAAAGAATAAAAGGAAAAGAGAAATCATCACGTGACTGCTCTAGACACTGATTAACTTTTGTAGCTTGAATAAAGAATAATCTATTTAGTTCATGCATATACAATTTAGAGTTTATGTGAAGATTGTTTTAAAATCACTTAAATTAAAATTTGTTATATATTTCATGTTAAAAATAATGGCTTTTAATTATACTATAGTGTTGAATGGCTATAATAGGTAAAATGGATTTAATAGAGACACTAGTAGCAGTATTGGAATCAATACTTCATTAATAATAGGCTACTTGGTAAAAAGATGCCATTAAACACATTTAAAATAAACTATCTTTATGTTGTTTCTACATTCATTTGGAGGTTCAAAAGTGAAATTATGACAATATCAATATATAAATGTGCGATTAATCATGATTAATTACATAAAAATGTGATTTTTTTTTTTTATTTTTATTTATTTTTTTTTAATTGATTGATAGACAGCTCTAAAGTTAACCTTTTATAGATGTTGGTGTTGGTAATATTAGTTTATTTTACTGCTAAATATGCATTTCAATTTAATTCTATAAGTCTTAATTCTAAGGCTTTAATTCTATAATTAATTTTATAGACTCCCCCAGAAAGCGATCGGGATGGCCCCCACCCCCTTGGCCCCCTTCATATTTTCAGTTCGATAATCCAGCCCTCAAATGAATCTAATTGAATAGCCCTGCCCTAGATTAAAACTGAGACTAGATCAGTGACTTCAACAGTACAGTAGTGTAATTTGCATTGCCATTTTTTGAATTCCCAACCTGTAAACATGTTTTGATGTTAAAGGGATAAACATCTGTCGTCATTTACTCACATTCATGTCATTCCAAACCTTTATGATTTTCAAACAAAAAGAAGGTATTTTGAAGAATGTTTCAACTGTTTTTGTCCATACAATGGAAGTTAATTAAATTTGGACCTCACTGACTTCCACTGAATGCTTAAAAATGGTTTTGTGTTCCACAGTATAAACTCATACAGATTTGGAATGACATGAGGGTAACTAAATTGACAAAAACTTTAATTTTAAGTCAGCTATCACTTTAAGTAGTGACTAGTCAGTGTGAAAGGTGTGTCGATTGGGTTCATAACGAGATGTTTAAAATGGCACTCATCACAAAGCAGGTTTGTTTTTACTACCCTTGAGTTTTCATTGGGCAGACTGGAGACACAAGGTCTGCAATGTCCCCAAAGTCCTGTTTATCTCCCCCTTCTTTTTGTGCTGGGAGGAAATGTTTTCTTTTATCAGGATGTTGAGATCATAAGACAACAGGAGGAGCACATGTTGTAGACTATATTCTGAGAAAGCCTTCCTCATTAATAGTACTTGTCATTTTGCTTTCTTTTATGTAATTTATAGACCTTCATACCTTTAATTTCATGGAGACATTGTGCTTTTTATGACAGAATTGTGGAGAAACCAAATGGATAGTTTTCACTATACTCGAGTGCAGAAGAATAGCCCTTAACATGTTGAGCACTTGGCCACCTCATGTGTATGTAACTCAATCCTGACATTGGCAGTGTACCGTGTAACATTTTAGACATTAGACAGACAGTCTGGATCTACCAGTAACACTATGGTCACACCTCGCTCTTCCAGGTGGCGCATAGACACTGCAATGTTTTTGTGCTGCCCGGTGGCACTTCAGCATTCGGATAACTGCTTTCGTTTTGCTTCTTTTTCCACGGAATGCAAAAGAGGCACTTGTTAATGAGTCACTGGATTCGAAACAGGTTTTACAGCTGTGCTTTTATGTAATAACAGTGTCTTGGCCAAGCCCAGTGACATTGGACTCCAGTGGCCATGTTGTTTTCTCAGAGCAGCAATCTCAGGGTACTAAAATGAGACCCAGCGGAGAGACTTTTTTGAGGGATAGTACAATTGCAGTCTTTGTCCTATAAAAGCAGATGAATTCATTTTAAATTAACTAAAGGAAATCCTAAAAAAAGAAAAAAAAAAGCTAAGTATGTTCTGACCAACATAGTCCAGAAGAATAAGCTATAAACAAATAAAAATAAATAAATAAATAATAAAACACTCCTTATGCAACTTGTCTCTATTACAATTGTCATGATCACTTAAAGACGAAACAATACAATCCAGTTTTTAATGGTCTGCATTACTACATGGTTTATTAGTCAAGGTATAAATGTTTCTTTATAACACTATAAGCCAGTGGCACCATGACCAGCGAAGAGGCTGAAGCCACTGTGATTCTCTCATTGCAGGCAGACAAACGGGCACATCACAATGCGCTGGAGCGCAAACGTAGGGACCACATCAAAGACAGCTTTCACAGCCTTCGGGATTCCGTTCCCGCCTTGCAAGGGGAAAAGGTTGGTGAATGTCACTGGTTAAACCATGAGGAGCACAAGTTGGCATAAAGGATGTTTGTTTAATGTGCTTTTTGTTAATGAAATGTGTTACACTGAATCTGTTTGTTGAATGTTATCATGAGATAATTGGCATGGGATTTCCATGTCGAGATGTGAATGAAAAGCATTATGAGAATTGGGAGTAGGGCCAGACTGATTGATGTGATCCTGGTACAGGCGTGGTGCCAGGAAGCCATTACAAGGGGAAATGCGATTTCTCCTTCCTCTTTTGTTTCTTATCGGAAATACATGGTTCAAGAATGTAGTAGAAATATTTTGACCTTTATGATAGAGCTGTATTTCTAGTCACATGACTAGGAATGCACAATATATTGGTACCATATTGGTTATTGGCTGATATAATCTTTAAAAGCATGATTAATAATTTAATAATGCTGTTAAATTTAATCTTTAACAAATCTTTATTATATCTGTTTGTACTGTAAATTATAATGTTGTGATGTCAGCGTTTAATTGAATATTTTTTTTAGTGTTTTGAATTTTCATTTTATAGACACATTTTGTCGAGTTTTCAGCCATTTATTGGTTATCAGTCATAACATGAACACTTTTGGCTTATCAGTGTTGGCCAGAATTTTCTAAATGTGTAGCTATTAAAATAGGGGATTTTTAAGCAGTTTGTGTTTTCATTAGGGATTAAGCCCAAAGTATACTTCACTTTTTACACGTGTGCGAGGAACTGTTCGCGTGATGTGAATTTCGTCATCAGAATAGTACGCGCACCACCCAATGTTTTGGTAACTGCACGCACTTTGTACACATGTGCATTAAAATTGTTTTGCAGTAATCAGTTGTTCCACAAGGTGGCAACGCTGTCCCAGGCCATTGTTTCACAGTAGAAAACGAAACTAAAGAGACGGAACAACAATAACAAAATAGCGGAGACTGCAACAACAACAGACATGCGCATTGACAAGTGCTTGTGAGCGAGAGGGAATGGGATAGCCCAGCTTTGGTTTAAAAGACTTCAAAAAAATTTGTTATCGTTCATAAATTATGGGGAAAAATAGAGACATTGGACATGGATGAAGCTTTCTAGAGCGCATGTGTTAACCACCCACATTCGCGCACAACATCAAATGGAGTTTACTTTGAAAAGCTACGCGTTCGACTGTACTCATACGCTAACGTACATGTATAAAAACGAAGTATACTTCGGGCTTTAGAATTTGTTTGGGTTCATATGTGTGCAATGTAACTGCATTCCTTGCGTCAAATTCTAGTTTTTCATTTGTTGCTGACAGCAATCTATCAAACAGGCATCCCGAGCTCAAATCCTAGACAAAGCCACAGAGTACATCCAGTACATGCGACGGAAAAACCACACACACCAGCAGGACATCGACGACCTGAAGAGGCAGAATGCTTTGCTGGAGCAACAAGGTGGGTGTCGCTACGTTACTCCTCACTTTTGTCATCTAGTCATGCCGATCTAAGTCTAATTTGGCTGTTGTAGTTCCATTGTGCCTCATACAACGCCTTCTCATTTTAATTTCCAGTACGGGCACTGGAGAAAGTCAAGGGGACCACACAGCTGCAGGCCAACTACTCCTCTTCAGACAGCAGCCTGTACACCAACCCCAAGGGCAGCGCTGTATCGGCCTTCGACGGTGGTTCCGACTCGAGCTCGGAGTCTGAGCCGGAGGAACAGCGTTCCCGGAAGAAGCCCCGTGGGGAGGACAGCTAAACAGCGGATCCTCGGCCTGCTCCACGAAGTTCTCCTCTGAGGGGAGGGAGAGTTACAGCAATGGTCTGTTTCTTGTTGTTTTTTGTGTACCTCAATCGCCCCAAACCACCTTAATCAATCTCTTTCAGTGAATGTCAACCCTCGATTCCACGTCTGAAGAAACCTCCGCCAGGTTTACAAGAGAGAGGGACGCCTGTTACGGGAAGAACACTCACGGAAAACAGCTTGTTTTTACTCTCCCTCCCTCTCTGACTGTTCGTCCATCTTGCGTCCTGGCACACGCAACAACAAACGATGATTTGAACCCAAAATGAGGCAGCTTTGCAACTTAAGGACTTGATGCTTTTTTTTTTGTACCCTTGTCTGCAATCCCTCCAGGTGGATATCCAAAGGGTTGAATGAGGCGTACAGCTCCTAGCACTGCTAAAATATACTTTTTTGTTGAATATCTTAAAGCCTGCTTAGAACTTACCCTTAGCTGAATTGTCCTGAGTGGTTTGCCTTTCTAAATATTTGTTACTTTTCCATAAAGGAATGTTTTTGAAGCATCTATTAATGTACCCCTTGTTAGACCTATGGGATGAGTGATACATTTTGACGTTATCGGTAAAATCCCTTATTTAAAAAAAAAAAAAAAAAAAAAAAAAATCTTTATGGGAAGGCTGCTGAGCTTGTGTTGTATTTGTTGTTTTAGCCTGATGTAGTAAAGTTTACAGGTTGGGGAAAAAAGAGATTTTCATTTAAAACGAGGGGGATAAAAAATAAGTGATAAAGCATATATTTTGCATCTGTCATCTGAGCCTCCCAAACATGTATTTTACATATTTCACTCCATATTGGGAATATAAACGTTCCAAATGATGTTTCCCCCCACAAAGCTAGTCAATATTGAAAGAGTAGATACATGTCATGACTTTTAAAGTTAAATGTTCTAAATGTTCATCGGAAATTTGACCGCTGCACACCACAAAAGTTGCATTTTGAGTGTCTAGGAGACATGAGTGTATGCGTGTGCGTGTATCTTTTACCATATTTTCCACTTAGTACATTAGTAAACTGAGTAGGTCTTTTTTTGTCTGATTCCATTCCATGGAAATTACAGGTATGTTGTACATACTGCCAACAGTTGTCTTGCAAGTTGAGGCCTACCTTTACAATGAGAATATAAATAAAACTATTTTATCCTTTACATATGATGCGTGGTTCCTTTGGTTCTCAATCTTTTTGACTGAAGTCTGTATAACATTTCCGATTTACTGCCTAAGGATAAGGATTTTTCAAAATATATTTTACTTGCAATTTCTACCAGATTAAATATTTTAGAACTTGGCATTATATAGGTAGGCATATTAATTATATATTAATATACAGTCATGGCCAAAAATATCGGCACCCTTGGTAAACATGATCAAAGAAGGCTGTGAAAATAAACCTGCATTATTAATCCTTTTGATCTTTTATTTAAAAAATTCACAACAAATCTAACCTTTCATTGGATAATAAGGATTTAAAATGGGGGGGGGGGGATATCATTATGAAATGTTTTTCTCAAATACACATTGGACACAATTATTGGTACCCCTAGAAATTTTTATGAGTAAAATATCTCTGAAGTATATTCCCATTCATATTCACAATTTTGAGCACTCCAGGGTGATTATGAACATGAAATTTTCCAGCCATGGCTTCCTGTATCACAGAAATATAAATAGGAGGCAAAACAAAGCCCAAATTCCCTTAATCATCCATCACAATGAGAAAAACCAAAGAATATACAGGTGCATCTCAATAAATTAGAATGTCGTGGAAAAGTTCATTTATTTCAGTAATTCAACTCAAATTGTGAAACTCGTGTATTAAATAAATTCAATGCACACAGACTGAAGTAGTTTAAGTCTTTGGTTCTTTTAATTGTGATGATTTTGACTCACATTAACAAAAACCCACCAATTCACTATCTCAACAAATTAGAATACTTAAGACCAATAAAAAAATAAAAAAAACATTTTTAGTGAATTGTTGGCCTTCTGGAAAGTATGTTCATTTACTGTATATGTACTCAATACTTGGTAGGGGCTCCTTTTGCTTTAATTACTGCCTCAAGTCGGCGTGGCATGGAGGTGATCAGTTTGTGGCACTGCTGAGGTGGTATGGAAGCCCAGGTTTCTTTGACAGTGGCCTTCAGCTCATCTGCGTTTTTTGGTCTCTTGTTTCTCATTTTCCTCTTGACAATACCCCATAGATTCTCTATGGGGTTCAGGTCTGGTGAGTTTGCTGGCCAGTCAAGCACACTAACACCATGGTCATTTAACCAACTTTTGGTGCTTTTGGCAGTGTGGGCAGGTACCAAATCCTGCTGGAAAATGAAATCAGCATCTTTAAAAAGCTGGTCAGCAGAAGGAAGCATGAAGTGCTCCAAAATTTCTTGTTAAACGGGTGCAGTGACTTTGGTTTTCAAAAAAGACAATGGACCAACACCAGCAGATGACATTGCACCCCAAATCATCACAGACTGTGGAAACTTAACACTGGACTTCAAGCAACTTGGGCTATGAGCTTCTCCACCCTTCCTCCAGACTCTAGGACCTTGGTTTCCAAATGAAATACAAAACTTGCTCTCATCTGAAAAGAGGACTTTGGACCACTGGGCAACAGTCCAGTTCTTCTTCTCCTTAGCCCAGGTAAGACGCACAAGAGGAATACGACAACTGTAGCCAAATTCCTTGACAAGTCTGTGTGTGGTGGCTCTTGATGCCTTGACACCAGCCTCAGTCCATTCCTTGTGAAGTTCACCCAAATTCTTGAATCGATTTTGCTTGACAATCCTCATAAGGCTGCGGTTCTCTCGATCGGTTGTACATCTTTTTCTTCCACACTTTTTCCTTCCACTCAACTTTCTGTTAACATGCTTGGATACAGTACTCTGTGAACAGCCAGCTTCTTTGGCAATGAATGTTTGTGGCTTACCCTCCTTGTGAAGGGTGTCAATGATTGTCTTCTGGACAACTGTCAGATCAGCAGTCTTCCCCATGATTGTGTAGCCTAGTGAACCAAACTGAGACCATTTTGAAGGCTCAGGAAACCTTTGCAGGTGTTTTGAGTCGATTAGTTGATTGGCATGTCACCATATTCTAATTTGTTGAGATAGTGAATTGGTGGGTTTTTGTTAAATGTGACCCAAAATCATCACAATTAAAAAAACCAAAGACTTAAACTACTTCAGTCTGTGTGCATTGAATTTATTTAATACACGAGTTTCACAATTTGAGTTGAATTACTGAAATAAATGAACTTTTCCACGACATTCTAATTTATTGAGATGCAGCTGTATTTCTGATGTGCAGCAAAAGATAATTGAGCTTCACAAATTAGTGAAATGGCTTTAAGAAAAGAGCTAGAGCAGTGAAAATTCCCATTTCCACCATCAGGGTAATTATTAAGAATTTCCAATCAACATAAAATGTTATGAATCTGCCTGGAAGAGGATGTGTGTCTATATCGTCCTAATGCATGGTGAGAAGGAGAGTTTGAGTGGCTAAAGACTCTCCAAGGACCACAGCTGGAGAATTGCAGAAAATAGTTGAGTCTCGGTGTCAGAAAACCTTAAAAAAAAAAATCAAACAGCACCTACATCACCACGTTGTTTGGGAGGTTTTCAAGAAAAATTCTCCTAGCTCATCCAAAAACAAACTTCAGCATATTCAGTTATCAGACATGACTGGAACTTCAAATGGGACTGGCTTCTATGGTCAGATGAAACTAAAAAATTACCTTTTTAGCAGCAAACACTCAAGATGGGTTTGGTGAAAACAGGGATAAAAAGTACCCCATGTGTACAATGAAATATACTGCTGTATTTTTAATGTTGTGGGCCTATATTTCTCCTGGACATCTTATTTAGACACATGGTATCATGGATTCTATCAAATACCAACAGATAAAAAAAATCAATAAGAGATCGACTCTGTTAGAAATCTTATAATGGGCCATGTTTGGATCTTCCAACCGTACAATAATCCAAACACAAACCTCAAAAACAACACAAAAATGGGTCACTGAGCACAAAACCAAGCTTCTGCTATGGCCATTCCAGTCCTCTGACCTGAACCCTATAGAAAATGAGTGGGGTGAACTGAAGAGAAGAAGCACCAACATGGAGCTGTGAATCTGAAGGGTCTGGAGTGATTCTGGATGAAGGAATGGTCTCTGATCTCGTCAGGTGTTCTCTAACCTCATCAGGCATTATAGGAGAAAATTTAGAGCTGTTAAACTGGCAAATGGAGGTTTCAAAAAGTATTGAATAAAAAGGTGCCGTTAATTGTGGCCAATGTGTATTAGAGAAAAATATTTATTTCATAATGATATTTCCCCCCATTTTAAATTCTTATTATCCAATGAAAGGTTAGATTTTTGTGAATTTTTATAATAAAAGATCAAAAGGATTAACAATGCAGATTAATTTTCACAGCCTTCTTTGATCATATTTACCAAGGGTGCCGATATTTTTGGCCATGACTGTAATGCAATCTCCATGGGCATTTTTATATATGACCTTTTCAGGTCTAAAAATTACACTTCAAAAAAAAAAAAAAAAAAAAGTTGTTGTTGAAGGGTTGAATTAAAAAAAATATATACAGTATATGTTTTAATACCTTTGTCTTACTTTAAATCTATTTAAGTCATCACAAAGACCCCTAGGTTGCCCTGGCCTGCCAATTGGGAGAAAAAAATTAATAAATAAAAAAATAAAAACCTGGTTTCTGTTTTAAACAGCACAAATATTTTATGAAACTGGTCTTTAAGTCAGAAGTCACAGCTTGAGTTGATTTTTCTTGATCATTTACTCACAGTCATGTTTCCAACCTGTATGACTTTGCTAGTTTTCAAACACTAAGCTCAGATGCTAAACTTAAAAACTGGCAAAAAAAAGCACCATAAAATTGGTGTATATTATGTGTGCTTTAATCAAAGTCTTGTAAACCAGATGTGTGAAGCTCTGTGTACAGAACAAATAAAATTTCATTGAATTCATTCCCCTCCATCATAGTTCTCAAATTTCATTCATACTTCATGCATAGATGCCTTCACCTCATTTGAATACTCTTGGATGATGATGAATTTTATGGATTACTTTACTTTATTACTGCTTTTTGTTATGCTACAGCCTTTGTTCCCATTTCCTTTAATTTACATAAAAATGCTGTGTCAACATTCTTCCAAACTTCTCCTTTTATAATCCACAAAAGAAATAAAGTCATACAGGTCTGGACCACGAACATGAGAGTGAGTAAATAATGACAGAACTTTCATTTTTGGATTAACTGTTCCTTTAATGTACTATGATAAAATGCCATTCTGTTTTGATATTTTATACCAGCATTTTAAGATTAAAAGCATGACTGAATACAGTTAAAAAGCTCATTGAACAGCACAGATGATATTTTTCAATTGCATCCAAAGATTACAAAATGTAAACACTGTACTCATGGCTGAGTAGCTGAGAGTTTGTTGTACCCTAACTATACGTATTTGGCAGTTACCATATTCGTTTCAGTCAAACAGCACTCCAAATTAGACATGACAGAAGTTAAAGTCAAATAATGGACTGCCTACAGAGAGTATAGATCATCCACAATACACCAGCCAGGAAATAAAAACAAACTTCCATCCAAGTCTTTATTTCTATCCAGAACCTACTGCCACGTGCACTCTGGGAAACATTTACCAAAGCCCAAAATAAGCTGGTATGTGCAATAAAATACCAATCAACGAATGGTGCATGAAGAACACCTCGCCTAGTCAGTCTCTACTGTTTTCCCTGTCTAAAACACATAACCCCATGCTGAAGCTGTAGTAGATCAGGCCCTCAGAGTGTTTCCCCATCTGTAGATGCTGTACAGACCAGCAAAGGATGTTTGGCTACAGCATTTACAGAAGAAGCCTCTGCGTTAGGTCAAGCTAGCTCAAACCCCCAAATATGTTTATAACAGAAAAAGAGGAAAAGTCTATGACTGGTCCATTGCACTTGGTGTAGGTCCCGTCTGAACTGGAACAGGTAACCGGTGGAAATGTTCAATCGCTTGGGCGACCTTCTCTGGGCAGATGTTGTAAACTGGATGAGTTGGTGCCTGGATAGAAGAAATATGAGAACATTTAGTTATTATTAGTACATTAATCTCAATTTGAGTTGGCTCAGCTGAATTTTCAGTTTCTCTCACCAGTCTGTTCTCGTCCTGACCGAGGATCAGCTCGTTGTGGAGGTCTTTGTTTCCGAAATGCTGTGCTATTGAGAGTCCGCTTAGACAGTAGCACGTGTGGTAGAAATCTCTAGACCTGTGGGGAATCAGTGAGGAACTATTATGAAAGTCTAGTTTGGTCTGCATAGTTAGTAAAAGGACAAAAAAAATCCAAGATAATTGTATTTTTCAGATTTTAAAGTTGACATTTTATTTTAGTTTGATCTACAAGACAGATGCGATGGCCTACAATGGCCAATGGTTTTTCCACGACGTTTCCAGACTGGAAAAGAATATTTACAAATCATTAAAAATCCCATTTGTGATTCATCGGAACGAATCAATTCACTCACAAATTTGACATCACTACAAAACATTTTGCACCACACAAACTCTAGATGAGCAATATTTTAGCTGATGAAATGTTTTAGAGCAGATCCATATTCATGATAAAAATTTACATGCTTTATGATTGAAGTATATAATAATCTACAATTCATAAATACACTTTCTCCTCAACAAAATTACTATATACTTAATTTTAATGGTATCATAATGATACATGATTTATGATTTAAAACAAGCATTAAAATAAGCTAAAAAAAACAAAATTTCTAATATTTAATTCACTCCCCTCAACATTTTTTTTTAACTTGAAGAACCAGGGTTCCCACCATACTGTATAAGGACGTCTAATTTTAAAAGTGTAATTTTTAAATTTATTACATTTTGTGAACATTTTTCAAGTTATGCCAAGCTTTAAGATATTGGGTAGCAACTGTGATTAAAAATATTTTTAAAAATCCTTATCCAGTAAATCACAAGAAACTGGAAAGGTCATGGGGCCTTCAAATATTGTTTCTTTGTGATAATCTTTGTGTGTGTGTGTGTGTGTGTGTGTGTGTGTGTGTGTGTGTGCGCGCGGTGGAAGAGATGTACTCACTTGCCCGGTTTGTCCAGAAGGCCTCCACCAGGATTCTGGCAGCAGAGGAGGATGTATTCCTGCAGAGCCTTTCTCTCAAACATCCAGCTACTCACACTCAGCGTTGAGTCTCCTACACACACATGCAGTAATATTTTCATAGGTTAATCTACTAAATCTGACACTAGACCCCATGTGTTTTTATATCAGAAAAAAAAAAAAAAAAACGCAAACAAAAATGTGTAAATTAATGAATGGAAAATGTAACCTTATGAATCTTGCAGTATTTTAATCACTTGATAATCGCTAAATGTTTCATATATAAGCAAAAATGTTAGTTGTTTTTCTAGGATGACCACTCACCTTCTTTAAAAAAAGCCCTGTGGAGTAACGGTAATAGTCCTGCTTGCCAGAAGGAGTAACACCCATCCACCAGCTTGTTACAGCGGCCCTGAAATCCACCTTCAAAACGCATTTGTTTGCTGGTTACCCAGCACTAATGAAGGAAAAAGAGAGAAAAGCCTCCAGTTTACTGGTTTACAAGTATCAGCATAGGAAAATCATTAGTGCTGCTGCCTTATCGTTAAGACAAATCTGCCTGTGCACTGGGACTGTTAATGTCAATGTCTGCCAAAGACCCTGGAGATCTGCTGATCTAAGCATCTACAATTTTGCAGCACACCGATGTTAATATTTCCAAGCATGTTTAGTGTCCCTGAGGAACCGGTAATGAGACGCTTCTCCTCCAACGTTCAGGATACAAGCAACTGACCTTTAACGCACCTCATAAACCTCAGTTTATTCACTCTAATGGACAGGAAGAGTCAGGTTAAATAAAACGTGGAACTGTAGCAAAGGGAAAACAAGGCAAGACAAAGGACTTACTAACAAGGCTTTGAGATCCAGCATATGTTCTTTGCCCAGTATGACCAGAGCAGCAGTACCACAGAAGGTGTAGCCACCATGTGCCTCAAGCCCTGGAACTCCACCTAAACCGCCCTCCCAATTCTGACAGCTGAAGACCGAAGGAAAGCACAACATCACAGTATTTATCGAAGTGGCATGTCATTCTGTGTCTTGTGTCTGAGATTTAACTCACTTAGGGACAGAACATGCTTTTGTGTTTAAAACGTGAAACAAGGCAGTGGAATGGGACAAATTAACATTTTTTTAAAGGTTTAACTTTTTTTTTTTAAACTTGAGTGTTGCATTTGTAGAATGTGTCATGCGCAAAAAGATGTGAATGCAATGGTCTAACGTGTCCGTCTAGACTAGACCATGTTTACATAGAACATGTTTTGCATTCTTCCGATCTGCTTTTCCATATTTTTTTCTGAGTCAATAGCCCATTAAAGCCTATTAAAATCAATACTTTTTACTGATATCAAAATGTTTTTTTCCCTAAAAAAATTCTGAATTAGTTTTTCTTTGCAACCATGTTATATGGGATGATATCAAATTTATAGGAATCATATATGATCATATATTTTATTTTATTTTTTTATTTTATCAAACCTCAATATTTGATTTTGTATACTTAATTATACAATATGAATATGAAGCTAAATTGAAATATGGAAAAACTAATGAAAGTGACAAAAGCACATAGCAAAATTATTAAAAACTTACATTAAAATTATCTTATATATATATATATATATATATATATATATATATATATATATATATATATATATATATATATATATATATATATTATATTATATATAAAATTTGAGCACCAAATTGGTTCACCCACCCTATATTTGAATCAGCCAATCGGAATCACATATACAATCTAACAGGGGCTAATTCAGATAGGGCCGACATGGAACTTATAAAAACACATTTGTGATCCATACCTCAAGCCCATAGCGTGCCTACATTGGCTCCTCTATGAATATTTGGCTAGGATAATCTGAATGCAACTAAACTGGCATGTTTTAAAAGAGAATGTGGAAGTAGTTACCTGAGAATCCAATTGTGCGTCCCATCAAACAGGGTGGGGGTGATTATATTGGTGAGTGAAGCCACAGAAGCGGCACAATATGCACTCCTATCAGATCAGACACACGAGCAACCATGAGTCAACAGGCAGACAATGATCACCATCTATGCATATTAATAATCACAAGCTACATTGTTAGAATAAGCCTGAAAGCCTGTGAGGTCCAAGTGACTTTCTTTGTTTAGCGCTGACCTACGGTAAACACGAAGCATTTTTCTAGAATTAATCTGTCTGTTGGGAAAAGTAAAAGGTCAGTCTTGAAAAATGCTTCAGCACAGTAACATCAGAACATGGGAATAAAGAGATGTGCAGCTGTTGTGAAGATGCTTCAGGGTTCGCTGGAACAACAGTGACAGAGCTCACCTGACGTCCACCTCCCCGCCCACATGCATCACAAAGGAGCCATCTGGCTGCTTCACAGAGTACAGGAAGTCCAGGAGCTTCTCTCTGATGGGGGAGGAGGCAAACAGAATGTGTTTCCATGGTAATATGATCAACGCAACATCTGTAGGCAAGCAGGTGATAATATAAAGCAAATGTGAAACCTGTTGATGACTTTGTAGGCCTCCTCTGTGCCCAGGATGCAAAGGGCATTTACAGCTGCGTAGGTGGGGGCCAGGTGAGCATGTTGACCCGGACCTCCACCAAATCCACCTGTCGGACTCTGACATCTGGCCAGGAACTGGCACACACTGGCAGACAATGGTTAACGTTGATATATTTACAACAACAGGCATATAAATGTGATAGGAACTTAAAATTTAAGCAAAAAGCCATTTCCTACAATAATAAGGGAAGCACCTTTATTTTAAAACATTATTTTCATGTTTTCATTGATAACAGATAAATGACAGATATTGAAATTCTATAACATCTTGTCTAATTAACTTAAAAATAAATAACTAAAAACTAAAATGAATTGTTTTACATGTTGCAAGTGAATGTAGGCATCACAACATTATATTGTACAGTATAAAAAAAATGGATATTCAGTTTGAGATTTTCTCAGGATTCATTTTAACAGTCTTATTAAATGATTAGCGTTTTTAAAAATAACTGAGTATTAAATGATAGTAAAGAATCTAAATGTAAAAATATGCAAAATGAACAAGCTCATTAAAAATGCAATACTGACAAAAATCAATTGATTTAACTTTAAAAAATTCTCTTATATGAAATAATATAAATATAATTCTAACTATATAATAAAATACCCTAAATATATTTAAATCTCTAACTTGACTTTGCCATTAAATTCAAATTTGTTATTAATGCAGTATAAAAAGTGATCTTTCTTTTTAGCTAAATTATCGCTTTCAGAAAAAGCATTAAAAACACTAAAGAAAACAGTAACAATATGACTACACAAAGATATGACTACATAAAGATTCTTCTTATGAATTCACCTCTGTGTTAGTCATTTGAATTATTATTTTTTTTTATTTCAGTCTGTTTGAAAGTCATAACCACCCACGATGTAAAATCCTTCAACCAAGCAGCTATAAAGTGATCTAAGCATAGTCTACATGGAGAAAGAATGCATCTGCGTCATAGCTACTAATGTAATGCAACTTCGACTTTATCTGTAGTGGTCACATTAAGACCAGGATAGTAACTGGGTAAGGGGACCTAAGCACCTGTCTCACTGCCACGTGTACTCTAATAGTGAAGAGAAGAGATGGTACTCACTCTGAGGCAACTTCTGCCGGCACAGGCTCCTCTAGCAGCTCCAGACTGTGCAGGATCCAGTAGCAGAGCCAAGGCCGGCTGGCATCCAAACACTGAAGCCAGACAACATGCAGATTCAGCAGCTATTACCACCAGTCTCACACACAGAACTGCTCTGGAACATGGTGTTCTCAAACAAATACACACAAAAACTCAACTACTTACCCACCCACATACACACGTATTGTATCACAAGGCTGTAGATCTTTAATAGCTTTGTGTAAACCAGTTTTGTTTTGTTTGTTTGTGTAATTAATGAAACTAAACTGTTTTTTAATGTCCAATTAAATGGGGTTCAACCAAAAATAAAAATACTGTCATCATTTACTCACCCCTGTGTCACTCCATCTAAAACTCTGACTGTATGACTTTTTAAAGTCAAACCCAAAAATGAGATATTGAGTAGAATCTAAACTGCTCAATAAAAACACTGAATTGACATGAAAATATTATTTGGAGTTTTTTTTACTACTTAGTTTTTATAAGTTGAAAAGGTTTTTTTTTTGTATCTTATGTGTCAATAAAACAAAAATAATTTGTGATTATTCTCATGATTTTCAATTAGTCTTTTCTTCAATAATTTTCCACAGACTTTTTCCACATCATACCCTCTTTTTTTGTTTTCCACCCATGAAAATAAGTCATACAGGTTTGGAATGTCATGAGGATGAGTAAATGACACAATTTTTAATTACGGGTGAACTATTCCTTTAAGTCAGTGTTATTATCTTTTACTAAAACTAAAACCATTAAACATTTTCATTACTTAAAAATAAATATTAACTGTCTGAAATAAAATAAAATACAAAAAAATCACAAGGTGAAGTACTAAAATAACTAAAACTAAATTTAAAACAATTAAAACATAATAAAGACATATTATAAATGTATACTATTAAGACATATTAAAATACCCAGAATATATAAAAATAAAATCTGACGCAAAATATTAACAAAAACTATAATAGTATAGTTGATACTAAAACAACACTGCTTTAAGTTTTTTCAGAAGACATTGTTTACCTCATATGCATCAGAGAGATGACGTAAACCTTTCTTCAGATAATGATAGTGTTGCTCCCTCAGTAAAGCAGGCCTGAAAAAATAGATTGTAGAATCATCGATTTAATCATCTTATTAGAATCTAGCAATTGCAAACTAGAAATCATTTTTACATTAAACATATCTCTCTATTCACATACTGGCAAATGATCAATTTCAACTTTCATCAAGATTTATAATAGCCTAGTACAAGGCAACAACTTATTTGTACAAAGTAAATTCAACAACTGAGCTGACATCCTCCAATTACCCCCATCAAAGGAAGTGGCAGTGTTAAAATGATAGAGTCCATGAGTCAGAACAGCCTACACACAGTACGCTTGACTTCAGCACTGGCCGCAGAGGTGCTGGGGCATGTCTAATTTGAGGGTACCTCAGCTGAAAGAACAGGTCATTAACCCCTGTTTTTTCTCTCCTCTGCTGCTCTCTGCTGGGCCACAGAAAGCACAGTCATTACATTTGTGACAGTCAACTGATCAGAGTGACGTATGGCCTTCACAAATTTGTCTTTGCAGGATAATTTATTTGTCCTGTCATGCCTAAAGTTAAGTGTAATTAAACTGACAGTCTTTAAAATATAATTTATTCCTGTCAAGCTGAATTTTCAGCAGCTATTACTCCAGTCTTCCATGTCACATGATCCTTCAGAAATCATTCTATGCATTATATGCTGATTTGGTGAATATCAATGTTGAAAAAAGTTGTGCTGCTAAAAACTATGTAGAAACTATGATTTTTTTTCAGGGTTCCTTGATGAATTGAAAGTTAAAAAGAGCAGCATTTATTTTAGATAGAAATCTTTTGCAACATTGTAAATGTCTTTATTGTCACTTTTGATCAATTTAATCCATCCATGTTGAATAAACATTTTCATTTATACCGACCCCAAACTTTTCAACAGCCGAATATTTCTTAATTATTTATGTAAAAATGATTTACCATTTACAACACTACAAAGAACATATTGTCATTATCATATTACATGCAATAAACTGTAAGCATAGTGCTTACAAATGTGTTTTTTCCACAGATTTCTCATTGGAGTGTAAAATTAGAAAAGTTGTAAATTTGACAACAGAGGCAAAAAGTACCATCTGGACATGCGGCAGAACAGCTGATGTGCTACTACAGCATCTAGTCCAAATGTTTGGGGTTATACAACCTTTGTCTGGCAGTCTGATTAAATCAGTTTAATCACAATTGGGTTTCTCATTTCATCTACAGGTACAAGTGCTCTGAGTATAGAAGTTCTGAAATACACAGACCTGATGCTGTGGTGGAAGAAGGTGAAAATTAGATGTACCAGAGGCTAGTATGGAATATCAGAGATGTTATCATATGATAGTCCAATAATTAATATGAAATGACAGATTATAATCGACCCTTCGCTGGGAGCTTGATTGACAGACGAGACAGGAGAGTAAATTAATGTTGGACTTGAACTTGAAAATGGTGTTTATTGATGTTTTTCGGCAGTTGAAACCTTCTGATGTTCATTCATGTTTATTTTGTGCTATAACTAGCAAAGAGGAAGAGATTATCGGTTCACATGCTCCTTGAACTGAGGTGCTACAGCAATCTGTAACGACACAATAAAGAGCCACAAAATGGTATTTATTGTTTGAATTTCTTTAAAAAAAAAAAAAAAAAAGAATTTGAAAGCGGAGACTTTGTTTCATACCAAAAGTAACCTGCTCTGTCTTGTTTGTGAGCTCGTTGTCAGCTTCTTTGCTCCGCAATGTATTTTTCAATGCTTGATAACATGATGTGTAGCGTGAGAGCGCCATGGACATAGCAACTAAGGGCGACGGGTTTTTGCGAAGGGTCAATTACAGAATATCATGATTATAAAGTATTGTTGAAAACTAAGATTAATGCACTAAAGACAGCACCAAATTTCATGTCTCCTGCAAACTAGCCAAGAAGTACTTGTGTTCTAGCAACTAGTTCCCCATCTGAAAGTTTTTAGTGCCATTGGGAACAGTGTCATGCCACAGAGCATCTCTTAAACCACAAACCGTTGATAGACTTGTGTTCTTCTTGGCTAAAAACTTGTGAAACACTTGCGTAATTCACCCCGGTTGTCAAATGTGCAAAAAATTTAAATTTCATTGCTTCCAAGAAGCTGTCAGAATGCACTTTTTGCACTCTTTTCACATACTGTTAGATTTAAATGTGTTAACTTAATTAAAAGAAGTAAATGGTCACATATTTAGCTGTGTTTTTTGCCACTAAACATTTTGAATGTGTTTAGAAACAATAGCTGTCTATCTAGATCATGTTGTATTCATTTTTAAATGGGCCAGAAGAAAATCACTAAATGCAAAAATATTGAGATATATGATTATTGTCAGAATTTGGAAAAATATTGAGACCAAATTTTAGTTATATTGCCCAGCCCTACCAAATCTACAAAATTAGTATCTTATACATAGGCTAGTTCCCCGTGTATGTTGTGATGCTACAAAATAATACAAATGAAAACATACACAGCAGACACAAACAGCGGACAATCTAATGTTGGTTTTGTTGCTAAAGACATTTTCATGAACATACAGGTGCATCTCAATAAATTAGAATGTCGTGGAAAAGTTCATTTATTTCAGTAATTCAACTCAAATTGTGAAACTCGTGTATTAAATAAATTCAATGCACACAGACTGAAGTAGTTTAAGTCTTTGGTTCTTTTAATTGTGAAGATTTTGACTCACATTTAACAAAAACCCACCAATTCACTATCTCAACAAATTAGAATACTTCATAAGACCAATAAAAAAAATAAAAAAAAAACATTTTTAGTGAATTGTTGGCCTTCTGGAAAGTATGTTCATTTACTGTATATGTACTCAATACTTGGTAGGGGCTCCTTTTGCTTTAATTACTGCCTCAATTCGGCGTGGCATGGAGGTGATCAGTTTGTGGCACTGCTGAGGTGGTATGGAAGCCCAGGTTTCTTTGACAGTGGCCTTCAGCTCATCTGCATTTTTTGGTCTCTTGTTTCTCATTTTCCTCTTGACAATACCCCATAGATTCTCTATGGGATTCAGGTCTGGTGAGTTTGCTGGCCAGTGAAGCACACCAACACCATGGTCATTTAACCAACTTTTGGTGCTTTTGGCAGTGTGGGCAGGTACCAAATCCTGCTGGAAAATGAAATCAGCATCTTTAAAAAGCTGGTCAGCAGAAGGAAGCATGAAGTGCTCCAAAATTTCTTGGTAAACGGGTGCAGTGACTTTGGTTTTCAAAAAACACAATGGACGAACACCAGCAGATGACATTGCACCCCAAATCATCACAGACTGTGGAAACTTAACACTGGACTTCAAGCAACTTGGGCTATGAGCTTCTCCACCCTTCCTCCAGACTCTAGGACCTTGGTTTCCAAATGAAATACAAAACTTGCTCTCATCTGAAAAGAGGACTTTGGACCACTGGGCAACAGTCCAGTTCTTCTTCTCCTTAGCCCAGATAAGACGCCTCTGACGTTGTCTGTGGTTCAGGAGTGGCTTAACAAGAGGAATACGACAACTGTAGCCAAATTCCTTGACACGTCTGTGTGTGGTGGCTCTTGATGTCTTGACCCCAGCCTCAGTTCATTCCTTGTGAAGTTCACCCAAATTCTTGAATCGATTTTGCTTGACAATCCTCATAAGGCTGCGGTTCTCTCGGTTGGTTGTGCATCTTTTTCTTCCACACTTTTTCCTTCCACTCAACTTTCTGTTAACATGCTTGGATACAGCACTCTGTGAACAGCCAGCTTCTTTGGCAATGAATGTTTGTGGCTTACCCTCCTTGTGAAGGGTGTCAATGATTGTCTTCTGGACAACTGTCAGATCAGCAGTCTTCCCCATGATTGTGTAGCCTAGTGAACCAAACAGAGACCATTTTGAAGGCTCAGGAAACCTTTGCATGTGTTTTGAGTTGATTAGCTGATTGGCATGTCACCATATTCTAATTTGTTGAGATAGTGAATTGGTGGGTTTTTGTTAAATGTGAGCCAAAATCATCACTATTAAAAGAACCAAAGACTTGAACTACTTCAGTCTGTGTGCACTGAATTTATTTAATACACGAGTTTCACAATTTGAGTTGAATTACTGAAATAAATTAACTTTTCCACAACATTCTAATTTATTGAGATGCACCTGTATTGTACTTGTACAGAATAACAGTGATTGTCGTCTAAAAGCAGCACACTGAGGGTCAATGAACTGTTTTAACAATATTGTGGAGATCCCGCTTTGTGTTAATGGCCAGAGAAGGCTAAACTTTACTTACTGCGGTGAGGTGTGAATTTGCTGGTAAACACTGTACACCTCTTGAATACTGCGTTCAACTTTTCTCTAAATTTAATGATAAAACAGAAACAAAAAATGTGGAAGTGAATTAACCAAATAGAAAATGTGACAACAAGCCAAATGACATGCAGACAGAAAAATCCACTGTGGTCGATGCTGCTTGTGTATATGGGTGGCTGACATCACATCCTGTTCATCGTGTCATGCAAAGACACAAAAACACTGCCTTATATATTCATCTTGAAAATCATAGTATGGCTTAACAGTGCATACTGGAATACCAAGTGTTTCAACTTTTCTAAAATTCAGAGCAATAACACTCACACTTTATTTTAAAAATGAAGGAAACTGAAAATAATACAGCCTTTAAACGATTATATCATTAATAATAATATACTTTAAGTTTGCCAAGTTTAAATAAATACTAACCTCTCATGGTTAACTATCAACCACCCATATAACAAAGCAGGTCACACTACAGTGCAACATAAACCAGTGAAGTATGAGCAGATTCTTCAACGTGTGCAAACGTTCACTCAGTAATGAAAACTCTGGCATCATTTAAACACGTTCATGTTCTCCCTAACACAACATGAGGCTGAGTAAATGATGACAGAATTTCAGTTTTTGGTGAACTATCCCTTTAAATGAACCTATACTATTTACAAAAGTGTAATAAACGAGAGGAATAAGTATTAGGTGAGCTGGATGCAGTGGTATTAGTATAATTACATTCTGCACGTGCAGAACGCCCTGCATGATTTTTAGTAAGCGCTACTGTATCCCTCAGCAAAGTGATGAAGCACAGAAACAGAGTAAGTAGACAGTTAGCTTTGCGCTAATATCAATTAGCTAACTAATACTAAGAGTTAAGCTCACCTGTTCTTTCGAGGTCACCGTTTGCACGCCGTCATCGTTGAAAAGCTCAGAGGAGTGTGATTCATGAAAGCATCGCAGAGGAGGAGACGCCTCTTCCATGATGAGATGAGATTCAAAACAAATGCACTGTAATAGAAAGAAAGCAGTTTTCCAGCAGGGCAAGAGTAAAGACAGCGTGGGAGGGGTTTCCTCAATGGAGTCAAGTACGGAAAGCCTGAAGGCACATTTGACAAAGCTTTAATAGTGATGAGACGTTCTGCAGTTCTCTGTCAGAAACGGCTGAAAAAAACAAAAGATTCAGTGATTCTTTTACGTCATGACGCAATACGTATCACGTTGTACCTAACATCCTTGCGTGGCATTAAAAAAATTCTTAATGCAACATTTTTAATTTGTGTATTTGTTTTAATCATGGCTATTTATAATTGTATTTTATTTTTCATGTTGTTCATACATTTATTTATTATTTTGTTTATGTGTAAGTGTTTTTTTTTTTCTTTTCTTGCTTGTGTGTGTGGGTTACATACACTGATCTATATATAATGACATAAATTATAGATCAGTGGTTACATGTGAAATGTGTAATTTGTGGATGCTCTTTAATGTTTGTACAATATAATTTCTGTTTCTTTAACAAAAAACAAAACAAAAAAAACCTTGTGTAACATATTATATGTCCTAAACATTAAATAAAGTCATATGACTTTATTACACATAACACTGATTCATTTTTTAGAAAATGTTTTATTAATAATGCCGTTTATTTTAATTCCTTGTGTCCTAGTTTTGTCCATGATTCAGTTCAAACAATCATGTAGAAGCTAAATATAATTTGTGTTTACATTAAACAATACTAAAATTCATCTTTTGAATGAAATCAGGTTTACACGTTGTAATAAAATTCTACAAATAGAAGCCATGTCGGACGTGTCTCAAACATGTCTCAAATGACAGTCCTCGGTTCAAGTGATTCAAGAATGATTCGATTCGATTCGTGAACAAATCGTTCAGTCCGGTTCATCGAAAAGATTCGACTCAAAAGAATGATTCGGTCACGAATCGGGCATCGCTAATTATAACAACTATCATCCCCTTGGTTTTTTTTTTCAGTTTTTTTTTTTTTTTTTTGTTTGTAAACTGGCAAAAAACAGCTCCCCTATGAATTAATGAATATATAATGGCTGATGTTACAGATTTAATTTGTTTTATGCCCCAATTTTTATATGTTGATAATATTAGACTGTAAACATATCTATAGATGCAATTTATCCACGCAGTCCTGGTATATATAAAATGAATCTAGGTCAATATCAGTATCAAAATCGTGATGCTGTGTGCCCGTAATCTCCACCCATTTCCTGAGGTGTGAAGGATGTCGGCGAAAAGCACAGAGAGCGTTCTGTAGCCCACCGCACCCACAGCAGCAGCAGCAGCGCTCCTGACCGATTTCTGCTCACATCCACTCCTGCTTCATCCACACAGTCTTTCGGGGAATCGGCACGTAAAAACGGACCGGTCGATGGAAAAAGCGAGAAGATGATACTGTGAAGAGGGTGGACATGGAAACCCGACGCTGAGTTCCTTTAATTGTGACCATAAGACACCATGGCCAAACAGTATGATGTGCTGTTTAGACTCCTGCTTCTCGGAGACTCCGGTGTCGGCAAAACCTGTTTATTATGCAGCTTCACGGACAATGAATTTCATCCCTCTCACATTTCCACCATCGGTAAGAGTGTTACTTTAATGCATCCGTTCAAAGAGTTGCAGAACAAACAGCACATACCGATAAGAAAACCCACAGCAGCGCTGGGCCATTATAGTCTATGAGCCGTGAAAAGAATGGCTTGAGAATTACACCACATAGTGAGATGCATTCACACAACCTCTTCTAGTTCTTTCTGAGATGCCTGGCTGTATATGTGCGTGAAGTCTTAAAATGTTGCCTTTTTACACAACTGTGTTTGTTTTAGATCGTTTTAGATAATAAAATGCAGTGATCTAAATTAATATAAAATCATAAGTTGCATGAATGGCAGTGAGGACGCAGAAGGTGCAGGTGTGTTATTGCATGCATTTTCACTAAAATATTGATGCATAAAAGTGTCCTGTCAGCCATTCCAACTCATACACACTGTTCTATGCAAGTTCTACAATATTGATATGAAATGGAATCAGGTTTAACTAAATTGAAAGTTTTGGTCTCAGAGAAATATGGAAAGGTTTTTTATTGCAATCTGTAAAACTGTTTTCTATAAAGGGACTATTTTATCACTGTACGCTTTCAATAACTCCCAGCATAGGGATCATTTTTATTTTGTCTTATTGGATGTTATGAAAAACAAAATTTGGTTCTAAAAAGGCTTTTCATAAACCTCTCATTTTGGTGTTCATATAGTGTGCGCTTGGTCTAGTGGGACATTTTCCCAGTGGGCTGACATTACGTCCTGACAACAGCTAATTTACTCTGAACAGAGAGATTATTTTACAACACTTTCCAGAAATATATAATTTTATATTTTTCATTTGCAATATGCATAAGGACACTTAATTATTTTTTAACTACAAACCCATTCATAATACTTCACTTATACTTCATTTTACATATTTTGTGATGCTTATCATGTATAAAGGTAAACTAGATGCTTATTTATGTATAAAGGTCTTTTAAAAGGATGAAAAATGAAAAATAAATGGTCACTGTTTACTTGCCTTTCCAAACCTTTTTGCTACCATGGAAACTGTGAAAGTAGCTATCTAGCAGAATGTCTTAGCTGCTCTTTTCCATACATTGAACATGAATGATGATCACAACTGTCCCTATGCAATTTACGGAAACTAGCAGCTTGGGCATTTTGCTAAATATCTAAGTTTGCGTTCCACAGAAGGAAGAAAGTCAAATGGGTTTGGAATGATGAGGGTGAGTAAATAATGATTCAGTTGTTATTTTTGTGTGAACTGTGAAATCCATGTCATTCTGTAAAATCTTCTTTTTGTGTTCCACAGAAGAAAAAAATCTGTTTTAAAAGATGTGAGGGTGAATAAATGCTGTCAAAATTCATATTTTGGCCAAACTATTCCTTTAATGAAGCATTTGAGATGCTGAACCCGTACCAAAAATGTTATCCCTCAATTAAATCACATGCTTCATTAGGTGTGGAGTGAATGTCAGTCTGTTATTTTGCAAAAGTTCAGGGTATGCTCTGTTGTGTAACTCTCTCGGTTTTTCCAGGGGAGCGAATAATATCAAGTGGCTTACTCTTGAAATCAGGCATAAGATTTTGCCTATTGTTCCTGATGATCATATCCCCAAAATTAATAAAGAATCAGAGGCCCTGACTCATTCCTGCAGCCTGCTGTCTGTCTCGCTACTGTTTATTTAATATGCTGGGATGGATCTCTTTTGGTTAAGTAGTGATGTGATATAGAACAACCTTTAACTGCAGGAGATAAAAGCTTTAGTCTGACTGGTCCTGAGAGATGGCCGGTGTCTTGCTCTAAAACATGGTTCAATAAGCTCTAGTCCGCAGGGCTATGACCCATATATATTATGATACGAGGCTGTCAAGGACCTTAGCGCTGTACTGAAACATTATTCACAGTGGGAGAGATATCTGTGTGGTCTCCAAGTTAATCTGACGCATTAGCAAATGGTTCTTAAATGTTATCTATTTGCCTTGAGGCAACATGCTGTTATGCTAAATTATTCTTGCTGTAGGAAACAGCTGTTGATTGATTAGTTTGAGGATAACAAATTAAACGATATGAGCTTCATTTCTGTTTCATTGCTTTCTATAGTCAATTGTTTATGATGCTGTCAACACTAGAGAAATTGGACTTGTGTTTAAATTTGTATGTGTTAATCACCATAGCATATCTGTCTGTTGTCTTGTTAAAATTATTTCCATTTCCAATTAGCCACTGTCTCAGAAGGAAAGTGTCAAAGTCATGATTCAGTTGTTACAGCTATAGCACATTATGACAAGTTTAATACTTCTTACCGTCTGTCAAACGGCCATTAATTTAAAGGTCTGCTTTAATTGTCTTTATTTTTGGGGGCTCAGAAACCTTAGAGTATCATAGGTATAAAGTATTTTACCAATGCTTTAATATTTTTTGGGGAATCTATAATTTACTTGAGTTCTGTTAAATCTAAGTAATTGTAGTTTTTTTCATCAGGGGGTTTTTACACGACACCAACATCAACTAAAAACAGACAACTTTATATGTGTTTTGGCCTTTCATTTACACAACTGCATTTGAGAGCTTGAAATTTTGAAAACAGGTTTCAAAGTGCAAGTTTTTGAAAACTATTCCATTATCGTTTAAGTGAAAACTATAAAAACGCAAATTTATTTTCGTTTTCAGACTATAGATATGTGTGCAGGCGTCTAGTGTTTCTTCACAAAGCGACATTGCCAACTACTGGCCTGGGATGCATAGTACAACATCTTTAGTCGTTTTCGCTAGTCCTTGTGATTGGGGTTAGTTTTGACAACATTGTCGTTTTCAAAAACCAAAAGGTAAAACATTGCCGTTTTTAGTACATCATTGTCATGTAAACACTAAAGTAAAACCTTAAGTTACATTTACAAAGTAAAGAAATGCTTTTTACTCCTTAGAGTATTTTTATGTAGACTTAATAGTACAACTTAAATAAAAGACTAGAGCGATTTAAATTGTCAAAATGTTCATTTTTTGGGTGAACTATCTCTTTTAGACACAGACTTTGAACCATAGTAGCCTAATGCCTTTTTATGATAACCATAGATGAACACGGTTCATAAGTAGTCTTGATTTTTAGTCTAAAAATCACTATATTCTAATCATCTACTGAAAATATTCAGGTAACAGGTTTCAGAATATTTGTTTACTTTAGCTTCTGCTTTATGACTTTTACATAGTCAGAAAAAATAGTAATTTTTGACGTTATTTTCTGCATAAAAAATATTAAAATTAGAAAATCTCAAAAACGCAGAAAAGTGTTTCATTTTTCAACTTTTTATACTTTCAGCAAGTATAGTGTAGTATCTGTACTGTTCTCAGTACTTTTTACACCTCTGCATAGTATTGATTAAAATAAAAGGGTTTTGGATGAAAGCTGGTTTATCAAATCAAGAAGCCATTAGAACTGCCCTTGAGAATATGGAGGAAATCTGACCTAAAACCTCTTAAAGGTGCACTAATTTTTTTTTTTTTTTTGTTTGGTTTATGGCACACTGGCTGAAATGGGATGTTAGCAATAGTTTTTGAATTATGATAATACTGTGGAAATGTGCTGTTCATAGTCAACCATGATTAATTTATTCTGTGAGCTTAAGTTTCCAATAACAGGGGGTTACCAAGGTACAGTGAATAGCTTGTCATGTGATCCAACATGGTTTTCATCTCATGTGAGTGTTTTTTGTTGTTGTTGGTGTTGTCGTTGTTGTTGTTTTTAATGAGAAAAGGATTACAGTTATTTGCATCACTTTATGAGAGGTTGGTTTGGTTTCTCTTTTATTTTGTAGTATTTCACAGCATTGTTGTTGTCCTTTCACTGCTGAGATTCTGGAAGAGAGGACTGGAAGGGCAGCTCTTTCATTATTTTCCTTTGCCCCAGGACAACCAATTCAGTGGCTGTAGTGATGACCTTTCTGGTGTGTCCCTGTGTGAAAGCTCAGGGCACTAACACTACTGCTTTATTTAATGCAGTTTAATAAAGAGGGGGCTATATGGAGCTCTGTGGATGGGATTCAACTGTATTCAAGATGGTACACATGTCTTATTTTAGTATTTCTTGTACTTGCATGTTCTTGTGCGTGGCATGCCATCTGCTTGCAGACGCTGAATTGAATCCTTTGAAAAAAAAATTGTGTTTGATATGAAGGCCTCTATACAAGCTGCCTAAGTTGTCTCTCTAACTAAGAAATTTGGTAATTAATCTTGTTTTTAATCACATTGCTGCCAGGGCATATTAAAAATAAAAGAGACACCCGAGTACTGTTGTTTTGGAGTCATAATTGTTATTGAGAATGGAACTTCCTAGAAAAACAACTCTTCCGGGAGCTGGAATGTCTTGCAGTGGACCTTATTGACAGATACCCATTTATCATTGTAGTTTTGCTGTGGCTTTATTTTCTTGCCTGCCTTGGGTTTAAAAGAGAGATGTTTTCTTTCAGGGCTCAAGATCTCATTATGGTTTCACACCTTACAAGAACACGTCATTCTAACTACGCAGTAGACTTTCATGTTCACTTCATATGTGTTTAAAGAAATTGCAGAAAATATTAAACTCAGAATTCTTAGTGAAGGAAATCACGTGAATTAGTTTTTTAAAATTAGGTGAACAGAGATCAAGTATTAACAATTAATTTGATTAATTCTGTGCTGTTTTGTGGTATTTATCTTACTCCTGGTTGATAAAATGTCAAATATAAAAATATATATTTTAAAAAAACTACTTCAAATTGACACTTCCATGTAAGCTATTTCCTTATTTCCACCCTTTTAGGTTCTGTGCTGTAAATTTTATAAATTTTGCAAGTTCTTAAGCTTGACCTAAGCATATTTCTAGACAAAAAAATAAACCCTTTTATAGAAATATTTATTAAATTGCAACACAAGCATATTTATTTTTCGAAATGTCTCTCTGGTATTCGTCACCATTTTTTGCTTGTTTTTTATTATTCGTATTATTTATTACTTCTCTGCCTTTTTATGAGTCTAATTTGAACGGTTCAGTACACTTCATTATACTGACAGATTTCATTTAGATCTGGCTTAGAGCCTGAAGATGATTTAACAGATGAGTTGTGTCAATATGAGGACAAAGAGTGCTTATTTTATTTTCAAATTATTTGAAATCATTGTGAAATGATTTTCTTTTTTACCCCAGGTGTCGATTTCAAAATGAAGACTTTGGAGATAGATGGCATTAAAGTACGAATACAGATATGGTATGTTTTTTTTAAATTTTTTCTGTGATATAACAGCGTTTGATCCACTGGTTCTGCTAATCAGATGTGTGTATGTATGCAGGGACACAGCAGGTCAGGAGAGATATCAGACCATCACTAAGCAGTACTACAGAAGAGCACAGGTGATCTTCACACATCTCACTGACTCACATACTGATCTAATAATGGAGTCAGATCTAATACAGATGCCTGTTGGTGTCTGTTGAGTGATAATTCACTGATAAACTCTCATTATTATGTATGGGTGGACTGAAATGGATTCTGTATCAACAGGGCATTTTTCTAGTGTATGACATCACAAGCGAGCGCTCGTTCCAGCACATCATGAAGTGGGCCAGTGATGTAGATGAGGTGAGGCTGTGGAGTTTAAAGCATATCTGTCTTACTGTAACTAAATATAACCTGCTTCTTATTAATATCTCATCATTTAAATTCCACCACCCATCTTTCTCTCTTTAACTCTGGGGTTACAGCAGTTAGAGGCTGCTCTGCAAATCTGGGATTTAAAATTGAATTGAATTAACAGAAGTTGAAAGTTTTGGGATTTCGGAAAAAGTAAAACAGAAACATTATGATGTAAAAAATAAAATTATTTCTGGAACACTAAGCAAGTTTGTTACTTTTTACTAAATTTTACTAATTATAAATCTGACGTTGTTTTTTCAAAGCACCAAAACGTTTTTATTTCTTTTAATTTAATTTAATTCTTTTAATTTCCCTTATTTGGCCTTTTTCATGTTACAGTTAAATTATTATACAGTTAAGTGTATTATTATCAGAAGTAAAACACTGAAAATGCACAATTGAATCTCAAATGTTCATTGTGGACTTTTTTTGGACTCCACTGTGTTATTCATATATTATATTTAAAACTTGGCCCCATGTTTTCCCACAAGAAGACAAAAGAAAACTTGATGAAAACACAGAAAGTGTACCAAACCAGTATTGGTTCTGTTATATGAATTCTATGTCTCATATAATATTTGTCTGTTTCTGCTCTGCTCCATCCATTTGCCTCTATTAAGTCTTTCCTCTCGTCTGTTCTGTTTCTGATCAGTATGCCCCTGAGAAAGTGCAGAAGATACTTGTTGGGAACAAGTCTGATGAAGAACAGAAGAGACAAGTAGCTACAGAACAGGGAAATAAGGTAAATACATAATATTTCCCTCCTGTGCACTGCATCTTTCATTCATACTGACATTTACTCTGTCATGTGACAAACCTTATATCTAATGTCTGAGGTTAAAGACTTTCTTCAGACATCTTAATCTTCTTTTTTATGCTCCAGCTTGCCAAGGCTTATGGAATGGACTTTTTTGAGACAAGTGCCTTTACCAACCATAACATTACAGAGGTGCAATTTTGTATTTTTTCTTCTCCTATATTTCTTGTTTCTTTTTAAATATTCGAGGAATGGTGAAGCCATGCAACCATCTGATCCTTTTGTTTGCAATTTTTTTATTATCTACAGCTAATCAGGTTTTTTTAATCTTTCCTTCATTACAGTCTTTCACCCGATTGGCTGAATTAGTCTTACAAGCCAATAAGAAGGATCTTGATTTGTTGGGAGGATCCATGAATGATGAGTTAAATCTCACTGTTTTGGAGGAGCAGGAAGGATTGTGTAATGTTAGCGACGACACCCGTAAGTCCTGCTGGTGCTGAGGACAGGAAGTGACATGACTACTTTTTCAGTTGGTTTCCATATTTATGTTGCATTTACATTTTGAATATCATTTTGCAAAATTGACAGTTATTGTTAAACAGTGTTTGGTGCCTTTAATGGCTTATTTCCTGCTGATTCTTATGAATATTATTTCTTTTTCATTATTTGTTTTATAGTTACTATAAATTAAGTTGGAACATTACAGAATATTCTATATGTATATTAAGATTATTTTTCAGTTTTTTTCTCAGTCTGAAAAACAAGATCAAAAGGCCGCTGCAGTGCAATTGTACATTTAGTTACGCTCACTCAAGCCACACATTCAGAGTCAGTCATACGTTATATTAAATTTAACAAAAAAAAGTTGATTAAAGTGTAAGGCAGCATTGACAAAATGGTTTATTCAAAGGAATAGTTAAATTAAAAATGAAAATGTCCTGAATATTTACACACCCTCAGGCTATCAAGTATGTAGATGAGTTTGTTTCTTCATCATAACAGGAGAAATTTAACATTACTTTTTACTTTTAATTTAGCATCACTTGCTCACCAATGGATCCTCTGCAGTGAATGGGTGCCGTCAGAATGAGAGTCCAAACAGCTGGTAAAAACTATTACTAATGTCTTGTGAAGTGAAAAGTTGCGTATTTGTAAGAAACAAATCCATCATTAAAGCATTTTAAGTTTAAACTAAAGTTCCATAATTCATACTAAAAGTCCATCTTCTATTGTCTTCTCACAACAAAATACACTAACACATTTGTTTTTCTCTTGTAAACAGTGCTTGATCTGTGCATATTTCTCTCTTGATTTAGAGAAAGCAGTATTATGGATAGTGTCTTGATTGTTTGTTTATTACAAACACGGCTTTCCACTTTACAAGATGTTAATTGGTGGACTAGAATGTGACTTATTATGATGTTTTTAATCAGCTGTTTAAACTCTCATTCTGACGGCACCCATTCACTGCAAAGGATCCTTTGGTGAACAAGTGATGTACTGCTAAATTTCTCCAAATCTATTCCAATTAAAAAAACAAACTTGTCTACATCTTGAAAGACATGAGGGTGAATAAATTTTAAGCAAATTATCATTTTTGGGCGAACTATTCCTGGTTGTATGGCTGGGGTGCCCATGTTAACATATTCTTTCTTGTGTTTTGCTATGGGACTTCATGTGAATAATATTCAGACCTGATTTGGCTTTCTATAAAATTCTTGAATACTAAAACCTTGAATGCACCAACTTGACCAATGAATGCCCTTTCAAGGTAATAAATGTATTCCTGAGTGATGACTTGATGAAGCTAAACACGTCAATGTAACAATCTAAGCTTCTTTTCTGTAAAAGCACTGTAAAAAAATACTGTCACTAAACATGCTGCTTACCAGTTCTGGTCCACTGTGATTGTAAATGAATGCAAGGATTTTTATCTCATTAATCTGAGGTTACTCACTAATTTACTCAAATAGTATCATTTAATGTGGTATTTTATACCAATATTACATCAAGCTCTCTTTTTCCATCAATAATCACTATTTAGCTGATTAGAATAGTTGGAATGTTTCAGCTTTTACTCTATAAATGATTCTGGAATTGATGTGGTTTAATTTCATCACAGCACACCGAATAATGTTTTTCTCCTGCTTAAATCAACATCTTACCCTTAAAACTTGAGTGAAATGTATGCAGACTGAACCATTGTGATGCCCAGCATTGATGGCGGTGTGCATCGCTGCAATGACATGGGTTGTATTGCTAAAGATTAAGTGTGTATTACACTATTGCAGCATTTATATGTGCAAGTGGTATTGTAATATGCTGATTTAAATGAACTCTTGAATAATACTGATATGTTTATCTGTTGTTTCATGAAATATGTCCATGAAAAAAAATTTGAGAACTTTAAATGCGTATGTGGTTATTTATATATAAACTGTAATATTGTGATTCTGTTTAGGGGGTCGAATAGTTATAAATAAACATATAATTATGAAAAGGGTTTTTTATTGTTATAATGAGGAATTTGGAGATGCAATTCTCTGTAAGTGCAACACCACAAGTCAACACTAGGAGGCAGTTTTGCAAAGCTGAAATCAGTGTCTTGAAATGTAGTTGTGCAAAATAAAACACACTGGCAGGAAAAAAAAAAAAAAAACGGGACGAAGAATGATTTTGCGGTTTTACGTAATGCTCAGAACTGGGAAATTATCCTTCAGGATTTGTGAAGTATTTTAATAAAGAGGTCAGTTCATTTGCTCAATTTTATCAAGGCCATGATGTTTTTTTTTTTTGTTGTTGTTTTTTTCTCAGAACAAGAATTTGTGCCTTGATGCTACTGATTATTAATGGTACTTTAAAAGTACTCTGAAACAAAATATTCTGCTTGTGCATTTTGTAGCAAAGCAGATCTCTCTTTCAAGGCCGTACACAGCTGGATGAAGTTTTGACAGAGAAAGCACTGAGTTAAGCAAATAAGCTAATTTTATGCTACATGCTCATGTTTGCAGCTAGTTTGTGAGCAAGTAATACACATAGATGGATGTAACGATTACAGTGCAATTACACAATAAAATGTTAGTGTTACTAAATGTTACAGGCTAACTACATTCCCTACAAACTCTTTCTTTCTTCTGTGGAAAACAGAAGATATTTTGAAAAATGTTTAATGTATTGGTAACACTTTACAGTAAGGCTACTTCTAAAGCATTTAATCTTAGTTAAAGTTAATTTCTTCATTTATAATAGATCATTTAAATCAAAAATTGTATTTTTTATATTGTTTAATGGACCTGAGCTAAGATGAACTAACCAAGTGTCCATACTATGAAAGTAACTTTAATTGCATGGGCCGAATATTGTGTTCTAGAGAAGAAAGTAAGTCATATAGGCTTGGAAATACAAGAGGGTGAATAAATAATGACAGAATTTTCATTTTTGAGTGAACTATCTATGTGCAAAAGGAAATATTTTTATGTTACCCCACACTCTCAAATGACAAATGTAAATGACTTATGTAAAATAGTAATGCAATACTTCACATGCATGTACATCTATTTACAAAAACAAACATTTATCTTCATTAATATTATTGGAGTGCTCTAAGCCTGTTGGCTCACATGAAGGCACAAATGTTTCATATTCTACTAAAAGGCTCATTGATTTGCCTAATTCTGCTGTTTGCCTTTTACCCAAATACTTCATTTAAATGTGCATCGTGTGTGAGGATGCATTTGTAAGGCTTGTTAGTAAATCTATTCAGGTGTCACAATGTGTTCTCTTGACGATGGCTCTAATATTATGTGTCATCTCTGAGAGAGTGAAAGAGCTCCATGTAGTGCCGCTAATGAAATGTCTGAGCTAAATAAACTTTTTAAAGTAAACTTTTTACATCTCACAAGGTCTCATCAACTGTCTAGTTGCATGAGGGAACTCAAGCCCCCCACACATGATGAAGTATAAAGACGTTAAAAAATGAAGGGCTAACTTAGATAACATAATGACGGTTATCATGTAAGAGTCTGGAGATTACATGAGAACACATTTGACTCCCATTTTTGAGCAGAACTTTAATCCAGCTACTGTCATTAGCCTCACTTTTGATTTAAACAAGATTGAATCTTTTTTCTTTATCCCCATTGTTAGCATTCTGAGGTTTGGATCCGGGATCAAGCTGATTTTGAAAGAAAGGGAGAGCTTTAAAACAGCCTTTAGCTCCCTTTAGTTTTCCTTTCCTAGATAATCCTGTCATGCCATAACCAAATACTTCCATGCAATTGGCTCTCACCTATCCTCATTTAATCACTGATTTGCTCAGAACAAAAACTTGCCAAGCATTGAGAGAAATAAACCAATACATCCTTAGGAGAGAGAGAGAGAGAGAAACAAGATGTGCTTTAGTGTTATTTTTGGGGTGCATGCACATGCAGCGGGGGCGTTTGGTGATGAGAGGGGGGGTCCAGCTTCAGGACACTTCTGCTAAGCACTGTGTTGTCATCCTCCCACCTCGCCACACTGTGCTTTCACACCAGAGTGAGTCACGCTGGCTCTCTGAGCTCTGGAGGTGCGCAATGTGGAATGCTAAGCACCCTGAGAGAACTTCACAGCATTCAGACTCTTTCTACTCTGCCTTCTCATCTCTCCTTTATACCTGCTTGGAGATGTTGAAAAAGGCTGAGAGAAGCCAGCTTGATCTTTCTTTCCATATGCAGAACTATATGTACATTTGGTGTTATCTTGGTTTTACCTTACTGTTAGGCAGAAAATCAATCTATCTATCTATCTATCTATCTATCTATCTATCTATCTATCTATCTATCTATCTATCTATCTATCTGTCTATCTGTCTGTCTGTCTGTCTGTCCTTTTTCAAATCTGTTACTGCGTTTTACCTGAGCTTTCAAATATTACATGAAATACCATTTGAAAACCAATTATGTACAATTATGAATTTTCATTTTTGATTACTCCACAGATGTATTTTTTTCAGTTGGTAAAACACTGAATGTGCCTGTGTGTTTCTTCAGTTGGGAAGCAGCCAGGGAAGTGCCTTAGGATACTGACTCAGGCAATCTCTTGTGAATCTCAGAGCAGCAGGAGAAACGTTCAGCACGGATATCTCTAATTTCATTCTCCACACCGCACTCTGTGTGCTGTGCACCTATGAAAAGATAATCATGATTTCTTATTGCGACTGCAATTACCAACTTGCATTAGGACTTAATAATGCTTCTCTGAGGGAAATGCTAATAAAGTCTTGGAACACACATAGTGAATATAACTGACAGTCATTAATCTCTCTCTGTGGGCGTTTGGTAATTACTTTGCGGATTCTATCAATATAATAACACAAATATGAACAATAAACAACACGGGCTAGCTTAATTGTATGCTAAATTATGTTAATCGCTAAGACTAACTAGTGCAACAGCCATTTTGAAGGCCTCACACGCTCTCTGCTCTGCACTTCTCAGTGGGTCACACAAAGACCCTGTGTGCTCAGCAACAACTTGTCACCTTTCTGCATGTCATTCTGTATTAGTGTATCTGCATCGCTTGAGTGGAGCTAAATGAATGGGACCATTCTTCCTGTTCCCCCAGCATCCCTGACAAGACATTCCTATGTGAGGTCACACATGCAGTTGTGTGGTCAACATGTAGGGGGCATCAAGTATTGATCGCTCAAACAGGACAAAGACATTCCTAAATAATTTAGAAGGAATGGTCAGATGGTAGCAACCTGTTCGACATTATGATTTCTGATGATGATAACCCTTGCAAACTTCTTTCATTTTTTTTTTCTCTCTGAAATTTAGCAGCTGTGTTAATTCTCAAAAACAGCATGTTGTTTGTTAATGGTATTTTTCACAAAATAGAGTATGGAATCTAGCGCACTCATTTTAAAGAGATTAACCTCCTCCCATGTGTTCAATGAGGACATCACATTTTGGATTGTATGTGCTCTTTATTTCTCCTGGATTAAAACTCCTCAGATTTGGACAATCTGTGCTGCAGTGGCAGTAGCTTTACTAAAATCTGAAGCATAGTATTTAAATTAAGTAATTTTGACCAAAATGAAGTCATTTTACAGAGGAAGTGCAAGCTAGCTGTCATGGTGACAAACTAAATGTTATTTTAACACTGAAATCTATTTACTTGATGTGATAACTCTGATAACGTTTTTTGGAAGAGTTATGAGGCATGAGTAAACACGTACTGGTATGAGGAACTATACATGAAATATTGCACAAAAGTTTGGACAAAACCCACTTATTCTCATTTATTATTAATGTCTACACTTTATAGTTACATTTAAGCATGCACCTTGTATCATTTACATAACACCTATGAAAGGTTGATATGTCAAGTTACCAGCGCCTTAACTATAAACAATCGCTAGCGTATTGTCATAAAAAAATGAATATGTAATTATTTGCAACCAAATGGTTTTGACGGTTTCATCATAAAAGTTGCTGGATGAAATTATAGGCATAAACTGGAAGTTTGTGTAAAACATAATGTGAAATGGCTTTATTTTGGGTTTATATTCAGACACAAAATTTTAATGGTAAAAACTTGTGATGGTATAGATTTTAGTTGTGCAAACTTTTTTTTTAATTGTCTGAAAATAAGCCCATTTCACAGTATGTTTTTCACAAACTACTTCCTGTTATGTTTACATTATCAGGCACTATTGGTTACAAATAACCAGTGTTGGGAAGGTTACTTTGGAAATGTAATAGTTTACAGATTACGTTACCCTATTTAAAATGTAATAAGTAGTGTATCTATTTCAATCAATTTATTAAAGTAATGCAACTGATTTGATTACTTTTCAAAATTTCTAACGTATGTTTTCCAACATTTAGACCAGGCAGGGTTAACCTTAGTATAACCCTCATTACTGTCAGACTTTCAAAATCCTTCATCACTTAAATTAAGATTATAATGATTTAATTTTAAAGCACAGCCACCACAAAATCAGACTGATTTTGAGATCATTCTGAAGTTAAATATATATTTAAAATCATAGTTTAATAATTATGTTACTGTTTTTGTAATCAAATCTTTGCATAGCTACGATAAGAAACACTGGCATCTAACAACTATGGAAAAAGATAGTTAATCTTAAAAAATAAAGCATATATACATAAACCCAAATAGGTCCTAAACTCCTGAAACTTTGGTGTCTCATATTTTAAAGCAGTCAGTGCAGTTTGGGAAAGAAATCAACTAAATCTGTATGTGTAACCCCTTTGTAATCGTTAACATTTTCATAAGTAACTGTAATTTAATTATATATTTTTTCTTAATTATATATTTATTTTGTAATTAAATTACCGAATTCTGTTACTTCCCAACACTGCAAGTAGCAAATATATGCTACTAACACAATACACAGATTTAGTAAAGCACATGTTGGACAGGTCAACCCTGCTACTCTTGTCAAAGACAACAGAGTACCAGTCGCGTGATAACCGTGCAGCACATATATTGTGCTGTTGCTACGGCAACCCTGTCCGTAGGGGGCCCATTCCCACAGATAAAGCCTCAAATCACGCTCTCCTCTGCGCTCAGCTATCGCGAGATTCCTGAAAGTAGCGAAGCGGAGCAGCGGCTTGCAGTGACCTCATCAGCAGCTGCAGCGCGAGGCGGAGCTGCAACTTTTGTATGAACTTCTAAGTTTAATAATTGTGAACGAGACGCTGGGGCCAACGGTAGTGCTGCTGGAGTAGATACAACAATACACTGACAAATCTCCCGCGACACACGGGAAAACAGCAGGAATAACGGCCGCACGCAGACTGCACTCCGCTGGCGGATATTACGAGGCGGAGAGACGCTTGTGTCGGACGTTTATCGCAAGATTTTGTGGGAGAAGAGACCGACCGAGAGCCGCGAGAGGTGGAGAGGGAAGAAGGTGAGTTCGTAAGATGTCTGTGATTTAACTGTTCATGCCGACTCCGAACCGTGCTTATATCTGTGAAGGGGTCCACGGATGTGTTTTTTCGAAGAAAGCGTGTCTTTGTACACGCTAAAACGCTCGTTTTATCTCTCCAGCGAGTTGCGACTCACCTGATTATCAGGAAAACGAGATTCAATCAGAAAGTTGCTGTGAAAACGATCGTGTTTTGATAACCGATAGCAGGCAGAATGTGAATATAAACCGTGGTCCTATGTGTCGAGATTATTCGGTCTCAATCTGATAAACAAGACAGCGCAAGGTGAAAATGGTGCGGTTATAGTTGAAGAGTTTTGGTCTTAGCTCCAGATGTGGGAAGAACACAGAAACACAGTCGATTCCAGCTGACAGCCGAGCAACTTCAACAACATGGATTGTGCATGTCACATGCACATTTAATCATTATTGCATCAGTCCAGAAGAGAATTTACTAATATGTACAGATAGCAACTTATGAAAAGACATAAATCTGACTCGTGTGTTTTGCATTATTAAGCCAGAAGTTGCTGGTGAATAATTCAGAAATACTTAAGTTCTTGTCTTTTCAGTTCTTATAAAAAGGTGAAATTTTAAAGTGTGATTTACAGGCCTGGAAAAGTCATGGAAATAATGTAATGATTTTTTTTTCTAGCCATGCCCATATACATTTCTTTATGTAGTTTAATGCTTTTTGAGTGCAGTCTCTATAGAATTAATTTTAAAAATTCTTATTAATCACAAATGATCTGAGAAGTTTTGCACATTAATTGATCAAAAAGTGTAGATCTCTATCTATCTATCTATCTATCTATCATATTTGAGAACAATGGCTGTGTTTCAAAAACTTGTGAGCTGCCTACCAAGCAGCATTTTTGGCCATCACAGACTCATACCGGACGCTAATATCTGTGGAATCTGCTGCATTAGCTGAGAGTCAGATCAGGTGTCCCAACTGGAGGAGGCATTGGGCTGTAGATCGCATTGCATTTATTATGCATAACATTTTGTCACGTCGAAATTGTGAGGTCTGTGTTGTAGTTTGAGTAATGGCCCTTCACTCAGTTTTCTCCCTGTAAGGGCTTCGCTGATTTGTCATTTGCATGTCTTTTCTTCGTTGTGTGGGTGGTGTGTGCTCAGTGTGTATTGGCCAGGCTCTAAATGCAGTTCATGTGGGGGTGGATTTGAAGAGCAGGTCCCTGATTGAAGTGCTTTCTGGCATTCCCTTTTTTAACTTTAGATGTATGTAAGATGCAGACCATCACAAGACCTTAAAAATGACCAAGGTAGAACTTTGTGTTGGCATCATCATGTCCTTGAGATGTTGATGTTGCAGTGTCCTTTGACAGGACTGCCACTATTTTTGTTTAGTCTTGGTGTGGGTGACTAAAAGTAGACAATCAGACCACTTTTAGACTTTTTTTATTTTTTATTTTTTTATTTATTTATTTTTTGCAGTTGACCACTTTCAGACTTTCACTTTGTTGCTGCTAAATCCACCTGTGGAACAGCATGGATCCCATTTTCATTTTGTTATATAGACATCGCCGACTACATGTCTTTTTTTAGACGTGAGCAATGTTGTATTAATAACTTGATTTTGATAAAGTCAGTAGCAAGCAGATGCCATTCCTACTGTGCAAAACATACTTAGATTTAATGTTTTCTTTCCCCAGCCTCTATCTAAGAATGCCAAGGATGCAGTTATCTGCAAGCAGTGTCGCATTTCCAATATTAAGTAGCCTATTGAAAGGGAGTGTGTAGGTGGACACGCACATGTTGTGAAACATGTAGAAAAGGAAATGTGCGAGGGGAAAAAGACGCCTGGGTGGATGATTGGCAGCAGAGGGATTATCGAGAGTTTTTCACATGTAGAGTGGCTCCAGATTCTATAGATACTGCTGGATTAAGGTTGGGCAAATAAGTTTTAATCATTACCTCAGGCTTAACAAATTATGTGCGAGGTTGAGCACTTAACAGCCTCTCCTGTTGTTCTTCTATATATGCTGTTGCTATGGAAGTTTGGTTTATGTAAAATCATGTCAGTTGTTTGGTTATGCAAGTATATTTTTCAAGATTTGGCAGCAGACAACATCCAAATCTAATTCTGTAACAGGTCTGCATCAGATGCGATCCAATCATCAGACAGTATCTAATGGTCCTACTTTTTGATGTTTGTGACTTGATTTGCATTGGAATATTTGATGCATTGCCTCATCTTTGTGTTTGTCCAGTGCTACTTATATTCTCTGAAGCAATTTTATATTGCACATATCCAAATGCACATTGCTTTGGGATTTGGGCAGTTTTTTAAAGGGTTAGGCCTAGTTACCCCAAAGATAAATTCTGTAATCATTTTCTCAACCTCATGTTGCATGTTGTTCCAAACCCATAAGACTTTCTTGAGTTTTCGGAACACATATAAACAAGATAAACATTCTTTCATAATTTTATGCCATCCATTGAAAATCTAAACAAAATTAGCATGTTTGCTTTTTGTGATGAGCCAATTAAATGTAGGCTTTTATTCACATATAAACATTGATTATTGGCACATGCACACTGCTCGATTCATAGGGATTATTTTTATAATGAATTTCTGTACTTTTTGATGGGTGAAAGTTTTGGTTTGCATGGATTTCAATAGATGGACAAAAGTGATTAGCGAATATTACAAAAATTTTAATTTGTCTTTTGAAGATGAACAAATGTTTTATGGGTTTAGAGTGAGTAAATGAAGATAGAATTTTCTCTTTTGGGTGAAAAATCCCGTTAAGAGAGTCAGTGCAAATGAAATCCAAATAAGTGCCCACAGGTGATTATGACATAAGCGTTGTCACAAACAGGAAAAGAAAAGGACCTTTTCCCGCCCAAATTGCTATATTTAGTTCATGAAGTTGCATAAGGTAGATTTGTATTTTCTTTTACATCAGTCACTGGTGGTTTCAACTAGTACTAATTTCCAGCATATTGTTCTGCCACCTCATTTAATCTCCCATCTTCCTGGAAGCAGCAACTGTTGATGCCGATCTGATGAATGGCAAAGAAACAGTTGAAGGTTCAGAATGTATCTGCATTATCGCAGATATTCCCACCAACTGTCTCGCCATCTGCCTAACGGCACTTGTTGTGTTCCGTGCAGGAGAGCAGAGATTTTCAGCCTCTTGCACTAGAGAGGATGGGTGTTAACATGGCACCCAAATGCTGAAATTAGTATTGAAGGCGCCCGTCTTACTTTTGGACTCAATAATTACAGTCCTGTCTCCTCTACCACTTTGGGCTCCATCTTAATGCAGACTGTAGCCTCAGATTTATGCAGCCATTAGTCTGTTGAAAATTGAAGGTGAGAAATGAGCGCTGAGGAATTTGAGATGCAGGATTCTTACTATGATTTTGATTCATGCAGTTTATTCGAGACTCTCAGTATTGAACCTTTCTGAAGTAATGTCGTTTTTTTCCTATCAAAAAGTAAACCAAAAGCCTAATGCCTTTTGCAGACCGAAACCTAGTTAAGTCAGGATTGCTTGGATGCGTTATCAGTGGTGATTCACCTTCCTATGAAATGGAAGATTTTTAGGGACTGACACAATGTCTCAAGCAAACATCTTAAGGAGAGTCACTTATCCACTTTCATGATGAAATCACTCCGTTTAATAAATGCGAGCTTGTCAATGTCATATTCTCCAAGCCTTTCAAGATTCCTTTTGATCTATTTTAAACCTAATCTCATTTTGAACACAGTGTCATTTGGAACACGTTATTTGTATCGCATGTTCACTTCCCTTAGTCATAATGTGGTTTCCTAGTAACAGCTTTGCGGTTTGGTTTATTGGCCAGTTCGTTCAACTGTTCTTCTGTAGAATCTGTTGTAATAGAGTGGAATGTGTCAGGCAGGTCTTCCTATGTATTACATTTGTTTCTGTGCGGCTTACATCCACACTGTGGTAGGGGTGCGCCGATCCGATATTCAGTATCGGTATCGCTGCGATACTGGCATTTTCTGCCGTATCGGGGTATCGGTCAGATGAGACCGATCCAAATCCGATATTGTGCGTATACTATTGTGTTATTGTTAAGCCCCACAAAAGCCACAAACACATTATAAAACACCATAAAGTTTTCGTACACTATATTTCAAGTGTTCTGAAGCTGTTCCATAGTTTAATGTGAGGTACAGAATAATATTTAAGTCAAGTTCACGTAAACTCTTCTCTCCGCTGCGGCTGTCTGTCATCCTCCATTTAGCATTCAAACTGCGTGTCGCGTTCGGTTACTAGAGTCAAGACGATAAAACTCTCTGCAAGTTTATTAAATGTTCCTAATAGGGTTGGGCGATGTCTACAAAATTGGCATTGGACAATGTCTACAGTGAAACATCGCGATGGACGATGACATCGGGGGGTGGGGGAAGGGGGGAGTTAGGGGCTGTGCCCGAAGTGTGAATCCATATTTAGAAAGACACGGGAAACACATAACGATTCCTAACGGTTGCCTGTTACATTACAGTACATAAAATATCACTTACCACATAAACAGAGTAAAGAGAGATGACTGAGGACAATGGCGAATGGTTTGCAGATCCTCAGCACCACTGACAAACATCTAATCTTGTAAAATGTGTGGCAAGTACTCCATAGTATAAACCGAGTAACTCACGCGTGATCGAGAATCTCAAAAGTGAAAGTGAAACTAAAAAGCGATCGTGCATTCAAAAGCAGTTTCAATGCCAGGCATAATAGCGGCTCCCTGAAGCCCGCAAATATATACAATACAGTATAATTACCCAATGATATAACTGTGAGAGAAAGTATTGAAATATATATTTTCCTCCCATCTCGCGGCGGATTGCAGGGGGTATAGGGGGTATAGGGGGTATGGGGGGGGACGCGATGTCTATCAGCCATCGGTGATGGATGATGGCATCGTCTATCAGCCCAACCCTAGTTCCTAATATTACACTTGATCTGTAAATAAAGATAAATGGTTTTGCATAAAAGGACTTTATCTTGCAGGACTTTATCTTCGTGCTGTTTTCAAAATCGTGTTGGTGTCTGTTAGATCACAACACTGGACTAGAGAGCACTATGTTCTTAACGAGCACAGTAACTGAAATTTAAAACTGTTAAAAGAAAAGGCTCAAAAAACAATCACACAGATTTAATAAACTATGCATTAATATCTCTTCACTTTGTGCTTTGAACCTTTCTATGCGGAGTGCTGCGCGCTGAGACTGTGTGTTGGTTCAAGTACATTATTCTTTGCACGGGATGCGCATAAGCGCTTTGTGTCGCTCTGTATTTGGAGCCTTTCGTATCATAATACTTTTGCACAATGAAAGATTATTAATAGCCTTTCTTGTTCGTCTTATCTATCATATGTTTCTGTCTCATTACTGTGCTATACATTTAAAAGAAATGTCTTTTAATTTTACAGTATATATTACTTGTTTTTCATGAATGTATTTTACAACAATACAAAGAGCAATGTATATCATTTTACATGATCATTTTAGATTTAGTCCTACACTTATTCACTTTTATTTGTTCCCTACTTAATAATGTTTTTTTTCCCATTAATTTTAGATTTTATAAAATTGTGATTTTTCTAGAGTAACTTTTGCTACTGAATTATCCACTAACCTAGTTTATAATAGTATTTTTGTCATAGATTATGATTGTATATGCATTCATTTGTTGTTTTTCTTTACAATAAAGTTGTCTATATTTAGTAGATTGTGTGTAACACAAAAAAAAGTCATGATCAGGTCAACACACATTGAGGTATAAAAATTCAACACTGATTTAAAAAAAAAAAAAAAAACTGCCCAGGTATCGGATCGATATAGGTCGGCAGATACTCAGAATTTTTGGTATTGGATCGGGATCGGTTCTGAAAAAGTGGTATCGAGCCACCCCTACACTGTGGTAATGGTTACAATGTTTTACAAAACATTAAGTCACCACGTTCTCTAATGACATAAACACTGGCTTCAGACTAACTGCTAACAGACTAGTATTCTGGTTGCAAATGGATAGATTATAAGCCCTAACATTCATTGATGAGGATGTGATGGCTGTGTAGGTGAAATTGGTCAAATAAATTGGTAGATTGTTTGATTAATTTTCATTAGGTTAACTTATGCAACCTGCATACAATCTGTGTCATTTCAGGCAGTTTAAAATAAACACAGGGTAAGGCAGCTTTAAAATGATTAATTAAGAGCCTAATTATGTTCAGAAGAGTACCCACTTCTTGTTATTTAATACCTGTTTTGCTGCTTTTCTAAATCCAATTGGGCTGGGGAGTTGGTGGGAGTGACTGCAGCTTTTCCGTTTTCAATTAGGTAAGAAGGGAGAAACGGAACTTGGCAACCTTTATGCCACTCCAGCGGGAAACTGGTTTAAATTAGACTTTTTAATTCTGGGCTCAGATGTTTGTACCCTAAAAAAATGTGCAAAAATTGTGCCATTAGGGTACAACAGCTTGTCATTGGGGTATAATTGCATGCTTTTTTCCCACTTGACAGCTCCTCAGTTGTTACTATTTTATTTTATGACCTTGTATTTTTACATGTGGTATAGAGTAACATGAGGCGTGTTCAGGAGAAACAGCAGTAGATGGTCATTAATGTTTAGGTGAAGTAACATGTTAGCTTGCAGTGTATGTTATCTGTTTGACCTTACCTTGCAGCAGTATTTTCACAGCTTCATCGAGTATATAAAGGTTCGCTTGAGTTTTAATTTGATTTAGGTTACTAAGATTTTTTTAAGACCTCCTTCACACACCATTAATGTAAGCTTATTTTATTTAGTGTTAATGTGCTTACAATGATCTCCAGCCTATTGTGATATTGTTACTGTTTAATCCACTTTCAGTGTTTGTGTTTATGTGAATGATAAATCTGTAATGGATTTGCACCAGGGCTAAGTGGTTTTGTCGTTAAAGATGTAGCTGTGCTAATAGACTTATAAACTTTGTGTTGGCAGCAGTCTATTTTCAGTGCTTTTTCTTGTTCTGTGTGTGTGTGTGGACATTGCTCTTTATCTTTGATATGCTGATATCAGCAGAACTTCTGGCTGACCCGGTGAGTTCTTACTGGCTCTCTTGAAGTGAATGCATTGCCAGTAAACAGAATATCTCCATGTGAAATCAATTCAGTGTCATATGTAACACTGCTTTCGTGGCAGTCTGGTAACATGGTGTTCTTTAGCAAAAACTGTCACAGGATCAGAGAGCCTTTGTTTGAATCAGAATATGCCAGACCGTTCTAATTCTATCCAAACTGAAAAAAGTACTCAATCTCTAAACATTAAAAGGTTTTGAGAAGCACTACTGTATATGCACAAGTTCAATTTTGTGGATGATGCATTGCATTGATTGATTGATTCAGACTGAAAACCTGAATTTGAGACAGATACATTAAAAAGAACTGGGTCATATGAGTCATTTGTTGGTGTTTCATACATAATACGTTTGTTGATGCTGAATAGCTGTGCAGGACAGTGAGGACACACTGGAATGCACTGTAGAGATGCACTCTGATAAAGTGCATATCGATTCAAATCAGATTTTCTCATTTGTTGTTGACAACAATTAGATTTTCTCAAATTTTTATTTTTGTTGCCTTTGCTACTATTTTAAACTCTGTAACCCTTCCAGCAGGAAGTCTGCTATGCTGTTCTGAAAAGGTGTGAGCAGAGGGTCAATGGGCGAGGCTGGCCATATGGAATGAGTGAGAGGGATCTGGACACAATAGAGGTGAGGTCATCTCTTTGAGCTGTAGCAAAGGCCAGCAAACACAGGAACAATCAAATGTGCATGCCCCAGTACCCTCTGCATCCCTTGCCACACTTTCGTGTGAGTGTGAATTTAGGTTTTCTGTGACTCAAAGCAAACTTTGTCACCAGGAAGTGAAGGTTAATGATTATTTGGGTAAAGGAGAATGAAACGCTGTGCATCTTTGTTGTCAGACACACGTTAGTTCTAACTGGGACATGCTGTTTACAGATGTTCCTATATTGCTGAGAGCGAGATTGTGGGTTTTATATGTTGTTCTAGCTCGGTTAGTCTAATTTTGAACATTTTATACTTTAACACTATACTTTGGGTATCTTGGTATCTCTGATAGGGGTGCGCCGATCCGATATATTCAGTATTGGTCATTTTCTGCCGGATCGGGGTATCGGTCAGACGAGACCGATCCAAATCCGATATTTTGCGTATACTATTGTGTTATTGTTAAGCCCCACAAAGCCACAAACACATTATAAAACACAAAGTTTTCGTGCACTATATTTCAAGTGTTCTGAAGCTGTTACATAGTTTAATGTGAGGTACAGATGAATATTTAAGTCAAGTTCACATAAACTCTTCACTCCGCTGCGGCTGTGTGTCATCCTCCATTCAGCTTTCAAACTGCGTGTCGTGTTCCAGGGCTCGACATTAACGCTTGTCCGGGACAAGTGAATGTTTTGGACGGGCAAGTGAAAGAGAAATTTACTTGCCCAATCGGACAAGTAACTTGAAAAAGTCAACACCAAAAACAGTAATGACTGCCTTTATTTATGAAATAGCCTCTGTTATAGGGGTGTGCAATATATATTGTTTGCGATAATTTCGTAATTGTTGTTTTAACGAGTGTATTGCAAGAATCAAACAAAACACACCTACAGAGTGCACGCAAACATTACGTAAAGTCGTCTAGGTTAGACTAGCGCACGTGCGAGTGCGTTCTTTCACTGCATGATTCAGTATTACAATGCATGAAGAATGATCAGAAAATTCAAGATATGGGAGCAGAAAATGTATACATTTATATAATTTCATATAGTTTCACACGAAGTTCGAGCACCGTTTTTTTTTTTTTTTTTTGCTCCAAAAACCATCATGATTACAAATGTGATTTTATGCAACAGTTCAATAAACAAGAAGTTAACATTAAGAAACTTACGTTTTAGACACCATATTGCCTGTTTCTGCTCTGTTTCACCAACAAAAATCATTCCAAACACAAAAATTCAACACTGATTTAAAAAAACTGCCTAGGTATCGGATCGATATCGGTATTGGCAGATACTAAGAATTTTTGGTATCAGATCGGGATCGGTTCTGAAAAAGTGGTATCGAGCCACCCCTACTCTCATCCGACTATTGCTATAATACAAATAATATATAATATAAAATTGCTATAATACGGCGCCGCATCCAGTGTAGACAGCATCACTGATTATAATGAGTTCTATAGTATTTTGTCGCGCCACTCGCGTCCGGTGTAGACACGGTGTTACGATAATGCAAGAAGTAGGACCTGTGTAAATATCGGATCAGCTTTCCAGCGCTGGAGAGAGCGCAAGGAGCGGGAAGGCCTGCGATCGAACGCCGAGGTTGCTTTGTTTCTTCTCGATAGGTGAGTAACATTGGTTTTGCTTTGTTTCACAGAACTAATTGTTGCCGTACGTATGTGTGGGGCGGAGCTATCAAAATAGGGGCTTTGGGGTAGGGGCGTGTTTGTTTTGGTGATTTCAAATGTCAACATTGGCTACCAGAAATCACTTACCCCACCTTTAACATCGGTAAATGTATCTTTTAATAACACAGACTTTCTGTAGATAATGCAGCCATATTCATGAACAATATCATACATCTGTGATCATTTCCTCTGGGATTTTATTCCAGGAGTGACTGTTTTTACATTGTCATTCAGATGTTTTGAAAAGAGTGATTCACTCCGATGCATTTGGTGCACACTCATTCAAAACAAGTGGGCCGTTTTCATTTGGGTCCAGTTAATGATTTGAACTTGCTTTGATCAGAGTAGGGCTGTCAAAATGGCTGAAAAACCAAATTCGAATTTTGTACTTAAATATTATCAAAATCAAAATTCTGTAACCCTTCCTGCTGGAAGGGTTACAGTGTTTAAAATAGTAGCAAAGGCAACAAAAATAAAAATTTGAGAAAATCTAATTGTCGTCAACAACAAATGAGAAAATCTGATTTGAATCGATATGCACTTTATCAGAGTGCATCTCTACAGTGCATTCCAGTGTGTCCTCACTGTCCTGCACAGCTATTCAGCATCAACAAACGTATGATGTATGAAACACCAACAAATGACTCATATGAGCCAGTTCTTTTTAATGAATCTGTCTCAAATTCAGGTTTTCAGTCTGAATCAATCAATCGATGCAATGCATCATCCACAAAATTGAACTTGTGCATATACAGTAGTGCTTCTCAAAACCTTTTAATGTTTAGAGATTGAGTACTTTTTTCAGTTTGGATAGAATTAGAAAGGTCTGGCATATTCTGATTCAAACAAAGCCTCTCTGACCCTGTGACAGTTTTTGCTAAAGAACACCATGTTACCAGACTGCCACGAAAGCAGTGTTACATATGACACTGAATTGATTTCACATGGAGATATTCTGTTTACTGGCAATGCATTCACTTCAAGAGAGCCAGTAAGAACTCACAAAATATTACTAATCCACGGTTCTTCAAAGCATAAAATAACACGACTATCTTTGAAAATGTGCATAATATTTAAAATAATGTTTAACCTTATATAATTAAGTTGCTTAAACAATTAGAAACAAAACAGCATCATGCATACAAGTTTAATACAAAGCACGGAAAACCAATCACAAAGAGTAACGTTACTTTTTTCATTTAAAAACATGAGATGCAGTGGAATGGGTAGAGACCCGTCCCACCATAAAGTTTTGAGACATGTTTTTTCAAAGTTGAACTTACAATAATTTTAAATGGCTTTCTACATATCCGACTCTCTTTTGCGAGATGCGAGTGCAACGGTGATAGATGTCCCTCTAGAAAATGCGATAAATATGCGTTCTGTGTGAACGGCTTGGTTCCAGTTTTGACATAAACAACATAATCTCCGCATTGATGTTCTCTTTTTCCGCAGTATTTTAAATGAACAATGTATCCAGTGGGTTCAACTGGATAGGCTAAAAAAAACATTAAAATGCAATGATACCTGCGATCTTCATCGCATCTCGTGTGCCAGATAAGGCTGCCTGACGCACCCCAAAAATTCAAATGCAACGTTTTGCATTCGAATGTGGATTTTTATTTTAAATTCGAGGAATATTCGAAATTGGAATATTTTTTTTTTTTTTGTTTTTTTTTTTTTTTGACAGCCCTAGATCAGAGTGCTGGAAAGGTGTCTAGAAAGAGCATTTTGGAAGAGCACTCAGATCTTGTGATCAGCTGTTGTGGTTGTGATCCCACTACTTCTAGTGTTACTTCAAAGAAGATCTGTCATGCAAACAATTTTTCCCAGTACCTGAACCATGAAACAATGCCCTACAAGAGCCACTTTTAGGATAATTGCTAGAAAAATGGCTGTAAGGCACGACAAACTCACTGAGCACTTTAACTCATTGTATGCATCTGTCATTGCCAAAGGCAACACAGATTTGAGAACAATAGATAGTTATGCAGTGGAATAGTACATTGTAGTAGTTTGTTCCAAACTATTTTTAATATTTTATTATTATATTATTGATTTAAAATATATTAGGCTATATTTTTTTAATTCAATTATTAGTTTGAATATTACAGTGAATATGATTAGATGTTTTTAATACCTTGTCAGCTATTCAAATTTTTTTTTTTAAGGAACTGAAAATTGGTCCAGTTCAGGTTCACAAATGAACATCTGCAAAAGTAAGCAGGATTTAACTGCTTGTTTGTATAATGGTCAGTCAATTAAAACTCAGAGCAGCGATTGACCAAATTTCATTTGTTTACTTCCCTTGGGTGATTGTAAGTGTGTTTACTCTCTGTGGAATACATTTACTCTGTGGCTTTGTTGCTTCTTTGCCTCAGAGTTGTGAACAGATGTGTTTGTGTGTCTGGCTATGCGGTTACTGTAATTCAGAAACCACAGACAGCAATAAAAGGGATCTCACAGGCAACTCATTTTCTGCTGTAAGGGTAACGCCTTCAGGAAAGTTTTGTTAAGGCATTTTCTCAGAAAATGAGAAACGTTTAAAATCCCAGGAGTGCCTGGAATCCTAAAACTGTTAGGTGAAATGGCACCTGTTTGGACTTTTTTTTTTTGGTATATTAAACATTAATGGTATCAAATCAGTAATAAAAATAAGTGAAACTGATTTAGAAAGTGTGCTTTGACAGTACCCTGTATCTTCCTAGCAGCACAATTTATGATATGCAGATTAAACTGATTAACCTTATTTGAAAAATCTGTGGGGATTTTTAGTAAAAACAAGAAGTTGTGAGCCTTAATGGAAACAGAGTGTGTAGGTTCACTAGCAGGTATAATTTATGAGTTATCAAATTAAAAGTACAGGATTGACTCTGTCACTGCATTGGCTCACTTTTGAGAGAAGCAGATTACCATGGCAACTTGTACTGCACAGCTCAGGTGCTCCTGGGCAGGTTAAGTACAGGTTCGGTTCAGCTGAGCATAAAGTTCCCTGCATTCTTTTGTAATGCTCAATATAGGTAATGAAACTTATATAAGCTACTTCTTAAAGTACTGTAATGCTATCTGTGTTTTCCTTCATATTTAATCTCAGATGTTGAGAAATTAGCATGAGACATTCCTCTCTGGATTAAAATTCTTACTCTCTTTGAAATCCTGGCATCATTCCGATCTCATCATTCCCTCACAATGCCAGTCTGTTCATACAAAGTTGAAATCACCATGTCAACTGGCAAGGCTGCAAGAAAAAGGTTCACTCAGTTCTTAAAAGCTGGGAAAATTGAAGTATTACTTGATAAAGCATAACATTTGGTCATACTTGCACTATTACAAAGTATTCTGTTAAATTTACAGTTAAAATATGGCAGCTGTGGTGGACAGAAATTCACCTTAAAAACACAGTGACATGTTTCTGATCTTACCGAATGGCCTGTTATGCTGCCTGTCAATTTTACAACTTATATTTGTATATTTCATTAAGTGATATTATGTTAAAGGGATAGTTAAACCAAAAATGAGAATTGTTATCAATTACTCACCCTCATGTCATTCCGAACCCGTAAGACCTTTGTTCATCTTCAGAACACAAATTAAGATATGCCATAATTTGCCATAAGATAATTTTTGGTTTTGAAATTAAGGTTTGAACAAACTCACAACCCTAAGTGTTAAACTTAGCAACTTGTCGTGCACTGTTTGTGCCTGAACAATGCATCAAATTGTGCAGCTTGAGTTGTAGAGAAGTGCGCTATTACGTTGTGTGATTGAGCTTATAATTTTTGCTTGGTTCAACCTGGCAACCGCATAGCAATAACAGTCCGTTAGTGAGTGAGGTTGTAATTTAGCCTATTAAATAGCTTTTGTTAGAGTGTCTATAATGTAAAATCCCAGTGGAGAACCGTGAATAGATCTGTGGTATAACATCTGGTGACAAACGTTTAAAATTCTGTTTCTCGTTCACTGGCTTGATTCCCAATTTCACAACACCTGCCTGACTTTTGCTCAGGTGGGTGAAAACTGTGAGGCAGCATCCTCTGTTTGTCTTGTTGCCTTAGAAACGAGGATGCAGCGGTGGTAACGGCCTTGCTGTGTAATGATGGTAATTAGCAGTCATTTTCTCCTGTGTGCCTGCAACATTCCTCTGGTCTCAATAGACAGTGCTAGAGGAGAAAATGTCTGTTGCTGAGCCTTCTGTAGGATTTGTTGGCAACTTGGAGGAACATGAGCTTTGTTCCTCGCGTGATGCGTCACTAAGGATGCCAGTGAGTATTTCTCTAATCAAAGCAAATATTGGAGACTTTACGTCACGCAACAGAAGCGCATATAGAGATTTCAGGTAGAGGAAATGCATGCTGGACCATGACTTGGTTATTTTTAACTAGAGCCCGACTGATATGGGTTTTTTGGGGGGCGATACCGATAGTAGGGCGTTAAAAAGGCCGATATCGATATATCGGCCGATATTCTTTGTGTATATTATAGTACAGTACCAGTCAAAAGTTTGGACACTTTCTCATTCCTGTGTCCAAACTTTTGACTGGTACTATATATAGAATACTATAGTATATACATAAACAGAATATATATACATAAACACATTTATTGCAATGATCACTAAAATGTGATGATCAAACACTTATAATGACATGACAAAGATATGTAATGGAGGCAGGGCATTTAACAATTTAACAATAAACTTTATTATCCAAAATGAGTCTGACATCAGTGCACTGAACAGTAAAGGTGAAGTTTATTTAACTTTATTTCAATTCAATTCCATTCAACTTTATTCCGTTGAAGTTTATTTCACTTGAGAACATTCATTCACGAATTTGTGCTACTGTCTTCACACACAGACGAAACTTACTAGGGAAGTGTGACATACTGTAAATAAATACAATTTAAATTCACATCTCGCGCACTTTAATGCCCTTTGAATGTAACGTGTACGTTCCCTTGGAACTGGAACCATAGCGGAATATCATGTGAAGTCCACTTTGCAGGGCACTTACGGTCGAATAAGACAACGCTTGAATGCCGCAGCCTGAACAAGAGACCTCTTTACTGAAGTTAAAGTGTTGGGCTGATGTCATTATCTCGCGAACGCGGCGGTGGATCTCCACCAAATTCGGGGGATCCCTTCAGCTCGAGGAGCCCTCTCGAATGCCACCCTCCGCGCCTCAGTAGCCCCCGGGGATAGATCGGTCGGCACCCGACCTCGTATTTAACCGCCCATAACTCCAGGACTCCGGGGGGTATAGACGCGGGGGTGGTTTCATTCGAAACGGGGCCTCGAGACGTACACTCGATTCGGCGTTCGAGAGGGTTCCTCGAGCTGAAGGGATCTGCCAAATTTGATGCAGATCCGCCACGCTGTTACAGAGATATGGCCGTTCAAAGTTTCAATGGTATTCCATACACTTAAGCTTTAAAGTGTTTCATCCAGGTCGCCAGTAGCAAACAATGGAGCACGCTCTGCTGGACAAACTATGTAATTACACCATATACAAGCATTTTATCTGCGTTTTATGTTCTGTAAAAAAAAATGTTCATATCGGTGGCATATCGGCGGCATATTCGCCGGTACCGTTATATCTGCAACAGGCTCATATCGGCCGATAAAATTGGCAAAACAATATATCGGTCGGGCTCTATTTTTAACTCTGAGCGGTGATTCAGATTTAATTTTCGCTCTCCCTTGCTGACTGAAAGAGTATAGGAAATGCATTAGTGGGAAATGAAGCAGTGCCCAAGACTTCTCACCTAGACACACACACACATTCTGAGACGTTTAAGTGCAGCTAACCTGCTGCTCTCTGAACTTAACTCACATCGACCTGGGCTTGAAAACACAGTATTAAAAGACCATATGTGCTGCTTTGGCCCTAATGATAGATTGACATCTGAGAGCTGGAGTTATGTAACGGTCTTTATAAAACAGATGGATGGTGGTTTAATCAATACATTCTTGCTAAAATATATTATATAGAAACCGATATGATGTTCATATAGCTACTGTAAAACACTGCACAGCATTTATTCACATTCTTGTCATTCCAAACCTGTTTTTAAATTTTTTTTTTTTTTGTGCAGTACAAAAGATGTTTAGAAAAATGTTTGACTGGTTTTGTCTACACTCTCATAAAAAAGGTACAAAAGCTGTCACTGTGGTGGCAACTTTTTCAAAGGTACATTTTTATATCTTATTTACCCCTAAAGGGTTCATATTAGTACCTTTAAGGTACATGTTATTACCTAAAGTGTACAAATTAGTACCTGGTACATATTATTTAGTACCTTTTTAAGGGGTAAATAAAATACAAAAATGTACCTTTGGAAACGTTACCACCACAGTGACAGCTTTTGTACCTTTTTACAAAAGTCAGTGGCATCCAAATCAACACTGGATCTCATTGACTTTCAAAATATTTTTATATTATTATTTTATATATATTGTGATGCACAGAAAGAAACGTGTACAGGTTTGGAATGACATGAATGTGAAAGAGTTTGCAAAATAATTGCAAAATGGCTAATTTCAGATCACACAATTTTCAATTCCCAATGGATACAATCAAGTATGTTTTTCTATTTATTTTTTGTCATGATGTCCTTGTTTGTGTGTTTGTATAGCCTATATATTTGTGTTTGAAAATGGTAGAATGGTAAAAAAAAAAAAAAAAAAAAAAAATACTATTTCACTTTCTGTGTTAAAATATTTTCTTTTATGCCAGTTCAGAAATGTTTGTTTGAGCAACCTGACATGTCAATATCTGGTTAGGTACTTTTGGGCAGCCTATTTTGTAGCTACCAATAAACAGTCATTATTGTTGCAATTTTGGACTGTTAGTGCCATTGAAATGGTATGTTTCAACTTTAAATCCCCTTTCTCTAAAATGGATGTCCTCAGCAGCATTTCGTCAACATCTCTTCTGCCAAGTCAGCTCACGGAAACAGCCATCTATTGAGATGAACCTTGAGGCAGGGTTTGCAGCATGCTTCTGAGCTGCTACGTGTTCCTTCACTGTAGAGATGTATTGAGAAGTCTCTGCCCCCGCAGTTAATTGTTTTGTTTTGCACGGAGCAGCCCAGATGTCTGTAGTCAAGGAATGACTTGACCCTTTCTTAGGATGTTAGCTGCATGGATGAAGGCATTTGAGAAAAGGCTTAGCAGCAGGGCTTTCTTTTAGGGCTTTTTTTTGTGGCACAAAGCCGTACATCTGTCAAAGAATCACATGGCTTGTGCCCTGTGGACCTGCACTGTGCTCAGAAGAGGGATTACCCAAGAGCCCCACTACAACTTTTCTCACAGTCATTAAACATAGACTTGTCAGTCTCATTTTAATTGCCTTAGAAACAGGAGGATACAGATCGTGTCACTGAAGGTTTTAATATTCATCTTGCCTACCCAATAAATATAAATGTATTGGCTTGTCATGAATATTGCTTGTAATATGTGGTCTTGCTTTTTCCTTTCAGAACAATAATACCTGTATATAGATGCAGAGATGGTAATGCAAGCAATATTTTAAAATGAGGATCTCTGCAGAAGATGACAATGATATCTTGAAATGCAATAATAATGAACCAGTTTTTGAGCCTGACATAATTGGCACTCAAATTGTGCCAATTTTAAGTTAAGTAAAAAATAGTAATAAGGTTGCATAATATATTAATAATCACATTGACATTACTATATCTCACTATATTGTATTGATCATGTAGATCCTTAAATTGATGTTTATTTATGCATTGAAATTGTGTCTAACAATTCTGTGTAAAAGAAATTAAAACCAAACCTGCAGACATGCTGGGTCTCAGTCGCACAATTGAGGCAGTTTCAGTCACTATCCAATAATGGAATTATGATGCATTGCAACGTATTGTATCATGACATGTGTCACAATGTGTATTGAATCATGAGGTAGTAGAAAGCCCAAGCTTTTGTTTTTGCCGTCTGTTGTAAGCTGTTGTAGATTGGCCGTTTTGTTTGTGACTTTTGTTGCCTCTAAAGTTTATGCCAAGCTTATGAAAATTGTGGTTTGTGTGCCTTACACAATTATGCAAATGAAAGGAAAAGCACTCTAGGTAGTGAACTCTCTAGTCAATGAGTATCCCCAGGCCGTGGTGGCATCACCCCTGCAGCTCCACTTGTTTGTCACAGAGGACATCATGAAAACAATAGCAGCTAAGTGAAACAGCGGCAGCAGCAGGACTTCAGGCCTGAATAAAAGCTGAGCTTTAATTAGGCCCAGTCCATGGTAAGTGGAATGACCTAAAGCTTTCATTAGCATAGCTCACCCTTTCCTCAGGGTTCCTCAGGGGGTCTCCATCACACTGCAGCGGTATCGACCACCACAGCACCTAGCCAACAATAAATTCTAACACCATGCGAATGCATTATATGGCTGTTACCTTAAACTCCGAATGTGTCCAATTAAGCCTCATCAGAAGACTGTATAGAGTGCTTTAAGTGCACTCAGATAATGAAGGATAGCACCTGTCATTTCTACTGCTATGCACAGGAAAAGAAGCTGGGATTATGTATAATGTCAGACCACTTTGTTTGTGGCTGAGCTGATTTATTTCATACCGGCGGAGTCTCTCGCATTCACTGCTCTTGCAGATATAACAGCTTCCCTCTTAACACGCACAGTCAGTTCCCAGGCATGCAGTGAAATACAGCTGAATGTCTGTTCGCCTTTTAAGCCTCACCTTCAGACATGATAGACACATCGATTTCTTCACCTCAAATGTCAAATGGTGTTTGCATCTTCTACCGAGTTAAAGGGCTAGTTCAGCCAAAACTGAAAATTTGGCCTCAAGAATGTTGTATCACTAAGAAAAGTAGGAGAAGCCTCTGAATATAATAATTTTCAATTATAAAAAATAACTTGCGCCTCAGAGCGATCAAAGTACAATAAATGCGGTCATTGCTTTCAGAGGTGGATGCCTGCTGTTTGGAAACAGTCAAGTAAGACAGTTCTGGGTGGCAATTAAAAGGTAAAAACCTTTTTGTGAATTAAGGGATTTTTATTCAAAATTAAGCATTTCCATCACTTGTTTCTGATGCGATACTTCAAAATGCAGGTGATGGAAACATAACTATTGACAGTATACTGAATTATCACTTCAAGACCGAAGATAAATAACCAAGCTAGCCTAAGGGTGTACTCACACTAGGCACAGTTGGCTTGAACCGAGCACGATTATCCCCCTCCCCACTCCCCTGCTGGCCTGCACTCACACTTGCACTAAACTTTCCGGGCCGGAGCACACTTACGTCATGTGCGAGATAACGGAGAAAACCACTTTCGCTAATATTCTGCCAGATAATTAATAATAATTAATTTTATCATTTATGCCGTGCATTGATTTTCACATGTATGTATCAGAGAATTATTATGGAGGCAGCTGACGTTAATTAAATAATTTGGAGCTTTACTTGCAAACTACATTTCCTGTTCATCAATAAGGTGAGAACCAGAGCCATTATAAACCTAAATATACTTTACTGAATTAAATTAATTGAAAAGTGTAGTGTAGTAGTAGTAATAGTATTTGTTTGCCATCGTAATGATGACAGTACCGCACACAAAATAGTAGAGCTCGACCGATATATCGTTTTGCCTTTTTTATTGGCCGATATGAGCCTGTCGCAGATATACCGGTATCGGCGAATATGCCACCGATATGAACATTTTTTTTACAGAACATTAAACGCAGATAAAATGCTTGTATATGGTGTAATTACATAATTTGTAAAAGCATAAGTGTATGGAATACCATTGAAATTTGAACGGCCATATCTCTGTAACAGCGTGGCGGATCCGCATCAAATTCGGGGGATCCCTTCAGCTTGAGGAACCCTCTCGAACGGCGAATCGAGTGTACGTCTCGAGGCCCCCTTTCGAATGAGACCACCCCCGCGTCGATAGCCCCCATGGTCCGGGAGTTACGGGCGGTTAAATTTGCGGTCAGGTGCCGACCGATCTGGCGATCCCGGGGGGCTACCGAGGCGCGGAGGGTGGCGTTCGAGAGGGCTCCTTGAGCTGAAGGGATTCCCCGAATTTGGTGGAGATCCTCCGCCGCGTTCGTGAGATAATGACATCAGCCCAACACTTTAACTTCAGTAAAGAGGTCTCTTGTTCAGGCTGCAGCATTCAAGCGTTGTCTTATTCGACCGTAAGTGCCCTGCGAAGTGGACTTCACATGATATTCCACCATGATTCCAGTTTCAAGGGAACGTACACGTTACATTCAAAGGGCATTAAAGTGCGCGAGATGTGAATTTAAATTGTATTTATTTACAGTTATATATTGTCACATTTCACACTTCTCTATTAAGTTTCGTCTGTGTGTGAAGACAGTAGCGCAAATCCGTGAATGAATGTTCTGAAGTGAAATAAACGTCAACGGAATAAAGTTGAATGGAATTGAATTGAAATAATGTTAAATAAACTTCACCTTTACTGTTCAGTGCACTGATGTCAGACTCATTTTGGATAATAAGGTTTATTGTTAAATTGTTAAATGCCCTGCCTTCATTACATATCTTTGTCATGTCATTATAAGTGTTTGATCATCACATTTGAGGGATCATTGCAATAAATGTGTTTATGTATATATATTCTGTTTATGTATATACTATAGTATTCTATATATAGTACCAGTCAAAAGTTTGGACACAGGAATGGGAAAGTGTCCAAACTTTTGACTGGTACTGTACTATAATATACACAAAAAATATTGGCCGATATATTGATATCGGCCTCTTCTTACGCCCTAATATCGGTATCGGCCCCCAAAAAAACCATATCGGTCGGGCTCTACAAAATAGTATCTTTTGCTCGCTCCGGTGCGATTAGCGCTCACACTGCATGTGTACCACGCTCGGGCACGGTTCAAACGCCTAGTGTCCCAAAGTATAAATCCACCCTAAATCCCAAAGTATACTTCAGTTTTGACATTTATAGTTGGCATTCAACATGCAGCGGGACTCATAGCTGTGCATATACTAGATCCCATCAGATCTAGAGAAAAACATTTAATCTTGGGTATGGTTTTGAGATCTTAACACCACGTCTTAACTAGGCACAACACACTGGGGCTGAATTTGAAATGGCATACTAGCATACGATTAAGATGTGGTAAATGGAAAGAGAGTATGCTTACATGCTATTTTGAAGTTTCCAGCAACTTTTGTATATTTACTGAAAATGAAAATGTGTTCTGGTATAAGGACAATTCTGCCAAAAATACAGACTCCTGTACAGTTTGCAGTTGTTATAAAAAGCAATCCGAACTAACTTTTTGAATCATAATGTGCCTTTTATAGTAAATTGTTTTTCTTTTGCAGCTTTCTTAAACAGACGTAAGTGGCATTCTGTTACATTTTGACAGTAAAAGCAAAATGACAAAACATGAATCATGAAGATATACACTGTAAAAAAATAATTTTTCAAAATTATAAATATAACAAAGTACATTTTACAAGAAAATACTATTTCACAGTCTTTCTTCTTCAGTATTTCATGTTTAATTTCTGAGTGAAAATAGTTTGGAACCACATAATACAACGTGAATTAAGGGGCACCAAAGGGTTGGAAGGTAGAGTCAAACTGTTTTGGACTAAGCAATAGAAAAAAGTCTGAAAACAACCCAAATATCTCAGTGGGGCGAGCAGACGAGAGCCGTATGGAAGAGAAGAGAGCTGCTCATCAGGAGTTCTGCACTAATTAACTTGGCATTTTAGCCTCCCCAGGCAGACCCACTAAGATCCTGAGTGTACAGAGGTCCTATATCTTTGCTCCTACTACAGGTCCTCAGTTGGATTTTATGTTAAACGATTTGTTTTCTCTTCTCTGTAGGTAAGAGATTGCACTAGAGTCGAGCGTGGATATTACAGTAATTTATATTTGGCACATTGAATGAACTTTTTTTAAAACATGCAATAAAAAGGTGTTGATTTCACGTTGGGAACTTGATTCTTTTCCACCTTCTGGCATATTACAACTTCAAATAGTTTTGTGGGGCATTTCAGGGGTGCTTATGTAAGAGGTATAAAAAGGTGATAATTACTTCCAGAGTTTTGGGCTTTTGTGTGTCCTGCAGAAAGGTGTGAGGGCATAACGCCCCATTCTGTTTGGTATTGTCTTGTATTGGTGCTTTGAATCATCTTGCATATTATTACTCAGTCTGACTCATTATGTAGTAAACTTCAGGAACTGTTGAATGTGTGAGGCTTCTCTGGTTGTTTTCTGAGTCTGATCGCTGATATTACTTGAAAGAACAAAACGGAGACAGATGAACTGTCTGGGCACCAAATATCCTGCGTTATTGAGCGCTGGCATTCACTGTCACTTGGCAGACGTTTAGACCTCACAGAAGAGCATGGAGAGTTTATCTTTTTTATGACTTGTAATGTGGTTGGGGGTTTGACATTCCAGTAACTTTTGGAATTCTGCTGCTGCCGAAGAAGCTGGCTCTATCCTATTTTCTTTAATGTGGGAAATGTTTTCCTCAGATCCGGATTTTTTCAGAATGCACTCAAAAGTAACTTCACGTGGAGTTTGAGGGTGTTCATATGGTGCAGTATTAAACCATGCTGTGCCCTTTCACTGCACCAAGCTCAAATGTAATATTACTGTGTTTGGTTTAATTCAGGATGGGTGAGCTAATTGCAAGTAACTTCAGCTCAATTACTTGACGACGGTGCACATGGTAATTGAGCACCTGCTGGTTTCAGGCTAATGCTTGGGACATACTGTGAACTTTTTTTAAACATAATTTTTCTTTATTATGTTCAGTTGTTGATGCATGTAGACTCAGAGGAAAAGAGAGCCTGAGTGGCATCCTGTGTTTGGGGGATGCACATGTTAGTCTTGACGGCTATTGCTGAGTTGGAAAAAAATAATACTTAATAGAAAGGTTCTTTGGGGAAATTGTTGTTTATTGGTTCTTTAAATTAAATGGTTCTTAAATAGAAATTTTAAAATGGTTCTTTTATGGCATCACTGTGAAATCCTTCTTTTAGAACCTTTATTTTAGTGTAGAGCGGTACAGTATTATTATAGTATTATTGTAGTTTAGTCCATATGTACTAGTGGTGTTGTGATACTGTACCAACGTTTTAATAGTCAGTGAAATTTCATGCTTCTCATTGCTAATTTTGACATTGCAGCAAAAGTGAATATTATTTGAACCAATTCCTTTATTTTGAATGTTGAATATTAATAGAAAATAACAAATTAGTAAATTATATGGTAATAAATAGGCCTTATAACAATGTACAATTCTTTGACAACATTTATTAATCTTGGTTAATGTTAATGTCTACAGTTTTAAATGCATTAACAAAAAAATACATTAGTTAATTATAAATGAACATTAACAATGCACAATAGTATGTAGATGAACTTTAATTTAAAAATGCTAAATTAATTACATTTAGGAATACATTAATTACATTTAGAAATGCTGTAATGTTGTCCCTTGTTAGTTAATGGTGCTCAGTATAGTAAATGGTAACAAAATGAACCTTATTGTTAGGTGTTACCAGTTAAATTAATGTATAGGTTAAGTAATTCAAAATTAAGTAAATAAGGCTCCCTTTTTCATTTAATTATTCAAGTAAACAGTCTGTAATAAAGAAATAAATTAAGAGCATTGAGTGGATTTCTGTTTTACTTGTGAGTATTGTTGTTGATTAAAAATAAATGTTAACATCAGGGCATTAATCAGTGGCATGTCTATTAGTCTGCATTACACTGCAATGTCTATTGCACAGTTCTCATATTTTTATATAAATCAGTGTTTTTATTTACCCAAATCACTTAAGACCTAATTTAATGAACCATCAGGTGATTTCATGTGTAACCATGACCAATACATAAACATTCAACAGCAGCTACCTGTCAGTCTGACAACATGAAGGTGACAAAGTGAGTTGGTTCTTGGTTTTACAGGAGTGGTCTTTTTTTATTTTAGTATGGACTTGATAGTGAAGGACTAGTGCATTTGGCATTCCTGTTCATTGCAGTATCTGTATGATTCAGCGGCGCAGCGTGGCATATGGAATTTGGAGTGGAAACCGGAAACCTCCTGGTGGTCCGCCAAAAAATATTGGATCCTCATGCACACATTTCAAGCTTCTTTCTGTGTAATGGTTTTCAGATTTAATCTGACATGCTCAAAAGACAGGTTTGTTCAATCCCCACCATCGAGAGGAGCTTGAAAACCTGATGAAAATACTCAGAAAAACAAATACAACATCAGGGGCCAAAAAAACACAAAGCCCCTTGGTACGTGAACGCCATCCAAAGGCTGAAATAAATAAATCCCAGACTGAAGGAATTTGATTTTTTTTTTTTTTTTTTTTTGGAGAAGGGCTTGGCTGAGATGCTGTGAAAGCAGCTGTAGGATAGTGTGGTTTTGGCTCGACCGCTGTTATGGTTTTAACAGGGTTCTTCCTCTTCCCACCCGTCACTGCTCGCCCTGCTCTGGAGGAATGCAGACAGGCCTTTCTCAGGGTAATCTGTCTCTAATGTGAGGAGCAGCTCTGCAGCTATATTTCAGGTCCCACACTGACCCCTTTCTAGGCATGGACTTGTCTTTAACACTAGGTTTCATTTCTGAGATGAAACCTAGAAACTTCTACAAACTCTGTTTTTGCCCTTTGGGTCAAACCTTTTTATGTTTAAGTCTTATAAGTATTTTTTATTATTAGCATTATATTATTAATACTAAGACAGCGCCGTGGGTGGAAACTTACAGATTAAGGGACGGTAATATAATAAGATCCCCTTACCACGTCATGGGGGGGGGAGCGAAATCTGATGCGCTTAAACACGGAAAAAGTCAGATTTTCATGATATGTCACCTTTAAACTTATGGGCAGCTCCCAAATATTTAATTGGCTGTAAATTGGTATTTTTGAGTGCAATCTCTATAAAAAGTTGTTTTTTTTCGATCCATCATTCACAAACATCTAGAAAAATCCTGGAAATTCATTGGTTAAAAGAACATCCAAATCAATTTAAATGTGCAGATGAATGTGCAATAAATGATTTTTACCCACAGTAGGCTTCTATGGACCAATACTGAATGGTTTTCCAAGACATTCCCGCATAACCTGAAGGATTTCCTCTCTCTGTGTTTATGTAACTGATCCCAAGCTTCATCTGTCCCAGCTTGAGGCTCATTATAGGTAATGGGCTCTCTGACAAATGAGGTCCTCCCCCTGTTGGTGGAGATCTCAAGCGCAGCTTCACATGTACACATACCCAGACCGGTCAGCCGCAGAAAGCTAGATGGGGTGGATGATTGGCATTTAGTGGGCGAGTAAGTGGTAAAGCGTTGGATGTGATGTGGGGGATTTGATGGGGCTCCCTGCGGATTCACAGTAAGGAAAAATCAAGGAGATGGAAGCAACTATACTCAAGGAAAGGATGGTCCAAGCAAGCATATTAAAAGTTGGCTTTGGTTCATCACTAGCATTTGTTTATAGTGGGAAACGTTTCAACACCCCAAACAGGTTTCTCTGGTTATTGAGCAGTATCCATGGTTACATGATAAAACAGGTTTTTACTTTTTTTTTTTTTTTTTTTTTATTGATGGGAACAGTAAAAGAGAAAAAAAACAAAAGAGGGGAAAATGCAGAATAGGTTCAGGAAATTTTGACGTGCAAAAGCTAGCAAAATATTACATTCGGGTGTCAGTAGTTGCCAGATTTTTAATACGTCAACTATGAGTGGCACAACTCAATGCACTAACCACTCGTCTCTGGGTAACTGTTCATCAACATAAGCACATTATTTCTACAAAGCTAAAAAGAGCAGTATGTGTATATCTCACAGTGGTGTGTTTGCGTCACAGGGGTGGTCTGAGCTGCTGAAAGTGTCCACAGGAAAGAAAGGCACACAATAGAGAGGAAATGAACGGGTATGTGATAATGGCTGCTAGCGCTCCAGTCTTCACACACTCGGTGAGATCTCGGAGCATAAGATCTGCTTCAGGCCTCGGCAGATGGAACTGAAGATCAGTCAGCTGCCTCCATGACTAATGAGTTCTCCAAACATCTGGACTTTGCTTGATGGCTACTAAAAGCGATGTATGGTTTTATATATTACATTTCATTATACAATATAGTCCAATCAGTGCATCTCTGCTTTGAGATTTTAAGCGCCATAATTTCAGTCTTTATGAGCTGATCACCATGGTTACTGACCAGAGTACTTCCATTGCATTGTCTTTTTCGCTTGTGCTGAAGTTTATAGCACCTTGTGGGCATCACAGGGCCACACTATAAATCAATAATGATGTTACTGCTCAAAGCCATGATTCGTTTTAGATAAAGTGTGCTCTGTTGCAGAGTTATTGAATCAGTACTAGTGCTCTTCTGTTCTGTTTAGACAAATACATACACGCAAATATGTATAGAGTTAGTTTTTAGGTTGGTTTGTACGTGCTGTTTCTTGCTAGCGGGATTTCTCATGGACTCAGCAGTAGCACTGCGGGATTATAGAGTGATTATTGTCTGTCTCATATCACATATTTCCCATGACACCAGTCTGTCAGCACCATGTGACCTGATGTTGTGACGATGGCAGAAACAGCCGAGGCACTGGACCTTTATCTTGATATAAGTCAATCCTGTATTTATTATTATTATTATTATTATTATTATTATTATTATTATTATTATTTCTTCTTCTTCTTCTTATCATCATCATCATCATCATCATCATCATTATTATTATTTTCATTCATTCAATAATAAAAATATGTTAATATTATAAACATCAAGATAAATAAATATTAATAATAAATAGAAACATTATTATTAATGTTATTATATTAACTTCTAATATCAATAAGTTAATTATGCATATATATATATATATATATATATATATATATATATATATATATATATATATATATATATATATATATAGCAAAAAATATATTAATAACAAATAGAAGATATTATTATTATTATTATTATTATTATTATAACTTCTCTACTAATATTATCTATTTGTTTTTTATGCTTTTATATCAATATAAATATATATAATTGATAATTGCTCTGGGAACACAAAGCCTTTATGTATAATGCATTATGAAGGGTTATTAAAGGTTGTAATGCATTATTCATAATGTGCATTGTAATGCGTTTTATCTTGTCGTAAATAATTATAACCAAATTGAAAATGCATAGTGTAACAATAAATTGATAAGTGTTATAATATTTTACCTGTGATTACAATTATTCATGAGATTGTACAATGCATTATAAGGTGCTTTACAAGGCATAATTAATGGATTAAAGCTACTCTTATAATGCATTATACATAAAGGCTTTAAGTAAAGTGTTACCATTTTTCTTTATAAAAGAAAATATATAGATACATACATTTGAAAATTCATTTTTGGGTAAATTAGCGGTCCGTATTTCTGCTATTGTTGCATTGAATTTGCAGAAGAATCATTGAAGCAATGTTATACAAGATATTTTATTTGGTCTCAAAGCTTTTAAGTAGTGCTCGATTAAAGATTTGTGCTAGTGTTTAGAAAGAATGAACTGGAGACTTTAAATATAGCACTTAACCTCAAGATGTTCCTAGGAGATTTCTTCCTGTTGGATGTGTATTGCTTTTGGACAAGTAAGCAACTGCTAAATGACAATAGCTATTATCTTACTGTGCACCCTGGGTTTATGCACCATTTGATGAGACAACACTGAAATCTCCAAAACCACAGTGCAAGCATGAACTTGCCATGCCTTTGTGAACCTGATTTGTCTGATTACACTCCTGACACGGCTCAAATAATTTGAATCTGAGGACATAGCCATACACAAATCAGAGCAGGCTGTTTTGTTCTTCATCTTGTTTAAAAAAAAAAAAAAAAAAACCTCTTCATTTCAGCCAATTTGACCTGTGCACTTTGAGCATTTAACAACTGAGCACTGCAGTATATTTCAGAACTGGAACATGAAGTTGCTTTTGAAAATGTATTTTAACTATTTTTAAGCAAGGAAATGTGAAAAGGTGGGTGAGTCAGTCGTGAGTATTTTGCCATTTAAGCGAGCCTTTAGAGTTTAATGACAGTAAATGGATTGTTTAAAACTGGCATTTATTTTTAGTGAGCTGTTCCTTTCGAAGCTGATAAGACTTAAGTCTCCAGCACATATCGAGACCCAAATCTTGAGTCGCCTAGCAATTCAATTAAATGTGGCTGTGCGCAAACATAGCTTTGCCATCACAGGAATAAATGACATCTTAAAATATATTCAAATAGAAAATAGTTATTATTAAATTATAATATGAATGAAACAAATGCTATTTATATTTTAGAGCACAAAGTTATATGCAGCTTCTTTTCTGCTTAAAATATTAAGTAAAATGTAGGTTACAATGGTGGTAAAAAGACCTGTCTATATGAAAAAATTCAACTCATTGCTTACGGTTTTAATCTCCAGATTAAAATTTGTCTTTAATTCTTATATGCATCATTTTTCTATCATGGTTTATACTTCATCATCATTGTTTCTGATGAATGGATCTAAATCCTGGTCAACATTGTCAGATGCTGTGCTGGTTTGAAGATTCAGCTGTGGGTTATTTTCTTGCCCTTCTTTGACATAACTTCAGTTTTTAGGAATAAATGGCTCATTTTGAATTGAATTTATAGCCTAAATGTCAGGAAGTACAGCTGCTTGCTCTTTAAAACAAGACCTCGACAGCATTTATTCACTCTTCTCTCAGTTTAGCCTGATTAATTAATGGAGGACTAGTACTTCTGTTGAATCATAGATCTTTGTAGCATTTGTGTTAAATAGAGAAAAGGAGTAGGCGACCCTCATTAATCAAAATAAATGCAGAGAGCCGAATTGGTCCTGAAATCTCTGTGCTTACCTTCCCCTCATCACCTCGCAGCCGCACGGCAGCTTTGGTCTCCACCCACTCACTCTCAGTCTTTCACACAAGCCCCGTGGAGGGAAATTACAGGAGGGCACTTGGAAAAAGCAGGTGCACACAGAAGGTGTGATTAAGAACTTGTGGAGGTTTGAACCAGGGGGAGGTTAGGAGGTCGACCGCAAGAGGTCCAAAGACAGCATTTTAGCATCAGTTTAAAACACTAGATCCCGTTTATTGGATTTAAGGACACTTAGTTATCCTGGGTGGATTAAGCAGCAAAAGTCAGGACTGGAGGTAAAACCATGATAATGGTAATATTCTACGTGGATAATTGCATAAAACATAGATCGTAAAATCTCTCTAGACGCTAACAGCGGCTGATTTATCTGAAAGGCCTGTAAAGCAGATAAATGAAAATATTAGTTTTTGAGATGAGGCTATTGAGTGGGGTGTATTTCATCATATGCTGATACAGTCTTTATTAACATAACGGCTTTAGAGCATTTCATATGAGGAACTGTCACAGACGTATTATATTGTGTAAAAGATGACCGTCTCTCTTTTCCCTACAATTTAGTTACAATAACGCACAATTCTGAAGAGAATGTCTAGAATGAGACTCGAGACTGCTTATTATTTCTTATTATGAAGGTTATGAAGATTTCAAAGTGGACCGCAAGTTGATTAGCTGAAAAAAATAGACTAGACTAGACTAAAATAAAACAATGAAATAAAACAATAAAAATAAATAAAATAAAGTAAAATAATAATTCAATTACAAATAAACCACAAGTTGATTGGCTAAATAAAATAAAATAGAACAATAAAATAAAATAAAACAAAACAATGAAATAAAAATAAAATAAAAATAAAACAATAAAATAAAATGAAATAAAATAAAATAAAACAATAAAATAATAATTCAATTACAAATAAACCACAAGTTGATTGGCTAAATAAAATAAAATAGAACAATAAAATGAAATAAAACAAAACAATGAAATAAAAATAAAATAAAATAAAAACAATAAAATAATAATTCAATTACAAATAAAACACAAGTTCATTGGATGAAAAAGACTAAAATAAAATTAAACAAAATAAAATAATAAAATAAAACAAAACAATAAAATAAAATAGTTTCCAATTCAATTATAAATAAACCAATTAATGATTAATGTTAATGTTAATTATTAGTTAGTTAATGTTGTTTATTATTATTATTATTATTATTATTATATAAAATAATAATAATTTGTCTTATAGCTATGATTGATTTGAGCTTGGCAGTGCATTTATTCAACTGTCATCCCATGACTTTGTCACTTTTCAGCTGGCCATCGTTTAGGCAGTAAACACAATTATTATGTTCACACATGAGGTTAATTGACTATAACTTTTCAATACTCGGTGACCCAGGTTACCATTAACCTTCCTGTTTGCACATTTCTGCCATTCATTCTGAATCGGGCCAGTCAAGTAAAAAGATCAGAATCAATGCTTGTGTTTTTTGTGTCCATTAGCCAGTACTGAAATCTAATTACACTTTTGGAAACTCTTTTCACTTGCACAATTCTTTTTAATATGAAGTTATTCTAATTTGTGTTGAGAGGAAATCAAACCTTTCAAAGGACCTTTATTCGGAGAGGGTGGCTCTGCTCGCTCTCTCTGAACTCACTGTGTATTTACCTTCAGACCTCCAGGTTGATCCTGTTTTACTCTCAGAAACTTCCTCCATTTCCCCGCCTGGGAGAACAAAGTCTGACAGCTCCTGTCAAAAGCCTTCAGGCGGAGAGAAGTCATTGCTGTCCGACCCAAGCACAAAGAGGCTTTTGTTATCCGAATCTTCACACCAGCAGCATTAGGGTTTGTTCACAAAAAGTTGCATTCAGAAACACCTCGACAGAGCACAACAAAATGCAGCAGAGTTCAGGAGGAGCTTTTGTTATAAAGTCCAAATGTTTCTGAACACCCTGTGAAAGCGATCAGCAGTGGCTAAGCAGTTAAGTAGATGCGAGAAAGAAAATTCAATACAGAAATGGCTGGTCGAATTGTGCCTTGAAAGCTCTGGAAGGGAATGCAAGAGCGCATCCCATGTGAATGAGCCCCTTACAGCTTCAGGTGTCACTGTGAGTCAGAGGAGAGAAATGTCCCAGCAGTTCCCATGCTGTTATAATCGCAGCTCCCAGCCAGTTTCTCCTCACCAGTTTTGGGACTGTGAAACTCAACAGATTTGAGGAAGTTTCAGAAATGTGCTGAGAATGGCTCAGTAGTTAGATTTTCCTATCATAAGGCCACTTAAAGGAGGTTAACAAATGGATAAAAATAATAATAAAATAATGACATGTTCTAGTTTTGCCCTCAGCTCGCAGTAACGAGTCACTGTTTCTTAGTTGAGTGTTGATTCAGTTTTTAGCTGTACATTTTATTCCACATTTTTGCTTGCCATTCTTCCCTATTTCTTCCTGTTCTAGAAAGGGGAAAGAGAACTTCCTTTGCTGTGTGAATGATACGAGCCGCTCTGGCCACCATACACTCCCAGTAGAGGAAAATGGTGCTATTGGCTAAAGCCCAGGAAGCTTAATGACCTGTCCAGGTCTTAGACTGGAACAGCACAGTGAGATTCATTCACAGAGTTAGAAAAGGGATGAGAACAGTCTTCACACCATTCCTGTCTGTTCCACAGTCTATGGTGGAGTCTATAGACCTGCCATTTACCAGACTTTATCTTGAATAGCGCTTACATTTTGTTGATTCTAATTTAAAATATATGCTTACGCAAATCACAGGTGTGTAATTAGTTGTGCGGTGCTGGATTTGGAAATGCTGACATTTTCTGGAATTTGCAAGTCATTAATTGTCTATATTCTGGTTTTTAGGAGATTGTTTCCTGCAGCTAGAGGTGAACTTAATTAAGAAAATTAACTTTCAGCTACTTAAGGTCTTATTATGAGGAGTTCTCCAAGAGCTGGTATTCTTTAGAAGGGTTGATCTTTATCAGTTGCTGTAATTCTCAAGTTGCATTTATGTAATTTTCTTGGAGCGCTGTTAAATGGTTTTATTAAATTACATAATTTTCAGATTCAAGTCATTAATGTTTTGCAAAATGCGAATAGTCATATTAAACATGCTTATACACGATTATGGACTAGAATATTTATGTACTCTACATTTCAAAAGTTTGAGGTCAGAAAGATTTTTTTAAACGTTTTTTTTTTTTTTTAAGAAGTCTTTTATGCTTATCAAAGCTGCTTTTATTTCATCAAAAGTACAGTAAAATATCGTGACATATTTTTTCAATTGTCACATGCTCCTTCAGAAATCATTCTGAAATACCAGTTTGGTGCTCAAGAAACAATTATTTGAAATAGTATTACAATTGTCAATCATTGTAATTGTAATATTATTAATAATTGTAATATTTACTGTCACTGATAAATTTAATGCATTTCTGCATTTTTTCAAAATTGAATTTTATTTCATTAATATAATTCAGGTAAATAAACACTTATTTTGCATTTATATCTACTAAAACCAAGAAATGTCTAAAGACACATCTCTTCCATCTACACTTGACCCTCTTTCACTAAACTCTATTCTATTTTATCTACTTGTTTTCTTTTTATTTATTTAAAAAAACTTATCTCTCTAACACAAGTGTTCTCTATTCTTTTTGTATTCTAGCCACTTATTATTTTTATAATAATTAAAAAGAAACAATAACTTGACCCTCACTTGCTCTGTATCTCTTTTCTATCTACAATAGGCAGGAACACTTTTGTCTATCTCTAGTCATTATGCAGTCCTCACCTGCTTTTTATCCACAGAAGATTTACAATAATAGTCTCTTTGTAGCAACTCGGTGTGAGGGACCCGCTCTAGGGCACAAGGATGAAACAGCTGGATTGACATCACAGTGGCTTTCTGAGTCACCGTCTACTCTGTGTTGAACTTACAACCTGTGACATCTCATCTCTGTTCTTCTCTCTGGCAAAGCAGGCAGAAAAAAATCTGGTGCAGTGAGGATCTGCGCATTTCTTTACTCTTGTTTTTCCGTCCTTTTCCTCTGCAGTGCCACAAATACCAACCAGCCAGAAGCTTGCGCTGGGTGATCGTCAGCTTGAGCCCGAGATAAGATGGTCCGCCTCCCAGAAATGGAAGCAGGACACAGTTGTGTGTTTGGATGGCGGTGGCACGCAGGCCAGTACGGAAGCTAGATATCAGAAGCACTGCTGCTCATTGCAAAGCCATTTTTGGATGTAATGACTCACTGATATGTTTCCTCCTACATCAACCTGTGGTAGCGGAGGGAGCGCCCCAATTCATAGCTATATCCAGCCAGATTTTGTATTTTTTATAGCAGTGGCAGAGCACCTCTCCTTTGGCATCACTAGAGTAACTTACCAATCTCCTTTTGGAGCCCAAATAGCACATGACTGAAGTTTGTGTGGATGTTTAGAAACTTCATTTTTAGTTTAAGGTTGTCGAAGCATCTCACTCCCACGCGTCTTATATAAGCGATACCATCATCTTTACACCTCGGCCAAACGTGCTCATATACTAACAGACTTTGTAATTCAGTTAAATACACAAGCAACCGAATCAACTTGTCAGACAACAAATTCCACCTCCTTTTCATTAGCCGTTAATATCTAAAAATCATTTGATAGCTGCACAATGAAACATCAAATCTCTGGCCTTCTATTTTTTCCTTCCCTCTTGTTGTTTTTTTCATGCGATTTCTCCGAAAGGCTGGAATTATATGGTGTGAGGCTGTTTGACAGCCTCTCCTATTAATTACACCACAGAGTTCTCTTTTTCTTTTTCTTTCTCCTGCTGTTTTTTTCTCTTTCTCTCTTAGCTATTTTCGTCGGTTACTCCTACCATCTCTGTGACTGTGTTGCTAGGGACTGTTGGTGGAATTGTGGATGTTTCTCTCATAGAGGGAGCCAGGGTTCGTCTGGTTGACGTGCTTACGGTTGACGGCATGTATGAGGCCCTTGGGGCTGGATGTGAGGAAAGCAGTGTTAATTTGTCACACTGTTTTTGGGCCATTATCATGCAGTGAAGGGCACTCAGTTGAGGAAACAATCTGTTTTATTATTTTTAGAGATGGTTTGGATTGTACTTTTGGTATAAAATAGACTTTGCACTCATCAACTGTGAGAATCGCCATGCTTTTTTTGATTTTTTTTTAAAGATGAATAAATCAGTCCATTGGAAGTTTTGCTTGCTGCCTTTTTTGCATTCTGCATCATTTGCAGAAAAAAATGAGCTGTACTGTACAGGGCTGCTAATAACAATTATTGGTTTCTTATTGAATCTATTTATTTTTTTATTTTTTTATTTTTTGGATTAGTTAATTAATTGACTAACAAAATCTGTCAATTATTTACTTATTAATTTATTTATCCTTTGGTTTACTTACCATTAATTACAATAACTTATGACTCTTTTTTTCAGCATTTTAGTCAACAAATTTCCCATAAAAATACTTGCTTTATAAATAAAAATAAAAAAAACCCTAACAAAAAAAGGAGTCCAACATAAATTCAGCCCAACAATGTCTAGTTTCAATTTTAATCAAAAATGCACTTTTATTGTTTAATATTTCATGTACACATCAGATCTTCTTAAGGAAAAAAATCTGTAAACTATATAGGAAATCCTAACATTTTTCCTCAGAAAATATACTAAAAGACATTTTCAAGACTTTCTCCTGGAAGAAATTTAGAATTTTTAGCATTGATTAAATTGAAAGCTTATATGCATTTTTTTTATCAGTACTCTTGTTGTTACTTGTATGTTTTTGTATAGTGATTGCTTCTTAAAAAATGTTATATTGTATTATTATTGAAATGGTACTGTTAATGTTGCCATGAATATAGCTATTGTTGCTGATATGGCATTAAAACATAAATAATTAAATAAATAAATATAGGAAAGCCTCTCATTTGTTACATTAGTATAATATTAAAGATTAAAATTAACAACAGAGTGCAAACTAATAAATTAAATTGCTATACTTTTAAACACTTGAACAAAATGAGTTGATACAAACATTTAATTTGCACATAAGGTAGTTTTCAACACTGCAAAAATGCTCAAGAAAGATTTTTATTGTCAATATTGACAACAGTAATTTCAGCAGTTTTTTTTCACATTTTAGGTAACAATGTAAAAGTCTTTACTGTTAATTTTGATTAATCCTTGCTGAATAAAATCCTTGCTGAATTTAAGCTAATTAAAGCTTGCAAACCCTCTACACCACATTTGTTTTGGCTAAACTTTGTGTAGTACAGAGGTTAGGGATCATGTCATATTAAATGACAGTCCTTTCCACGGTGTATCCTGGCTTTCGATTACCTTCTACAAACAATATCTGCAGCTGCACTGACTGAGGTTGAGTATTATATATCCAGCTTACTTTTCGCTGTAGTGGAGACCATGAGAGCAGCTCCAGCTGAAAGTTCATGCAAATCGATACCACAAACATGATGTCCTCTGCTCTGCTGACATACCTCTCTTCATTTTCACAGGACGTGGCCTTGTTTAGTTGAATGAAGCCTTTTAAAATGGCCTTGCTGAGCATTTTACCTCAGTTTATTTATAAATGATGGCGCTGGCTTTTGTAAAAAAAAAAAAATAAAAAAATAAAAAAGGTGTGCTGTAAATGTGGATTTAGAAAATGTCAGTGAATTTCCGGATGTGAGAGGATAGAACAGCTTTCCTATTTAATGTCATACTACATACTGTGCCTTAGATTGAATTCTTGTCAGTTATGTGTGCGAGAGAGAGAGAACCTTTTTTCTCTTTTTATCTTTTTGGCTGTTCTGTCTATCATGTATTTTGACCCAAGTTCTGTCAGATTTCACTGATCTTTTTATAGAAAGAGCCTATTAGATGGGCCGTTTTATTGGTCTCATCTCTCTCAGTGAGCAAGAAATATGTGATTGGACCCAAGAACAAACCTTCATCACACTATGTTTATTAATAATGAGTCAAATCTATAGTGGAGCTTCAGTGGATGCCAGTCCATTGAATGGCCAACGAAGAAAGGCTTTGGAATATGGTGATATTATTTGGGGAATAATAGATAAATCTTTCATGAACAATTTCAGGCCATTTTCAATTGATTTTCTCTTTGGTTTCATCAGTTCCTGGAGCTTGCACATAACTCAGGCTTTCTCACACATACCACAGAGGTAAACTCCATCACTGGGTGGTATTGATTTTTACCCAAGATCCCCAGCGGAGTGTGAGCTTGTCATGTGTACGGCTGAATCACCAATGAAGTAGCAACGTGTGTTTGTATGTATGATCACAGCTGTTAAAAAAGATTAGCAGCAAGCTCTGCTTTTCATTCTTCGTGTCTCTGCCGGCTGATGATTCATGCGCTGATGGCTCAATCACGCAGACAGAGAGAGGAAATCTGCTGGCTTTTTTATTCTCTGATGCTTGCATCACAGGTGAAATGACACAGCTTCACTCGCCTCGGAGATTAGTCCAGACTCACCGTGGTGCGTTTGGAAATGAATGGTGCTCACCTCTGATGAATTGCTGCATTTAAATGAAAGTTTTATGCTGCTTATTCAAAAATTTTATGAAATATATATTTTTCAGAGTTAGCATATTGCACCAACACATTACCTTATCAGAGAAATGTACTTAAGAAACATTCTCATTTGTTTATTTGTTTAGTTTGCTAGTTTTCCAGTTCAGTGCATGGGCAGAAACGGCAAATTTGTTTACATAATTATATCATACTGATATAATTATTTATTTTAAAGCTGCTTTTCTACACCACAGGGCTCAGCAATAAGGATTTTTTTCCCTGCTGGCCCACTCAGAATAGTAGCTGTAAATGTATGTATATGTGTATAAATAAAAAAAAAAATACATTATTATTATTATTATTATTATTATTATTATTATTATTATTATTATTATTATTATTAGTAGTAGTAGTAGTAGTAGTAGTAGTATTTAATTAGTAGATTTAATTATTTTATTAATTATTCAAATATTTAAAAGAAAATCTGATTTCCAAGCCTGGAAAAGTTATAAATAATAATTATTGGTCATTAGATTCTGTAGTGAATATCCATGTTTTTAGTTATGCTCAGTATTTAATTGGGTTGATATTGGTATTTTAAAATTATCCAAGATTTTTTTGAATTTCACTCTTTCCTGTCTTAATACGTGGGAACTCAGAAATATTACAGCCATGTAACTCCATAAAAAAAAAAGAAAAAAGAATTTTTTTTTTTTTTGTGATGGATGATTAGATGTAGTAACAATGTATCATTGGCCCAGTAGAGCAAGTGAGAATCATGCTCTCATTCATGTCTTTCATGCATTGAGAAACAAAAATGTATTGAGAAAGAGAGATGGACAGACAGACTGGGAGGAGGGAGAGTGTGAGAAAAAAGAAATAGGAAGGCAAGGAAAATGTGGTGGGTGCGTGGGAGACCACATCAACCTCAGTCAGCCGAATGGTTCCTCTTTAGTGGGTAAACACTGTCTTCCATGGTTGATGGGTGAAAAATGAGGGGATTTTATCATCAACCACCAGGCAGCACGAACCGGTGTCTTTCCATTCATATTTCTGCCATTAAATATTGTGTTAATGTGGGATTATGCTGTTGCTCATGACTTCCTTTGCCCACACAAAATCGAAGCCTTTAAATGAAGTCACTCACAAAAAAGCGAGGCAGAATACCTTTTATACCTTCTGCCTGGCAAATAACTGAGGACAAGAAATCAGCTTCGCCACTTTGTTTTGCTTTTGCAAATCTGGCTATGTGTTCCCAGCTGTACACATCAAAACAGAAGCACATTCCTCCTCAATTCATAATTTGAGGTGCACCACAGGTTGCCATTGAAACGGTAGTGTTGGGGATATACAGTTAAAACCCAAGGACCAGGTATGATGAACAAAGACCAGGAGTCAGAGATGCGATAAATTAAAGAAAAATTTACTTAAGAACATAGTTTGCAGTTTCATCAGCAGAAGTCAGCTTCAACACTCGCGATGGAGTTCGTAGGCCGCTCTGCGTACATGTTCTAGACACCAATAGTTATACTCTAACAGAGGTCACTAATTATGTCAATACATAGGTAAGCAAGATTCTGGTTGGTAGATAAACTTAGAAAATCTCCACACATGGACGTAGAACTCAGCATATCTTCTAGTGATTATTTTGGTGACAATTGATCAGAGGTCAGACACAATGTCTCTCCAGAGACGTATATCTGTTACCCTGGACATTAGGGTGATGGCAAATGACGATAACCTCCTAGAGCTCTCTCTCTGCATCTAGCTGCAAAGATAGACATTCACACACATACGCAGAGAACACTTATCTGTATATCAAGGTTGCCGGGCTCTGCCCTGAATCTTATCAAATATGGTTAACTACACGCACACAATGCTCAGCTTCTTAGAGAGTAAAAAAGCAGACTAGAGCCATATTCAACTTATTATTTTCTAACATGCATAAATGTAACTGTGATAAATAATTATTCAAGAAATATTAGAATTAACATTATTATGATGGCCATTGTAGATCTGTAATCCACTCCTTCAGTCCCTCGTTTTAGACCGGTGTGGGGTCCAATACCCCACGTCTGGTCTACCAAGTGAGGTCACTACGGAAAGTACATTTCTGACATTTTTAGTAATAAACACATTCTTTCGTATAAATACTTCACTTATACATTCATCTACTTACTTAATCCCACTATTTCTACTTGCACTAGTCTTTCTTCACATAAAAAGTAATGTTCTTTCCAGTGAATCATTCTGTGTGTCCCTCTAACTGGAAAAGTGTCCTCCATCCATATATGCTTTCATCAACACACTTTTGTAAATACCTCTCTTCCTACTACAGCTACTTCACACTTACTCTTTAAACAAAACATTTAGACAACAGCCTTAAAACTAAAATTGCATATTCATTAACCAGATTTAACAAATCATTAATATATAATGAAAGAAAAACCGCGTGCACAATAAGTAATTCATTTTTATGACCCTTTAGATAGAAATTTGCCTTGTTTGTTTTTACATGTCTTATACAGCTATGATGGCTTTTGGTTAATTTGGTTATATCAGAAAATGAACTGATAACAAGAAAACTACATATTCTCTGGAAGCCGGGCTAAATGAATAAACACTGTTATTGCATTCCTGACATGGGTCAGTCACCTCACAGATACCCAATACAGACATTGTCTATAACCTAAATACTATATATTATTTCCAATCCATTATATAGTGCAAGAAGAGGGATTATAACTCCACTCATTCATTCCCCCATTTGAAACCATGTTGTGGTTCAAAACAAAATGGTAGTCTAACTTCAACTAAACCATAAATAAGTAAGACCCAGATTAAGCCATCTTTAAAAATAGAAATAAAAGAAAACAATCAATATTTCCACTAAAACCTAGAATAGTTCCTAATTCTTACTTAATAGCCCTTTTATTAAGTTTTACTTTCATCACAGATCCATTTGCAATCATCATAGCCCACATACAGCGCTGTTCGAAATAACTGAACATAAACCTAAACTTGTCAATATTTGGTTGAAATGACATTTGTAAGTAAAATAAAAAATAAAAAATAAATAAATAAATGTATAACTTCAAAAATAGAACTTGTTTATTTATTGTCATGCATGTATTTTTATTAGTGCTGTCAAAGTTAACGCGTTAACGCAAATTCATTTTAACGGCACTAATTTTATTAACGTGCGATTAACGCAGCGCGCATTTTCTGTTTGACCCGTGGCCTAACTACTATAGTTGGAGAAATGAATGGAGATGCTGACAGTGTTGCCAATTTAGCGACTTTTCAGACCACTTTAGCAACTTTTTTTTTTTTTTTTTGAGCAATCTTTATAGGGTTTACCCAAACCTTATTTAGTTTCTGAGACTCGCTGGTACTGCCGCGCGAGGTCGCTCTTTCCCGCAGAGCACACACCTCTCTCTCTCTCCCTCCGCGTCTGATCTGTGAGAGAGGTGTGTGCTCTGCGGGAAAGAGCGACCTCGCGCGGCAGTACCAGCGAGTCTCAGAAACTAAATAGGTTTGGGTAAAACCCTATAAAGATTGCTCAAAAAAAAAAAAAAAGTTGCTAAAGTGGTCTGAAAGTCGCTAAATTGGCAACACTGTCAGCATCTCCATTCATCTTCTCCAACTATAGTAGTAGGCCACGGGTCAAACAGAACATGCGCGCTGCGTTAATCGCACGTTAATAAACATTCAGTTGCCGTTAAAATGAATTTGCGTTAACGCGTTAACTTTGACAGCACTAATAAAAATACATGCATGACAATAAATAAACAGTTCTATTTTAGCTGCAGCTAATACATTTCATTTATTTATTTTTTATTTTTTTATTTTACTTACCAAATGTCATTTCAACCAAATATTGACAAGTTTGTGTAAGTAAATTGCTCAGTGCAAAGAAAGAGAAGTAATGGGAACCTGGTATTTCTTTTTTCATGTGTCTAATAGACATGAGCTAGTTCTTTGAAACACATCTATGATCTCTGAAACATGTCTAGTCTTCAGGCTCTGTTAACTATGGTTTCACTAATAATAAACATATATTGCATAAAGCATCCATATTTGTCATTGCCCATGTTGATTAGAGTATTTAAAACATGAAAAGTATTAAGTATTTAAGGTACATTTAGAACAGATAAAAATGTGCGATTAAATTGCGATTAATCTCGAGTTAACTCATGACAATCGTGCGATTAATTGCGATTAAACATTTTAATTGATTGACAGCCCTAATTTTTATATCATGACACTACTTTTAATCATACTCGATGCCTAATTATTATTTTAATGCACATCTTCTCAACTATCATACCATATTACTGTACTCTGACTAAATTAACAGCATATTCAGAAGCAAATCCTCAGGACCTAATAAAATCAATTTGGTCCTCACTGTCTTGTCAGTTAGAAATGTTTACAGGTCAGCTACCTGATCAACGTCTTAAAAACCCTTCATTCATATTTGTCATTTTGCAGTGATACTTATTGAATCAGAATTATAAACTGAACAAAAACAGACAGATTTCACAATCCTATCAAACAATACTATTGCTCAGATCTAAACTGCCAAATATTCATTAAAAAGACATCCTTAGTTTCTGTTAAGCTGCTTTGAAACAGTGTACATTATCAAAAAGCACTGTCAGTGTTCACAATAATGTTAATTTGATTTGACTTGACAGGTGTTCATAAATAGTTCCATAGATCCTATTACAATTTTGTTGTTCATAACATTAATTTTAGCTACTATATTTCATTTCATTATAACTACTTGTCACTGTATTTCTCCATCAACTGGTTAGCCAGCAGATCCAAAAGTTTTTGTTAGTTTATCTCTGTTCTACATAAACCAAACTATCACACCACTCAGACCTTGAGGATACACACACAGACAGTCTTATGGCAGCTTTTGCCTTTAACCCATATTACCTAAACTGTATTCACTCCTTTGTTTTCCCACCATCCTTTTTTGTGTGAGGGTTCTCTCTGGATAATTTGGTTAGTGACTTAGTCAATGTGTCACTGTCTCTCTGCCGTCAAGTCTAAAATATTTACCATTGCCATTCGAATAACAAAGCCTTAACTTGTTTAAATTTAGACCCTCAGTTGAATTTAGACATGGGGTTTTAACCCATTATGGACAGCAATCTTCAATTTCACAAATCCAAATCATATAAGCACTCATAAACATCATATAATCCAGAGAGTGATTCAAATCAGCATTATAAAGGACAAAAGAAGTCATTATTTCCCATAGCAGACAGAGCTGGATGACCAGTCCAGTTAAAGCTCGTCCCATGTTCTGTATTCTCTTTTCGTTAGATTCCCTCAAAAATTCTTTAACTTCTGTAACGTTTGCCATTTCACTTAACCCATCTGTAATGATAAAACACTTATTCCAGAGGTTAGTGACACAATATACACAAAACAGGAACAGAATCGTTCCCCAAAATATAGAGTAGTCATCCTCACACACATACAAGACACATGAATATTGAAACAGCTCATATTCAAGGTTTGCTTTCGGTGTTAAATCGTAAGGTTTTAAACTTAACATTTTCCTGTCAGTTTCACCTAGTCTCTTATCTAGTCTCAAAGTTTGTCTGTTCATTAATGATTTTTATTTTGAGAAAAATCAGCTGGGTTGTTTTGGTCTTAATATCATTGCTTTGTTTTGGTTACACTTGCTTAGCAGGCCGATAAGAGAGGCAGAACACCATCCCTGCCTCCACTCAAGCAGTCTCTCTCTCTTTCTGTGCAAATGATCTTTTGACATTCTCACCAAACTTTAATTTAGACAGACTATAATATTAAATTCATTACAATATATAACCCTTCATCATTCACCAAAGTTCCAGATATCAAAATTTCTATCTCAAATCTCAATTTAGACTATTCAAAATAAAATTATGCTAGAAGAATTTCTTAAAATTATTATTATTTTACCTTAAATGCTTAATTTCCTTAACCTTTGTTATCCAAACCGTCTCTTGAATCAACAAAAGCAGTCTTCATCTTTAGTCACCACCATGTCTTGTAATTATCCTATGCCATGCCTAAGGACCTGCATGAGTAAAAACTATGATATAGACATATTAGTTCAATATCATCTCAGCCTCATAGATTCAGGGATTCATAATAACTCTGCATATGAGACTTTTTTTATACAGATCTTGCCAGTAACTTAGCCAACTTCATGATATTAATATAAATTAAGAAATTTTGTCTCAAAATAATGGCTGTCATCACATGGTCTCAGATGGTTCTTGAAAGCCCATTGCCATTAACTCTTTATAAATAAGCTCCTTTTCCTCACCGTGCGTTCACACCACAGGCGACAAGAGCGTCAAAGTGGCCGGAATTCATTCACTTTCAATGTGAGCCGGCGACAAGAGTGGCGCGGCGCTTTTTGGACGATGAGAGCGTCGAGGAGAGTTGGAATCAGGTCAACTTTATGGTAATGAGCTATGATGCGGTTCGGCGGCAACCAATCGGAATGTAGAAGTCCACTGCTTGAGAGGATTCCAGAGAACGCAGCCCTGTAAACTTTGGTTCCGACCACATTAGTTCCCATGCATTTTTGTGCTAGAACGCTTTGTTTTTCAGCAGAAATGCAATTAATTTCCTCAAAACAACATCGATTTGGCCAATCAGCTCACTTCAGCCTGGACAGTTTGTAATGTAGGCTGCGCACAAATTAACATTAATGTTAATTAAAGACCAAGGCTAGTAACGTCTCCTGTAAACTGCATGTTGAAATTAACCATGAACACAAAAACCACACCACACAAATGACTTTTAATTGGTTTATTTCGTTAGCAAACGTGTAACTATAATTAAGTTCTTTCCATCTATCAATTTCTTGCTTTCAGATTTGAAATATTTCATGAGGTTAACTTATACCCTCCTTGTGGTCAGTCTGCACAAGATCAACAAGCTTGTTTGCTTTGCGGCCCCTTTAAATACAAGATAAGCATTTGATCTACGTCAGCGCGTCAGAGCGTCAACGAATCTTTCTACGGCGTTGCTGGCAGGGTTGGCCAGAGCGATTTTTGACGCTCTCGATGACGGTGGTGGTGACCCCCTGGCTTAGGTTGTCCCCCGCTCGGCCAAAAAGAGGATCTTACCCGTAATTGAGAAATCAACTCATGCACACTGGTAACCGCTCTTTCCTGTTGCAACATCCTCGACAGTTTTCTTCCAGAGTCCGGTATTTTCTGCAGCTTAGGAAAGGTGCACTCAAGAACTATGAGAGCCATTGAGACCACCTACTAGTGTTAAAACATTGAGACAGGTTAATCAGAGCAGTATTTAATCACTAAAAGCAATTGGATATCTTCAAACCATCACACTGAGATTACGCAGTGAATTTAGATATCACACCCATCCATTCAGTACCTACTTCTGTAGCTGGAGCCATCGGGCCCTGTATGATGGTGGAGACTAAAAATAAGACAGATAAATTTCTGGTCATAGAACAAGTAGCAATACAACTGTTTAACTATTCAAAATCATTACTTCTATAGCTCAGGGTCTGTATTATGATTTTAAAGACCACATGTTTCTTCAACAGTAGCTCCTATATTGTTATTCATTATTTTTACAATGCAGTGGGCAGGTGAAACTTTTAACTACCAATTGCCCTCTTGATGCATTAAATCTGAAATGTAGAATTTTTGAACGTCCTCAGTGTCTGATTTGACTGAAACACTGTGCTTTACTATAAATAGCTTTTCACTTATGACACAGGCTCAGATAACAGCATTTAGCTGACTTTGAATGAGAGAGAACTTTGAGGGATTCAGGACTGGTAGCAATGCATTTGTTAAATTTTAACAATTTCATCTTACTATCGTTTTACACTAGCCCAGCTTAAAACTTGTCAGAAATGACATGCATTTTCAGATAAACATCTTTATTTTTGTCTTTTTTATTTTATTTTTTGCAATTCAAAGGTTTCTTAACATTAGTTCTTTTGCAGTCCTTGTCAGTACATTTACATCAACTTGTACTTAGCCATTCACTTAGTTCTGGCCATGGCTTTGGAATTTCAACAATGGTTTTAAATCTGTCAGGGGTTATCTGACCCAGATTTGTTACTTCGGGTCGTGCTAGCTGTGCTTTCTTCAAATTAACTTTGAAACCCCCGTTTATGTTACTTGTTTACAACATTATCAGCTCATATGCAAACACTAATTTTTCACTGGAAATTGGCATTTGGCTATGATGCTGAGTGGCAAAATTTTTGCAATCCTAAAGTAAAATTACTCTTTTGCCCAAACATCAGTAAATATAGAAATTACGAATTTTCTCTCAGAACAGGTCTCTGTTACTTTTACAGCTTAACCCCCTGGGGTCTGAGGTGATTTTGGGGCCCTTGAGATGTTTTCACATGCCCTGATATTTGTGCTTATTTCAGCTACTTAAAACATACTATTGACCAACATGTAATTTGTTTGTATTCAGCACAAACTGTGCTACAATAATATGTGACCCTGATGGATGTACATGTTTGCATTTTTTAGAAATAAAATATTATGCGTGTTTAGTAAGTTTTGGGTAAAAAAATGTAGCTGAAATAAGGCCATAAACCCACACTAAATAGTTCTGAATAAGACTTTTGAGTAATTAGTCTTGTAGGCTAGAATATTTACTTCAAAATTATGTGAAAATCATTCCGCTTACTCATTCACAGAAAACAATATATTGATTTAAATTTTTAAAGACATGTTTTGTGATTGAAAGCCAATATGCGAGGGAGTGGCAATGGCCCTGAATATTAAGTGATTCTCCCCTAAGAGACAAAGGGCCCTCCCCTAATGGCCTCTAATGGCCCATCAGTGTGACTGTGACTTTGAGGCAGGTAAGACAGAATGTGAGGAGACTGAAAAAATGGGTTGTTTAAATTATTTGTATTTTATTTACAACACAGTATAATCAAAACATACATAATGAAGGTCAAAGACACATTGTGCACACTGACCACAGAGATGTGAACAGACTTTGAGTCATTCCTGCAACAGATTCTGTCCAAGTGAAACAAGTAAATCATACCTGATATTTACGTGTGTTATTTAAGTGTTTCTGCTTCTTTCCATGGATTCAAGAAGAAAAAAAAACATAATCAGTAGTCGAGGAGCTTGTTTTACCATAGAATATCAGTGTAGTTGAACATCTGATGTTGGTACAGCGCTCTCAGAGGAAAACAGTTTGAAGAAAGTCATCAGGATTCATCTGTGGTTCAGGCACCTGATTCACTAAAATAGAAACAACCAAAAAACAACAACAAAAAAAAAAAAAAACATTTGTGAGCATGTTAATATCAGGAGCATCTGTAGGTTTTGTAGCCATGGACTCACGCATGCTTTGTATTATCATTTAAAAAAAAAAGACATTTTATATCTGAGAAACTAATTATTATTGTTTAGCATGTTATTAAAATCTATTAAGTAATCTATGAGTAGGCTATTAATAATAAACATGTTCTAAACATACTTAGACTCGTAGCATTGATCATGTTACAGTGTACACTCATATTACTTTTATTGTTTTATATAGAGCATGAAAACATCATCGCGCCATAATCAATTTAAATACAATGAATTGCCTTTCATATTCAAAATGTTTTACTCGATTTCAAACATTGTAGTCAGGAATTATAGTTTGGGAAAAACCACACTATGATTTTGTTGTCATATAGCCTAGTATGTATGGTTTTATAGTAGCCTATGATATGATTCTGTAGCCATAGACTCACACATGCTTTGTACTATAAAAAAGGATATTTTACATCTGAGAAACTAATTATTGTTGTTTAGCATGTTATTAAAATCTATTTGTGAACAGAGTATTAATAATAAACATGGTCTAAACATTCTTAAGGTGCGTTCACACCAGACGCGAATGAAGTGTTAAGCGCGAGTGATTTACATGTTAAGTCAATGCAAAGACGCGAATAGACATCCTGCGGCGTGATTCGCGCGAATGAGGCGGCGCGAATTGAGCGTTTCGGGCGTTTGACGCGCGTAACGCGTGATTCGCGCGAAACGCGGGAGTTGAAAAATCTGAACTTTGGCGAAAATTCGCGCTGCGTTAACCAATCAGGAGCTTGCTCTAGTAGTGACGTAGCGAGCAGAGGCAGAAATCCGAAACAACAATGGAGGACAAAATCATTGTCGCTGTATGTGGATACCCGGAGCTGTCCGATACATCTTCGTACTTTTATAGAAACAGGAATAAAAAAAAAAAAGATCTTGCTTGGAAGAAAGTGAGTGAGGAGGTTGGACAATCTTGTAAAAAACGCTCTTTACTCAATACGAGCTATATATAAGCCCCTCCCATGACGCGAATTCATGTCTGTTGTGAAGTGAATTTCACGCGCGAATGAAGCGAGTAAACTCAAAATGTTCAAGCGTCCAACTACGCGCGAATAGCGCGATTTATTCGCGCAAGTCGTGTCTGGTGTGAACGCACAGTTAGATACCAAGCATTCATCATGTTGTAGTTTGGGAACAACCTAACTAGTAAATGTGATCTTGTTTATGTCACAATAACACGTTAACTAATGCAAAAAAGAAACATTACTTACTCATCAGATTGATCTCCTCTACTCGATGAAATCTTGTTCTTCTTTTGAGGGAAATCCAGCCTTTACTCAGCGCGTCTTCTTGCAGAAACGGACAGTAGCCGCGATGAACAAACTCTTCACGCTTTATGTTGGGCGTTTCCATGCGCACGTGTCTCACGTGGATATTTACATATGAACGGCGCGAGCCGCGAGGGGGCGGGATTGCATTAAAGATAATGAGTTAGACGGGAAAGACTGAACATCGTGTTGGTTTCATACGGATTACTTTATCACAGAATATTTGTTTTTGATAAGACTTACTTCATTTAAAAGTAGACACTTCAAGCTTTCTATAGATATAACTCCCATGTCTGTGTGTTGAGTTTTTGCCGAGTTACAGTTCATTTTAGTGACGCGTTTCTAAAAGCAGCTCGCGGAGACGGCGAAGACAGAGAGCGCACCCTGTTTGTTTTCTTTATTTTCCAAAACCACAACATATTGTTTTTATTGTGAATGTACCCGAAAAAAAATAGATACTTCAAAGTTTCAATTGATGTATAACACTTATCTGTATGACCAAAATCGACGGAGTATTTTTAGTGTCTTTCACACTGATAAGAAAAAAAATGAGCTGACCCCAGGGGGTTAAACCAGAGTCATGGTGGACGCCCGCATGAGATAAAAAAAAAACAAAAAAAAACAACTGTTTCACTGCAGTCAAACACAATTTTTTCTTCTAAAGCAAAACATAAGCTTCTAAGTCTTTCCAAAATGCTACTACCAATTTTTGTGCCTGCACAGTCTTTTTACCAACCCAGAATTCTGTTCAGTATGCCTTGTCAGGGCTTGCAACAACTATATAGGGACTAGAACAGATTTATGATACCATTCTTTGTCATTTAAACCTTCTATGCACAAAGAATCAGATTAAATTATCAATCAGTTACTTCTGGGATTATTTTTAACAAATAGCCACTTTACACTGAAAATAGGCACATACATTTAGAAATTTGTATCTTTCTGGTTCTTTCTTTGTAGCCAATCAAGTTTTTGTTTTAACTTTCCAATCAGAATCAAAGCCCAGACTGACCATTCTTTCAATGAATTCAGAGAATATCTTTAAGGTCAGAGCTTCAGAGCCGAGCTGTTTACAGCATTTGCTCTCTTCTGTTTTATTATTTCTATCAGGACTAAGCAAGTTACCAAATTAGTCAGTCATATTTCTAGCACAGTTGAAAACCAAAAGGGATGATAGCAGCAAGAGATTGAGGTGGCGATCTTACCAATAGCACTTGACTTTTGCGTGATGAAACTGCAAAGTATATTCCAGAATATCCGTATACTGGTCCAATCCAAATAGGCTCATAAAAACCAAATTGTAGCTCTTTCGGGGTTGTTCCTGATGCATCCCAGATCAATCAATACTTTCCCTTTACATATATATATATATATATATATATATATATATATATATATATATATATATATATATATATATATATATATATATATATATATATATATATATATATATATATATATATATATATATATTGGATGTGCGCATATAGATTATTACTATTTATTTTTAACACAAATTTTTTGGTACTCTGTTCCCTAACCACTGACCTGACCTATTTGCTAAAACTTGGGGTGCACCCCTGTCTGTAATGGTAGGAATTGAGAGTTGGTAGAGCGATTTACGACTAGAACCCCCCTTCTAGTGTTTTACATTCTGCTGGTATTTCATGTACCTGGCTTCTATGGCTTCTCAATGCCACAAATGCACTTTTGCCTCTACGACTCTCAGTGCCTCAAATGCACTATTTGCCTCTACGACTCTTAGTGCCTTAGAGAATGCGTATTCCCCCCCCTCCCCGGACTCACCTCTCAATATTTCAAATCCAAGTCTACTTCTAAGACCTATAGATGTGCACTCGTACACCTTTACACTCACAAAGTAACTTAACCCCCTGGGGTCGGCCATCTCGCCGGCGAGACAAGCTCATTTTTTTTCTTATCAGTGCAAAAGACACTAAAAAACTCCGTCAATTTTGGTCATACAGATAAGTGTTATACATCAGTTGAAACTTTGAAGTGTCTATTTTTTTTCGGGTACACTCACAATAAAAACAATATGTTGTGGTTTTGGAAAATAAAGAAAACAAACAGGGTGCGCTCTCTGTCTTCTCCGTCTCCACGAGCTGCTTTTAGAAACGCGTCACTAAAATGAACTGTAACTCGGCGAAATCTCAACACAGAGACATGGGAGTTATATCTATAGAAAGCTTGAAGTGTCTACTTTTAAATGAAAACAAATATTCTGTGATAAAGTAATCCGTATGAAACCAACACAATGTTCAGTCTTTCCCGTCTAACTCATCTTTAATGCGATCCCGCCCCCTCGCAGCTCGCACCGTTCATATGTAAATATCCACGTGAGACACGTGCGCATGGAAACGCCCAACATAAACAAAGCGCGAGGAAATCATTCATCGCGGCTACTATTCGTTTCTGCAAGAAGGCGGCTAGATTTCCCTCAAAAGAAGAACAAGATTTCATCCAGTAGAGGAGATCAATCTGATAAGTAAGTAATGTTTGTTTTTTGCATTAGTTAACGTGTTACTGTGACAAACTTGAACAGATTTACGAGTTGAGTTTTTCCCAAACTACAACATGTTGAATGCTACGCATCTAAGAATGTTTAGACCATGTTTATTATTAATGCTCTGTTCACAAATAAATTTTAATAGCGTGCTAAACAACAATAATTAGTTTCTCAGTTATAAAATATCTTTTTTATAGTACAAAGTACATTCTTTTATAGTACAAAGCATGCGTGAGTCTATGGCTACAGAATCATTTCATAGGCTACTATAAAATCATACATAATAGGCTATATGACTACAAAATCGTAGTTGGGTTTTTCCCAAACTATAATTTCTGACTACAATGTTTGAAATTGAGTAAAACATTTTGAATATGAAAAGCAATTCATTGTTCTCAAATTTCTTATGGCGCGATGATGTTTTCATGCTCTATATAAAACAATAAAAGTAATATGAGTGTATACTGTAACATGATCAATGCTACGAGTCTAAGTATGTTTAGAACATGTTTATTATTAATAGCCTACTCTGTTCAAAAATAGATTTTAATAATGTACTAAACATTAATAATTAGTTTCTCAGATATAAAATGTATTTTTTTTTTTTTTTTTTTTTTTTACGATAGTACAAAGCATGCGTGAGTCTATGGCTACAAAACCTATATACATACATACATACAGATGCTCCTGATATTAACATGCTCACAAATGTTTTTTTTTTTTTTTTTTTTTTGGTTGTTTGTATTTTATTGAATCAGATACCTGCACCAAAGATGAATCCTGATTTCTCTTCAAACTGTTTTCCTCTGAGAGCGCTGTACCAACATCAGATGTTCAACTACACTTATATTCTATGGTAAAACAAGATCCTTGACTCCTGATTGTTTTTTTTCTTCTTGAATCCATGGAAAGAAGTAGAAACACTTAAATAACACACATAAATATCAGGTATGATTTACTTGTTTCACTTGCTGAACAGAATCTGTTGCAGGAATGACTCAAAGTCTGTTCACATCTCTGTGGTCAGTGTGCACAATAATGTGTCTTTGACCTTCATTGTGTATGTTTTGATTATACTGTGTTGTAAATAAAATACAAATAATTTTAAAAACCCATTTTTTCAATCTCCTGACATTCTGTCTTACCTGCCTCAAAGTCACAGTCACACTGATGGGCCATTAGGGGAGGGCCCTATGTCTCTCAGGGGAGAATCACTTAATATTCATGGCCATTGCTACTCCCTCGCATACAGGCTTTCGACCACAAAACATGTCTTTAAAAATTTAAATCAATATATTGTTTTCTGTGAATGAGTAAGCAGAATGATTTTCACATAATTTTGAAGTAAATATTCTAGCCTACAAAACTAATTACTCAAAAGTCTTATTCAGAACTATTTAGTGTGGGTTTTATGGCCTTATTTCAGCTACATTTTTTTTTTCCCAAAACAAGTACATCCATCTTGATCACATATTATTGTAGCACAGTTTGTGCTGAATACAAAAAAAATTACATGTTGGTCAATAGTATGTTTTAAGTAGCTGAAATAAGCACAAATATCAGGGCATGTCAAAACATCTCAAGGGCCCCAAAATCACCTCAGACCCTCATTAATGTTACAGGTGTACCTTAATTATGACACCAGTATTCTCAAACCAAATTCACACAAATTCTGCTGGTGTCACGTCTGAGCGAGTCCAGGTATGATGAACAAAGACCAGGAGTCAGAGATGCGATAAATTAAAGAAAAATTTACTTAAGAACATAGTTTGCAGTTTCATCAGCAGAAGTCAGCTTCAACACTCGCGATGGAGTTCGTAGACCGCTCTGCGTACATGTTCTAGACACCAATAGTTATACTCGCAGAGGTCACTAATTATGTCAATACATAGGTAAGCAAGATTCTGGCTGGTAGATAAACTTACATATAGACGTAAAACTCGAAGCATATCTTCTAGTGATTATTTTGGTGACAATTGATCAGAGGTCAGACACAATGTCTCTCCAGAGACGTATATCTGTTACCCTGGACATCAGGGTGACGGCAAATGAATATTTCCTCCTAGAGCTCTCTCTCTGCATCTAGCTGCAAAGATAGACATTCACACACATACGCAGAGAACACTTATCTGTACATCAAGGTTGCCGGGCTCTGCCCTGAATCTTATCAAATATGGTTAACTACACACACAGTGCTCAGCTTCTTAGAAAGTAAAAAGCAGACTAAAGCCATATTCAACTTATTTTCTAACATGCATAAATATAACTGTGATAAATAATTATTCAAGAAATATTATAATTAACATTATTATGATGGCCATTGTAGATCTGTAATCCACTCCTTCAGTAGAATTTGGGGAAAAAATGATGAGTGATTGTAAAAGAAGGAGGTTTTGTCTGTTTGAAATGGAGTCTAAAGGCCTCAGTTGTTTTTGGATGTTGCCCTGCATAATACCTTGGGTAGCATGGCATTTTGTATGTATGTATGTATGTATGCATGTATGTATGCATATATATTAGGGATGTGCGGGACTAGTTGACTAAACGGTACAGCTCCTGCTAGTCGACACTGAAATCAATAGTCGATTACACGAGAGAGGAAAAAAACATGATTTTATCATTCAAATTACCATCATTTTAACGTTTCATTTAAAACATTTTAAATAAGTTATAATAAAACTTTTGAAAAAGAATACACATCAAAATATTTAAATGTATAAATATTTTTAAAAGCATATCTGGGCGGAAACTACATTTTTACCTCAGACCTCGCATGCGTTTTCTTCATGTCAGTTGCGGCGAGCTCGAAATGACCACGCGAAGAACCAGCAAGGTGTGGGATTATTTTGAATTAGAAGGAAACTGAAAAGTTTTGTGTAAACTGTGTAATGTCAAATTGGCTTACAATAACTCTACTGGAGCGATGTGTAATCATGTACAATACAGGCATGTATGCGTTAGTTTGGAGGCTAGCCAAAGCCAGCAAATGTCAATCATGTCATACACTACAACCCGTCGCTGCGGTCCGCGATCCCACGTGTCTATTCCTCTAAACGAAGACCCACTTCGGTGGTGGTGCGGGATTTCCAGGCTCTTTTCGAAACTGTCTATTTGCTTGTAGTTATCTCTCTGCGTGCCTGTGACTTCAGTTCCTGCCGAGTGCGTTTTTTTTTTTTCAAGTGCAGAATCGCCTCTAGTCCCGTCTTTTACCAGACCATGTTAACATGTTCAATTCACTGAACAAATGCACATGGTCTGAGTAAGTACAATGAGCTTTGTTTTGTTTTTAGACAATATAACCTACATGAAGTACATTTTTTTTTAAAAGCCGTTTTAATGCTATTCCTTGATAAATTTTCGTATTGTTTTTGACTTGTTTTAATATGTTGGCTAACGTTATATGAAAATGAAGAATTCTGTCAGTCTATTGATTGATTTTCCATTTCTGCATTGCTCCAGCCGATCTGAATAAATAAGCTATACGCTGGTTTATGTTGAGTGTATGCTCTTCCTTTTTTTCTGTTTAACGAGCACCTAAAATTAAATGATGATAACGTGCATAATCGTGACCTATTTTTAGCAGAATTCATTGAGGGATTTGACCGTGTGATTCAAAGATTAAGTATTTCAAGTGTAGGCTGTTATACAGACACGCACGTGTTTTTTTTTTAATTTATTTATTTTTTTCCTTTTGCCATTTTTTGGGGGTTTCTAGCTTTTAGACTAGTCGACTAGTCGGAAACAAAACTTACGTTTAAACGACAGTCAAATTAGTCGTAGCGCACATCCCTAGTGTGTGTGTGTGTGTGTGTGTGTGTGTGTGTGTGTGTATATGTATATATATATATATATATATATATATATATATATATATATATATATATATATATATATATATATATATATATATAATATTACCTTTGTTGAAATATCTTCTTTTTTTTTTTTCATTTTTTAATTTATATTGGATACCTATATTGATAAACCTATGTTGGATTGGATTTAATTACTTATTTCCTCTGTTTTTAATTACAAAAAACCCCAAAAACAATTAACACTGTTGCATGTAATCTTCAGCAAATCTCAACATGAATAATTTTTTCATAAAGTACATTGATGTTGTGAAAAAAAAATCTAAAATCACTTGTAGCATTTCAAAAAAAGTTTTTTTTTTTTTAAGGTTTTATTTATTTATTTACTTTGCTATTTGCTCTGTGATGCAGTTAGTTTTCTGATTGATGTCAGATTTTGTTAAAAAAAAAAAAATAAATGGGCCACACTACCACAGTATAAAAGTTATTGCAGATAGTCTCTAGTCTGTAGCACATTTCATAGACTGTCATGCCGCCCAGCTTTTGACCTGAAGTGCACTTGGAAGCGCAAAGGAATGAGATAGTTACTGCAACAACCACATCATTCACATTCTCTCCAGCTCTACAAAGTTCAAATAACAGGACACGGCAGTAGGAAACTCAGGTCGCTATTGATACTGCGGGAGTTATTTATCAGAGTAGAGATGAAGACATGTTGTCTGCCTCCCGACAGTCCCCCTCGTGCTCTCTCCTCTCTGGAATGAGGTGAGTCACATGCTGAAGCTTTAATCATCCTCCTGTAAGGCCGCAGCTGCGTGCAGAGGGGTGGTCTGAGCCAAGCGTCTCGACTAGTCCTCACACCTCACACAACAGGTGTTGTCGTTCCGTGGCCTGAAGGTGTGACTCAAAAATGGGTCATGTCATCAGCCAGCCAAGTGAAGACGAGGTGCGTGTGACAGGGTGAGAGAAAGTGCCTTTTTTACAGTTGAGAAGACAGTGTGGCTGTGGAAAAGAGGAAATGACACAGCCAGTTGTAGGGCCTATAAAATCCCCCCCCCCAAATCCTGTGTTTTCAGTTTTGCATTTTCTAGATTCTGTTTGAATGATTTAATAAAATTGTAATAATCTCTAAACAATATAATTCTTCAATCTTTAACAGTTTAAGAATTTGTTAAGCTTTTACATTCATTCATTCATTCATTCCAGATTTATTAATTTATTTATTCCAGATTTATTTATTCATTCCAGATTTATTTATTTATTTATTTATTTATTTATTTATTCCATATATATTAGGGCTGAAACGATTAGTCGACATTATCGACAACGTCGACAATAAAAAAAAAAATTGTCAACAAATATTTCTGTTGTCGAGTAGTCGTTTGATCCCATATGACTTAATGTAAGAGCCTGCAATAATGCGGTTTGACCAGTGTGGCGCTGTAGTGCAAGAGTATTTCAGTCCTCCTGGATGCAGTTCAAGAGAAGAAGAGACACAGCGCTTTAGAGCACAGCGATTTCTTCTCATTAACGCAAAAACAACAAACAAAACAACAGTTTAAACAACAAAAACTGATAGCGGTGAGAAAGTGATGTTTGCATGAGCTCTTCAGTTCGGTACTTCAGTAAAGCAGTCACATCACGTTTATTTATATAGTACTTTATACAAGAGAGAGCCTTAAATCAAGCAGTTTAGTCAGTGTCGCTTTCAGTTAGAATTGCAACTTGATTTTCTGTTATAAAGAAGCTCTCCAGTGTGGAGCTAGCTAGTGATAACATATTTTTATTAGTTGGGGAAGTAAATTAATTAAAGTGATAGTTTGGTTTGCAGAGATCAAAGCTTGATCTAGCTCAGGACTGTTTTGATTATCATAACCCTATAAGGTATTTTAAGTTGTGAATAAAATAGTTTATCAAAAAAAAAATAAAGCATCTTATCACTTACCTTTATTTTGTTTCTTATCCGTATGACTTACAAAATGAGATGCTAGGCAGAATGTCATTCAGTTATTTTTTCATATAGCTAATTACATGGTGATTAAGAGAGTTTCTCTGTCTGTCATCTCATTTTGTGTGACAAATATATCTATTTATGTAAATTAATTGGTAACGCTTTTACAGTAAGGTGTTATAATGTATTAACTAACATGAATGGACAATACAGTTATTACAC